>CM064493.1:26294955-26342455 GCA_032716605.1 Paralithodes platypus
AATCCAAGTGGACTAAACCTATAAGAAGAGTTAATGAGCTAATTATATATTATATTATACATTAACATCTTTGGCAGTACAGTATAGGCGTGTGACAGATAAATGAATAGTTGATATACTTAGATATTTATAGATGTAGAATTGTAGATGGTATTTGTTTACATACAGTATAGGAAACACACACACACACACACACACACACATATATATATATATATATATATATATATATATATATATAACAATTCAAATACACACATGGACTCTTAACACACACACAAACGGACAACCGCCATGCATTTAACGTCTATGAAGCCATTTATGATTTTAGAGATTGTGAAATAATGACGATAACTGCTATTTGTTTTCACGACTGGACGACTTCAAACAGAGCGAAACAAACCACCATTTTCTAATTTTGAGTACTTCAGTTTTTTTGTTGAGAGTGGTTTCGCTCATAAGTAAATTCACCCACAGTCACTTTATCCACATTAAGAGACGATTTACGCACATTTATCATTATCGCAAATGTACGCCAATGTATCCATAACCCAACACTTGTCTTTCCTAACTTTTACATAGCCTTATTTAGTCTAATCTACCCATGTGCTAACCTAAACTTAAATACATGGTAACCTTATATTTATCTTCATTGGACCTTAACCTAATCTGCTCCAACCTAACCAAATCAAAACCAACTTACCTTAACTTATTAACCTTACGTAAATACAACCTAACTTTAATATAGTCCTAATATAGCCTAAATCAATTGAACCTAACTTAATGTAGCTTACTAATCATATCCAAATAATCACCAAACCTTATGTACCGTTATAGTCTATTCACTATAATTAGAAAAATATCTTGACCATTAACCTCTCGTAACCTAAAAAGGGCTGGAGTAAATAGGCTGTAAATGTGCACACCTATTTCTAAGTTGTCTCTTCTCAAACGGCAGAAATATCAATTCGATTGCTGTAGTCCTTTTTGAGTTATAGGAAGTTAGTGTTCAAGATGTTGGCCAAATGTCACGGTCGAAGGCCGGTTACTCTTAAAATTACAGGCTCGTTATCGCCCTCCAGGACAAAAATCGACACCTAAATGGCACGAAAGGTCTTAATATTGACAAAGATATGGGTCGTAAAGTCTTAAAATCGCCAAACGAATGGGGCGAATATCTTAAAATCTCAAAAGCAATGGGGCTAAGCATAAGGGAGAAGGGGTGCCAAAAATACCAGCCCATCTACCCTATTAACGTAGTTTTCCTAAATGCCTATTCACGGGCAGTTAGGTTTGGAAAGCAGAGGGTAATTGTGTAAAAAGTGCGGTGGGCGTTGTTATGGGGCTAAACCAACCTTAACGAGAGGGATTGGGGGGGGGGGGGGGTGCTGACTGACAGAGAGAGGAGGGATGGGGGAGAGCAGTAAAACAAAAATAAACTAACAAAGATAAGAATAAATATATAATAATGCTGATATCAATAACATATACTATTGTATATCTATCTATATAACTATATTTCTTTACCTATCTACATATAACAGAATTATTATAAATATACTCATATGATGTTCTGAGTTTGTATTTGAGTTCCTAAAGCAAAG
This sequence comes from Paralithodes platypus, assembly GCA_032716605.1. Taxonomy (NCBI): domain Eukaryota; kingdom Metazoa; phylum Arthropoda; class Malacostraca; order Decapoda; family Lithodidae; genus Paralithodes; species Paralithodes platypus. Next base: position 26,296,560 of record CM064493.1, read on the forward strand.
TTGTGTACGGTAAGTGATTTCACAGTATTAAGATGTGTGACAATGGAGGGAACATACGAGTACCTACATACTGTTACGACCGGGACTACGAATAAAACAAGGGCACTCAATGATTGGACTAGTAATAGGGCACTATGCAACAACGCTACGCTAGATCCAAACCCTCGAACTTATATGCCGGCGAACAAAAAACCTATACCTTCCAGGGTTAATTTGCGATAGCGGGATATCCTTAACTGGGCATAAATGTACTCTACTTCAGGCTAACCTGCACTGGGATAGCCTGATAACAAACAAGATGCAAGTTACGTTAAAATGCATAAAAAAGGAATCTATGGAAAGATCAATTAAATCACTGCAAGATTTAATACAATAAAAAGATGCTTCAATACAGATGCTTCAATACAGTTACTCTAAACAACAATAAACTCTTCACTCCTATCTGAAAGAAAGTGAAGTATAGTCCTACAGCATAGACCTGGAAACTTCTGAAGAAAGTCTGATGCTCATAAGATGCTCGTACTAATTTAGAACTATATAAAGGCAGGAGGCAGGACACCACACGTGTAAATCGAATACACTAAAAGATAGGACATATAATGTTAACTGACACGAGAATACTATAAATGCGCAACGGTAGCAATGCTCGACACTAAAAGAAGTACTTCCTCATCAACGAAACAGTCTGCTATGGTTGTGCGGCTCAGCAACAACCTAGACTAATAAATGCTGTGAATAATAATGCGCACATATCAAAGAGCTTATATTAAATACTAACGAGTGTCTACTCGATTAATAATGTCTAGCTGGGATACTCTAGGTAAGGAACTGGGGTTGAGCAAGACAGGCTCGTAGCCTAGCGATGTCCTTAAGGCTGCATCCTTTAAGTTACGTTAATTGACCAGGGGGCTCTCTCGATAGATCCAGATCACAAGTATCTGGTTCTATCCTGGCGACCCTCTAAAGACAAGCAAAGAGGCAGTAAAGTGTGGAACTGGTACAGGCCAAAACCCTCAGTCAACACAATGCTGCACTCGCAAAGGACGCAACCGAAAAGACAACCCAGGCTACCACAGGACCGGTCGAAGTCGTGTAGGTATAAGCAAACCGTATACACATCGGAGACAATGCCTACAGTTACCTTATCCCAGTCTAGCATTAAATAAAAGAGCAGAAACACTAAATCAATAATGGAGACACAGAAAGTTCTTAACCTATACTAACTAAGAACCCTCAAACCTATTCTAAGTACATGTAAATATCTCTGAGGACGGCGCATGCAATACAATGGGCCGGCTATGAAAACCGTATGCAGAACCCAAGGGGAGTGTTGTGCAGTTAATAAAGGTTAGAGTATGGAAAGAGAGAATCGAGTGAGAGAAACAGTGATAAAGGTGGTGATCGGGAGAGAGTATGCAAAGGGATGTTAGAAGCACGCGCGCCAAGCCTGTCCTGACGAGGACAGCTCCTGGGGACCCTCGTGGAGGAGGTAAGTTACACAGGAGCCCACAAAGGCGCGATGGTCGGCCAATCACGGGCCGAGACGTCACAAGACAGCAGGCGCCATAGGAAACAGCCAGGCACGCCGTCCAATGGCGAGTGAGAGGCAGGAATGCACCATACATACAGACACTCACTACCTCCTCGCTCTGAAAGTCTTTCTCATTCACACGCTGGTACTATTATCACTACTGTTGATATAAAATATAACCCGTTGTCACAGACGAAAACAAAGACCACCACTGGACTGTCTGTGACACTGCGATTACTAGGAAAGAAAGAATAACATTCTCTGATAACTGTAGCCCATTTCGATGTCCCTGGCGAGCGCTAGTGGCTAACGAGAGGCGATTCTGCCAACGCTGGTAGACGTCACACCCCGCCCATGATATGGGACGCTCAACATTAGGCGAGCACCATATCTGACAAGGCAGAATGCCGATAAGACCCGCCACACCTAGCCACTCCACCAGAAATGAAATGCAAAGCTCAATCTTAAATAAAACAACATATTAGCATAAAGAAAATCTTACAACCCCTCCCCAACACAATAGTATAATTTAGCCTGCTATGCTCCCTGAGCGAGCTTCACAGAGCCCAGCCTACTAAGTGAAAGAGGTTCAACTTAGGACTTTAGCTATAACATTGGCAACTTACAATTAACTATCAAAAAGAAAGAGTTTTTATGTGATTTTTTTGTATTTAATTTTAATGTTGTTTTTGACGGCTGCTCTACAGGGGCAAGCCTGGTTTTTCTCCACTCAAACCCACACACCTGTGGTGATCTACGCCGGATCCTCCACCCTCGACAAACAGTCTGCAATCACATTCTCACAACCGGCAATATGGTGAATGTCTAGATTGTATTCTTGCAACATGAGTGACCGACGTGTCAGCCTCATATTCCGGTTGTGGAATTGGTTCAGAAATTTAAGAGGGTGGTGGTCGGTGTAAATCACCACGACTGGCCCGTAGGCAGGAACATATACTTCAAAGTGCCTGAGTGCCAACACTATTGCCAGCAGTTCTTTCTCCACCACAGAGTAGTTTTTCTGAGCAGAATTAAACTTCTTGGAAAAGAAACTGACTGGATGCTCCAAACCTTCCTCGTCTGTTTGCATTAAGACGGCACCAGCCCCTACACCGCTGGCATCTGTTGCCAGCTGGAATGGTCTTTCAAAGTCAGGGGCCCTGAGGATTGGGTGAGTGCATAGTAGGTGCTTGACCAACGAAAAAGCCCTTTCACACTCAGGTGCCCACTTTAACTTTTTCTCTTTTGCTAGCAAATCTGTCAGGGGAGCTAACACAGTAGAATAACCCCGAATGAAGCGGCGATAGTAACCGATCATGCCCAAAAATCTCATGATCTGCCGCTTGGTGGACGGCCTGGGAAACTGGTTAATAGCCTGTATCTTGTTTTTTTTTTTTTAGGGGGGGGGGGAGGGGGGGGGGGGCACACCTGGCCTAACCCGACCACAAACCCAAGATACTGCACAGTTGCCCAGACAAAGTCGCACTTGCCCAGATTGACCACCAAGCTGGCCTCACTGAGCTTCCGAAACAAGGCTTCTATGTGCTCACAGTGACTCTCAAAGTTGTCATCGTAGATTATAACGTCATCTAGGTAGACAGTGCAGTTAGGGATGTCAGCTACTAACTCATTCATAAGACTCTGGAAGGTTGCTGGGGCATTTTTAAGGCCATACGGCATCACATTGCAACGGTAGGTGTTCCCATCAACCACAAACCCGCATACCCCCTTCGCCTGCTCAGACAAGGGCACCTGCCAGTAGCCTTTCACTAGGTCTACCTTAGTTAGAAACTGTGCCTTACCGATCGTGTCTACACTATCGTCAACACGGGGAAGGGGATAAGCATTGGTGGGAGTCAACCTGTTCAATCTCCGAAAGTCAATGCAGAAGCGAACCTTCCCGTCAGGCTTGGGCTGCAGAGTGACAGGAGATGTCCACCTAACTGCCCCCTTCTCAATCAGCCCCCGTTCCAACATATACTCTAACTCCGCTCTGAGGGCTGGGAGTTTAATGGGTGGAATTCTGTAGGGTACTGATTTAAAGGGGGGGTGATCTCCCACGTCCACGTCATGCACCACTCGAGTTGTGAGGCCTGGATGCTCTGCAAACACAGTGGGGTATGAAGCAAACAGGCACTGCACGGCTGCACGCTGTTGCTCAGGCAGGTGCACTAGAGCATCGTGAGCCACCTGTGAGGAGTTCCCCGCCCACTGGTCAGCAGAGACATGACACTCCCAGTTATCCTCCACCTAGGCTTCACTGTCCCTCACTCCTTCTCCTCCATGACCGCTGCAGGTCAACACAGGGACAGTGAGAGGCTCAGGGGGGCGCCTCACAAACTCTTTCACCAGATTCACATGGCACAGCTGATTCTTTTTACGCCTATCTGGAGTAGCCACAAGATAGTCTAGGTCAGAGATCTTTTTTACCACCTTATAAGGACCAGCGTACTTGGCAGACAACGGATGACCTGGCAGAGGTAACAGAATCAACACCTCCTGCCCCACCTTAAACTCCCGGAGTTTTGTCTTCTCATCGTACCTGTCCTTCATAAGTGCTTGCGACCCTACCAAATTCCTACCTGCCAACTCTAGGCTTCTCAGCATTCTCTCTCTACTCTCGACGACATACTTTAACATGGAACATGGTTTTGCTGTGCCCTCCCAGATTTCTCTAACCATGTTGAGGGGGCCTCTGAACTGATGTCCGAAAACTAACTCATTGGGACTGAACCCTAGGCTTTCACCCGGTACCTCCCGAGCAGCGAATAATACATAGGGCAACCCAAGATCCCAATCCTTGCCATTCTCAACACAGTAACAACGCAGCATGATTTTCAGAGTCGAGTGCCACCTCTCCAACACCCCTTGACTCTGGGTGATAGGCTGAAGAGACAACTGTACTGATACCGTGCTGTTGCATGGTCTGTTTGAAAAGGTTAGAAGTAAAGTTGGACCCTTGGTCTGACTGCAATTCCTGCGGGTACCCGTACCTAGAACAGTACAATAGCAAGTTACGAACAACAGTCTTAGCAGTACCATTTCGCATGGGGTATGCATCCGGATAACGAGTGGCAACATCCATGATTGTGAGGAGGTACTTGTTGCCTGCACTAGTAGGGGGTAGAGGGCCAACCATGTCGATTATAACCTTACTGAATGGTGGCCCGATTACAGGAATAGGGTGTAATGGAGCCTTGGGAATACACTGGTTTGGTTTACCTACTGTCTGGCAGGTACTGCACATTGCCACCCATGACGCCACATGTGCCTTCATAACTGGCCACCAAAACAATTTTGCCAATGCTGCTACCGTCTTACGTACACCCAAATGCCCTGCCAACGGTACATCATGCGCCAACCTCAGTAGGCTATCACGGCACACACTAGGCACTACCAACTGGTCAACCACTCTCGACCCACCCTCCCAACTCCGTCTGGGATCTAGAAAACGCCTGTACAATATGCCCTCCACACGAAAGAAGTCCCCCGGCTTTGCATCCCCGTCCTCCTCAAGTTCAATCGCACCGTTACTACACTTCTGAAGCTCAGGATCATCTATCTGCAGCCGACAGATATCCGAAGGAGCCAATCTATCTAAGTGCTCCCGGAGCAACTTATGGCCTCCCCCGATACTGGACTGTTCGATCCTATCTTGCTTAAGTGTGTAACATTGCTGTCTCGGAGTTTTCTCACGCCCTACCTCCTCACCAAGTGTGACAGGTTCTGGGGCCACTCCGGACCTAAACATTGGTGCTAATACTGAGTCGCCAAGAAGAGCCGCTGGATCAAAACTCACAAAACTTCTCCCAACTTTAGCTTTCTCCTTCCGACCGTTCCTCCGCTGGTCTAGAGACTGAGGAATAGGCTGTGACACCTTAGATGCACGAGATCGGGTGACAACACACGCCATCTGCTGTAATTGACACCTCTCGACCAACTCCTGCCCCTCCCTACTCACGTCGGCCGCCCTCTCGGCAACGACTAAGGGTGGAACCTCAGAAGTAGGCACCGCAAAGTCGTTGCCGAGAAGAAGGTCGACGCCCTCTACTGGCAGTTTCTCTACGATTCCAAACATCTATCTCTCGTGTCACACCATCAACCTCCAGCTCCACTCGAACCAACGGGTATGACCGTGTAGCATTAATACCCTGCATCACAACTACCCGTGCTGCGTTTATAGGTTGGCCTGTAAAGTTTTTCATCAGAGTCTGGGATGCACCTGTATCACGCAACAACTCCAACCCATACTTGCAACCAGCCCAACTCACGCAGCCACGCCCTCTATGGTCGCAAACAGCATCGCGGACAGGTTTCGAGCCTTCCGGACACTCCTTCAGTGGCTGTGCCCCCGCATCTGACATATCAGCCCGGGTAAACGCAGAAGACCTCAGAGACACCCCAATGTTGCTAGCCAAAGACACGACTGCTGCAGGTTGGTTACTTAGGGCAGGAATGTGCAAAATGCCCCTTTTTATGAAACTTAAAACACTCTACTTCACCCTTGGACTTCCCCTGAGGTGGGGAAGGGCCCTGACCTTTCTTAAACGGGACGGTTTTTGCTTTGTGATCAAAATGAGTATCATTGCTCTTACTTTTCTTATTAAATGTTGCATCACTGACTCGGGGGTGTGGGGGTGGGGGGGGGGGGTGTGGAGTGTTGCGCCCTTTGTTAACTGCATCGGTCCGTTGTGCAGACCCACACCCACGAATCAGCGATAATCTCAGGTCAGCCAACTCAGCTGCCTCTTGTAGAGTTTTAGGATGTTTCTCTTTGAGGTTCAAAGTCAGGTCGCCGCCTGTGCATTTAAAAAATTGCTCTAGAAGGAATAACTGCTCAAGCTCTTCGAACGTCGTCACCTTCTCTGACCTCAGCCAATTTCTCAAAGCATCAGACAGTTCCCGGGCATGTTCTAGAAAAGTGCACTCACGACCCTTCGTAACACCCCGAAACTTCAACCTATATGTCTCTGGTTGTAACTCGTACGCCCGCAGAACAGCTTCCTTCCATACCTCATAATCGATGCAAGACTCCAAGGGCAACGCATCATATGCCTTGAGTCCTTTGCCAACCAACCTAGAGGAAACAAGGGCTGCCCACTTAACCTCGGGCCATTGGTGCTCCCGGCACTTCTTCTCAAAACGCAGGAAAAACTCGGTGACACCCGACTCGTCAAATGCAGGGACTAACTTAAGAAGGTGCGATAAAGACTGATCAAGACCTCGATTCCCAGAACCGAGACGCTGCCCTGTCGACTCCACCCGAGACTTCTCAAGCTCTATGTCTGCACAGTACTTCGTAGCCTCAACCTGAAGCTCAGCCTCACGTATGGCCTTTCTCTCCTCAGCCTGAATCCTAAGCTCAGATTCCCGCTGCTGCTGCTTAAGTTTGGCGAGCTCGAGCTGAAACAACATCTCGGAAGACAAACCCTGAGGAGGGGGTGCTACTATTGGGGACCCACCCCGTGAATCACCTAGAGGCATACCCAACCGCCAGCGGGCATCGGCCTGCGGGAACGTACCCGGCTCCGGAGCCCGAGGGGGCGCCATGGTAGGAGTCGAGTGGAATGGGGGCTGGGCCGAAGGTGCCCCAGCTCCCGCTCCACCCGAAGCCCCACGCACCCCACCGAGCACACAGGTAACCAGCTCACCTCTCGACAAACCGCTAGTACCGGGAAACCCTAAGACTGTGGCTACACACTGCAGTCCGTACCGGTCTAGCCCCGACACACGATCCGCTGACACAGGCTCCTCCAAAAATATCCGAGCATCCTCCTCATTGTTCACCACCCGAACGCCGCTTAACAACTCCACCTTCTCCACCTCCTCGCCTGCTTCCCGTACTGTGTCCTCACTGTGCACTGATCCGTCGTTCGACATAGTGTCCACCGGAAATCCTCAACGTTTATAAAAAAAAAGCAAGTACCTAAACTCTCATGTAGCACTATTCACTCAAAAAATGCTTGAAGACAACTCAAGTGCTATACTACGTTGCCAAAAAAAAAAATCCAACGTGTCCAAAATATTCCACAAAAACAAATGTCCACTGCCAAACTGTGAGAAATAACAATCGACCCCCAAACGGTGATTAAAAAAATAATTTCTCCACAAAAAATCCTGCAATTATTTCTTAGTTCACTAAATCCTAGACTAAGGTCGCCATTTGTTATGACGACTAAGATAAGATACTAGGCAAGGTCGCCATTTGTTACGACCGGGACTACGAATAAAACAAGGGCACTCAATGATTGGACTAGTAATAGGGCACTATGCAACAACGGTATGCTAGATCCAAACCCTCGAACTTATATGCCGGCGAACAAAACACCTATACCTTCCAGGGTTAATCTGCGATAGCGGGGTATCCTTAACTGGGCATAAATGTACTCTACTTCAGGCTAACCTGCACTGGGATAGCCTGATAACAAACAAGATGCAAGTTACATTAAAATGCATAACAAAGGAATCTATGGAAAGATCAATTAAATCACTGCAAGATTTAATACAATAAAAAGATGCTTCAATACAGTTACTCTAAACAACAATAAACTCTTCACTCCTATCTGAAAGAAAGTGAAGTATAGTCCTACAGCATAGACCTGGAAACTTCTGAAGAAAGTCTGATGCTCATAAGATGCTCGTACTAATTTAGAACTATATAAAGGCAGGAGGCAGGACACCACACGTGTAAATCGAATACACTAAAAGATAGGACATATAATGTTAACTGACACAAGAATACTATAAATGCGCAACGGTAGCAATGCTCGACACTAAAAGAAGTACTTCCTCATCAACGAAACAGTCTGCTATGGTTGTGCGGCTCAGCAATAACCTAGACTAATAAATGCTGTGAATAATAATGCGCACATATCAAAGAGCTTATATTAAATACTAACAAGTGTCTACTCGATTAATAATGTCTAGCTGGGATACTCTAGGTAAGGAACTGGGGTTGAGCAAGACAGGCTCGTAGCCTAGCGATGTCCTTAAGACTGCATCCTTTAAGTTACGTTAATTGTCTAGGGGGCTCTCTCGATAGATCCAGATCACAAGTATCTGGTTCTATCCTGGCGACCCTCTAAAGACAAGCAAAGAGGCAGCAAAGTGTGGAACTGGTACAGGCCAAAACCCTCAGTCAACACAATGCTGCACTCGCAAAGGACACAACCGAAAAGACAACCCAGGCTACCACAGGACCGGTCGAAGTCGTGTAGGTATAAGCAAACCGTACACACATCGGAGACAACGCCTACAGTTACCTTATCCCAGTCTAGCATTAAATAAAAGAGCAGAAACACTAAATCAATAATGGAGACACACAAAGTTCTTAACCTATACTAACTAAGAACCCTCAAACCTATTCTAAGTACATGTCAATATCTCTGAGGATATTGCAATACAATGGGCCGGCTATGAAAACCGTATGCAGAACCCAAGGGGAGTGTTGTGCAGTTAATAAAGGTTAGAGTATGGAAAGAGAGAATAGAGTGAGAGAAACAGTGATAAAGGTGGTGATCGGGAGAGAGTATGCAAAGGGATGTTAGAAGCACGCGTGCCAAGCCTGTCCTGACGAGGACAGCTCCTGGGGACCCTCATGGAGGAGGTAAGTTACACAGGAGCCCGCAAAGGCGCGATGGTCGTCCAATCACGGGCCGAGACGTCACAAGATAGCAGGCGCCATAGGACACAGCCAGGCACGCCGTCCAATGGCGAGCAAGAGGCAGGAATGCACCATACATACAGACACTCATACCTCCTCGCTCTGAAAGTCTTTCTCATTCACACGCTGGTACTATTATCACTACTGTTGATATAAAATATAACCCGTTGTCACAGACGAAAACAAAGACCACCACTGGACTGTCTGTGACAATGCGATTACTAGGAAAGAAAGAATAACATTCTCTGATAACTGTAGCCCATTTCGATGTCCCTGGCGAGCGCTAGTGGCTAACGAGAGGCGATTCTGCCAACGCTGGTAGAAGTCACAATACCACTATTGTCAGTATATTTTCAGCTGAGGGTAAATTGACTTGTTTTCATCATGATTCCTCGGCTATTACTGATATTTTGTACGAAAATATGTTGTTATAATTATACTGTATGTTTGATATTTATAGGACGCAGAGACATAATACTATCATATATTTCCATTAAGTCTCGAGATATTAGTTGCTAAGGGGTTCAGTTTACAGTCAGTCAGTCAGTCAGTAGCCAATCCTTACTCCCACAAGAGGTAGGAAGGATCAGCAAGAGACACAAGACAAGAAAAGGAGGTAACAGGAGAAGAACACATATACAAGTTCGCCTACACAAAACAAGCACACAATCATTCAGTTTATCACCAGCTGAATAATAGCGACTATAATGACTTATCGCACCTCCCTCACATTATAAGTACTTCCGGCCCACAGGCAAGAAGGAAGCGATACTGATCACCGACAATGGTTTATATTGTACACCTCCATGTTATCATGACTAGGGGATGCTTCTTACATGGAGTACTATGTTATCAACTTATTATAATATATTGTATATTTGTCTGTATTTCGCTTAGCCTTGTTTGTTTGGGAGATTGTACTTGTTTGATAAACAGTTATACGGACGCATACTTAGGTAGATGGATAGATAGTCCTATAAATAGATAACCATTTAAGACAGACACAGATTAATAGACAGATAGATGGATAAATGAATAGGTAGACATATAAATAGTTGGATAGGTAAGTAAAAATATAGGTAGTCACTAAGCAAACAGACAACAACATATATTGATATACAGACGACAGCTTAATACACAGCTAACTAGATAGATAGATATGTAAGAATAGGTAGATAATCAGGCACTAAGACAAAAGACAAATAGTTAATAAATACTAATGATGTGTGTTGACCACAGACTAATGTACAACATATACAGCTTATAAATACACAGATAAATTCCTAAAGTCCTTCAGTGAGAAAGAGTTAAGAAGGGAGGACTGTTTATAGCAGCTTGGGCTTGCTTGTTACAGGTAGCGATATATACTATAATATTATATAGATCATGCGTTGTTGATTGAGGGATAGATAAATACACAAATAATTAGATTGACTGGTTGATTTACATACACGTCGGTCGGTATAATAGTTAGGTAGAAATATAGATCAGCACACACACGCACACACACACATAGAGACAGCTATGTATGCAACCTTGTATTGAGTATTGTTCACATGTGTGGGGAGGTTCCTCTCACACCGCTCTCTTAGACAAAGTTGAAAGGAAGGCCTTTCGTATCATTAACTCCCGTCCACTCACCAACTACCTGCAATCTCTCTCTCTCCGCCGCAATGTTGCATCTCTCTCGCTATTCTATCGCTACGGTACTATAATAATCAGTGTTCCTCAGAGCTATCCCAGTGCATACCACCTCCTTTACGTAGGGCACGTGGTACCCGTCTTGCAACTCAATCCCACCCCTACTCTGTGCAACTCTCCAACCCAAGAGTGAAACGTTACTCTCAAACTTTCTTCTACTCAACAGCTGAGCTCTGGAACTCTCTCCCAGAATCAGTCTTTCCCTCTTCCTATGACTTAAATTGCTTCAAACTCCGTGTGTCCAGGCATTTTGGCTCGAACGTCCCTTGATTTTGGCCCTGTCACTCTTTCAACTATGGGGGAGGCACTCGCTATAGGCAGTTATGCCTTTTGCCTCCCTCAATCACATAGGGAAAAAAAAAAAAAAAAAAAAAACAGACAGAAAGACCGAGCTACAGAAGGTACAGTGATATTTAATGACCAACAAACAAACACAAATATACACAATGAAGTTTCTACTCAATAGCAAACAATATGTCCTTCCGGTGGAGCCATATAAGGGAAGCACTACTTATCACAGGTAGGATACGTATTACAGGTAGCGCTATGTATTGTTATGACTTGATTACTGTGTGTTTCTCTCGGCTACGGTCTGTACTTAGTTTATATATGTTATTGTCAAGGAGATCGTAAGATATGTATAAGTTAATATATAAACAATTAAAAGCGGGTATGTACAGTATATATATATATATATATATATATATATATATATATATATATATATATAATTCGTTTTAGCCATCAAAACATGGGGTATCCGATGGAAATTATTCAATGATTTTATATTTTCTGTACTATATGTTATGTTTTAAGGTCATTATTCAACATATGTATCTACAAGGTTCAAAACTTCGCCAGGATAAAGCTGAAAATCATTAAATTATTTAATGCATTACTCAAAAATAAAGTGTTCGTGTGGCTTGAAGCTTTGGGAGGAAAATCTTAATCTGTATGTATATTAATATATGATAACCTTTATTTTCTATTTAAAGCTACTTACAGACGATTATATTAAGTTCGTTAAGAGCTACTGGAGTAAAAGTAGTTATAATCTGCATTAACTCTTTCTGTCAAACTACATTGTTATTGTATTTTTAGTTGTTTTCTCCTAACTTTATTTTTATCTTATTTTATTTCAGTTACCACCAGACGTTTTTAAGCAGCTTAGGGAGGATCTCTATGTAAGTACAGTACTTTTATAGTAATGTTGAAACGTGACAGGTTACCTTTTTGTATTCTAAGGAAGATGCAATATTTATCAGAAGTTTTGGACAATATTTTGTGATTTTTTACTGGAAAACGCATATTTCCTTATACATATTCATATGAGTAGTTGTCGTCCGAAATGAGGTTACCTTTCGTCATGGGACTGTCATTCTTAGTATTCTTATTTTGCGAAGTAAGTTGAAAAAACAATAGTTTTGTTTGTTAGTATACCATAATAAAATAATAGCATGCCTTTCGGATGCACCACCGAGGCAATTTTGAGATGCCAATTAAATCAGTTTTCCAACATTCAATGTTTTCTATGTGAACTTACAAATTTAACAAAAGTAAGCTTGAATTGCTATTGTTTACCAGAGTTCTGAAATTATAATATATATAACGATCACAACAAATCAACGATTCTGTACTGTATAACGAACAAAATAGGTCCTCCAGCATGATTACTAAAAAAACATAATTTAGTTGTTGTGTCGTCATGTAACATTTCAATGCATGGCTTTGGTTGTCAAAACACTTTGTATATCTTCAAAAGTGAGGGTGTGGGGTTTGTGGTGTCCTGAGGGAGCCAACAGGGGTAGCCCCAGGGGGTAACCAAAGTGTTGGGGAACCAAGGAAGGGGCCCCAAGGGGAGAGTTTTGGGCCACCCTACGAGAGCAAGCCCCGGGGGGATCACTGAGAGAGCAGACCTTAGAATGAGGCTCCCACGAGTTAGAAATTGCAGGTTCCATGGGAGTCTATGAGAGAGGCTGCACGTATAGGGCCCAGAAATATAGTAAGAGGGTAGAATATATAGGGGCCCTAGGGGAATTGGAACCTAAGGGTGGTTTGTGGAGGGATTGTATGTGGTGTGTTTGTGTGGGTGGGGAAAGCTTCAGTGCCACATCACTGAAAATCAGATGAAGACAAGTGAGAAGGTGAATCAGGGAAATTATGGATGGAATTACAGCTGGTGGGAGCAGCCTCTTAGCAACCAGGATGAATGAGAATACTGGACGGAGGTGTTCATGGTGTATAAAACTTGTTCCTTAATCTAACGTTTTCTTAACACTATGTCTAACTCTAATTATCTCTCTCTCTCTCTCACACACACACACACACACACACACACACACACACACACACACACACACACACACACACACACACACACACACACACACACACACACACACACACACACACACACACACACACACACACACACACCACCCCGTCCCCCATATTACCTGCTCGCCAACACAACTAACTCCTCACCTCTCACCTGTAATTACCGTAGCGGCAGGTGTGAAGAGCGCTAACGGTAACGACTGGGCGGCATAGGAATCACATCATTAGCATACGTAATGAGTAGGCGGCGGGATGTCGGAGTGATCGGCTAGGCTGTTCTGCGGTAGTTAGCGTGTGAAGGATTATGTAGTTCGCTTTGTTGTCGATTTAGTGGTGAGGGTTAGGATGATTGGTTTTTGTCTTAGGTGGTTGGGGTGGAGGTTAGAGTGGTAGCTTTATCTTTGGTGATGAGTGCTGTGTTGGTGGTAGTTGTGGTGTTTGTGCTTGTGGTGCTGGTTGGTTGTGGTGTTGGTGGTTGTGATGTTGGTAGTTGTGGTGTTGGTGGTTGTAGTGGTATTGATGATGTGCCGATTGGTGTAATGGTGTTGTTAGTAATGGTGGTGAACTGGCTGGTGTCGATGAAGCATACACTGTATATCCAACATACTTGTGTCTGAAAATATAATAATCGGTGTTTGTATGCTTCTATGCAAACTAACAAGATATCTGCAAAGCTTTTGAATGACATAAAGGGAACTAGGGTGATTTTTTTCCATATGATAGTTACTTACAAGAGATGAAATGAAGTTTGTTCAAATTGGGTGACTCTCTGCTCCTCTTGGTATGCTCATATGTTGGAGGCAAGAATACTAGGAAGCACTCTTGATGATGCTTGTTGATGACTATAATGATTATGGTGTGATGTTGTTAAATACAATTATAATGATTGATTATATTTGGTGATTCCTGTAAATCATACTGGGGTTGATGTTGACTCATAACGATGTTCATAATTATAATGGTAATCATGTCGTCGATAATGATGATTTTGATGGTTGAAATGAAAATAAAGAAATTTATTACAGGGATGATGCTGGTCATAACACACATATTAGAATATTTAGGATGGTGATAATGATAATTATTAAAAATACTGATAATAATGTTTAATATAAAGTGCGAATAGTCACAGCAATGGCAATAACATCGATAAATATAAATTATAATAATAAAATTACAATAAGTTAATAACAACCTATGTATTATACCTAATTCAAATTTAATATAATGTATAGAATCAGATGGACAGAAACTGCTAATTATTAAGTTCTGAATCCAAAATAGAGCCTTTTGACCTTAGATTCACTAGTACCCACTAAGTGACTTTGCGAATTCTACGCTATTCCGATAAAGATTATACCTTTTGCAGCTACTTACGCGTTAAATCAGTTAATAACAGGTGCCCAAGATATACTTGTATATCTAGTCGGCTGGTAACCCGTTTTTGAAGTAGTTAACGATAGTATAATGGCGATACCTATATATTTTCATCTCAAGCAATAGACAAGTAGTAATTTCAGTGTCATGCTCTTCTTAATATTTCATAAGGTCAAGGTATTGACATCAGCATCATTAGATATAATTATATATGTGAATCTTGATTTATGAAAGTTGTCCGTGGAATGGAGAGCTGTCTGCCAATTGTCGATGCTGAAGTGTTCACTATTTGTTTTGTTGTAACAGCTGTCGAATATACAATACCTGTCATATATGTACCTGATTAAATTGTAACATATAAATAAATTAAATTAATGGATTGTTAGGGGAGGTTTAAGGTGGAGTCACACGAGAACTTTTTCCGCCATTTTTCGATCGGCAATATTATTCTGGCAACATGTCAGGGATTTTTTACAAGGTAGATTTCTTTAGGTGGCTGATTTTCCATACAACTATAACATGAAACGTTACATATAGACGCCTTTAGTTAGCTGAAATATATTACAGCTATGAAATATGAAGCAGCATATATATTACTTTAGGTGGCTGAATGATTATCCGTGTTCCCGTGTCCTGGCTAATTACAGAGCTCTTTAATGACCTTTGAAGGTAATTTACGATTGAGGTGTAGGTGTGTGTATCATGTAGTAGCTTCACACATTCTCTAATTACCTGAGGAGATAGTGTGATGGTTCGGTTTATATTGGCTGGTATTAATTGCTTTCATTCTGGCCAGGTGGGTGTAATGGGAGACTTGGTGGGATTCTTATGCAACGGCTTACTTTAATCTCTCTCTCTCTCTCTCTCTCTCTCTCTCTCTCTCTCTCTCTCTCTCTCTCTCTCTCTCTCTCAAACACACACGCAATCATTCTTACGACTATTTCACAAGCGTAGTTTAATCTATTTTCACACACACACACCACACACACACACACACACACACACACACACACACACACACACACACACACACACACACACACACACACACACACACACACAGTGATATATAGTGTTCTTCCCATACATTAAACCCACACATACGCACGCACATCTGATGATAAATAACCATAATGACGCTGTGTTTATTCATGCGGGCCCACATTACCCATCATCATCATCATCATCACCTCCTCCTGGGCTTTTTAACTCTCTCTCTCTCTCTCTCTCTCAAACGCATGCTCACTAAGACTTTGTTTTCCTTTATATCTTCAGTAGAATATTTAGAAGAATTAATGATGTATTGATGTTTGTTAATGATTATACTACACTATTCAGTCTCTGCCTGTTTTCACCAGAATATATCCCCAAAATTAACTGCAAGGTTTCCCTTTATCCCCCCCCCCCCCTCTCTCTCTCTCTCTCTCTCACTTTCTCTCGATGTATTGTTATTTCTATTATATCATCCTATGCATTTACTTTTTATTTTTTGTTATTCTCCTTCTCGACTTAACCCTTAATTTTTTTCTCGCTCTCGGTCTCTCTCATATAATCACACACCCCTGATTCGAAGTCAGTACACCAAAATATATATTACATTATATAATAGTCCACCCCTAAACACGTTCTCCACACACACACACACACACACACACACACCCACACACACACACACACAGGACTTCCTCAATCACCCAACATTAGGATATGTTTGCCTTTCCTCACGCAACTATGCGATTTTTCATTCCTAAGCCTATATTTTACCCATATTTCTCTCTCTATTTATTATAGCTTATAAATATTTCAGGCATAAGATCTTGTTTCGCTATGGTCTTTCAATGGTTTCCTCAATGTATCTCCGGTTAATAATACATTTATTATATTAGATTTTTTTCCTTCACTCTATCCCTCTTTAATAGTCACACTGTTTTCTCTCTCGATGTTATATTATTTATATTATATCATCTTATACATATATATATTTTTAATTTATCCTCCCTCTTAGAATACCTCCTAGTTACTAGTATTATGTTGCTCTCTCTCTCTCTCTCTCTCTCTCTCTCTCTCTCTCTCTCTCTCTCTCTCTCTCTCTCTCTCTCATAATCACACACCTCGGATTCAAAGTCAGCCCACCAAGCTATAATGGTCGCCCTCTCAACACCTTTCCACACACACAGGACTTCCTCAATCGCCCAAACATTAGGATACATTTGCCTTTCCACACGCAGGTATACGATTTTTCATTCCTAGGCTCGTATATCACCCCGCCTTTCCCGTGCGTTAATCAGGCCTAATGTTCGACAATTACCGGGTTCGAGTACGATGTGTTTCTTTTGGAGGCCTATGGATGGAGACGGTTTAAAGGGTTCGATATTATATGTGTGGGAGGGAACGGAATCGTACTTGGTTGGAGTTTGTAGGTTTTGTTGGGATATTTATAGTATGTGATTTGGTGTGCCATGTTGTCATAGTGCACGTATTTGTATTTGTTTTAATTTTTTAGATGAACAATCTAGTTTCTCTGAAGTATGAGACGTATCTACTTTATGTAGATGTATACTGTAGATATAGGAATGTATAATTTTATAAAACTGTAATTGTACAGTGTATATTGTGTAGGAATTTATAACTTAAAGTATGACAGGGGGTTAATTTTAGAGACAGTTAAGGGTAATGGATTATGTTTATTCTTTTCTCTGGACCCCCTTCTCTTTAATGTTTAGCCCCATTAGTTTTGAGATTTTAAGTCGTTCGGCCCATTACTTTGGCGATTTTAAGATCTTTCTCCTCATTTCTTTGTCAATATTCAGACCTTTCGTGTTTTTTTCTATGTGCATGGAAGAGACAAAAGGCAGGTTGCCTGTAACGAGTGTCTCCCCCCAAAGTTAAAAGAGTGACAGAGCCAAATTCAAGGGACGTTGGAGTCAAAATGCCTGGACACACAAAGTTTAAAGCAGTCGAAGTCATAGGATGAAGGAAAGACTGGTTGAGGGAGAGAATTCCAGCATTCA
This sequence comes from Paralithodes platypus, assembly GCA_032716605.1. Lineage (NCBI taxonomy): Eukaryota > Metazoa > Arthropoda > Malacostraca > Decapoda > Lithodidae > Paralithodes > Paralithodes platypus. The sequence continues at coordinate 26,314,180 of CM064493.1, forward strand.
CTTGTTGGGTAGAAGAAAGACTGAGAAAATTTGCCAATTCTTGGGTTGGATAGCTGGACCGAATAGGAGTGGGACTGTGTTATAAGGCGGGTGCCTCGCACTCGCCGCAAGGGAGGGGTATACACTGTGAGAGCTCTGAAGAACACTGATTGTTGTAATAGCGATAGAAGAGTGAGAGAGATGATACATTGTGGCGTGTAGAAAGAGATTGTAGGGAACTAGTAAGAGGAAGCAAGTTGATGAGGCGAAATGCTTTCGTGCCAATTATAATAGATTTTTTTCCTGACGAGCGACCGCGAGCCTGTTAGTAGGAACTGGCCTTTGGCCGGTCCATTTTCTACCAAAAAATGTAGAAATTTATCGCGAAGGGGGATATTGGGAGTATTAAAAAAAAAAAATATATATATATATATATATATATATAGAGGTCTAGGGAGCCAACTAAAAAAAAAAAAAAAAAAATTAAGATGCACAATATTTGGTGCTTAGAGTCTGAATTAAAATTCAATCGGAAGAATTTGATGCTGTCCTAGTTGCTTAAGCTCTTCCGCAAGACTTTCAGTATACCACTGAAAACCATTGCCGTTTACAATACACAAATAATGTTAATTTAATCTTATTTAAACAGTGGAATTACGCAGAATCCGATATTTTCATTGGAGGTGTTTGGTGTTATGGTGAAATTAATAAAAAATAGATTATACCATCGAGCATGCTATTTACTTTACCATTACCCAAGGATTTCGTCTTTTAATTTAACTTACTCATTGTTAAATCACTACGGTATAATATGTTACCTCTCTCTCTTTCTCTCTCTCTCTCTGTATGTATGTATGTATACTGTATATACCGGTATATATATATATATATATATAATTATATATATATATATATATATATATATATATATATATATATATATATATATATATATATATATATCCATCCATCCATCCTATATATGCTATTATCCATAATCCTTTTCAACATTTATTTACCATATCTCCATCCTCTTGTTCTCCCTAATGCGGGCGACCTACAGATCCCAACCACCACCACCACCACCACCACCACCACCAGCCATCCCGTTCCCATCCCTTGAGAGCGTAATGGCGAGGTTAAGGGGAGATGGGTCACTTTTCGGGTCCCCTTTCTCCCTCGTGTTAAACCCCATTTGTTTTGAAATAATAAGACGTTTGGCCCATTAGTTTGGCGATTTTAACACCTTTCGCCCCATTTCTTTGTCAATTTTAAGATCTTTCGTGCTATTTACGTGTCGATTATTTCCTGGCGAGCGACAGCGAGCCTGAAATTTTAAGAGAAATCGGCCTTCGGTCGGGATAATTTTTTTACCGAAAAATTTACAAATTTATCTTGAAGGGTGGTCTAGGGGGTATTTTTCTAAGCATGATGGAGGTCTAGCGAAAACACTAAGAAAAAAAGGAATAAATTAATTAATACAAAAAAAAAAAAAAACGATCCGTGTCCCCGTAAGAGCGTAATGGTGAGGTTGTAGGCAGTTGTGGAGCAGTGATAACACCGCCTTTAGGGCCCTAATTGGAGGGTTGGTGGGATGATTACACTGAGCTGGTGACAGAGAGAGGGGGGAGGGGGGGGGGGGGGGGCGTGGTCCCTGGGAGACACTGGAATTGTAATGATCAGACAAAGAGGATTATTAGCTTTTTGTATGTATATGCTAATGATAGTAATAATGACATTGATTGATATAGAGTTGTAATATTCATTTACATATAAACATGAACAAATAAATAAATATATATATATATATATATATATATATATATATATATATATAAATATCTAAATTAAATATATATATATATATATATATATAAATATCTAAATTAAATATACTTTTAAACTATACCCCGCTTATACTCCTATTCAGTCGAACTCTTCAACCCAAGATGTACATAATAATAGTAATATGATATTGTTTGTTATAGTGTTGTTGTAATAATAATTCATATAAATACATGAACAAGTATATGAATAAATACATAAATAAATATGCTTGCAAACTATACACCGCTACTACTCGTATATGCTGTTTATAATTCTCGTATGTTTAAGTTAATATCAATCAGTTTTAAAACCTGTGTTCTTCAGTCTCACAGCAAACATTAAAAGGCCTTCCATAGATTGTAACTAATTAATATTGACACAGCGCTATATGATTTGAAATTGATGAAAATGGAAGTGGGGGCCGAGTGAACACAATATTGTCTCCATTTATCTCTCTCTCTCTCTCTCTCTCTCTCTCTCTCTCTCTCTCTCTCTCTCTCTCTCTCTCTCTCTCTCTCAGGCCTACATTCGCTCCCCCAGTGACCATGACCTCTCCAGCGGGGGGTCACGTGACACATCTTCCCACCAATCACAGACGCCGACATCCTGTATACAATTTGTTCCACATCCGAAAATTTGCTACTTTCGCTCACTTTACACAATTATCGATTTATTTGTGTATACTTCCGATCGATGTTGTATTATATATATTTAAACACAATTCAATTTACGCAATTATCGATTTAATTGTGTGTTCTTCCATTCAGTTTCCTATTATATATGTTTTATAGTGTTTTTATTTAGCTTTACACAATTATCGATTTATTCATGTATACCTCCTTTGGATTTCCATATATATATATATATATATATATATAATATTTGTTGTCACTTAACGAAATTATAGATATATTTTTGTCAACTTACGCTCAATTTCTTATTAGATATCTCTTTCTTATTATGATTTTACTACTTTTACTCAACTTCTTAAAGCTGTTGCACCCATCCCTCCCATCTCTCCCTTAATAATTAATTTCTACATTAATTTCACGCAATCCCGTCACTTGCAACCGTCATGAAAAAAAAAACTATGTCAACCAGTAGTATGCGACCGGTGCTAACTTGCTCAATAGCCTAGCCATGTGGTGATGGGCTGGTCTATTAGAGTGAGAACTGAGCAATCTCTGCCATACCCATAGCTTACTCTGACTGTTCCTTTTACTTATATATTTTCTAGATCTCAAGTGACGGCGTCTCTAACGTGGATTGACCTCCCAATCTACCAAGATTGGAAGCCAAAGCGTCACATTTTTCCCTTGCCCCTCAACTTTCTCTTCATAATTGCTGAGGGACACAGGGCCCTGGGTGGGGCTTTGGTTTCCCGGGCATTTCCGCACCCTCCTCAGCTCCCCGCCATGGAGTGGCTTCGGTCACCCAGGCTTTATTGTGGTCGGCGGGGAGGGTTCTGTGGGGGCGCTCGGTTATGGCCTTGGCCTTGCTCAGGGCCTTGGGGCTGTTCGGCCAGGCAGCTTGGGGAACAACAACAACAACAACATAGCCTACCGTTAGTCGCCTTTATAGACACCCTTCTAACCATTATGTTTTCTATTGATCATATAATTCCTTCCTTTCATATGCTAACATTCTAAATCCTTCCTTTTTATCACTTATTCTTCCCTTCCTTCTCTAACTTGAAATGGTTAGTCTTCTCTCTCTCTGTCTCTCTCTCTCTCCCTGCCTTTTTCCTGTCCCTCCCCTCCCCCGAGGCTAGACAGGAACTGTTAAATAACGTCCTGTCACAGTGCCTTTTTATGTACTTCTCTCGTATATATTTGTATCACTTAGTTTATCTCCAATTCCCATGTTTTCTCTCTATTTTTGTATCTGCTTGTTAGCCTCTTCAATAATGTTTATATTTTTGGAAGTAGATTATCTAGCCTTGAGAAAATATGCAAGTAAAATGATAATAATATGTTGAAGCATTTTGTAATAATGTTTATTATAATTTATTTTCCAAGAGGTAGTAGAGTATTTTCATGCCCATGTGATAATTGTTTATTATGCATATATGAAAGATATTTGTTTATTATTTTACACAAGCATTTCACCATTCACATATATCAGTAATAGTAACAGCAAACCATTAACAAAGATTCCATACATACATGGATATCTTCTTTACTGATTCAGTTTGCTTTCTAATCTTCCGCAACCTAACTTAATTACCTTACCTGACCCAATATATTTTTACTTTCCTAATCTACTTAAGCCCATCCTAACCTAGCCTAGCCTGTCCTAATCCTAACCTTTCCTAACCTACTGATACCGAAGTACATGTTATCGTATTCGCCCAAATGATATAAATACATTGTTGCCCGAATGCAAGAGTACCTTATTTAGTTATTCGGCCAAACGAAGAACAGCATCATCTGAGAATTAAACTCGATGTTTTTGTATGCAACTGAGTTAAGGGAAGGTATTTAGTTTATTCCCTAGGACCTCCATCAAGCTTAAAATTAAACCCCCATGACCCCCTTTCAAGATAAATTTGTACATTTTTCGGTAGAAAAATGTCCCGGCCGAAGGCCGGTTCCTCTTAAATTACAGGCTCGCTATCGCTCGCCAGGAAAAAATCGACACCTAAATGGGACGAAAGGTCTTAAAAGTGACATAAATGGGGTCAAAGTTCTTAAAATCGCCAAACTAATGGGGCGAACGTCTTAAAATCTCAAAAGCAATGGAGCTAAACATGAGGGAGAAAGGGGTAAAGAAAAAAATCCCTCAAGTGGAAATCTCCCCTTAAGGCACGTTTCATCTGTTTGACGCCTGATATACACACTTTAAGGGTAGAATGTTCTAAATTTTCGTTTATTGAAAAAAAAAAATTAAATGTGTATTGCCTTGGGTTAGATCATATTACACTAGGTTAGGTTAGGGAATTTAATATCACCGTATGTACAAATTGCAAGTATTTGCAGAATATTATTGACGAGTACACAGTCAACTCTACGGCATAAATACTAAACTTAAATATCAGAAGACATCACAACTTAAACAGAATCATCCTATACATTTTTGAGTTAAGGGGAAGGGGCGTATTTATTTCTTCATTTATGGATCTTTTTATTTTCATGTGTTTGTTTTGATTTCCTCCCTAGACCTCCATCAGCTTAAAAATACACCCGGCCAAGCCCCTCCTTCCAAGATAAATTTCTACATTTTTCGATAGACAAATGTTCCGGTTGAAGGCCGGTTCCTCTTAAAATACAGACTTGCTATCGCTCGCCAGGAAAAAAACGACACCTAAATAACACGAACAATCTTGACATTTACAAAGAAATGGGGCGAAAGGTCTTGAAATCGCCAAACTAATGGGCTAAACGTCTTAAAAATCTGAAAACCAATGGGACTAAACATGAGGAAGAAGGGATACCAGTAAACCGTCCCATATCCCCTTAATATTTGTCTCCTGGAGGTTCGTTTGTTCTCATAATCGGTCCGAATTAGTGTCACAGAGTGTATGAACTACCCCGGCATCGGCTGACCAAAAAAACAAACTCTCTGGTCCTTGACGACGCAGGTATGGGGTGGGAAATGACAGGTATGGATGGGGTGGCAGGGGGGATGATGGTAATTACTACGGACTATAGGGAAAGGTAACGCAACGGCTATACGGTGGATATTTTAACTGGAGAGTTTCCAGAAGTTACATAGAGTTACAAGGATACTTTGAAGTCTATTAATTAAAGGAGACACATTAGATTAGAATAAGATGGATTGTGAAATATAATCATTACTCAGTGTGTAAATTAGACTATTCTTTTTTAAGGTGTTCTGTTGAAGACTTAATTAAACATTTTGAGAGTAATATATTCCATGTAGAACACAAGCTTATATATTATTGCTAAGTTTCTTCAGCTTTAGCTTTCAACCGTGGTTGTGTGATATATTCGCATTTTGATAAAACATTTTAGAATGATTCTCATTGTCAAACTTTTGTAGTATTTTAAATGATTCAAGGAGCTGGCCTCGTAGTTGACGTGTTTCCAACGAACAGAGACCGAGAGCTCTCAACCGGTCCTTATAGTTCAATCTACGTGATCGAAAGAATTAGCATTGTAGCCTTGGACTCTTTCCAATTTGTATAGGTCTTTCTTTTTCTTGAGACCAAAATTACACCCTGCACAGTATGTTCAAGAAGGGGGCATATTAACGCATAGAGTGCAAAGACCCTCTCCTAATTCTTGTATTGAACTGTCTATTTATCAATCATTTATGTGCTTTCTTTACTTAAATGCACTACCCGGAATTTCGGTTTAGGTCACTACTGATCAGAACCCCAATATACTTGTCCAAGTCAGTAATTTTAAGATTTCTTCTCATTATTGAATATCTGATTTTGGCTTTGCTCAGCCGATAAGCATCACCTTGTATTTCTCCAAGTTTAGTGACATCAACCCTATAAGAGACCATTAGCCGAGTTTGTTAAAACCCATGCTGAGTTGTTTAATATTTTTAGGACTGCAAGTTTAAAGTAATTTAGTAAGACCAACGTCGATGTCCTTGATATTACTCCTGAAGTAACAGCTAAGAATCCATTCCGAAGAAACACCATTGACTACAATTTGTTACTGTCTAGCTAAATGTGAGCTATACTCACAATTGACGAGAGTCTACAAGGGATCACTTTCTCAAAGCATTTTTGCATATCTAATTAAACTATACTGTATATATGGCTGTGCTCTTCTCATTCTCACTTGAGATAGAAAATAAATAATATATATATATATATAGAGAGAGAGAGCGAGAGCGAGAGATGGGGGTGGTGGGGGATACAGTACATCAGAGACAAAAGCCTAGTAATGACAGAGCGGGTGTTGGGGATAATGTCATGAATTACACCGTATAGCAGTGTGGCCTCAAGACAGGTTTTATGCTGGTACGCAGGGCAGAATTCATTACTTGCTTTATCTTATAGCATATATTCAAAATACCGTCGATTTATGGTACTTGTATAGAGAGATGGATGCCTTTATAGACAAATGTATTGCTATATAAATACCTACATCAACACGGTATTCATAACAGATAGGTATAAAGCTAGATAGACAAACAAACTGACAGACAACTATCTATATATAGGTAGACAAATGTATAGATAATTAAATATAGATAAATATATGCATAGACAGACAGATTATTACCAAGAAGGGAAACTGAAAATACCACCAGTTTTGATGCAAGTGTTGTTATTTAAATTCCATGAAGTATACTACAAACGAAGTAGATAACAGTAATTATCCTTAATATATTTGACAGCATAACAATGAGTTTTTCACATACTTATTAGCTATTTTTCAAATTTGATCTCATTATTATTCAGACTTTATTGATATGCAAGCTCGTCCGACCTTTTTTCCTATGCCAATTTTACTTGAAGTAGAGTAAGCATCCTAGTTATTTCTATGGTAGCAATACCAGCAAAATTCCATTTATAATGCTCTCTCTCTCTCTCTCTCTCTCTCTCTCTCTCTCTCTCTCTCTCTCTCTCTCTCTCTCTCTCTCTCTCGCTTCTCTCTCTCTCTCTCTCTCTCTCTCTCTCTCTCTCTCTCTCTCTCTCTCTCTCTCTCTCTCTCGTACAGGGCAAGGCGAGGAAATAAAGCTAATGCCGGGGAAATAGAGCAGAAATATGATAAGCAGGGGGGCCGGCGCAACATCATGATAAAACATTCAGGTCGTAAAAACTGTATGTAGGGGGGAGGGAAGAGAGAGAGAGAGAGAGAGAGAGAGAGAGAGAGAGAGAGAGAGAGAGAGAGAGAGAGAGAGAGAGAGAGAGAGAGAGAGAGGGAGAGAGATAGAGAGAGAGAGAGAGAGAGAGAGAGAGAGAGAGAGAGAGAGAGAGAGAGAGAGAGAGAGAGTACACACACTTAATAAAATGATAAATTGCGATTAAATAGAGTCAATGAGATATTAAAATGTAATAAATCAGGTGGGTAAAAGAAGTAACGTCAAGGGAGAAAGGTGAGCCATTACAGACACTGTATTTAAGGGGGAATGGGCGTAATTATTGGCTTATATATATTGTGTTTTTTATAAAAAAAACAATTGTTTTAGTTTCCTCTCTAGACTTAGAAGGGTTGATAGCCTCAGAAGTCCCATTTAACTAATTGACTAACACATAATCACTTGTGTTTTATGTGTGTGTTTGTTTTTATCACGTTCATTGTCTTACGGAATAAAGCAGTAAGCATAAAGCATCAAAATATGTATCTGGCTGTAAGTGATCGAGATAGTCCCGATGCTTTCCAATAGGCGTACATCAGCCAAACTGACTTTCTGCTAACCTCCTAAAAAGGGAAAGTGGTCTGCCGGGGAGAGAAGACACAATAATGATCAAATGGATATAGCCCCAAGAGTGTGTGACAGAAAAAGAGAGGAGAGTGGGGGGTGGAAATGGGGAAACAAGGAAGGTGATTTAGAGATGATGGCTGTTGGTGAGGGAGAAGGGGGGGGGGGGGGGTAAAGGAGGGCACACTAAGGGAAAAAAAGGAAAACAACTAGTGCATATCTTTCCCATAACAAGCTAACAGCCCCTGGGTATTCGCTGGTGGGATGAGATTGTGGTGCCTTGTGATGTATTGTGTGTTATGGCCGGCCCTGTTATGATTATGGCGGCTATTTATGCAGTGGGGGAGGTGGTGTGATGGCGGGGGAAGAGTGGGAGGGAGTTACAAAGAGTATATACTATCACGAACACTTTCCAGGAAGATACTACTACTAATAGATTTTTTTTAGTGCAGTGTTGCACATTGATTGCAAAGTCTGCATAATACTATTTAGTCTCTTCGTGAACTGTTATACTGAAGAACACGTTACGACCTCCGAGGGAACTTTATTCAAGGTAAAACAGATCTTATACGTAGAAAAAATCGTCCACATTTATTTGTACTAAACCCCTTCAAATCTAACCTCCATCATGTGTTGCATGTAGTATTCGCATTGAGGTCAAACATACTGTTATAATCTGTAATGTTAAATCCATGTAGATTTTTAAACACTACAGTGTACGAGCTTTCATCAAAAAGAGACATAACATTCCCAACCGACCTCATATCATAATGTCCTTATTGATGGAATAAGTTTGTAAACCACACTCGGATTCTTTTTATTTGCTATATATTCTTCCTGAATTCTGACAGTACTGTATATTAAAAAGAAAAAACAATATTTGGAACATTAGTGGGTGTAAGTTCCTATACCGTAACTATAAACTATAAACTTAGACCACATGAGATAACTAATATATGAAGATGAAAATTCTTGGGTAGTTATAAATTCAAACTATGTAAATCAACTAGTTCAAAATTTTATAGACCGTTAGCTGTATGATTATGTCAGGTACTGTTACTCATGAACACAAAATCTAGCTAAACTCTATGATCACCAAATACTGTAACTCTCCTATCGTAATTCTTCCTCCACAATCACTGCATATTCTTCTGTCGATAATTCGTCTATTTAACAAATGTTGGTTAGCCACGCGTTGCACACCAAATATTATTAGCTCTTTTCAAGCTAGAGTATTTTTTAAATCTGACAATATATATTTGATGTTTTTTACATATTCGGATCTGTAATTGGTCTACTTTCTTAATCTATCCAAAGTAGGTACAACTTACGACTAACGATTGAAATATGGCTGGATTCATTGTTTATTCTGTGTACGTTCATGATTCATAAATTCGTCAGCTGTGACAATGGGGCTGACACACCTTATCCAGGTAGAACTTCTCTAAAAAAAATCATGTGCCATCTTCAACTTTAGGTTCAACTTCTCATGTAAAATGTAGGGGTATAATTTATAGATTTGGAATGTATTTTGACATCTCCCTCCCTTATTTTGCAATTGCAATGAAGCAAAATAGAAGTACTGTATATGAATAATGCTTATAATGGGAGAGAAGTGATGGACAATATTAGCTTTAAAGCTCGAAATATTTGTTTTGGATTGTGTGAACATTTTAAGGTGGAATTGTTAAACACAGAATTCATTTTCCCTTTAATTTTATTTACAATGATCGAAATATGTAAAATTTTGGCACCCGAGGTCCCAATATTAAAAATTGTCAAATATAAATAAAATACATTTGTATCCCTACATATTACGTTACATTTTTTCCAGAGACCTTTGTTTTGTATCGTTTTATATAATATAATCCCCCCTCCTCCCTCTCTCATCTAGGCATGCCTAGATGTCACACAAAACTTCTTCACATACAGTGTGGTCAAGGAGTGGAATAGTTTACCAAGGGAAGTGGTCGATAGTAATTCAGTTGATGCGTTTAACAATAGACTGGATGATCATCTGATGGAGTTCGGATTAATATGAGTGAATATATTTAACATCAGTAGGTATCTAAGTGTAAATTCCCTTTCAGACTCATTTCTTTCTATCCTATATAAAAAAATAATAATAAATAAATCAATAAAAAACCTTTCCTTGTGGGCATTTTCTGGCCCATAAGGTTACGTTTCCTCCTATTTTCCAGTACGGCTTTTTAGCCGGAGGAAGCGCAGGGTGGAGAGAGAGCCTTCTACTTTGCTGTCTTATTCTTCTGCTATATAATGTCCCTGTCTTTAGTAGTATTAAAGTCGGACCACCTAGTAGGGGCTGCAAGGTCTGTGTGTTCTGAGTATCTGTGTAACTCTCTCTCTCTCTCCTCTAGCATCCCCACAGGACTTCCTAAAACATGGGAAGTGTGTCATATTTTATTCAGTATCTCCCCTACAACTCCCCCTAGCTTTTCTCTCTCTATGTATCTATATATATATATATATATATATATATATATATATATATATATATATATATATGTATGTATCTATTTATCTAAATGTGTGTGTGTGTGTGTGTATCTATTTTTCCTTTCTTTCACCTTCTCGTAATATTTCACCTTTCTTTTCGTTTTTCTCTTCCAATTTTCCCTCGCTATGCTTATCTATAGTATATTGCCATCCACTTCTGTATCTCCTTTTTTGTGTCTATATAGTATCCCACTCCCCCGCCCCTCATCTCCTCTCAATTCACCTATTCTCCCCACTTCCTCCCCTCGTTTAAGCTCTTCCGATATCTCTCTCTCTCTCTCTCTCTCTCTCTCTCTCTCTCTCTCTCTCTCTCTCTCTCTCTCTCTCTCTCTCTCAGTTATTGGAGCTTTTAGTTATGAATTACTGTATCCGATACTTATTTTCCAAGTAAAATACCAATTGTTTTTTAATATCTCAGTTGTAAAGTTATTTATAATTATCTGGCTACACTAATATATCAAGAACATACTTTCCCATTTCCCCATCAACTCACAGTATATAAGTTATACGGCCATGTTCATAATCTGACATTAGGGAATAGCAATACATAATTAATATATCAACATGGGGAGGTGAGGCGTGGATAGATTACCTATCTCCATATAGGGACAGCATAAAGTTATCAAGAACTCGAAATTTGTTGCCAGTTAACACATAAGCAGGAAAAATCGTCCATGTTCGAGAGTTAAAGCAACCCCCAAAAATATTATGCTATATAAATATATTCATAACTATCAATAACGATAATAAAAACTGCCATAGGCGAAACTAAAAATAATAACACATAAGGGAAATAATGATAATAATATAAACTGCCATTGACTTCCTCCTTTCCTCTTTATCCATTTCCTCCCCTCTCCCCCTCTACGGCAGTTTTCCATATTCACACTTTATTTTCCCAGGGGGCACTTCATGTTTCCGCTACCATGAAACACCCTCTTTTACTCACACTCTGGCCATTCACATATTTCTCTCTTCTCTTTTTTCTATCTTCTCTCCCCTCTCTCTCTTCCTTCCTACTCTTCAAACCCTTCCTTTTAACTTTTTTCTATATCTATCTAACTCATTGGTAGAGCGCTCTGATGTGGATCCAGAGGATGAAGATATTTTCATCTTGCCAACCATGCTAAGCCCTGGTAAAATCTTAGAAACCATTATTCATTACGAAATCTGGATATACCTCGAGGGGCATACTATTCCAATCTGTCACACATTGTGGATCCATGTTCCAGAGTACGTACAAAATATAATAATTTAATAATATGCAAATAATGAAAGAATGAGAAATATAGCCATAGTTTGCCAAGGTTTGTCTTTTCATCCTACAAGCACACCCAATTACATTACTAAAAGAAAAGAAAAACAAAGAAAGACAAGACAATGTATCAATCTTAATATATCTTTTGTGGCTTTTCCTTCCCATTTTCCCATTCTTTATAATATTTCCCGGAGTCTGTCTGTCTGTCTGTTTGTTCTTTATACACGGCCCCAGTTTTCGAGTTAAAGAACTAAACACTTTGGGTAGGCCTACTGCGCTTGCCCTTTTTCCATACACCACACCGCCACAGGACTCCAGCCAAAACATCATGATTACTTGCCAGCATCCACAACTTAAACACGAGACAGAGTAGCAATTCCTGTGCTAAAAGAAACTTATTTAAAGAACCCTGACCAGAAACCCAGGTAAGTAGGGCCCCAGAAGCTGTGTGCCTCACCAGCAATGTTGCATTTAAAATTAGACAATCTTGAAAGATAAATACCTTTAAAGCTCCAGCCGCTTTGCCAAACAGCAACAATATGTGCTATACCAGTACTCCCACTTCACTAACTGTAACCTCTGCTACAGACCCGTTCCATGCATGTTGCACCAGTACACCTGCAGATTCTACAAATTACAACGTTGGCTTAGTCAACTAGAATATTAATGGGCTATTTGAGTGATCGCCCAGCACAATTCCCTCAACACCATAACCACACCTTAACCTTGTGACGTTTCTGACGCCACATACGTCGCCCAGGACAGCATGGTCCCTACAACTGCTGCCTGGCACACCAGGAATAATCAGCTTATGGTTGGACATCACTGTAGTGACTACTCAGCCTATTTACTTCCAATACTACTACGACTACTCGGCCTATTTCCTGTCCCATGTTTACTTCCAATAAATGTTCAACCAGAACCAATGTAATAACTTAATTCTGTGCATGCAGTATTATTTCATCAGATATAATTTCCTTCTATTTCGCCACATGTACAGTAAATGGTAAAATAATAAAAAAAAAATCCGTAATACCCCATCTGTGGCTTTTCCACCCCCACTCCCCCAATTTTCCCCTTGAGTAGCCTGGTCGCCCCGCCACTCAATTTGACTATCAAAACCGCAGACAAATTGGCTCGGCACCTTGGGAGGGGAAATTGATGGTCTTCCTCAGTTTCCCCTCATTCCTTAGGCCTCTCTCTTCCTCTCTCTTTACTTCCTCCTTCTTTCATTTCTCTCTTTTGTAGGCCTCTCTTTCTATTTTGTAGTTATAACTTTTTTTGGTTTCTATTTGTTTAGGTATCATCTTTTCTCTGTCGCTCCTCCTAAGGCCTCTCGTTTTCCTCTTTACCTCTCTCTCTCTCTCTCTCTCTCTCTCTCTCTCTCTCTCTCGTATGATAAATCTATAGGGAAATTTCTCCTCGCGTCAGACTGTTTTTGTGGAGGTGTAGGGAACATTTATTGGCTTCCTGCTCAGTGGGGTCGTAAAATCACTGGCGAATCCCGGGGAACCTTTAGGATACAGGGATCGGATTACTTGCTTATGCCGCCATTTGGGAGCCTCACACACTATATCGAAGTTATTGTTACGTTTTTAGAAACCCGATAAGAGTGGATTCGGATTCATGTCATGTAGTTTCTGAATTATTAACCTTTTCAATACGGGTAAGGTTATTTTTGTATATACTGGCTATCATTAGACGATTTTACTTTGTTTACGAAGAACTTTGATGGTCAACAAAGAAATGGATATATAATACACCTCTCTGATTACTAGTTGCCAATGCTGCATAAAATCATCGAATAATAACCAGACTATAAGGAATAATGGCGTCACCCGTACTGAAGTGGATAATGTTGTAGAAGACTGTTGTAACTGAAAATAAAGTGCTTTCAGAGTTGTTACCAATGCAAAATTTTCTTGAAATGTCATAAGAAGTTGCTTGTGCAAGTCAGCCGTAAGTAAGCACATTGGTATACAGATAATTCTAGAGTCAGTGGTGGTTTATGATAACAAAACTACAAATTAAGTTCTTGTTCCGTGTCTGTTTATGAAAGGGTGTATGCTGAGCCCCCCCCCCCCCCCCTCCACCTCCCACCCCCCACAACACATATATCGGAATAGGAATACGGAAGCTTGCGGTATGTCATTCAGAGGAGATGAAGCTTATTTTTTTTTTTCTACTATTCGAGGATATTTACCCACTCTTACGACGATAGTGCAGGAGAGGAAAAAGCGAGAATGTGATGTGTGTGTGTGTGATGTGTGTGGGGTGAAATATTTCTGATGCAGTACGCAAAAGTACATATTTAAGTGGTCGTTTTTCCTAATATACCAATTAAGCCCAATATATATTAAAGTGAGTAGGGCCATAGCCATTATGATTAACCTACCTACATGTGGAAAATAATGGCAACTGTCAAAATATTTGTTTATATCTCACCATAGCTCATACATATGTAACCAATTAAAATATATGCACAAGAAGTATTGAGTTTTAAACACATATCAGTTTAATATGCATTCATATGTTAAAATATGTCATGTTTTCGTAAGGATTGTAGTTTTGGTAAAACTGGCCTAAAAATCAAGAGGATGTTCTACGGAGTTAAAGAATATGATACACTTACATGAACACTTTAAGATAGAGGAATATATAAGGCAAAGGCTAAGAGAGAGAGAGAGAGAGAGGAGTCAGGGAAGGGAAATTGGAGGGAATCAAGCGGAAATTCAATATAGGGAGTGACACAGGTGTGGTGGTGATGGTGGTGGGAATAGTGGTGGAGATGGTGGTGGTGGTGCTAATGGTGGAGATGGTGATAAGTGTTGTTGGTGGTGGTTGTAGTATACTTGTGGTGGGGATAGTGGTGGAAATGGTGGTGGTGGTTGTATATTTGTGATGGTGATGGTGATAGTGTTGGTGGTGGTACAAAGGAAATCAAGCAACAACAGATCTAGTGACCCCTCTAGCCTGCTTGTCCTCTAAAACACTGAGGATCAAGTGTCCGAACAGTGGTTTAGAGTGGGTAAGGGGAAATTGGGAAGGGAACTACTGCCCTGGAACTAATGTCCGTGGCAGGATTTGGAAGTTAGTAGAAGTGGTGATGGTGATGACGACGATAATGGTGGTGTTGTTTGTATAGGGATATAATTATATGGTTGGTGAGATGATGAAGATGGTGATTTTGATGGTGGTGATAGGAGTGACGATGGTAGCAGTGATAGTGATACTGATGGTGGTGATAACAATATATATATATATATATTTTTTTTTTTTTTTTTTTTTTTTTCTATATTCCAACTTACTTCCTCTCGGGCATAGGCTGAGAGCCTTAACATTCACCGCTTTACAATGAACAGTGAAGCCCGTGAGGTCTTGTTCCAGTCTAGGGAGTGAGACATGTGAAGCATGAGTACAACGAGCACCTGCCATCTTGCCTTCACATGAGGCACGGTGCTCACTCATGGCCCGAAACGACCCCATCTCTGAAGCCATCTCGTTCCCGTGCTTCACTGTCTCACCCCTTACACTCGGACTCTCACACTTACACACACACAACGCCACCTGTTGAGCAGATAACTCACCAGGCATTGCACCCCTATAGCATATTTTGAATATGGGAATATTCATACAGTGCTATTTAATCAGGGAACAATGAGGGTATTTTATTGACGTTTCGGTGGGCTTGTGGTAATTCACTGATACTAGGTACAGCACAAATTCCATCCCAATAATATCTTCCCATTGATACATCGGGATTTGAACCCGGGACCTTTGGATTACCAGGCCAGTGGCAAGACCACTCCACCACACCTCCTATATATACTATATATACTACACTAGTATATATAATATACTAGTGACCAACCCCCTGGTAATAATAGTGATCCACAGTGTTACTCTGTAGGGCTGAACTAATACATATGATAATCGGATCACCACCAGGGTAAGTAGTCTTTTACATTCGCTCAAGGTATCGTTCACTGACCGTCCCAATGCCTGCTTTGTGTACAGTACCTCAACAAAATTATTGGACTTTTAGTTTTGTATATCCTACGTATGTATTTCCATTGGGACTGATTTGTAAATGTGTTATATTTGACATCAAACAATTTATTTGTGTTATTACTATAGAATCATATTCATAAACCCGACTACGTTATTATACTTACAAAAATAAAAACATTAAGATCCTGGAAGTGTTATGTGGCTACCGTGAATTATTTGTGATCTCTCGAGAATTAAATATTAGGCTTGTCTTCTGAGTAAGTGTGTGTTTTTAATATTTTTTTGATAAAATACCATTAATATGTTTTGTATTTAGGTGCATGGCCAAGAAAATGTACGGTATGCAGCATTTGTACCACGATAACATAATAAATGTTTGTGTGACCGTGTATGAATCGATAAAGGAAAATGTGAATAGTTGTATGTGCGACTGAAAGGGAACCACATGAATAACAGAACAATGGAGTATATGTGATAATGAATAATTTTACGCTGACTAAGCAAGAGAACGGATAATACACAATGGCTAAATTAATGCATGAATAATTATACACTACTGTAGCATATCAAGGCTATGAAAATGGTATAAACATTTATACAATTATTGGGTATATTGATAGTGATTTACCTTTTTATTATAATAGTTTATGGGTTTATTAATACCATTATACCGTTATAAGGGTATATCATTATGGACACTGTAACTTCCCTTACCAAACACAGATTATTTGTATTGACAGTGTAATCTAGAAGAAGTGATGAAAGTGCTCAGTTAAACGTCATAATTCCCTCCCTCCTTTGCTCCGTGAACTCAAAGCCAAGGATATTATGGGGATAATTATTATTTATATAATTATACTGTATATATTTGTTTATATGTTATATTTTACTTTTCTTCCATAGACCTCCATCAAGCTTTAAAAAATACCCAGACGACCTCCCTTCGAGATAAAATTGTGCAGTGTTCGGTAGACAAAAACCCAGGCCGAAGGCGGTCCCTACTAAATTACAGGCTTGCTATCGCTCGCCAGGAAAAATAACGACACCTAAAAGTCACGATAGGTCTTAATATTGACAAAAGAAATACGGCGAAAGAAGGTAGACATCATTTATCTTATATTGCTAATTTAATTACATTTCTTCCGTTCAGTGTCTTCTTGGAATAGACTGCAAGGTCTTTGAGGTGCTAACTCCTCCTTGTAACTCCTTTATGCTATAGTTTCTACCCGACGTCCAACACTTTCCATCCACTAAAACTTCACCGCTACGTTTATTCTGTCCAACTTGAGACTGTCTGTTGTAAAAAATATCACCAACACGCAATGCTTCAGGTGCTCCAAGTCTCTCCTGGCTTATTTTGTGATGGGGGGGGGGGGGAGAGTATTTCTGGACCCCCTTCTCCCTCATACTTAGCCCCATTAGTTGTGAGATTTTAAGACGTTTGCCACATTAGTTTGTCGATTTTAAGACGTTTCGCCCAATTTCCTTGCCAATATTAAGCAATCATATAGGTTGAGGATATTGTGGGAGAAGTCTAAGAGGTTTGTTAAGCAGGAGACTTTATTACGAAAACCGTGTTGAGTATCTTTAAGTATGTTGTTTTCCTCTGAGAGAGAGCGAGAGCGAGAGCGAGAGAGAGAGAGAACGAGCACCCAGGTAATAATTGCGTTGGACACCCCTGACCCTTGTTTTTGGCACTCTCGGAAGAAGGGGACATGAGAGTTGTGAGGAGTTATGAGTAATGGATAGTATCTCATAGAACTTGCTTTTCATTATAGGCAGATACTCGAAATGTAAATTAATGGTGATTGCTTAACCCCTTCTATACCGGCGACGTCTTTTTCATTTTTTTTATAGGTATATATAGACGATTTTGTGTAATTTAAGAAGGATCTGGGTAGTAAAAAGAGTTAAGTAAGATAGTTGAAAGCCTTGTAATTGCTGGAGGCCCTTTTTAAGCTGAATATAATCGTCTAATAGTAGCCAGAATAAAGTTAAAAGAACGCCACCGGTAATGAAAGGGTTAATGCATTGATTGAAAAGTGTGCTAAATGCAACGTACTTTTTAGAGCTTCAACTACTAATGAAACGAAGATCTTGCATTTAAAATCCCAGAAATACTATACCCTGTTCATTGTAAGTAGGCCAAAAATATCGACCCCTATCCTCTGTAACTAAAAGCATAAATGGGCTGTAAATGTCCACACCTATTCCCTGGCTGACCTTTCCTAAATGGTAGAAATAATAGCTTGATTACTATAGTTGCGTTTTAGTTATAGGGGTTAGAGGTCCTGATTTGTTGGCCTAATAATAATGAATAAACTATAGGAGCGAGTGAAAGTTGGTCATACAAATAAACAGACAGACAGATTGAAAGACAAGCAAGCAGACAGGTAAGCAAGCAGGCACACAAGCTGACTGGCACATAAACAGAGAGGAAGGGAGGTAGACAGGCAGACATCCAGGTAGGGCAGCAGTAGACAGGTAAGGTAGTGCAACAGGAAGATACCAGCGACAATAAGAAAAATGCTGGTATGTACCACTATACACACACACACACACACACACACACACACACACACACACACACACACACACACACACATACACACAATCTTGATGGAGAAGGATTGTAGCGTGGTCCCTCTTTAGCCAACAACGATCAGCTCGTGTTAGCTTATATATATATCGTTCCACGTGTTTGATAGATAGGGTTTCTAAATGTGTACGGAACCCAGGCAACTTCTCAGTCCCCAAGGGTTACATATGACTAAAGTAGATTACGTATTATATTGTTCCTAGATTATAAATTCTGTAGATATTCAGGCTCAATTCTGCAAATGAACAAGCAACCACCAACTATTATAAACGATTATGCACACAAGCATCTAGGCTGAGGTATTAAGAATAAGGAACACCCCGTTCTTAACATTAATCCTCCATTACAAACACCAATACACTTGAATAAATTAATGAAAGCATATGATCCTCCCGGGATTCGAACTCGGGACACCACACCCAGAACATAAGCACCTAAATCATTACACCACCAACACAGTTGTCAGGCATAAGGGTGGGGGGATGCGTTGCTCTTGTGTGGGGGAGGGGGGCGGGAAGTGGCAGGAGGGTATGTTTAGGGAGGAGGGGGGGGGGGGGGGAAGGGAGCGGAAGAAGCTTGGGGGGGGGGGGGAGAAAACAAATCAGGTAGAACATCAGTTTTGGCGGGGGAGAATTTACGAGTCTTTTTACCGCCTTCCATGTTCGTAGGCAATAAAGAAAATGCGACAAGTATTGTGTGTTGGGGGGGCAAGGGGGGGTTGACGCGCCCGAGTTTTCCTCTTCTATATTGATCCTTAGTGATTTATACCGTAGAGGCGAAATAAGTGTGTGCGTGGGGGAAAAGCGGCGACGAGGAGAGCTGAGCAGGCGGGGATGAATTTTCTTATTCTAACCGTTTGGGGAGATTCTTAGAAATTCGCAGAAATCTATCCGTTGCCTAATGTAACTTAACCTATTCAAAACCACGTAGCGTAACGTAACCTATACCCAAATATACCTAGCCATAACCTTACATCACTTAGGAAAACCTAGCATCATTTACAACCTAACATACCCAGGCCAAATCATAATCTTCCTTATCCTAACTTAGTCATAGCGTAACCTAACCTAGCTTAGGCTAATTTACTCAGCCAATTCCCTCTACACATTAATGGTGTGGTACTAGCCACACCTAAGCGAGTCGAAATCATTATAACCACTTCCGTAGGTACATAAATGTAACTTATTTAACAACGGGGTGCTAATGACTGTGTGCCTGTGTAGGGAATCAGTCGGATGAGCAGGAGTGTTGCCAATCTTACAAGCTACCCCATCTGTACCGGAATAATAAATAGCAATGGGGGGGGGGGGGATATTTGGAATGGGGTACAGGGGGGGGGGGGGAGGGGGGGGTAGTATATGAGAGAAGAGGAAGGATTTTCCGGGGAAGGCGACATTTGGGTGTCTTGTTTATGTCTTCCATTACTAAGGTTCGTAATGCCGGCCGAACATTGATATTGATAGGTGGAGGAGAGGGGGGGGGGGGGGGGGGGTATTATCAGGGTGGAAATATTTGCACCCTGAAGTTAATGGAAGGTAGACAACTGCCGCCATTTTTTTACGGTCAAATTCGTAGACCCATCACGTTTTTTATAGTCAAGTATATCCATATAACCAGAATTATGTGTGTAATTTTGAATACTCTATAATTAAAAAAATATATTGTATTATTATGGAGCCAATTTAATGCATAAATCAATCGCGATGGCTGTATTTAGATAAAGAAACGCTTGAGGGGTCCACGAACTTTTATGATTGGCTACTGTACAGTCACCTGAGCAAGAAGCTGGAACAATACTCTATGATATAATTGAAACAGTGAACAATTATTGAGGTAAATTTCTGACTCTACAGGGAATGTTTCAAAGTATTACATCAGTGTTTCAGCATCGTTTAATGAAATTGATACTACATGTCCCTTTAGGTGATTGTATGTATGACACTAATCCACAACTGACACTGCATTACAGGTCTAGCGGTGTTGTTAACCCTTAGAAGATTGTGACACATTTTGACAGCTTAATCTGGTTATCATTAGACGATTTTATGCAGTTTATGAAAGATCTGTGGGAATTATAAGGGTAAAGACTATCTCAAATAACCCTCTGATTTCCATATACCATTTCTAATTTGAATATAATCGTTAAATATTAGCCATAAAACAGAAAAGAAATGCGACATCGTATCTTGAACGGGTTAAGCACATTTGGTAGTTATTACTGATGGTGTGAACCACAAAGATCAATTCTAGATTATCAAGCACATTAGACCAACTATTATATACGTACAGTCACCGACAACATGACAGCATGAAACTGTATCGAACCTGAATGAGCTAATACAGTGCTTTGAAATGGATACAAAATTATGCAAAGCTTGATATTACTGGTCCAAGCAACTATACAAAATATAGAGCCAAAAGTATAGAAACAATTGACAACTATACTAGAATCTCCAAAATGGCGTCAGGCGAAGAAGTCCTCTCTTGGTATGCTAAAGGCTCTCAGGGTCTGGTCAATAAGGTCTTCTTTTACACCGGAGACTGCTGGAATCTTGGCCCTTACGAACCAACCTCCCACAATGCCATCCAGCCTGTCCGACGGCGCTCCCCGGGTATTTGTTCTAAATTCAACGTGGGCCCATCTTGCTAAGAGGTGTGAAATATGGACACTTCTCTAAGCCCCCGGACAGAGAGACGTATACAACATAGGAAAGAACATCCCAATATCAGGCCGTATTCTGGGGTTACATAAGGGTGGGCTTTGGTTTGTCTTAGGGAATGAGGTTTGTGTGTTTTTGGAGTCTGCGAGGGGGTGAAACTGAGAAATAGGTACGGAGATGACGCATTGAGACATTAGGATAAACACAGTGCTTCTCTCACACCCACGCTGAGAGAGAGAGAGAGAGAGAGAGAGAGAGAGAGAGAGAGAGAGAGAGAGAGAGAGAGAGAGAGAGAGTGAGAGATAATTAATAAACAGAAAAATAAACTTCTTGCGAAACATAGATATATACTGTATATATATATATATATATTTTTTTTTTTTTTTTTTTTAGAGGATTCCAGACTCCAAGATTAATCCTGGATCACTAATATTGTTCTTGTGAACCAGGCCGTTGAACACTTCAAACTCAGACATAATTCTGGACTTGGCCTGCCATTGATATATATCCTCTGGATAGATATATAAATGGATAAAATGATGGATAGCTGAATATATAGATACTTGACTTGAGTTAATTACCTTTAACCGCCCCTTAGAATATGTGTGAGCGAACAAGTCAATTCCATATAAAATATTTCGGTTGGATAAAAATACGATACTTAGCGAGGAAACAAGATATCTGATGGTTTGCTGTGAACAATTGTCCTGCATGACTTCAGTTTCTAAATACTGGCAATATTCAATACTCGTTGAGTGAAATATATACCTGCTTCATACACTTTTAGACATATTTAATTAACACAATCAATTTACTGTCGCAAGATAATACAAAAGTTGTGCTTTTTACAGATAGGTTTGTATCAATAAAGTAATAATGCACAGGAGAGAGAGAGAGATATTTACATTGATTTACATAGATACACTGACCACACAAAACTTACGATCCCAACGAGGTGGTCAGGACTTAATGCTAGTAGAGATAGTTAACCCGAAAGTAAGGGACAGTGGAAGGAAAGGATAGCAAAGAAGAGAGAGAGAGAGAGAGAGAGATAGAGAGAGAGAGAGATAATAGCGATAAACAGAGAGAGAAAACCCGGTATGTGGAGGGGGTACGGAGGGAGCACAGTTGCCAGATCATCCGTAACGCCAGCGCTTGTTAACCTGCGGGACAACCTGTACTTTACATAATGGTGACTCGGTAATGATAGGGTGGCTTGATATGGGAACTCTGATGACAGCCATAGTTACAATGAGTTACTAGGGCTCGACTTTTTTTTTCTGTGTTCATTTTGTTTCTAACCTGGCGCTATTTTTGTTGTATCTCCTGGTACCTTATTTCTCGATACTCAAGGGGAGTTTTTTTTTTCCCTCCCTAGACCTCCATCAAACTAAAAATACCCCCAAGACCTCCTCTCCCCCCCCCCCCCACCCCCCCTTTACAAGATACATTTGTGCATTGTTCGCTATAATATGCGTAATCATATCTTGGAAGGGTTAGCATCTCAAAATGTCTTCCACTTCATTCCGACGAGCTAATCTAGGTGGATAGAGAGAGTTTATGTATTGAACTACACTATTTGCAGTGTGGGCAAAATTCTATCTACTGTCTTGCAGAACTGTTCACAACTTCCGAAGGACATTAATTCCACGCATAATTAATATATATATATATTGTTTTGTGTTGTCTATGTAAGTGAGGGAGACAAAATGCAGAACTGCCTGTAGCTGGTGCCTCCCCCATAGTTGATAGAGTGACAGGGCCAAAATCAAGGGACGTTCGAGCCAAAATGCCTGGACACAGAGTTTGAAGCAATTTAAGTCATAGGAAGTGGGAAAGACTGATTCTGAGAGAGAGTTCCAGAGCTCAGCTGTTGAATAGAAGAAAAACTGAGAGTAACGTTTCAATCTTGAGTTGGAGAGTTGCACATAATAGGGGTGGGATTGTGTTGCAAGACGGGTACCACGTGCCCTACGTAGAGGAGGTGGTATACACTAGGAAAGCTCTGAGGAACACTGATTATTGTAGTAGCGATATAATAGCGAGATAAATGCAACATTGCGGCAAAGAGAGAGAGATTGGTGAGTGGACGGGAGTTAATGATACGAAAGGCCTTCCTTTCTACTTTGTCTAGGATTGCAACGTGAGAGGATCCTCCCTACACATGTGAACAATACTCAATAAAAGGACGCACTGTGCCCCTGTACAGAGCAAGAAGCTGTGCAGGAGTAAAGAACCCCCGGAGGCGGTTGAGCACACCCAGCTTGTAGGAGGCTGCCTTAGCAAGACTGGTAATATGGTCTTACAAAGTGGTACAATTTAAGGAAGGTCGATTGAAATTTTGTTGTGAAATTATATATAGAACAATGCTAGGGATGTAACTTCTGTTTATATACGGGGGATATTAATGTGTAATTATTGGAATGCTTGTACCTGAAATTGTGTGATATTTCAACCTCATCACATCAACTCTAGAAAGGTGAGCAATAATCCAACTGTTAACCCCTTCTGTACCGGCGACGTCTTTTTAACTTTATTTTGGCTTATATTAGACGATTTTATTCAGTTTAAAAAGGGCCTCCAGCAATTAACTGGCTTCCAACTATCTCATTTAACCATTTCTACTACCACAGATCCTTCATAAACTTCACAATATCGTGTAAATATACTTAAGATATAATTAAAAATACGTCGCCGGTACAGAAGGGGTTAATGTACATCACATGTGTATATTGTGGCTAACTGATATCTAGTAGAGTATTCACAAATTCGGCAAAGATGTCTAAGCTTCTTTGATATATTTTTAGCATTATACCTGACATGAATATATATTTTGGTTTAGCAATCACATGCCCCTAAATCAACACGTGAATATAGCCGTGTGTGTGTGTGTGTGTGTGTGTGTACAAAGTACAAAGGAGTACAAAGGAAATCAAGCAACAACAGATCTAGTGACCCTTCTAGGCTGCTTATCCTCCAAAACACTGAGGATCAAGTGGCCAAACAGTGGTTTAGAGTGGGTAAGGGAACATTGGAAAGGGAACTACTGCCCTGCCACTAACGTGGCAGGACTAGGAAGTTAGTAGGGGACATATGGGTTAGTAACTGAGGGGAGGATAAAATAAAGTTATTAATTTACAAACGCAGTCAGTCGCGGGTTTGATGGGAGATATTTGTCTAGGCGGAATTTAAATGAATCAACGGTGCTGCAGTCTATAACTTCTCGGGGAAGCCCATTCCACAAGTTGACAACTCGATTGAAGAAGAAATTCTTAGATTCGTGTGAGTTAAAAGATTTACCAATAATTTTGCAACCGTTTCCCAACGTGTAATTAGATTGGTCGATAGTGAAGTACTTACTACAGTTCATATTGTCGATGCCTTTGATGATTTTGAACACTTGAATTAGTCACCTCTTAATCTGCGCTGGGTTAAAGGAAATAGATTTAATTCTCTAAGACGCTCTTCGTATGGTTTGTTCTTTAGGCTAGGTATCATTTTGGTAACTCTACGTTGAACTCGTTCTAGCTTGTTTATGTCTTTTTGGTAATAAGGGCACCAGCATTGAACGCAGTATTCCAGAAGAGGGCGGACTAAGGAATTGTAAAGGGTTAGGATTACGTCTTTGGATTTATGCTCAAATGATCTGCCTATAAAGCCAATTATTTTGTTTGCCTTCTTAACAACTTCTGAACATTGTTGACTCGGTTTTAGGTTACTCGATATTGTTACTCCCAGATCGGTTTCTCTGTTTACATTCTTAAGCTGAGTGCCATTCATCGAATAGTTTGCTTTCTCATTTAGGTATCCGATATGTAGTACTTTACATTATCCGCATTGAAACTCATTTGCCAAATTTGGGCCCAACATGACAATTTATCTAGATTGTGTTGCATATCGTCAACTTGATCTTTTGAGAGTACGCTATTTGCAATTTTTGTATCGTCAGCAAATTTTGAGATTGTACAGGTGAGACCCTCATCTATGTCGTTGATGTAAATTAGAAAGAGAATTGGTCCTAGTACCGATCCCTGGGGTACCCCGCTACTTACATTGGTCCATTTAGATGCCTTACCGTTTATGACTACTCTTTGCTTTCTGTCGCTGAGCCAATTTTCTATCCATTTCAACACACCGTCTTGTATTCCATGCGCTTTTAGTTTTAGCAGTAAACGTTTGTGGGGAACTTTGTCAAAGGCCTTTTGAAAATCAAGGTATATAATATCTACAGCTTTACTCTCATCGTAGAGGTACAAAGGAGTACAAAGGAAATCAAGCAACAACAGATCTAGTGACCCTTCTAGGTTGCTTATCCTCCAAAACACTGAGGATCAAGTGTCCAAACAGTGGTTTAGAGTGGGTAAGGGAACATTGGAAAGGGAACTACTGCCCTGCCACTAACGTGGCAGGACTAGGAAGTTAGTAGGGTACATATGGGTTAGTAACTGAGGGGAGGATAAAATAAAGTTATTAATTTACAAACGCAGTCAGTCGCGGGTTTGATGCGAGATATTTGTCTAGGCGGAATTTAAATGAATCAACGGTGCTGCAGTCTATAACGTCTCGGGGAAGCCCATTCCACAAGTTGACAACTCGATTGAAGAAGAAATTCTTAGATTCGTGTGAGTTAAAAGATTTACCAATAATTTTGCAACCGTTTCCCCACGTGTAATTAGATTGGTCGATAGTGAAGTACTTACTACAGTTCATATTGTCGATGCCTTTGATGATTTTGAACACTTGAATTAAGTCACCTCTTAATCTGCGCTGGGTTCAAGGAAATAGATTTAATTCTCTAAGACGCTCTTCGTATGGTTTGTTCTTTAGGCTAGGTATCATTTTGGTAACTCTAACGTTGAACTCGTTCTAGCTTGTTTATGTCTTTTTGGTAATAAGGGCACCAGGATTGAACGCAGTATTCCAGAAGAGGGCGGACTAAGGAATTGTAAAGGGTTAGGATTACGTCTTTGGATTTATGCTCAAATGACCTGCCTATAAAGCCAATTATTTTGTTTGCCTTCTTAACGTCTGAACATTGTTGACTCGGTTTTAGGTTACTCGATATTGTTACTCCCAGATCAGTTTCTCTGTTTACATTCTTAAGCTGAGTGCCATTCATCGAATAGTTTGCTTTCTCATTTAGGTATCCGATATGTAGTACTTTACATTTATCCGCATTGAAACTCATTTGCCAAATTTGGGCCCAACATGACAATTTATCTAGATTGTGTTGCATATCGTCAACTTGTTCTTTTGAGAGTACGCTATTTGCAATTTTTGTATCGTCAGCAAATTTTGAGATTGTGCAGGTGAGACCCTCATCTATGTCGTTGATGTAAATTAGAAAGAGAATTGGTCCTAGTACCGATCCCTGGGGTACCCCGCTACTTACATTGGTCCATTTAGATGCCTTACCGTTTATGACTACTCTTTGCTTTCTGTCGCTGAGCCAATTTTCTATCCATTTCAACACACCGTCTTGTATTCCATGCGCTTTTAGTTTTAGCAGTAAACGTTTGTGGGGAACTTTGTCAAAGGCCTTTTGAAAATCAAGGTATATAATATCTACAGCTTTACTCTCATCGTAGAGGTTGAGGATATCGTGGAAGAAGTCTAAGAGGTTTGTTAAACAGGAACGTTTTTTTACGAAAGCCGTATTGAGTATCTTTAAGTATGTTATTTTCCTCTAAGTGATTTACGAGTCTGTCTCTTATGACCGTTTCTAGCATTTTACATACAACTGAGGTTAAGCTAATTGGACGATAGTTACTGGGTAGGGATTTGCTGCCTTTTTTGAATATCGGTGTTACGTTGGCTATCTTCCACTCCACTGATCAGGCATAGTTCCAGACTGCAAGGATTTATTGAATAGTAATGTCAGTGGTTTGGAAGGCTCATCCTTAGCTTCCTTTAGAACTCTAGGCGAGATTGTATCAGGTCCAGGCGCTTTATTTACCTTGAGTTTATCTAAACAATTCAATACTTCTCTCTCTGTAACGGTGATATTGCTTAGAACATCTGAATTATCAATCTGAATCGGCGATGGTGTAGGGATATCACTGAGGTCTTCTGTTGTAAAAACTGATGCAAAGAAGGTATTGACGGCATTACTCATTTGTACTTCGTCTTTGGTGTATTCTCCATTTTCATCGACTAACGGTCCAACAGTTGAAGTAACTACTTTTTCTTTCTGATATAACTATAGAATTCTTTCGGGTTTGTTTTACTTTTGATTCGCAATATGTAACTCTAGGGTCTTTTTACTTTGCTTAATTAACTTTTTGGCTTTGCGTCGTAGCTCTACAAATTTCACACCGTTCTTTGTCATTTTGTGAGGATTTTAATCTATCATTAGCAAATTTTTTAGCAAGCAGGCAGTTTGAAATATCTTTATTCCACCATTTGGGCTTATTATTATGGCCTGGACGCCGTATTTTCGATGGTATGCAGTCTTGCACTGCTTTTAGGTAAGTGGTTTCGAATAACTTCCAAGATGTATTTATGTCGTTATTGTTAATTAAAAAGCTCCAGTCAGTTTCTTTAAACATAGCTCTAAGTTTATGAAAGTTTGCTTGTTTGAAATTAGGGACTTTTTCGATGCTACTATTTGGTTCGTTACTAGTAAAGTTTAAAGTGAAAGTTATCGTACGATGGTCGCTGTTACTGAATTCATCACCAACATTCAAATTCTCTATTAATTCTTCTTTTGTTGCAAGTACAATGTCAAGAACGTTATTACCACGGGTCGGTCGGTGTTCGAACAAATTGATAAAGCGAACTCTCTTGCAAGTTCGTATACAAGTCATGTCCGGAGTGTGAAGTAAGAGTATCGCCCCACTTGGTCACAGGTAAATTAAAGTCCGCCAAAAAATACGGTATCTTGTGAGTTACTTACATCTGCAATTTGTTCATAAATTTCTCGGTCAGTTTGCACTGATTGAGCTGGAGGTCTGTATATTAATGCAAGTATTATTTTTGTACCTTTATTATTCTTTATTAGCACAAAAGATGTGTCGACGTTCACAATTTGAGGTTTTGACAAGAGGGTCGGGTTAAGACTTTCTTTGATATAAAATA
>CM064493.1:26344955-26367455 GCA_032716605.1 Paralithodes platypus
GAAACCTACATTATTATTGCATTTCTATTGTATATCGATGTTTACGGTTCCAACTTCCATATAGATTGAAATTCGCAAGTGGTCATTTGCAAGGTATACTATTAAAACTGCCTTGAATAGTAATGGCCTGCAACCTCCGGGGAAAGTTTATTCCAGGTAGAGCAGATTATAATATGGAAACTTTGTCCACATCTCAAAACATACTCTTAGTCTACAGAGATTTGTACTTAGCTTTTCAATGACTTCAAGAGAGATTTCAATTACTTCGAGAGAGAGAGAGAGAGAGAGAGAGAGAGAGACAGACAGAGAGAGAGAGAGAGAGAGAGAGAGAGAGAGAGAGAGAGAGAGAGAGAGAGAGAGAGAGGTGAGGGGTCGATGAGTGAGAGAGAGATGGATTAAGGAGGAAGAGAGGGGAGGAGAGAAGTGATGGAGGGGGTGGGGGTAGAAAAGAGAGAGACAAATAAATATACATACATACGTGCATATAATTATACACAACTCTACCCATACAGAGGTAGACTGGCATATATAACAGACAGACAGACAGGAGTGACAGACATGAGCACATAAACAGTAAACAGCTAGATAGATGTTGAAATAAATTAGAAAAGTTGACAACGTTTCGCAGATAGCTTCTTCAGGTCAGCTAGATAGATAGACAAAGAGACAGATACTTTGGTTTATGATGTAAGAGGTTAGAAAGGGAAAAGACTAACGTAGACAGAAGGACAGACATCCACACAGACAGCTTGAGCTATAATTGAAGAGGCTAAGCGAGAGGGGGGAGAGTAGGAGGTATGAGACAGGGGACAGCTGACAGACACATGCAGACAGAACACAGACAGACAGAAAAACAGGTAGATAGACACATAAAGAGACAGACAGAAACCTTGGTTTGTTTTATAATTGAAGAGGCTGAGTGATGGGGACAAGACAGAAGAGAAAGCATGGTATAAGGAACAACTGACAGACAGACAAGGCTGAACACAAACAGAAAATACGCCAATAAAACAGACAGAAAACAAGACAAAGACATGAATAACTGCGAGGCAAAGCGCTTGAGATATAATTGAAAAGACAAAGAAGATGGGGAGATGTATATACAGATAGATCATGGATAAATGGATGGGGAAACACAGACAACGTATGGTATAGCTAAAGAGGCTAAGATAGAAAGATAGATAGCCACATTGAGAGAGACAGAGAGAGAGAGAGAGAGGCATGAGATATGGAACAGCTGACAGATTACACACTAGAACTGACAAAGCGAGAGAAGAACTGAAGGAAACAGATTGATTGAAGCTATAGGCAATATGTGAAAGGTGGTGGAAAATAATATGAGGTAGATAGAAAACTGGATATATATAAACATATGGATAAATAGACAGGTAAATAGATATATAGAAAGATGGAACAGATAGATCACAGCTAGAGAGAGAGAGAGTGAGTGAGAGAGTGGGAGAGGAAGAGTTGAGAACGAGAATGAGAGAGAAAAGGCGAACAAACAAACTAAAGAAAGAGAGAAAAGAAGAATTTGCACCCAAAATCTCCTTAATCTTGTTGTCGGCGCCACGTCACTCACAAGACAAAATATCCCTGACCTGTAAACAATTATGGTAAAAACAAAAACGGAGTGCAACCATAAAAAAATAGTATTAAATGAAGATAAGACGAGCTATGATAACAATGCAGAGGTTTAGGGTTTCGCCGACACGTCATTTCACCCACATTCTGTCCTAGCCTTACTTAACCAAACCTAGCTTAACTTAATCTTATCATAACTAACCCGATTAGAAGTTTAGCCAACTTAGTCGAACATAACAAAGCATACCGTACGTATTATTAGATTAATCAAAAACCCTGCAATCACACAGGACCTTCCTACATTATCCTTACGAAGAAACGTTGCATCCCTTGCATTATTCTACAGATATTTTCACAGCAATTGTTCCGAGGAACTTGCTTCAATTGTGCCGCCTCTCCACATCTTTCCCCGTAGAACTAGGGCAGCTGAGAGCGCCCATGAATTTACACTTTCTCCTCCACAATGCAGAACTTCTGATTATCAACATTCATTTATCCCTAGAACTACTACTCTTTGGAATTCACTTCCCTCGAATTGCTTTCCACAAACTTACAATCTACAAATGTTTAAATCCAGTTGTTACAAACATTTTATGAATGGAGGATGCCTTTAGGCACATGGACCTTTTTGTTTTATCTTTGTTTTTCCTTCCTCCGTTCATTGTCTCTTAAAAACAAAAAACAAAAAACAAAAAAAATGACTTAACGAAACATCTGTATAGCATGTGGGATTATCTAAATTGTAACGTAACGCAACGAAGCTTTACATAATATAATTTACTAGAACATAACCTTTTTTAATCTACACCAACGTAACATAATCTAATATAATCTAACCTTAGCCTAACTTACGTAATATAACCGAATAATACTAACTTTAATTAAAGATTGGATGAAACATATATAATGTGGGCGACTAACCTGACCTAACCTAAACCAACATAACTTACTATAATATAGCATAACGTGTACCTTCAACATTTTGGCTAAAGATATGTGCACGAACTTACTTGAAAACAAAAAGACTGGTGCCTGATGGAATGCTAAGATGGGAATATAATGGACCGAGTGCCAAAAACAAAGTGGAATAAAGTTTGCAGACTTGAGAAAAGGGGTTTATGAGAAGATGATGATTTAGGGGTCTATGTGGACATATAACTAAACAAAAAATATATATATGTCTGTACCTCGATTATATTTTACGATTTATTTGAACTTAGTCTGGCAATACGCTTCAAATGACTTTAGCTTGAAAATAGGAGCAAGTATTTTAACTGGGAACAGCAAATATAGAGAGTAGGCAAGCACAGGTGGAAATACATTCGAAGGAAATTTGGGAACAGATGTGCTGCTCGGGGTCGCACAATTAATGCACATAATGATGTTCTTAAGTTATATATCCGATGTATATACGTTCTGCTATGAATAAACTTTGAATATGATTGTCGAAGTTTAGCATTAGTTAGAATAAACCAAGACTTATATAAGCAAATATATATAAAGTATCTCATATTATAGTTCAACTCTCTCTCTCCCCCCTCAGACTCTCACTTACTCAATCTGTGGACTGCGTGTAGTGCCCCAGGCCCTTTGTATGGGTGCTTCTGTGTGTATGTATATGTATGTAAAGTATGTGTATGTGTGTATATCTATGGCTATATATGAATGCGGGTGTGTGTTTTTTTGTCAGTTTATGTGTCCTTGTATGAATGTGTAGGTGTGCTTCTGTATGCATGTATAAATCTATGTATGTATGTACACGTGTATTAATGTGTATGTGTGCTATCGTATGTATGTACTGTATGTATAAATCTATGTACAGTATGTATGTGCATTGTATGAATGTATACATGTGCTTCTGTATGTATGTATAAATCTATGTATGTATGTGCATGTGTGTATATATGACCCCTGTGCTGCCCCCTAGTGAGGCCTGACAGCCCCCACCCCAGCCCTCATTTGTCATCATAGCGACCCCCCCCCCCCTTGCCCTTCTCTCTGGCCCTATCATGCCCCCTGTCTTCAGCACGACCCCTCTTTCTTCAGACTTATGTTATGCCTTCCTTCTTAGTCTTGTCTTCCTTCGTGCTGCTGTTCTACCTTTCTTTTCTTTGTTATTATTGTTTTTTCAAGCTGTTCTTACACCTTTGTTCCTCCTTTCTTTTGACCAAGCTCTTATTATGCCGTACTTTTTCCTTTATTTATTTGTCAAGCTTCTGTTTTGCCTTTCTTCTTCTCCCTGCTTCCCCCCCCCCCCCAAGGTACTGTTTTACATCACATCTTCCTCCATTTCTTGTTTCCCAGCTTCTATTATGTTTTCATATTAATATTTTCCTTCTCCTTCACGCTTCTGTTATTTATCTCTTCTTCCTTTCTTGTTCAAGATGATGTTATGTCTTTCCTTGCTTCGTACTGTTGCTATACTGTTTGCGTCGTTTTCCTCATACTTTTATTTTTGGGCATTCCCCTCTTCTCCTTTAATTTTTATTCCTGGTGCTACCATACATTGCTTCTTCCCTTCATTTTTGTCTTCAAACTTCTGTTATGCTCTCTTTCTTTCTTCATTTTTAGTTCGAGTTTCAGTTAGAGCTTCGTCTCCCTTCTCTTATGTCTTTATAACTTGACTTCAACTATATTATGTTTATTTTATTTGTTATTTTTGGCTCCATATTGTACCCCCCCCCCCCCCCCCACACACACACACGCGCGCGCCTCTGCCGTTCTATAAGTTTGTCTTATTACTGTACTCTGTTCAAATTACTTTATCAATAAATCTATTATGAATGAACAAGATTGGTTAGCAGTAGTTTGTGGATTGGCACTTGCATTATAGTGATACAGATTCTTTATAATGCCAAAAACATAAACAAAAAATAACCAATTAAATGAAACTGACAGAGGAAAGGTGGAATAACCTGCGAAGTTAATCTGAACGGCGTATAGTTGTCATTATAGCAATTAAATTAACCCTGTCAGTATACTATGACGTTTTTCTTCAGATTATTTTGGCTATTTTTAGACGACTTTATTATGTTTTGGCAGGATCTGTGGGATTCAAGGGGTATATAGCGATAATTATTCTAACCTATTTGATTCCCAGATGCCCTTCCTAAGCTCCATATAATTGTCTACTGAGAGAAAATAAATTGAAAATCGACTTGCTGAAGGTGAACAAATAAAATGAAATAATATATATATATATATATATATATATATATATATATATATATATATATATATATATATATATAGAGAGAGAGAGAGAGAGAGAGAGAGAGAGAGAGAATGAGAGTGAGTGAATTAATGTGTTGAAAAATGTAATACATTGAATTTTCTAATCGCCAAGACGATTTTAGCTATCGTCCACCGTTCATAATAAAATACCAGTGATAAGATTATGCAGTGGGCAGGTTGAAAAGGTCACAGGAACAATTAAAGCCGGCGTCACACGAGGGTATTCTGCGGTGTCTGAGCCACAGTATCGGAGTAAAATACATATTGAACTTTTGTACTATTTTTCGACGCTTTCTACCTGCAATATGATGGTGTTCTGTATCTAGCAGCTCGTAATCTTGAATAATCATAAGTATTACCAGAATAAATTACCCAAATCTCTCAGAATAATATGACACATTATAACGGATGCTAAGCTCCAATACAATTCGTCGATAAAACTGAGTGTTTGATGCCAGTTTTATGCGACTGAGTTTACTCAGATTTACCAAAATACCGTAAACTTAAATGCAATATGCAATAGACAATCAAAAGAATATCAAAATTATAAGCAAAAATCAAGACAACTGAAGGATGCAATGAATAATATAGGAAGGAATCTATCTGAAAACTTCTATCACACAATAAACTAATCCAACGCGTAATTCAAACACATTCTAACACAATTCAAAGTTACTTCCAGCATGGTTCCGAAAACAACGTAAGATTCCATCAGGAACATATGCAACTAAACTTCAACATACACTAAGCAATAACTCACCTCCTTTCAGAAATAAACTCCATAGGAATTACACAAAAAACTTAACCCTTAATTTAAAGCTGACATAACTAGTGAAGTCTCCAACATGAACTCAACACAAATGCAACATATACTAAGCAAAACCCATGCATATATAAAACAAATTCATCATACTTCACAAATATGTATAGCAAAATTACAAAATATGCTCAATTTAAATCCAACTTGCTTTAAATATATCCTTGGGCAAATTCCAGTAAAGATTCCAATAAATTCCAACAAATTGTACATCTATAGTACGGTTGGTCGAATTTGTGTCAAGTATATCTTAACTTAGAAAAATATCAACACAAATACAACCCCAAACCCAAGACAAATGTAAAACGCATATTCTGAATCTAATACCCAACATCAAACCAGGACCAACATACACTCAACAAAGCCCCAACATATGAGCAACACAAACTAAACATACTTCAGAAATACACTCATCAAATATCTACATGTACTCTCCACAAATCCAAAATACACGCAACAGAAATCCAACATAACACGCAACAGAAATCCAACATAAAACCCAACATAATCCATCATTTCCCTCAACATAAATCCAACATGCTCTTAACAAAATCCAGCATAATACTCACATAATACCCAACATAAAACCGGCATAAAAGTGAAAGGCTCCAACATGCGAGAGTGGTCGGCGGAAATGATAAATTCTCATCTTAGGACCCAGTGATGGATGCTGGAGAGAGAGAGAGAGAGAGAGAGAGAGAGAGAGAGAGAGAGAGAGAGAGAGAGAGAGAGAGAGAGAGAGAGAGAGAGAGAGAGAGAGAGAGAGAGAGAGAGAGAGAGAGAGAGAGAGAGAGAGAGAGAGAGAGAGAGAGAGAGAGAGAGATTATAATATAATATATAATCTCTCTCTCTCTCTCTCTCTCTCTCTGATTTATTTGTATTATTTATTATATAATACAAATAAATCAATTGATTGGAAGTGCAATCTACTGTTCATGAAAATAGGATAATATTATATTACATAAGCTTGATAATTCTACTTGCCTTATTTAACCTTTTTTTTTAAAACGTCTCTATTTAAAAACAAACATTATTCCGCATTGCTGAAAATAGGTACAGAGTTGCTATTCAAATTGCATGTACGTTTTCTTAGGATTGGTTGTGACTGGGAGATATCGGGGATGGGGGACTATACCAGCTTCTGAGTTACACACTTAATAAAAACTGCAGTCACCTGAAGATGGCCTACCCTCAGTTTACTCGCCAATACCTCTGGGGAGGAAAGCGAAATCGTACTTGATTTGCGTTGTCGAAATATATTCATGCATCAAATAGTGACAAAAACTCGTCCAGTTGACTAATTTTGGTTATTTACGTGGTTTAACCTAATTTTATTGCTCCCTTTCATTAAGCTGGACTAATCTTGCGATCATGAAAAATAGTAAATCTTGGTAGCCAGTTGATTTGTCTAAAATCTGAGTGATATGTGAACATTTAGTTATTTAGAATTATTAATACAAGAGAGCAAGAGACAGAATGACAGACAGACAGAGAGAAAGACATAATATAGAATAAAAAAGCTGGAGAGAAAGAGAGGTAGGAAAGGGGCCACTACCAACATCACCAGTTTTCCCTCGGCCCTCTCTCTCTCTCTCCCACTATTAATATCCCTAATGGAATTTAGCCTCAGCACAACTTTTCAAGGCGTCATAAGGCGAGAAAGTGCGTGAGATATGACCCGCCGCTCAGACTACCTCGTTTTTCACACACTCTCTCTCGCTCGCTCTTGTTCTCTCTCTCTCTCTCTCTCTCTCTCTCTCTCTCTCTCTCTCTCTCTCTCTCTCTCTCTCTCTCTCTCTCTCGCTCCTCTCTCTCCTCTCTGTCTCTCCTCCTCTCCTCGTCTCTCTCTCTCTCTCTCTCTCTCTCTCTCTCCCTCTCTCTCTGATATAGTATTAGTTAGTTTCGTAAAGGAATACAGATTTATTTCTTACCCTCTATTATGCCAAATGCTATCCTGTTCTGGTCTCCAAAACTCAGTGAAGACGTAGAACAGTTAGAAAGAATTTAGTTCTGCATTACGTAAGCTCTTCTATCAACCCTTTGAATACCAGTGGCGTGTGTTATATTTGACTCTAGCTGAATTTAGCGATATTATGTAGCTTAAGAAGGTTCTGTGGTAGTTAAAAGGGTTGGTTGAGCTAGTTGGAAGCCATATTATGGCTAGAGGTCCTTCCTAAGTTGAATAAAATCGTATCTAACAGTTGCCAGCATATGATATAAAAAGGACGTCTCTGGTACTGCATGGGTAAATTAGGAGACGTAGCTTTGATAACCGTTTGAGAGCTCTAGGTATATTTATAAGTGAAAACTAGCAAATTTAAGCACAACTCCTTGAAGTATATAAACTGTTAAACTCCATTCATTATAAGTAGGCCATAAATCGTGACTCTTAACCTCTGTATCTCAAACAGGCTGGAGCAAAGGGGCTGTAAATTTCCACACCGATTTCCTGACTGATCCTTCCCAAATGGTAGGAATATTAGTTCGATTACTTTAGTCGTTTTAGAGTTATAGAGGCTAGTGGTTAAGATTTGTGGCCAACCTATAATGAACAGGTTATGGACGGTTTTGATAATCTGTAATATTATGTTATGCTTCACCTGAAAGAGAATTCGGCACGTAAACATGACTGAAATATGGAGCTGATGAGATATAATACCTAACTGTGAAAACATTATTATTATGTGAAGTTCTCTGCTTGAATTATTTTCACCTTTTCCCATCCTTTTCT
This sequence comes from Paralithodes platypus, assembly GCA_032716605.1. Lineage (NCBI taxonomy): Eukaryota > Metazoa > Arthropoda > Malacostraca > Decapoda > Lithodidae > Paralithodes > Paralithodes platypus. Next base: position 26,353,322 of record CM064493.1, read on the forward strand.
TCCCCAATCCTTCCCGCATCCTTTTAGTTTACACACACACACACACACACACACACACACACACACACACACACACACACACACACACACCCACACCCACACCTATTCTTCTTCCTCGCTCTTGCTCTGTCTCTCTCTCTCACTCACTCATTCACTTTCTCACTCACTCTCTCTCTCTCTCTCTCTCTCTCTCTCTCTCTCTCTCTCTCTCTCTCTCTCTCTCTCTCTCTCTCTCTCTCTCTCTCTCTCTCTCTTCTCTACCAATCCACATTATGTCCTTTTACCATTATTATTTTAGCCAGTCGTGTATTTTCCATTTCCCTTCCAGTCTCATTTCGTTTCTGTCCTCCCAAAACCAATTATCGTCTTTAATTACTTTCACTTTGCTCAGTGGCTCATCCCGCTCACGCAATTATCTCCGGGTTGACATAATTTATCAGAATGTTTGTTCCATCGCGCGGGTGGGGGATAGTGTCAAAGATGTGGACCCGAGAATGTGTGTGTATATGATATAGAACACGTAGACTGTAACATAACTCGAGCACATTTTGAAAGTATTTATTTGAGCGTGTTTTGGAATGTTTCAATAATGTGGCATTAATTCAGAAAATACTGTTGTAATAGCGTGACTAGATAATGGAAGATACAAACAAAACAAAAATAACATTCATATAATGGAAATACAGGCACAAACAGTTTATAGGGGATAGTTCTTGAAGGTTTCGTACCTTTATAGCTTGACAAACTTGGAATATCTTCACCGCAGATGTTGAAAATGACAATATTGCATAAATGTGTATCATGTAAGATTAAGCCTATAATTTGTAGGGATGATGATTGAATGGTAATTGCAATGGATATTTTCCTTTTGCTGCCTTCTTTCTGTCAATTATTTTCCTTCTTGTATGGATTGCTGATTCTCTTCTTCCCCATATGTGGGATCGTGAGATATGCTTGTGGCTGACTGACTTATCAATAACCTGCTGGTTAATATACAATGTGTTCTCTAGTGTTATTGATAGGTTTTGTGTTCTAACCTGTTATAACCACATAGGTAAGAAACAACACTATGGAGTAAGTCTCTTTACTCGGCCATCCATTTATCCATCCATTCACCCAGTCTTGCCACATCCATCCACCCATATATCCATACACCTCTCCCCCACCCACTAGCTCATCCCCCTTCCTCTCTTACCGCCCCCCCCCCATCAACCCCCTCCCTTCCCCTCACCCATCAACCCCCTCCCTCCCTCTCACCCATCAACCCCCTCCCACCCATCAACCCCCTCCCTCACCCATCAACCCTCTCCCCCCCCTAAACCCCCTCCTCCCCCTCACCCATCAACCCCCTCCCACCCATCAACCCCCTCCTCCCCCCCATCAACCCCCTCACCCATCAACCCCCTCCCTCCCTCTCACCCATCCCCCCCCCCACCTCCCCCACACACACCTCTCGTATCACCGCTTATCATGCATATTAAACACCCTTATCACCACCACCACCGCCCTATATACCAGATTAGGCCTATAACACTCACGCATTCATTAATTCCCTTTATTAGACGTCGGTATCAGTGGTAGGGGCCATATAACTCGGGTAATATTACATAGGTTACTTGAAATGCGACCTACTTACGTGTATTTGATTTGACTCGCATGTAAAACTCACTCATATTCAGGCCTATACTCACACGCTAATAAATTCACTGTTTTGTTTTCATAATATAACTGAGGTAAATATTACATTGGTTTACATGCTTCTTAGTTTATGCCATGCGCGTTTTCTTTTCGACAATTTAAGTTTGAGAAGTAAGTATTCTTTCTGACTATATATTTTTTTGGTTAACACCCGATTCACACGAACACTTTCAGCTGCAGATGTAACGGAGTCACGGTCTCAAAGTAGCAAATAAGCTATAGTGATGATTATAAGCCAATGACTATCACCTTCATCATTACGTAAGTTTATAATCATATAGCACAAGCTTGAATAGAAGAAAACAAAATACATATATACTATATATACTATATAATATATATATATATATATATATATATATATATATATATATATATATATATATATATAATTACCACTACTACTAATAATAATGATAGTAATAATAAGCTGAAATCGCTCATTCCCATAATATAGCCGACTTGGATACAAACTTGCTGCTAAAGTCGCTCGTATGACTGTATGTACTGTAAATAATAATGGGTATGAATAGGGTAATTAAAGTGTCCATGATATTCTACCCATTTAAAGGTATATTGATGGTAGTAAACCCATCTATTAAAGAGATAGAAAGTTAAATAACTAACAATGTACCCAATAAATCTAAACATATACTGTATATCCTTCCCATACCTCTGATAATCTGATTGTAGTATACCGGTACTTTGTTTATTATTTGAAGACAAAAATGTAGAATAGCTTGCTCCGATAAGTAATATTTTATATTAATAAATACGTTACGTTGATGTAATATTCTGAAATAGTCCTTTGAGCCACATACCTTGAGTCAGGATATTCCCTAATCCACTGTTCAATATCGCACATTTATTATAAAGAAGTGCACCAGCTCTTTGTGCAGGTTATTGTACTTTGTCCCCACTTGAATGCTTTAACAAAAAATAATAATAATTAATAAATAAATAAAATACCTATATTAAATCTCACAATACCACTTTCGTATGGTAACTATGACAAGAGCTAAGCAACGAAATACGGCGCTAGTAATTATACACTATATTGAAAATAAGATTGTTATAGTATTTCATCGTGTCTTTAGTTATTAAGAAATAAGGTGCAAAAGGACAAGTTTTTGGTGAGTTACAATGAACCGAGGGTAAATGGAGTATCACACAAGAGCTATTATCACCAATTTTGCCGATTCCTCCTACATTACAGGCTCGCTATCGCTCGCCAGCAAAAAAATAGACACCTAAATGGCACGAACTAAATGGCACGCTAAACTAATGGGTCGAACGTCTTAATGTCTCAAATTTAATGGGGCTAAACCTGAGGAAGAAGGTAGTCCATAAAAACGAATCCTCCCGGACTTAAATGCCGTATCTCAGTAAGAACAGGCATTATATCTCGGACGGGTCTATTCTCTATGTCCCCGTTCTTCATTACTTCTTCATATTTCCCCTCATTTAATCCAATATTACACCCGATTTAACTCGCAAGGTTCCCCCTATTATCACAACTCCCCCCCCCCCTCTCTCTCTCTCTCTCTCTCTCTCACTAGGGCGGCCATCTTAAATAATTTCGCTCGCTTCTGCCTCTAGATGACCAGAAATCAATAGGAACAATTATTATATAAAAGCAAGAGAGAGAGAGAGAGAGAGAGAGAGAGAGTAGATGAACTATAGACATTAGCTGTGGATAAAGATATATAGATATTTAACCCTTTCTGTACCGGTGTCATCCTCAATATTATACTCTGGCAACTATTGGACGATTTTTTTCAGCTTTGGAAGGATGTCTACCAATTAAAAGGCTACAGAGTATCTCAATTAATCCTTTTAGCTACCATATAATTTATATCTTTCCTAAGCGTCATAAATTCGTCTAAATTTAGCTAGAATAAATTTAGAAGGACGTCGCCAGTACAGGAGGGGTTAATGATAGGTGGTAACTTAACGAAATAAATAAATATATACTGTATACTGTATATATATATATATATATATATATATATATATATATATATATATATATATATATATATATATATATATATATATATATATATTGTTTGATAAAGTATATAGATAGCTTAATAGATCAGATGATAAGGTAAATGAATAAGTAGATTGGATAGCTGGATGATATGAAAATAGATAGATGTATTATGGTTAGAATTATATATAGATAGATCGATAGATAGATATAGATACAGTAGGTATATGGAGAGAGAGAGAGAGAGAGAGAGAGAGAGAGAGAGAGAGAGAGAGAGAGAGAGAGAGAGAGAGAGAGAGAGAGAGAGAGAGATAGAGTTAAAGAGAGAGTGAGTGAATGTGAGAGTTAGAGAAAGAGAGCCAGGCAGCATATCTTGAGAGAGGGGGGTATCATTAGTAACTAGATCTCCCTATAGTTTACTCTCCTTCCTAATGAGCCATCCATCTGTCCAGCCCACTTCAACTGTTGACTTAGCTGGGGTATTCAGGATAGATAGATAGATAGATAAATAGACAGATAGACCGACTGATGGATGTGGATGGATGGGTAGATAGATAGATAGATAGATAGATAGATAGATAGATGTCCTGCCGACTTCAACTGTTGACTTAGCTTTTGTATTTCAACCTATCCTATCTCAATGAACTTTTCGACTATCATATATCCTTCCTCAACTGAATATACTGTAATTGTCTAATGATAGCCAGAATTAATTTAATGAACAAGTTATTATACAGAAGTACTTGTGAAGGTGAAATAACACGATCACTTTTTTTCAGGCAATTTTCCTCTGCAACTCTGATCTGAAAATGTTTACATTCAAATTATTTAATCATGATTCCAATATTAATGGTCCAACTTTATATTTTGTTTTATAGTTTCTTTGATTTGAGTCACTACTTTTAACAAGAACATCAACTATACATGAATAGAAACACTATTATAGCCATAACAGATTTCTGTGCAAGTGTGTGTGTGTGTGTGTGTGTGTGTGTGTGTGTGTGTGTGTGTGTGTGTGTGTGTGTGTGTGTGTGTGTGTGTGTGTGTGTGTGTGTGTGTGTGTGTGTGTGTGTGTGTGTGTGTGTGTGTGTGTGTGTGTGTGGTGTGAGTGGTGTGTGGTGTGTGTGTGTTTGTGTGTGTGTGTGTGTTTGTGTATGTGTGTGTGTATATGTGTGTGTGTGTGTGTGTGTGCCGATATGCCTCTCCTCCCCCAAGTTCTCTCTTTTGTTTATGTGTATTGGGCACGAGCTAATGGCCGCAGCTAATATTCACCCATGGGTGGGGTAATGGTCAGTGACTTTAATATACCGCACCCATTCTTATTCTTAACTGACCATCAAATAATAATTCTTCCGATATCCATACACTATATTCTGTTTTTGTTTTTTTTGTTTTTTTGTTAACCCTTTCAGAAAATTGAAGTATGGACTTCTAAGAATAAACGAAGTAAAGGTTGCCTGAACGTACACTCAAACTCCTATTGGCGTTTCCTAAACTGACAAGATTCATCTACCTATCGCAATGATAACACGAATAATGAAGCATCGTATTGAAAGACAATAGTGCTTTCGGTAGAGTTGATAAACTTACTGACTATTCTTCCTCTTCTTCATTTTTAGAAAACTCCATTATTGCAGTTCTACTTACTTCATTCCTCTCTCTCCCCCACCATTTTCTTGTAGGCGCCTCCCACCATGTTTATCAATTTGTTTACATTTATACTCGATATACTGTAGACGAAGCGAAATTCATAGATGATATTAATCGGCAGCCACGTGCACTTGTATACTCAATCCTCTCCTCCCATTTTTTTTATTTTGCTGATCATTCAACTACCCTTTAATTTTCCTTGCTGATGTACAGTTTTTACTAAGGGTCTTTTCCCCCAGATTTACTGTGAAAGTATTGTATCTTAAACGACTGACATAAACACATATTGGGTTCCATGACTTTAGGCACAAAAACACCAATAAAATAACTGTTTTCGGGTTTGTTTTCATTAATTCACGATGTATAGACGAGGCGAAAATCATAGATGACACAACGACTGGCCAACCACATCCATATGCACCCTCAATCGTCCTCCCCCTCTGACTGACCGCCTCCCCCAACCCTTTTTACTCCCCATTATTCTACCATAACACGCGATCCCCTGTGTAAAGAGAGGATCCCCCCAAACCCTTTTTTATATACATCCTTTATTTATAGGGATCACACCGATGGGGGAGTTGTAATCGCATTTTGTCTAGTCGCGCGATCCTCTGTTTTTTTTTTATATCGTCGGTGATTTGATGCTCATTTGTCAGGCATAATGGATTGGGGATATCGTAGAAGGGTTGTTGGGGTGTTTACATGCCGCTGAGTGATATTGGGAGGGAAAGGGGGGGGGGGGGAAGGAGAAGGGAGAGAAGAGGGAAGGAGGGAGAATATTGTATTATTCTTGGATGAACCTGTAGGAGCTAAAGGGGGGAACTGTGATAGTTTATTCATATTTGTTTTCACCAACCCTTCAATTAACTTACAAATAAACCTAATTAATTAAATAGATGAAAGTAATGTATACATGTGGTACTCCAAGGACTCGAACCTAGGATACTCACACCGAAATTCTGCACACTAAGCATTACACTCCATGGTTTACACCCCTTTGCTTATTAAAACTTCCAAATGTACATAAATCGACATGAAATACAGTGGAAACAACGGAATGGAATTGAAAAAAGAAAGGCGATGTCAGACAATCATTTGGAATAGCGGATTTTCACCAAGCCTATGATCAGATCATTTTGGTGGTTATACGTGATTTAATTTGGTCTTAATGTAATTATGGAGATTATGATGTGCAATGGTAACAATTATTATAGTGAAAATATTGGAACAAATTATGTCACTGCAAATAATGATAGGTGAGTGTTGATGCGTAATTGATGGCTGAATAATGAAGAGCCTACTGTTTATTGTGGATTATTTAATGTATATTTATATGAGTAATAATTCATTTTAGCTGTCTCTTTAGTTTCTTATATTATTGCACTGTTACTTATATAGATTAGGGGGGAGGGGGGCTATGAATTGCTACTCTCTCCTGCCTTATTTCAGGGATTTCGTGTTTGGCTACTGACTGACTGCCTTTTTATTACTCCGAAAAAACGAAGAAAACAAAAAATCCTCCCCTGTGTTTTCTTGTGTGACGCCGAACTCACTCTTAAGTCTTCTCATTATTATTCCTCTCTCGCTTTTCCTTTCTTTCTTCAGTCTCCCCTACTCCAACCCTCTTACTCCCACTCACTCACTCTCACTCTCACTCTCTCTCTCTATCTTTCTCTCTCTCGCTCTCGCTCTCTCTCTCTCTCTCTCTCTCTCTCTCTCTCTCTCTCTCTCTCTCTCTCTCTCTCTCTCTCTCTCTCTCTTTATAGGAATACCAAGGCAAATGTTAAGCTCCATATAGCTTTAATGTGGCCCCTTCTGGAATATGCTGTGCAACTGTTCTGGTTTCCTGCGCTCGGGAAAATTTGGACAGTTTATAAAGAGGCCAAACTACCACTGCGAACCTTTTCAATTAACCACTTGCGAGTTTCAGGCTATAATGAAGTTGGAGCCGTAAACTTCGATATTAAACAGAAATGCAATAATAAAGACTGAGGCTAATTTATTGAAGATTTAAAAAAAAATGCTAAATATGTTGAATAATGTGGAGTATGACAAGCTGTTTGGCTTCAACGTAAATGCAACAAATAATCTTGGTTGAATGTTAGGCCTGTATACTGTAGGTGTAGCACCAGTATGTACAGAAACCTTTCATATTTAAGGTATATTATAACTGGAGCAAACTTCCCTCAGAAGACGTAAATAATGTTTTCAGTAGAGCATTTTAAATAGAGAATTATGGACACTTTTTAATGAGTGTTCTGTACTATGTAGCGTTTTTTCTAGAGTATCTCCCTGACATAGACCGCAGAGTCTCTGGGATACTAACTATGTTTTGTAACGTCTTGCAACCCTCTCTCATTCAGTTGAATATTCGGCCCCCCTCTGCCGGGCAAGGGTCAGTGCTGTTCCAGTGCATTAATGGTTTATGGCCTGGAAACCTTGGGATGGCCCTCTCTCTCTCTCTCTCTCTCTCTCTCTCTCTCCTTTTACGTTTATGCTTTCCCCTCTTTATCCTATTCTCTGTTTATGTTCTTTCTTATTTTCTGTATTTCTTCTCAATTCACCTGTCTTATTCTTATTACTCTTTTATATACCCCCCCCCCCCTCTCTCTCTCCATTTACGTTCATGCTTTCTCCTCTTTATCTTTTCAGTCTTTGTGTCAATTTTATCTTTATATTTCGGACTCTTTTCGTTTTATATATAATCGTCCATTTACAGTACTTGCTTATAAATTAATGCTCTCCTTTTAGGCTATTCCTCTCTCCTTCTTTTATATCTTCTTTTCTTACCTTCCCTTCTCTTTCATTTGACTATACTTCCCTGTTTTTCACTTCTTGTAATATTTCTCTCTTGTTATCTCTTTCCATTTGCGTATTTATTCTCTTTTTGAAGATTTCCCTTTGGTTGTTCCAAGATCTCTGTTTGTGTCTATTTTATAACATTTTCCTTTTTCTGTCTTGTCTTGTGTTATTTTCTTTATTCTTCTTAAACATTTACTCTATTTTTGCTTGATTCCTTTTCCATTTGTGCTTTTCTTACCCTTCTTTCACTTCTCCTTATATGTTCTGTATTCCCTTTTTCTTATTGTTTCGTTTTTTTGTTCTTATTACTTTCAATTACTCTATCGTGTTGTGACCATTTGAGTGTTATGATTAGCGTGACCTAATGTTTTCCTGGGAGTGTATTGAAGTAAAAAAGGAAGCCTAGCTAGACATTATTTGGCTACACTAAGAGACAGTTTTAATGTAGGAATAAAGCCGGTGTCACACAAGTTCTTTTTCCGTCAACTTTTACGAACAATTGTTTTCTGGTAGCTTGAAAATACAAATTCCATAAGAATTAAACTACCTAACATAATATACTCTCGATCTAGTTTCCGATGCTAATGAGAGAGTGCCTCAAAATATTACGAGAACATTCTTGCTCGTCAAAAATTGCCGGAAAAAGCGCTTATGTGATACCGGCTTACGAATGCATTCCTCACACTCTGCAATGCTCAAATACGACTCTTCTGGAATGTGTTGTGCAATTTTGGTCTCCAGCACTCAGGGAGGACTAAGGTTGGATAGACAGAATCCAAGCTAGGGCTACTAACCTTATTCCATCAATAATTAGGATACTGAGCTATGAAGACCGATTGACAGAGCTTGGCCTCTTTTCGTTAGAAACACATATACTACGAGAGCATCTCATAAAATTACTACATGGGCTTGAGATGTAGTTTACAATAAGATGTCTTATCCTCATTATGATTAAAACACGCAACAATTGCTATAATTTAGAGTTGAAGATATACAGCCCTAGCATGTGTGGACTTTTTTTAAATACAAGATTGCATATACCTCACAGTAAAGCAGTTAAATATAGAGTAACTAGTATTATGTACACTCTGCAGTGAGTGTAATGCACTATACAATCTCATTTTGTCACCAGGAGTACGTCGACGAAATGGATCGCAAGGTCTTTTGAGATAGTAACTGATCCTTGTAACTCGCAGCTCTCTCCACTCTACTCCCCTCGTCTCATAATTTAGCCAAGGCCTCCTGCATGTTAAACCAAGCCACCGCCGCCATGAATAACCAGTGAGGCTGACCCAACCTACCCTAACATTAATTCACAAACACCCACACGAGTATCAAGGCACGAGAGCTTTTGGGATGATTTCTTAAAGTTGATATATTTTTGAAGGTTTGTACATACAGTACCTACTGTACAGTAGTTATAAATATACTGTACAGTGTGTGATCTGAAATAAAGAATTATAGGTATTGTAATTACATTTACTTTACTTATATTATGACAGTAGCAACGTATATCATAACAAACACATATACGGTATATAAACTATATACAAATATAAGCAACACACACGTATACATACTGCACATATTTGAGCGAGCGTGTATATATATATATATATATATATATACAGTGTTTGCTGTATTACTATGTAGCTAGTTAGAGAGCTATCAATATATAATACATAACTCACTCCTCTAGTCTACACACGACAAGTACATATATTTTCTCGTCTTGCCTCAGGACATTCACTTCAATTTTCCTGAGTAAGGGGAGAAGCTGCCCCCTCCCCTCTCCTGTCCCCCGCCCCCCTCTTTCCCCTCACCTCTTACATATTCAGGTGCACCCCAAGAGTTCATAAAACAGGGGTGATGTGCCCCCCTTTTTGCCTCTCACCAGGCTCTCTCTCGCTCTCTCTCTATATATTTATATATATATATATATATATATATATATATATATATATACATACCGGTATATACTGTATATACTGTATAATGATATACTGTATACCTATCTATGTTCTTTAAGTATATTCTTTTAGATAGTTTTCAGTCTTCTTTCGGACTTCTTATTTTGCATGCATCATTGAATATGTAGCTTACATACGTTTCTCTTTTTGTTCTTTTTATTTTTTCCTCTATCTGTACGGCTATCTCTCACTCTCTCAACTAATGCAGAGAGAGAGAGTGAGAGTGAGAGTATGAGAGAGGGAGAGAGAGTTCATGAAGAGAGAGAGAGAGAGAGAGAGCGGGCCATAAAACTAATGTGCAGCCATATATCTCTACACACACACACACGGGTAGGGAGAGAAGCTGAGCGGCCGCCATCTTGCCTCTCCATATTCATCCCACCCACCCATTTCTCAAGAGCCCTCCTTTATTTTGGCTCCGCTCCCCGTCTGTTTTTTTTTTTTTTTTTTTTTTTTTTTAAGGATACCTGTAAGGATTGATTAATGATATTTGTCTTGCTTGTTGTTTATGTATGTTGCTCATATATATTATATTTGTTTATTGATTCCTATGTGTGTTCATATTCATCCCACCTTTCCCTCGCTTATTTTGGTTTGGGTCCTGTCATAGTTTATATATTTTTTCCGTGGATTTTTTTTTTTATCTTTTTTTTTTACTTCTATCGGTTTTTTTTTTCATCTTATTCTTTATGTTGATGTATATTTTCTTTAATAAAGTAAGTATTTGTATAAACTAATTTTTTTCCATGAGCCCTCCCTTATTTTGAGCGATAATGAATGGAAGTTGCAAGGTCTAGTAAATATGTTTGGAACAGTATGCGAAAAACGGAATCTGAAGGTAAATTCGGGGAAGAGCAAGGTTCTGGTCTTCGAAAGGGGTGAAGCCACAGAGTGTGAGGTGAAGTTGAACAGTCAGGCTATGGAGATTGTCAGCTCATTTAAGTATCTGGGCAGTGTGCTGAGATGGAACTATGGATGAAGAAGTGCAGGAGAGGGTGTAACAGGGGAAGAGGGTTGTAGGAACGCTGAAAGCAGTAACAAGAAATAGGGTTGTCAGTATGGAAGTGATGAAGTCCTTGCATGACAGTGTGATAATCCCGACACTGACTTACGGAAGCGAAACATGGACATTGGTGGAGAGACTCGAACCAAGAGTGAGAGGGGTGGAAATGAGTTACTTAAGAAGTGCGTGCGGAGTTACATGGAGGGATAGACAGACGAATGAGGAAGTAAGAAGGAGGTGTGGTATGGAGGTAGATGTGCTGGAAAGTGTGAAAAGGAACACCTTGAGATGGTTCGGCCATATGGAACGTATGGGAAACGAGAGAATGACTAAGAGGTTGTATGAGAGCGAGGTGGAAGGACAGAGAGGGAGAGGTAAACCGAAAGAGAGTTGGAAGGATGGAATGAGGAAGTATATGGATGAAGGCGGTGCTGGTTGGGAGGAGGGGCATCGACTGACTGGGGACAGAGGTGCATGGGGGCAGTTCGTTCGTGGCCACCCCTTCGCGGATCACGGTGTCAGGTGATAGATAGATAGATAGATAGATTCATCTATATATTTATTGTTTGTAATTTGTCATATTATTACGAATAATGTTTTGCAGTCCACTACAATCTATTTATTGACGCATTCTACTTTAATTTGTATTATTTATCAATAATTACCAATGAGTATTAGTCGGATTGTGAGCTTGGGATAAGTTATTTGTAATTAATGCATAGTTTGCCATTAGAGGAAACGTTAAGACACTTATACAACATTTATCTCTAATTTAATTCGAGTTGTGTTCAAATTGTATTTATCCATCAGAAAAAAAAATATATAATAAATAACTAAATATAAGAATATCTATCTTAAAATGACGCCATTAGAAAGTGAGACTGAAACCGTACTTCTAATGGTCACCAAGTCATTATCGTATGTGTGTGTGTATGTATCCACTAATCATGAAACCTTGGCAAGACCCACATGTTAAAACTTTCAGTATTCGATGACGCCTTTCTTCAGTATATTCTAACTATCATTGAACGATTAGATTAATTTTAGGAAGGACGGTGGGAATGAAAGACTATGAATACCATCCCACAGGCCTCTTCAAAGCTGAGTGAAATTGACAAGGGTTAAGCAGAATATGATGCCCACAATTTGACTTGTACTGAAGGGGTTAATCCATATGAATATCTAAAGAAAAGAAAAACAAAATATATATATATATATATATATATATATATATATATATATAAAGTCTGGAACTCGTGATAATATATAATATGCAAGTTCCATGACAATACTATATGTTAATGGTACAAATAATTATTAATCGAAATATGGTATAAATTGCATGGATATGTATAGGTTGTGTAGCTAGTGTTTATGCTCGCTTATCTATTAAATCTAACCCCCCACCCACCCCTCTCTCTCTCTCTCTCTGGCCAGCAACGTGTCCAGAGCGATATGTTAGTCTAATGACCTCATTATCATAGATTCCAGGCCGCAGCTCACCCTTGGAATGGCAACTGGAATTCGGGAATGGGGCAGAGGATCTAGGAATGGAGGAAATGAAAGGGAACTTGCACTCTTAGCTCCTCGTTTCTTAAACCCTAAAGTCGCCAGTACCAAAACATTAGTCTTTGGGAAGCCAAAATCGACCTTAGGCTTCGATTCCACAAAGTCCAAAATAATTAATCCAAATCTGTACACTTTGGTAGAGGTATTTTGACCTTTAGTGCACTGTGCCGTAACTTCGATTATCGCCAGACATGTATTCTAATCTAGCTGGATGGATTTTAGGCTCTACGATCACTGCTCAATATGGCTCAAAGTCGCTAAACAAACCACTGCCATAATCCTGGGTTAGGTCAAGCGGTAATCTCGCCCTTAAATTCACCAGTTCCTATGGCCCAGAGTTGCTTTTCCCTCCGTATTCATTGCTGCCTAACGATCATGCTTTGTGTGAAAAGGGTCAAAATGGCCAGTTTGCCGAGGGGGGAGAGGTCAGTGTGTTGGGTGCTAAAATGAGACTTATGGCAGGGGGGCATAGGAGTGATGGGATGAGGCCAGTTTGGTTGGGTTAGGTTTTGGAAAAGAGGTGGGGGGAGGTTGGATTATTTGGGGTGGCTGGAGGGAGAGGGGTTAAAACTGCGGAAGGAATTAAGAAGATGGGAGATAGAAGGAATATAAATGAGAGATGGATAGGTTGACATACACATGCATATATATATACTGATATATAGATATACTGAGAGATAAATAAATCAATGAAACATAGATAATACTGGATTCTAAAGTGAGACTTATGGCAGGGGACCATAGGAGTGATGGGGTGGGGTCAGTTTGGTGTGGTTATGTTTTGGACAAGGTTGGAAGAGGGGGTGGGGGTGAATGGAGGGGCTAGCTATAAGTGGAATAAATGAATCAGATGAAAGATAAACGCGATGGAAAAGAGGGATGTGGATAGATAATTTTCAAGATAGATTAAATGGTGAACATATACATTGATTGAAAGATATAGATTATTTGATATAAAGACAGTTAGATAGAGGGATATAGATAATATTGGGTGATAAAATTAGTCTTATGGCAGGGGGCATAGGAGTCATGAGATGGGGTTAGGTTTTGGAAGAGAAGTGGATGAGAGAGGTCATATAGCGGTGGAATGAATTAACAAGACAGGAGATTGAAGGGATGGAAATGAGGGATGTGGATAGATATATGTATGGATTAATAGATAAATGGATAGATAAGTAGATAGACCAATAGATAACTTGCTAGTTAAATATACTGTATAGATACACTGACTGGTATATATATAGATACAGATAATATTGGGTGGTAAATGAGACTTATGGGTGGATTGGGTCGCTGGGAGTGGAAGGAAGGGGAGGGGTCAGAGATGTGGAAGGAATTAAGAAGATGGGAGATGGAAGCGATGGAAATGAGAGATGAAGAGTGGGATAGTTAGATACAGAGATAGACAGACAGACAGATAACATTATATAGAGAGAGATATATAGACAG
>CM064493.1:26372455-26377455 GCA_032716605.1 Paralithodes platypus
GGGGGTTAACAAAACCTTATGAGTGGAATTGGGGAAAACAAATGGTCGGCATATTATAGTCGCGTTTTTTTCATAGTCCAGACATAAACAAATGGATTAACGCCTATCTGATTTTAAATATATTGACTAATTACCAGTAGTGAAGCTCCTCAGATTACTTCAGCTTAATTAAAATTTGGCAAATGATTAGTGTGGAGTTTGTGACTAAGCATATTTAGTCAGAGAGACGAGTTATTGTCTTTGCTTAACTAATTAATGTATCCTGTGTATACTTTTAATTTTAATTAGTTTTAGATCTTCTTTTCTTTGAATGTATTTAACTTTAATTAATTTCTGATTCTACGAGTTCTTTTTTCGCCATTTCTTTTCAGTTCTCCCATTTTTTTGTATGATAGTACTCCTCTGTTTTTCAAGTTTTCCTTTATTACTATATCTGTATGTTTTTCTAAACATTATATATTCTTGCTCTCGTTTTAATTCGTTGTACAGTATATTTTGTTTTCTCTTTGAAGATATTTTAGTTTTTATTCGAATTATGTATTTTTGATTGTATTTCTCTTTCCATTTTTGTTTATTGTTTTTGTAATGCCCTCGAAAATATCCCGCAACCCCAATAATGTACTACCCGAGTTGACGTCAGGTGTATATATAGTGTAAAATAGTCGTTGATGGGAAGTCCAATAAACTCATCACGTGAATCACCACGAGACTATCACCTGGTTCTTACAAATCGGACTAAGGTTACTATACTTTTGTACGTCCGTGGTAGTACAGTGGGTTAGCGCGCGGGCCTGGTTGACCTAGGGGCCATGGTCACTAACCAGGGTTCGAACCCCACCCAAGGCATCTCAAAACCTGTGGGTTTTTAGGAGGGTTAAACTCCCTTCAGAGGTGCGAGCCCCGCGCCAGGCACCAGGAAAGGTTGACCCTAAGTGGGCCTGGGGAGTTTTCAGGAGACCATGGATTCCATTCACACCCAGCATTTCAGTTTTATTAACGTAACTTTTCCATACGTGTTTGCATACTTAGTATAATAGTATATTTCATATTCGTATATATCATTCATCTGTTCGTATATATTAAATAGAGTATAGTAAATATTCATCATTTCATATATACATATTTGTTTTTCTCTGATTAATTATCATAACAGCATTAACATACGAGACGAAACAACTGCAATGACAACATCAACAACAACATCATCATCAACAGCAGCTTCTACTACTTCTACTAAACCACCATTTATATATTTTTCTGACCACCGGACACTCAACCGCCCCTTCTCAGATAAGTAGTTGTGCCTGGCTAGATTCCCCCCTCCCCCGCCCCCTCTTCTGTGCCCCTAAGGGATATACGCCCCCCTCCCCCCACCTAAATGACAGCGGGGAGAGGAGCTTTAGGGGGGCCCTCTTAATGAACTGGACCCATCTGTTGGGTGAATTAATGCAATATTGTTTTAATAAGCAACATCTTGAATATATTGTATGTAGAATATGTCTGTTTTCAGGATAGTAAAGTTTGAAAATTAGTTGAGTCATAGCGCCAAATGGTGTTAAATAAGAAAATGACATCCGTATTTGAGTTACTCATTGTTAATTAGTTAAAATAGGACTTCAGAGGCTATCAACCCTATTGGATTATTAAGCCAGCACACTGTAAGTCAAGAATCGCGACAGGACTGGAGCCCTTTTTCAAGAACTCCAGTCCCTTACACTTATTGTAAGGGTGCACTTCAGTTTTTTTCTTTCTAAATGTATGTAGGTTGCTGAACATTGTCAGATATTAATTATATTGCAAAGCAATAGAAACGCAATTGCGGAGCTGGTTACATAACGTATCTAGGGTACTGTAGTATAGTTGGCATACATGTGTCTATAGAGGGGAGTGTAATGAACTGGAGCTCTTAATGTCTGGCCCCAACTCTCCCGAGCTTCTTACATATAAATGGTCTAGGGAGTGTTGGGGGAGGGAGAGTGAGGGTGTTTGGTCAGTCTACAGTACTACCGAGTTGGGTTCATATACAGTATAGTAAGTCGCCCACCATCCTCATGAGGTTGAATCTTTATAGCCCTGGCTGCACAGCGTAGGTTAGAACCCTAGATTGTTAAGAAGAAAATAATAATAATAAAACATCATTATATGTATACATGATTATGAATGCTATATAATGACAATGTCAATATTTGTGTGAAGACAATGAAATGTAAGCTTGATATTTGGAAACATTACATTATCCATTCATTCATTAGCTAAATCATGATCACTTCCCAACACAGAACTAGCCACACAACATGGCAAGGTGTTTCTGATCATGTTTGAGAATATATACTGAACAAACGTCTCCTAGGCCCAACCCAAAAGATATATGACAATATTTAATTGGAGATGCGAACATTTTAAGTTAATCAATATTGTCTTTAGAACAAAATAAGTTACATATAGCTATATTCATCCTTGGCTATCAGAATAACTAATAACTATAACTTTTTCGAGATATACAAGGCTCTGGATTAGCTATAGGGTATGGTGAGAAATAACTTTGACTCAAGTAAAAAACAAACAAACAATAATTTGATATAAAACATGAAAGACCGTATTAACTTATCTAATGATAAGTAATGTTATAAATTGCTTTATGTAAAAATTCACGTATATTAGCACAATAGCTGTCACTAATAACAAGCAAATTATTGATAGACGTAAACTCATGTAATACTTAATACCCTTAGTGGATTTTTGTATATGCATATGTGTTATGTTATGTTACCACCTTTATTTGTTCCCTATTTTTTGTCCTCCTTTCCTGGTTTCCTCCTTCCCCTCACTCCTTGCCTCCCTCCCTCCTTCCTTGTTTCCCTCACCCAGACAGCCTTTCAGCCAAACATCTTTAATGTTTGCACTCGTCTGGGTAGAGGGAGGGACGAGGGAAGACTGGAATGAAGGAGGGAGGAGGAAAGCAAGACGATGAAGGATGAAAAGAAGGTATGTAAAGGAACTGTTAATGGATGGCAGACTGAAGAAAGATGAAGCGAGTGGAAGGACAGAGGGAAGGTGAATGAAATAATGAGGATATAAACATGGAAGGAGCTTAGATAGGTGGAAGGAGAGGAAGTGGATAGGAGGAAGGTAGAATTAGGTAAGAAAGATGAAGAGAGTGGAATGAAAGCGGGAAAGTGGATGGATGGATACGAAAGTGGTAGGGGAGATGATAAGTGGGTGGAGAGAACATGGGTTGATAACAAAAAGTGGCATTAGTTAAGAAGACGAGATAAACGAATGCACGGTAGGGTATAGAAGAAAGGGGGGAATGAAAGTAGGTGATAGTAAAAGGGGAGGGGGGGGGGGGAGGTTGCGGCGAAGTGTATGGATGAAATGAAGGTAGAATTATGGAAGGAAGGTTGAAAGAGGAAGAAGGGACAAAAAATAAAGGTGAAAATGAATGTGGATAGTAGGATGATGTGAAGGAGGGAGGAAGAAAGAATACATTTTATTAGTGTTAGGAAGGATGAATTAAGGGAAGAAGATTAAAATAAGATAGAAGGGCGTTAACAAAATGTAGGAAAAAAACATGACCTGAAAATGTAACTTAGAGGGAAGGAACGGAAATAAGGTGGAAAGGTGGAAGAAAACTGAAGAGAGGCAGGTGGAAGGAAGGTGAGTGAAATATATAGTTGAAAGGAAGATGGATAAAATGAAGAAAACATGAACAAAAAGTAATAACAATGAAACAAAACTAAGAAAAAAATACTAGATGAATACAATGAAGAAGGAAGGAATACATTAATTTAATGAAGAAAGAGATACACAACTAACAGGAAGGAAGGAATAAGGAACACATGAATATAACAATTAATAATAAATAATATACAGAGAGAAGGAACAATTTACTATAGAATTAATTAATATCGAGGGAAAGAATCTGAATAAACAGTGAAGAAGAAAGGAATATTCCGAGATCTATCCATGACAAACATATAATTGTCAACATATAAAGTATACTGTATATGTGGTATATACACAATATTAAGTTATTTAATCATATGGTATTGCTCTCTCTCACACACACACACACTCTCTCTCTCTCTCTCTCTGTCTCTCTCTCTCTCTCTCTCTCTCTCTCTCTCTCTCTCTCTCTCTCTCTCTCTCTCTCTCTCTCTCTCTCTCTCCTACACACGCGAGTACCCGATCTCTCTCCATAACAACCATTCATATCCCCACAATATAATTATGTATTAAACATTTACAAAACAACCCCATTCGTTTCATAATTACAAAATTACTAAATAAATTCTTGATTACAGGCCAGGATAATGGTTACGGTAATTACACATATTATTTATTGGGGAGACCCTAAGAATATTGACATTGTTATTGATATTGATCGGCCATTTTTCTATTTGTTTATAAGGTCAAATTTTATGTTTGAGTTTAATGAAGGTAGAAAATGAGACGTGGTTATATGTTTGGTCTGTGAATGTGTACATGTGAGTACTAGTTTAGGATTGTTACTCGATTGCTTGATTTTATTTATGTTCGTGTGAAATGTTGTAACCTTTGCGTTCGTGCTTTGTGTCTTTACATTGTTATATAAATTTTATGATTACGTACTGATCCCCTTACCCTTTATCTTTCTTCGAGAAGGTAATTTTTGACATACGCCTAATATACAATTAACGTGTTAGATTATGTAAATACTGAAGATTGTTTTAATTTCAAGTTTATCTCTAACTATAAATTTACAAAGGCTTTCAAAAGATGACAAAGGATAGCAACCAACAACAGATACAGTATATGAATATTTACAAATAAATTACACATGAAAGCAAGCAGTAACAGTTATAATGATTCATACTAGGCTACTAGGCTATTCTGATGGTCAAGTGTCCAAACAGTGGTTTAGAGTGGGTAAGAGAAAAATTGAAAGGGAAGACTGCCCTGGGACAAATGTCCGTGGCAGGATTAGGAGATGTTAGTAGGGGACAGTTTTTAGTAATATA
>CM064493.1:26382455-26455307 GCA_032716605.1 Paralithodes platypus
TACAATTATTTCCTCCAACAACAACAAAAACAACGAGAAGAGGGGGGAGAAAAAGTTAAATAAGAAGTCGAGTTTATTTGCCTTGATATCACCAGAAGCTTTTAATTATACAATACTACATATCCTACATAATCTCATATTTCCTGGCACGCTACATATTAAATGTTATTATAGATTAAAGCACACGTTTCCGATTGCATGTATCTTTCGAAATGGCAGATCATGAGAGAAAGATAAATGTAACAAACACAAAAACATATCCTTTCTGTGGCTTTAATTATAATGTTTAACTATATCCTTTGGTTAAGAGTGTACCGTTTAATCGAACAACTGTGGGGCGCATCTGTTCTACCTATACTTAAACAGAACTTCCTAGAATTCTAATAATCATTTCGTCTAGTTCCTTTTTTTGTATATATATATATATATATATATATATACCTCTTCAGCTCTCCATATTATTAAATGTGCGCCTTATTTTTATATATTTGTTATGATCCACATTATTACTATGAATAAAATTATACATGATGACATGTATTTACATTATGCTTTGTTATTCCTATACTACTCGTTCAAGAGGGAAAGAACATGTGATTAATTGAGATAATGATGTCATTGTATGTTAACACACAAGAAGAACACCTACATTACTTATGCCATGTTTACGGAGGTGCTACTATACATGCCATTATACTTATTTTAATAATTTCCCCATAGCTTATGACTTGCTTCTCAGTTTTCACTTACCGGTATACAATTAATTGTGTGTGCAACATTTCCATTTCTCCGTAACGTTAACGTTTTCTTCAAAATCATATCGCATATTTCTCAGTATTTATAATTACCACCTATTACAATATTTTCGTATTATCTTCATGCTTATGTATTCATTTGTCTATATTTTGTATAACTTGGACTTAGGATTACCCGTTTTTCCTACAGCTGCTTCCCTTTTAGTATGATCATATATCTTTTGAGTATTTCCGACATAAGCTCGCTTGTTATTTTTCCATTTATTTCCTTTTTACCATTTATCAAGTTTTGTTCTCCGACTTAGGTTCTTCCAGTTGCTATCCTTTTCACTTTCTAATTTCTTATTTATATATTTACTTATATTTATTATTTGTTTCTCGTTTATTTCTGGTATATTTGTGACTTAGGCTCACCTGTTGTGGCCCCAATTACGGTAATGTGGACAGGTAAGGCAAGCCTACCCTATTGTCCTCTTAGGCAAACACTGGCCTCTAAGGGAGAGTTGTGCCTAATGGGTTTTAAGCAGTCATGTTGTATAGTCTTAGTCAGTCTTTTCCCAATACGTGTTCTTTCCGGAAAATTATTCTTGGGAAAACCCCTCCTTCCATATTATTCATTATGTAATAATCTAACTAGCATTGATATACACTGTAAGACTTAGTATACACCATTTCCTGTCCAGTGTAATATAGTGACATGCTGTACAGTATATCAAACAATTTTAGTGTGTATAAAATGGATCAATGTCTGAATACATATTTGATGTATTTTTAGGTATATCTTTAAAAAAAAACTATGCTGTTGAATATACCGGAATACAATATGGCATATAGTGTAATTAAACTGCCCTTATCTCCCTATATACAAGACCTTACTATTTATGCCCTCTTGTTTGCCATTCCCCTCCCGACTCTATTTATTTGGGGTCATTGTTTGAGTGAGTCGATGGTGCCCTAGTGTCGATTATCATGGTGACATTATTATTATCCTGGTGACGAGTGTGTTGTGTTGGGGCGTAACATAAATGTTTGGTGACAGCTAAGAGGTAAATAGTGATTATAGGCTCCACAAATTGTAATGAAAGCTATGGATTTTTGCTGGTTGTTGTTGTTGTTGTTGTTGTTGTTTTGTTGTTGTTGTTGTTTTGTTGTTGTTGTTGTTGTTGTTGTGGTGGTGGTGGTGGTGGTGGTGGTGGTGGTGGTGGTGGTGGTGGTGGTGGTGGTGTCAGAAATGGAAAACAAGACCTTCATAACGAGATTGAAAGTTACTGAATATAGCTGGGATACAATTAATAAGTGCCGTCAATTCCCAGCTGCTGTCATGAATTAAGGTGTGTGACAGGTAAGATGTTGTTTTTACAAATGCTGATCCGGTTGTTGGTACACTGAACTAGACTATCGGAGTATGTTGATTATATCTATACCAGATTTACATCAACTACCATCATCTTTATCACCTCCATCACCAATCCCAACCTGTCCTTACTATCACTGTCTCATCTTCCTTACCTCATCACCACTCTTCTCTCTCCAACATGACCACCACCACCATCATCACTACCACCAACACTATCAGCCTTACTAACACAAAAATCATAACTGGTCACTATCATCACCAATCCCAACCTGTCCTCACTATCACTTCCTCATCTTCCTCACCTCACCAACACCACCACCACCACCATAACCATATCCATCACCACCACCAACACTATCACCCTTACTAACATCACCATCATCACTATCACTATCATCACCGATCCCAACCTGTCCTCACTATCACTGCCTCATCTTCCTTTCCTCACTCTTGTCTCTACTATCACCATCACTATCACCTTCAATCCTAAGCTGGTTACACTCACTAATCACTGCCTCATTTTTCTCCCCTCACTCTCACTCTTGCCTCCACTATCACCATCATCAGTAATCACAACCTATCTTCACTATCACTGCCTCATCTTACTCACTCATGGGCGTATTTATTTGCTTATTTATATATATTTTTATTATTTTATTTAGTTTCCTCCTAGACCTCCATCAAGCTTGAAAAAAAAAAAAAAAAAAAAAACACCCCCATCGCCCCTCATCAAGATACATTTGTACTTGTCCCCAGGCTCGGTATCGCTCGGCAGGAAAAAAAACATCGGAAACTAAATTGTACGAAAGGTCTTAATATTGACAAAGAAATGGGGCGAACAATCTTAAAATCGTCAAACTAATGGGGAAAACGTCTTAAGATCTCAAAAATGAATGGGGCTAAACATGAGGGAGAAGGGGGTCTAGAAAAACGACATACCTCCCCTTAACCACCAATCTTCTATCACCCCTTTGTCTATGTTTTCTATATGAATATTTATGGCCTTTCATTTACTTTATTACTACCATCTACTTTTAATCTACTTTCCGTTTATTTCCTCGCATTGCTCCATCTCCATCGTCTACTATTATATATGTCCTATCCATTATTTGCATTCTATTTCATATCCTCATTTTCCCTTTTACCTTTCTATTTCATATCCTCATTTTCCCTTTTACCTTTCTATTTATATCCTCATTTTCCCTTTTACCTTTCTATTTATATCCTCATTTTCCCTTTTACCTTTCTATTTATATCCTCATTTTCCCTTTTACCTTTCTATTCATATCCTCATTTTCCTTTTACCTTTCTATTTATATCCTCATTTTCCTTTTACCTTTCTATTTATATCCTCATTTTCCCTTTTACCTTTCTATTTATATCCTCATTTTCCTTTTACCTTTCTATTTATATCCTCATTTTCCTTTTACCTTTCTATTTATATCCTCATTTTCCCTTTTACCTTTCTATTTATATCCTCATTGTCCCTTTTACCTTTCTATTTATATCCTCATTTTCCCTTTTACCTTTCTATTTATATCCTCATTTCCCCTTTTACCTTTCTATTTATATCCTCATTTTCCCTTTTACCTTTCTATTTATATCCTCATTTTCCCTTTTACCTTTATATTTATATCCTCATTTTCCCTTTTACCATGCTATTTATATCCTCATTTTCCCTTTTACCTTTCTATTTATATCCTCATTTTCCCTTTTACCTTTCTATTTATATCCTCATTTTCCCTTTTACCTTTGTATTTATATCCTCATTTTCCCCCTTTTACCTTTCTATTTATATCCTCATTTTCCCTTTTACCTTTCTATTTATATCCTCATTTTCCCTTTTACCTTTCTATTTATATCCTCATTTTCCCTTTTACCTTTCTATATATATCCTCATTTTCCCTTTTACCTTTCTATTTATATCCTCATTTTCCCTTTTACCATTCTATTTCATATCCTTATTTTCCCTTTTACCTTTCTATTTATTTCTCTATGTTTCCTAACCTTTCCTTTTTTCTGATGTAACATATAAGAACTTGAGGGGAGATTTCCACTTGAGGGATTTTTTTCTTGACTCCTTTCTCCCTCGTGTTTAGCCCCATAGCTTTTTTAATTTTAAGACGTTCACCCCATTATTTTGATGATTTTAAGAACTTTCGACCCATTTCTGTCAATTTTAAGACCTTTCGTGCCAGTTAGGTGTCGATTTTATCCTGGCGAGCGATAGCGAGCCTGTAATTTAAGAGGAACCGGCTTTCAGCCGGGACATTTTTCTACCGAAAAATTTACAAATTTATCTTGAAAGGGACTCAAGGGGATGTAATCTTAAGCTTGATGGATATCTAGAGACCAAACTAAAAACCTCCCCTTAACGTGGTTGCTCTTATTCATAGAGTTAATTTTCTCCCTGTCACTGTCATCACTGCTTTCTAGTTTGTTTAGTCTCGCACGTGTTCCTTGCTATAATGTCCAGTATTACCTGTATTCCTTCTATCCCACGCCTTGGTTTGTATGGCTTAATCTCTTTACCGCGATTATGTTCATGTTTCCTTTACAATTACCTGTTCCCTTTAATTAGTATTTCGCTCTTTATCCACCTAGCAGTCTATGATATAATATACACAATGCACTGGGATAAAAATAAATAAATAAATAAATATATATACATTATATATATATACCTTCACCTATATAGCCAACATTAGATTCCATTACCCATTCACGTCTGACTCCCCACAGCCTTACCGATCCGAGTATAGTACTGTTCGTATGTCAGCAGCACCTTTATTAGGATTAAGGGGAGATTTCCACTTGAGGGATTTTTTTCTTTACCCCTTTCTCCCTCATGTTTAGCCCCGTTGCTTTTGAGATTTTAAGACGTTCGCCCCATTAGTTTGGCGATTTTAAGAACTTTCACCCCATTTATGTCACTTTTAAGACCTTTAGTGCCATTTAGGTGTCGATTTTTTCCTGGCGAGCGATAGCGAGCCTGTTATTTAAGAGGAACTGGCCTTCGGCCGGGACATTTTTCTACCGAAAAATGTACAAATTTATCTTGAAAGGGGGTCAAGGGGGTGTAATTTCAAGCTTGATGGAAATCTAGGAAACACACTAAAAACCTCCCCTTAACCCTCCTTGCCACCATGACCCGTTCCATAACCAGCCCCCTACCGCCATTACCGAGCCTCTTGCGTACCACCTTAAAGGGGAGAGGGTTTCTTGACCCCCTTCTCCCTCATGTTTAGCCCCATTAGTTTTGATATTTTAATACATTTTCCCTATTAATCTGCCGATTTAAAGAAATTTCGTGCCATTGGGGTGTTGATTGCTAGCGAGCCTGTATATTATAGGGAACAGGCATTTTTCTACCGAGAAATGCACACATTTATCTCCAAGAGAGTCTTAATTGCGGGTATTTTTAAAGCTAGATGGACGTCTATGGAGGAAACTAAAAAGATAAATAAATAAGATAAATATGTAAAAAATAAATAAATAAATAAATGAACGAATAAATATAAAATATCCCCTTAACTGCCTTTCCTTATGATATCTTTCTACCAAACTATGGACCCCGCATCATATAGTCCTTCTTTTCATATATTTACCCCAATTCTGCTCAGTTCTCTCCCCTTTCACTTCCCCTTCTTTCCCCTTTCTGAATAGTCCACTTCCCACCACTTCTAGTATATCTTTTACCGTTTAGCGGTTTTAGCCCCTTAATACGATGCTGTCATTCTGGCAAACACTACACGATTTTATTCGGTTTTCGAAGGACCTTCACGAATCAAACGAATAAAAGCTATCTCGGTTAACTATGATGTCCACAACTCTCTCATAATCTGAATAAAATAGTGTAATGTTAGCCAAAATCATATAGAAGAATGACGTTACGTCCATAGAGCGTTAATACCCCCCCCCCCCCCACCTCACATAAAATGTTGTTACCAATGATAAAGCTTGAGCCTATAATACGCTCCACATAGCTTCACAGCTCATCTGATCTAGCTCGAACAACCAGCCTGACCTGAACAGGAAGAACAATATGCCCTATTTTTAATTTTATTTTATATATTTATATATATATATATTTTTTTTGCATGGTCAAAATAGTTTGCCGTTAAGAAGAATAAAACATATAATTATTACTGCATGTATCTTATCCTGTTACCGTTTCAGAGTATTGAGTATTGAGTATTGAGTATTGAGTATTGAGTATTGTTCACATGTGTGGGGAGGTTCCTCTCACACCGCTCTCCTAGACAAAGTTGAAAGGAAGGCCTTTCGTATCATTAACTCCCGTCCACTCACCAACTCTCTGCAATCTCTCTCTCTCCGCCGCAATGTTGCATCTCTCTCGCTATTCTATCGCTACTATAATAATCAGTGTTCCTCAGAGCTATCCCAGTGCATACCACCTCCTTTACGTAGGGCACGTGGTACCCGTCTTGCAACTCAATCCCACCCCTACTCTGTGCAACTCTCCAACCCAAGAGTGAACGTTACTCTCAAACTTTCTTCTACTCAACAGCTGAGCTCTGGAACTCTCTCCCAGAATCAGTCTTTCCCTCTTCCTATGACTTAAATTGCTTCAAACTCTGTGTGTCCAGGCATTTTGGCTCGAACGTCCCTTGATTTTGGCCCTGTCACTCTTTCAACTATGGGGGAGGCACTCGCTATAGGCAGTTATGCCTTTTGCCTCCCTCAATCACATAGAAAAAAAAAAAAAAAAAAAAGATGAGTTAACACTAAACATTCCCTTTGCATTGTATTTATAGTGTATGGTTTTCAATGTTACACACAGCTTCATGAGAATCAACAATCAATATTTTTGAATGAGTTTGTTTATTATATATGTTTTATGCACCTCCGTCCCACCGATCTTGTCCCTTCTCCATACTTCCCACTCCCTTTAAAGCCCCTCTCTCCACCCTTCTCACCCCCCCCCCCCCCACCACCCCCTCAGCGGTGACAAGCAGGTATAGGAGTGAACGTGTTATCAGAGGGACCCTGTTACCTGCCTACAGGACCTACGGTAATGGATTGAATACCTAAGCCTATCTGGGCCAACCTATACCTAATTGGATACATTTTTCTACATGGGACCTCCTTTTCTTTTTATTTTACCTGATGCATTTTTTATGGGACATTGTTTAGATTTTTTGTGTACAGTATGTGTTATCTGTTTATTTTAATTTATGAGACTGATTATTTTGTGCGTTGGTTATTTTTTCACATAGTACCCTCTCTCTCTCTCTTTTTTTTTTTTTACCAGTGTGTGTGTTTTTTTTTGTTTTTTTTGTGGGACATTGTTTAGAATTTGTTCGTGTGTTATCTTTGTTTTAATTATGAGACTGATTATTTTGTGCGTTGGATAATTTGTTCACATAGCACCCTCTCTTTTTTACCAGATGCATTACTTGTGAGGCATTGTTTACATGTTTTCGTGTGTCATCTTTTTCTTCTTATTAATGAAACGGATTATTTTGTACGTTGGATACATTATTCTCTATGGCACCTTCTCTCTTTTTAGGTGCATTTTTGGTTGGACATTGTTCAGATTGTATTCATGTGTTATCTGTTGATTTTAATTTATAAATAATGTAATAGATACCATACTATGTTCAATGCACTTTTCTTTATGTGATTTATAGTTTAATGTTACTCCTATTAAAACTGATACCATTATATAATGAATACATTTTTGTCTATGTACCGCCCCTTTGTACGACATTGTTTATTATTTGATGTGCTATCAGTTTACTTTAGTTTAAAAGACTTAACGTAATATACCCCATTATATATATACTGAATAGGCCTACACGTTTCTTTACGTGAATCCACATATTTTGAGAAATCCTTTTTTGATGGCCATTGTTTATATTTGTTTCCATTGCTCTTTGTTTTATTTGCGTTGGCCTTTATGTAACTGCAAACGTACTCTATAATAGCTTAGTTACAAATATATAAAAAATAAACAAATATATATATTAATTTGAATATACTGTGTTGAATCTTTGTGTATTATTATCCACATCAGAACATCTTAATGGAATCGTAAAACAAAACAAAAACGTATTTTTTTGCGTTTTCTGATGCTCATTTTTTTTTTATAATTGTATTGTTCATATATTGGACAGAACGAGTTCATTAATTCCCTGTATTTTAAATATCTTTAGTTTGTATTATAATAATGTATACATTTTATGTATTTTCATATTTGATTCCTTTGACAGAAGTGGCAGAAGTACAAGGTAAATTGCGTATTTTAAATCTCGTTCTATGTACTGATATAAAACTTTAAAAATGCAGAGGAATAATATACTGTATAAGGTATACAGAGAGAGAGAGAGAGAGAGTATGTCACTCTAACTTGGTCAAGGTCAAGAGTGGAAGGAGGAAGGGAGGGAAGGAGGTATTTTACCGGAGAGAGAGAGAGAGAGAGAGAGAGATAGAGATACTGATACCAATGAGAAAACAAATATATATATATATATATATATATATATATATATATATATATATATATATATATATATATATCTACAATAACAAACTGATACGCAAATCATGTGTCTCGAAAAATGATATCCAATAACTCCTCGAGAAAGGGAAAGAAACCTCTAAAGAGGAGGAAGAAGATAATAATAATGAAGACATAAAAATTGAAAGAAGGAGGAAGAAATTATAAGATATTAAATGGTAAAGTACAGAGGTATTTTATTTATTTAGGTAAAATCCTTGTAGTAGAGGGGAGGATTGGAGGGGGGGGGGGAACTTGAAGAGAGTAAGGATACCGAATCAGAGACAGAAAGGAAGAGATCTAATTTATGGAATGTCGCGTGATATATGATATTGTATGTATGTATGTATGTATATACTCAGTCACATAACCCATAGCTGGGGGTGACAGACTCGAGACAGAGCCCGAACAGAAACAACATTTAAAGTTCCAAGAAGATGCGTTATTACTTTAGGTAAATAGCTTTGGGTATAGTTAAGGAGGGTGGGGGAGGAAGAGAGGCTTTGAAAGAAGCAATGATAGCTAACATAAGAAATACAAGGGTGTGATCGTTTATGTAAAGGGAAGATAAAGAAGGAATTTGACACGTGGTATAGGCTAGGAGGAAAAAATATTGAGGAGGTGGGCACGTACATGTTGGATGGTAAACTGGAATGGGAGAAAGCAAGAATAACGAAACAGAAAACAAGATTGGAGGATGAAGGGAAGGATAGAAAATGGAATGGGGGAAGCAAAATAGGTATGTGTTGTCTTACAGGTTATTGACTTGAGAGTGTTAGTGAAGAGATGCGTAGGAACAGGCTTAGATGGTATGGACGTGTGGAAAGGATGGTTGAGAATAATTGGGCTAAGAAAAACAAATCTATGAACGGTGAGGGAGTCGCAAGGAGAGGTAGACCAAGAAAGACGTGGGATTAGGTGGTACAAACTGATCTCGCAAACAAAGGACTGCCTAAAAGAGACGCCAAAGACGATTAGGTGAACAATAAGACTGACTTATTCACGTGTAAATCATACTGTAGTAGTTAACGTATGTATGTATGTATGTATGTATGTATGTATGTATGTATGCATTGTATTAGGGAACAATCTTGGTTGTAGGTTTGAGTCGAGAAGGGAAACATGAACTGGGAAAAATCCATGATAAATAAATAGAAACCGAGACAGATGGACAAAACAGATGGGATCATACTATAACACAAAACTAAAGGAGGTATTTGATGTAAGCATAAGTTAAAAGCCTTGGGTTGAGTAGGAGGCATGGCATAGAGGAGGGAAAGAGGCATTATTTAGGAGTGAAGAAACAGAGAAAGAGAGAATGAGTAAAGCTGGGAGGGGCGTTAATATAATGAGGGACTAAAAGGAGAGGTATGTGATTTAAGTCTAGGTTAAAAGCTTTGGGCACAGAGGTAAGAGGGGGATCACTTTGGGGGTGGGGGTGATTGGGGAAGGGGGCTGATTGAGGAAGGGGGGTTAAGGTGACATTACCTGGTGAGATGCATACATGAGAGAGATCCAACGTGCATAGGGAACATTTGAGAACCTATTGTACAGTAGTCGCCGTTTTGTATACCTCGAATAAATGTCCATGGCTTCTTTAAGCAATGGATATCTGTTTTGTACTTGTTATGCATGTGTGAACTAATATATATATATTGGTTATTGTGAAATAGGAAACATAACTATAGACCGAGTCATCAAAGGAAATCATTTCTGTAAGTTTTTGGCTTAATACTGTTCTATATATTTCTGCCAGCAATCTGTGACTTTTGCATTGGTATCGGCAACTAGTATGAAGATGTTATTTTAGGTGGCTGAAATATTGTTTCTAAGGATTTGATTTAGAAGCTTCCAGATAAAAAATACAATGCAAATTATGTGAAGAGTGTTTATTTTATTTGGCTTCTTAAAGCACTAGATGTCAGACGTAACGCGACTCGAGTTCAAAATTTAATCCTAAACTAAACCGACCATATGTCAGAATACTCCCTCTAAAAGACTAAGGGAAGGATTATGTGATTATAGAGGTACGGAACTGGAGAGAGAGAGAGAGAGAGAGAGAGAGAGAGAGAGAGAGAGAGAGAGAGAGAGAGAGAGAGATGAGGAGAGAAGGAGAGAGAGAGAGGAGAGAGAAGAGAGAGAGAAGAAGAGAGAGACGGAGGACAGGAAAGGAGAGAGAGAGAGAGAGAGAGAGAGAGAGAGAGAGAGAGAGAGAGAGAGAGAGAGAGAGAGAGACAGACAGAGTAGGAACTTTACCGTATGGAGGATTGCTGTCACCCCTGGACCTTCCCTATATAGGTTAATGTCACATTCTTTTAACAGGCGACATTCTCCTTCATTATACTTCTCTCTCTCTCTCTCTCTCTCTCTCTCTCTCTCTCTCTCTCTCTCTCTCTCTCTGTTTCTGATGTTCTTCATTGATCTATCTTATTATTATGATACCCATCTACCTATCATACTTTGCCATTGACTTTCTTCCTTTATCAACTCTATGTTCTTGTTCTCTTTTTGCACCTCTTTATTTCCTTTCTTCTTATCCCCCTTCATTTAAGTTTACATTGTTCCTGCAAATTTTATCTAAATTTTATTGCCTTTGTTCCCACATTATCATACTTGTAGTTCTTATTTTGTGTCGTGTTGATTAAAAGGTTTGTGTTTTCTTTTCTTTTTTCGCAACTACATATAGTTGTATACACGATTCAATAACATATTCATACTCGATTTGCTAGCTGGATTTATGGATGTAACAATATAGCTGCCATTTTGCCTCATCACCCCTTGAAGCCCTTCATTTTTAAACCCCATGTAGGTGGTCATTCGATTCATCTATCGAACTAGGTCTTCTCCGCCATTTTGTATCCGGAAATATGCTTTAAATATGCATCTTTAGGGTGGTGCAGAATTCGTTTACCTAGTCACTACATAGTTAAATGTGTGTCTGCAATTTAGAACTCGTAGCCCGTAACAAAACTAGTGCAAACATCCAGAATGTGTCTGTTTCGAACACATTTGAGAAAGTTATTGTAATATGATATTTTATTTAAGAACACACGGATACCATCCTTCTTAAATGTGTACTAAAAACCTGAACATTATTCGACTGGTTACATAAAAGCGATTTGTAAACACTTATTACATGTACCAGCTCTGTTGCATTATGTGGTCAATACTGTATAGTCGAGATTTACAGTGAAGGGGTGACATCTACCACTGGATAACGGAAAGGAGCGCCTCCCTCTATAAAAGTGTTTTTATATAAGCTGGTCCAATAAATAAACAAATAGAGCATAACGAGGGAGGTAGATATATGAGCTATAAGATATACTAACTGTAACTCAGGAAAGGTAGGGCTTTATATTATCTATATAATCAGGTTCGGTATAATTATGGGTATACTCAAAATCAATAGTTCGCCTTAAACCTTGATGGCAATTTTTTGGAATTCTAGAGAAAGGGACTTAAAGTTGACTCTTCTACGACTTAAAACACAGATTGCTATTCACGAGACTTTATATACACATGCGAACTGTCAAGGATAAGTGATAGTAACTGAAAAGTTCATAATTTATAAACAAAATCCTCGTATAATTATATTGTACCTAGTATAAACGTATTGACAGCAATTGCACACTTTACGAGCAAGATTTTTATTCTTATTATTGAATATGACTGTACCTTATATATACACATTGACATTTACACAGTTTCTAAAATTACCCAGTTGCTAATCAAGATTGTCGCTACAGGGTAAATATTGAATTTGAATATATATGACAAAGTTACTGATGATTTTATGTTTTATTTTTTAATTTTTTTATCTGCGCATGTGGAAGCTGAGGAACCAATCATACAAAAGGAGCAAACCCTACAAAAGGATCAAACCCTACAACTGTCCACCAATAGGGCTTCCAGTCTCACTTTGAGCCCAGATAGAGTTTCAGTCCCACTCACAATATATTTTTTTTTAGAGCTCCCGGACAACTCGACCAGTAGACCATTTCCATTAAATATCAACCAGTGGCAGTTCAACCAGGGTCGATGCAACAAGGACCAACGTGTATACTTAACCTACCCGCATACACTAAACACAATTATGAGTATGTATAGTGTTTATAAAGTGTCCATAATATTATACCCTTATCAAGTTATATTGGTAGTAATAAACCCAACTTATATGATGATAAACGATAGATCGTTATCAATATAGACAATGACTTTACATACCTTGCTATACTTTTTTTTATACCTTGATTTTTACAGTGAAAGATGAGTTGTGACTTGCTGAGATTCACTGGTTGAAGTTGTCCTGTCACCTTTTCTTAAACCTTATCACTGAGACCACCCGCGCGGTATTGACAGCTTTGGTTAGCCTATTGGTTTTAGATTTACACATATTATAATTAATAATTGTCAAAGTAGTTATAAAATAAAGAAATATTTAATAATTCTTACTTATGATAAACATTGCCTTAATTAACCCCTTCAGTGCCGGTGACGTCCTCTTCATTTAATTCAGGCTTCTATTTGATGATTATATTCAACTTAGGACAGACCTCTCGGAATTAAAAGGCACAGAATATCTCATTTACCAATTTACCTACTCCCAATCCTTCCTAAGCTGTATAAAATTGTCTCAATATAACTAGCATTTAATAAGAAGATGTCGCCGGTACGGAAGGGGTTAGGTTGTATAATCAGATATAGTCTTGTCAGTTTGATGTGATCGATAATCCTTCATTGTTTTTGTTTGCTTTTGTAATTATACATTGTTCTGTATGAACATACTGCTAGCGATGTTGTAGCAAATCAATAGTAGGTTTTATTATGTTGTTTTCTGTCACCTTCTCTTCTTTCTTTAAGGGGAGATATCCAGTTGAGGGATTTTTTTTTTTACCCCTTTCTCCCTCATGTTTAGCCCCATTGCTTTTGATATTATAAAATGTTTGCCCCATTAGTTTAGCGATTTTAAGAACTTTCACCCCATATTAAGACCTTTCGTGCCATTTAGGTGTCGATTTTATCCTGGCGAGCGATAGCGAGCCTATAATTTAAGAGGAACCGGCCTTCGGCCGGGAAATTTTTCTACCGAAAAATGTACAAATTTATCTTGAAAGGGACTCAAGGGGGTGTAATTTTAAGGTTGATGGAGGTCTAGGGAACAAACTAAATACCTCCCCTTAATACATCTACATTCTCCATATGTTAACAGTATATATGGTGGATTTATATTTCTAGGTTATGCAATGACAAAATGCATAATCTTTGCATAAGAATGTTAAGATAATAATAACCATGAGAATTAAAACTTTAGTTGTCTATCATGCACTATTCCTCTTATTATATTTTCTAATTAACGTCACTGATGTCCAAATCTTTTCAATTTACATCTCGCTAGTTTCCCCTGGCCATATTTATCAATCTTGCCTTCAGCCGTCAAAGATACCCACCATCCATTTCCCTTTTTAAGCCTCCAACCCGAAATCGTTGTAGCGTCTCAAAACCCGGCGTTCGACTCCATCTCCAGGTGATTAGAATCGCCTGTCTCTCCCTACCCATTGTCCCTGCCTGGCTAATGATTCCCTGGTGGTTTGGGTTAGGGAGATACTGTACTGTAGTTCAGAGTATTGGTATGGGACGGCATTTTACCCGGTCCCCTTTTTTAGGATACGTGTGCCATCCTTGTATGCCACACAGACACCCTTTTAGAAATTTATTAAAATACCGGTACACTACTGTATACTATAGGTTGACATTACGTATGTGAACACGTTTATGAGTGAGTGTGTGTGTGTGTGTGTGTGTGTGTGTGTGTGTGTGTGTGTGTGTGTGTGTGTGTGTGTGTGTGTGTGTGTGTGCTAGCGCGATTAGGGGGGTTGGGAGTTGAAGGTATAGGTTGTCTATGATAGCAGATAATAATGTGACTTATATACGTTCTGTAGTCATAGTCTGCAGTAGGCCTATTTCAATAGCCCTTCTTCCCAGAACACCCCGCACATAATTGTATAGAAGAGGGCTCCTCTGAGGATAACTAAACAATTTAAAATTACTTATTTTATTTATATATTTATATTATATGTTTGTATATTTATTGGTATAGGGATCATACTAATTTTCCCTTGACGCTGCTTGGAAGGCCCGACGGCATACCATAGTGATACTAATGAAATGGTGAATTAATGATCTGAAAAGTACTCTCTGATATGTCAAGAAGATTAGAAGATCTCATGTCTTTTTTAAAATGGTCCTTCTCCATATCTAAATCAATTCTCTGTTTTACATATATTTGACCATGTTCATTATCGGCAAATGATTCCACAGTATTCATAATTACTATAATTATACAATGGTTTGTTTGATTTACTGACAATTTCGCATTAATTTTGATTTGTATTAACAAAAGCATTAATGTCGGCAACTGTCCACTTTTATCTGTACTCTTGAATTCGATGACATAATTTTAGTCTTAGTCTTGCTAACGTTAAACAAATATATTCAGCTTACGAAGTAGCTTTAGAAATAAAATAGGTAACTAGTCATTCAATTACCCCTTTAAATCTCACAGGTCTTTGCTAAACTAAGTAAAATAGCTCAATGATTGCCATAATAGGAAGGGTTCTAGACTTGAGGTGATTGTGGTCAGCGGGGTGAGGTGGTGAATGTGGGGGAGTATATGTGAAGGAGTGATTTCAGGCAAGATGGGTTAGTGAAGTGAAAGGGAAAGTAGTGAGTGGGTTGAGAGAGAGAAGGGTGTTTGTGTACAGTATGGGAATAGAGGGATAATTATTAGGTGAATATGTGTGTAGGATAAATTGAGGGGTAGGTTGATGATGTTGGATGAAAATATACAATGGGCGGTGGGTGAATGGGATAAGGGAATTGGAAAAAAAAACATTGTCCAATTAATTGAATTGGTAATTATAGGTGATCTGTAATGAAAATATGATACACACTGTTGTAGAGGTGTGATTTGAGAGTGAAAAAGGAGGCAGTGAGCAGAGGATAAGGTAAGTGAGGAATTGAAGAATTAATGTTTGTGGACGGTTTGTTGGATGGGAGGAGTGAAAATGTGTAAAGGCAGTGTTTGTGGGTGTAGGACAAAACACAGAAACGTAAGACACAATATAGAACTGCAAGATGGAGAGATCAGCTTTTTAAAATTCTGACGACACCGTGTGGAATGTAATTATTGCCACCAGGATCTGTAGTAGAGTAGAGTGCTCTACCAATGGGTTACACTTTCTGCTAAAGCTACTTTTACGGAAACAGGTAGTTTAGGTTGGTGTTTTGAAGATGGGTAAAATTGTAAGGTGACAGTGGGTGAAGGAGCAATTTTGAGAAAGGTGGCTGTGGAAAATGTGACACACACACACACACACACACACACTCTCTCTCTCTCTAACGTTCCAAATATATCCATCATAGCATGTTCAATATATTTTTTTCTCTCTGCTATTGGTCTCAAGTCGGTGAATGTCCCTCTAGGATAATCTGGGTTGCGAGCTTACTTTACGTACCCCAGCTGTGACCGTTCGTGCATATGACACCTCCGCTTCTTGTCTTATTGATTAATATCGTCTTAGAAACAACTGGCGCCTAATGAAATACCTAAGTTAATTTATGTATTTATTGTCATTACTGCCTCTTTACTTATGCAATACCGCTCCAATGTTCATAATTCTACTTGATTTGCTACATACTGCATGCATTCTGTAAATATGGAATAGGTTGGAGTAAGATAGTTAAGGTTAGGCTAGGCTAGGTTGACTAAAACAAGTGTTACCACCTGTATACTGTGTACTATTATAACTACATACCCATTTTAATCTGTATCGAACTCAAATAATATGTTTTTATTAGACACTAGAACATTATTTTAAAAGTTAAAATATTCAAATGGGTGTATGCCTATTATGACTCACGACTGTACAGCAGACTAGGTTATGTTAGGCTAAGTACACTAACACATGTTTGAATACTCAGAACTGGATTGCCACAAATAAGCTTGCCTTTCTGGGTATGCGAGAGGAGGTCCATCACTTATGCCCGGGTGTGGGTAATGGGATTAATGCCTCTGAAGGGAACCATAGTGACGTAGGGGGAATTTAAGGGGGGGGGGGGGCTGTCAAGGTTTATATATTCATTAATCCCGTACTTGAGGCTGGGGAGGAGGAGGGGGTGGGGAGAGAGTATGAGGGGCCCTGATGACTCGAATATTCTCTTTGGTACTATTAAGTAAATATATAATACCGGTTCGTAATTGAATACTGATTATTATCATATGATCATATAACTACCAATCTTCACCACAATATACTTTACCACAACTCTCACCGCTGTAACAACCATCTTTACCACTACAATTATACCACCACAATCCATAATCATTTAATTTCTTATCACCATACGTCCATCACAAGCACTACAACTAGACATACAACTTCGCTCTAGCTATTCTACCGCTATTACAACAATCAGTGTTCCTCAGAACTCTCACAGTGTATACTACCTCCTCTACGTAGATTACATAGCACCTGTCTTGCAACACTATCCCACCACTACTCTGTACAACTCTCCCTGAATCCATCTTCCCCTCATCCGATTACTTAAATTGCTTCAAACTCCGTGTGTCTAGGCATGTTGGCCCTGTCACTCTTTCAACTCTGAGGGAGTAACTCGTCAGAGGCAGTTCTGCCTTTTATCGCCCGCATCCACATTAAAAATAAAGGCTAATACATTTTTTTTTTCATCACATACAACAATTCCTTCCTCTATCACAACACCACCACCACCTCATTAACAACAATCCTCGCCATAAACACTGAGACAATTATCACCATCACCTCTCCAAAGACAACAACAACTGAAACAACACTATAACCACATTGCACTGTACAATACTTAATTCCGATCTACAATACGGACTTTCATAATCATAACCAGAATAACCATATGAAGACACCGTCATTATCACTACCTACACATCCATTACCACCACAGTCACCAAAAAACACATTGCATACCCACAAATAACACATTCACAACCACAACTACACCCATTACCCCTGCAAAGACAAAACCAACAGCCATCACCATCATCACCACCACACTAAGCAACACCACACACCTGCCAGCCAGACAGGTAGCCAATCATTCACATATTCCATACAACCACAATATTCACTACCACAACCACCACCACCCCGACTACCTAGACAACAATAATTACCACAACCACCATAATCACACAATACATTACATCCACAATCGAAACACACACAACCACAACTCCCACCAGCATTAGCACCACAAACACAACTACCACCACCACTACCACTACCACATGAAACAACACCAGTCAGCCAATCATATAGCCAACCCTTCATATAATCTTCATAGCTACAACACTCACTACTACAACCACCTCAACATCACACCTGACACTACCATAAAAGACAACGATTACCACCACAACACATAATCACACCTACCACTACAAAAACAACCACTACCATCACACCTACCAGCACACAAAACAACAAACTACCAACCATAGTCAGGTAGCTAACCATTCATAATTATTATCTCCACAGCTACAACACTTACTACTACAACCACCTCAACATCACACCTGCCACTATCACCCAACCAGTAATTACCACCACAACCACGAAACATGACCACAAAAAACACCTACCACAAAAACAACCACTGCCACCACACTAAATAACACACACCGCCACCCATAGTCAGGTAACAAACCATTCACATCATCTCCACAACTAAAGCACTCACTACCACAACCACTTCAATATCACAACTCCTACTATCACCAACACAACAATTACCACCACAACCACATACCATAACCACAACTACCACTACAAAAAACAACAACAACACCACCACTACCACACAAAACAACAAACTACCACCCATAGTCGGGTAGCCAACCATTCATATCAACCTGGAAATCCCAAGTCATTTATTTTCATCATCATCTTCGACTAAGGGGCCATCTGAATCAGCACCGTTCTTGATAACCTTAAATAACTACCTGATCCGACATTTTGGGGGCTATAATGTTTGTGTTGTATTTATCATTCAGGGGTTGTATTGTTTTTGCAATTTCGAGCATTTTTTTTTTAATTTGCCCCCTTAGAGGTACCCCCCCCCCTCTCCCCCCTCCCTCTCTCCCAGATTCCCGTCAAGCTAAGATTGTAAATGTTTCGGTAGAAAAAACATCCTGGCCAAAGGCCATTTTTTCTTAAATTGTAGGCTCGCTATCGCTCCCCAGGAAAATATCGAATTCTAAATGGGTGTAAACGTCTTAGGATCACCGATGACTACCACCACATCAAACAACAACCACCCTCACCCTCCTACAAAACACCACCACCCATCGTCAGGTAGCCAACCATTCATATCAACCTGGAAATCCCAAGTCATTAATTTTCATCATCTTCGACTAACGGGCCGTCTGAATCCTCCGCACCGTTCCGCCCTTAATATCCCTTAATGGTGCCCTAGTCGGCGCCATTAGCTTATATAGGGGCTAATGGGGGCTTGGCTGTGTGGAAAGCTAGCCTATGTAAAGTGTGAAGGAATGTGAATGCTAATGGTGAAAGCTAAATATGTATCAAATGTGCAAAAGTGAGAGGAAATACGTCTATATGATCTAAGTCTATGTAATGTCTATGTATAGGATTTAAGTTACTGCCACTGCTAAGGGTGAAAACGAAAGATAAAAATGTTTATGTATGTGAACTTTAAGAATCTGTAATGCGTGAAAGAGAGCAAGTCATTGGAAGTTATATAGTTTTGTGAATGAGTGTGAATAGAAGTAATGACGATCTATAGTCATTGTAAATATGAGATAACTATAATGAAGACTTACATGAAAGGTAATATTTTATGTTTGAGAAAGTGTGACAGACTCAAAACATAAATTATTGGATATATTATCTTGTTTGTGCTCAGTATACAGCGACTGAGAGTGAATGGTTATTATGAAGGATTTAAGGGGGGGGGGGGGATATTTCTTGTTTAGCCCCATTAGTTTGAGATCTTAAGACATTCGCCCCATTAGTTTGGCGATTTTAAGACCTATTGTGCCACTTTTTCCTGACGAGGGAAAGCGAGCCTGCAATTTAGCTGGAATCGGCCTTCGGCTACCGAAAAATGCACAAGCTTATCTCGAAGGGGGTCTTGGGGGTATTATTTTAATTTTGATCGAGGTCTAGGGAGGAATCTAAAAATACTATTACTACTACTAATAATAATAAATAAATAAATACATAAACATATATAAACATCTCGTCTTAAGTCTGTGCAAGAGCTGAAAATGAAAGATAATGAAGACATAGATCATACTTGAATATCTTTAGTGAGAGAGAGTGTGCGAACGGGATTTGTTCCTAGCGAGCGATAGCGCTATGCAAAATATGAGGAGTGTGAATGGTAATGCTGGGGGATATACGCATGTCTAGATGTTCAAAAGTGAGACATTGTATTGCCAATGAAATCTAAGTCTATGTTGATTGCAAGTGTTGATAATAATGACTCCTGTGAAAGGCATTATTTGTAGTATATGTTAGTGTGAGAGACATATTGTGTGTAAGGTTAAGTAGTAATGGATATAAAGAGTGTAAGATAATGGATGTACATGGAAATTAATGTGTACGTGAAGTAAAGGTAAGTACACTGCAATATTTGGCATTCAGTTAAACTAAACATTGAACAAAAAGGATCAGTAATTTGCTTATGTGTTCAAATTAGTGTAGCAAACCATTATCATTAGTATTTTTAGTATACATTATTTTTTGTTTATTTATTTAAATTTTAATTCTTGCATTCATAATTTTTGTCCTTTTTGGTGCTTGTGTGATTGTCTTCCCCAGCGTGACTCGGCCGGGAGGAAATGACCCTCCGATTATTATGAATGACGAGAAACGGATGTCGACTTTAGACCTTCTCGCGGCCATTTGTCATTCAGTGGTTTGGTGCATGGGGGTGGAGAGAGAGCGAGAGAGTAAGAGTGTGAGTGAAAGTGAGATTGAGAGAGAGAGAGAGTGAGTGTGAGAGTGAGTGAGAGTGAAATTGAGAGTAAGATTAAGAGTGAGAGTGAGGTAAAGAGAGAGATAGATTAAGGGAAGTATGGGGGGGGGGGGATGTACATACAAGTGTAATTATCAGTTACATGGGGACGAACGTTGATGTTGTAAAGTACAATAAATAACACGTTTTTTTCCTTTCACTGTGTGTTTCTCTATTGCCAGTTTTTCTGTTGACGCAATGCTCAATAATTGAAGGTAATATTTATGCGGTGTCGCACGGGTATATATAGTGACAAATTGAATCAATAGCTCTGAATCGAAGTCGTAATGTGCTTTGCTGAAGTATATTTTCCGACGATGTTCACCATTTTGATGACTAATTGTAAATTCTGGAATTGCATAATCTTGAATATACTTAATGGCGGATGAATCCACTACATCCTGATTCCGCTGCATCCACAATCTCGCGGTGCAAGAGCCACCAAGTCGGTAGATGAAATCCGACAGGCTCACTTTCTTCCTTTTGGCTCTGCGAACAACTTTGGTCTTATAGTGTTTAATATCGTGGAGGCAGCCGTTAAGGAGGAGTAGTATGTCAAAGGTTCCGGAGACAATAAAACTCGCTCAATTCAGGAAAACACTGCCCTCTTCCTAGCGGAATCGGGAATACTTACTCTTATATAAAGTTAATAAGCAACCAGTTTAGAAGAATATCTATCTCAAAGCGGAAACCCAGACTCCAGTACAAAATCGTTCGTGTGACATCAGCTTCCGATGTGTATGTTAAGGTTATTACATTGTACACGTTTTGTATTAGTCTGAATGTTGGAAGAACGTTCAGCTGTGTGTGTGTGTGTGTGTGTGTGTGTGTGTGTGTGTGTGTGTGTGTGTGTGTGTGTGTGTGTGTGTGTGTGTGTGTGTGTGTGTTGAAGTTTTAATTGAGGGAAAAAGAAAAAGAAAACTTGTGTGTGAAGCGAGTTACGCTCAAATTTACTTGCTTGCAAAATGACCAATGAGTAAATTGGATTGTGTGTAAAACGACTTGTATGGGGAACGAGTTGCTAGTAAATCGACCTGCGTGGGAAATTACGTGATGCTGATCAGTTCTGTGGGCGAAATGACTTACGAGCGAATTAAGTGGCAGGCGAAACAAACGGGGAGATTTCCACTTGAGGGATTTTTTTTTTTACCCCTTTCTCTATCATGTTTAGCCCCATTGCTTTTGAGATTTTAAGACGTTTGCCCGATTAGTTTGGCTATTTTAAAACATTTCGCCCCATTTCAGTCAATTTTAAGACCTTTCGTGCCATTTAGGTGTCGATTTTTTCCTGGCGAGCGATAGCGAGCCTGTAATTTAAGAGGAATCGGCCTTCGGCCGGGACATTTATTTTGAAAGGAGGTCATGGGGGTGTAATTCTAAGCTTGATGGAGGTCTAGGGAACAAACTAAATACCTCCCCTTAAGGCATATTATATATACCCTAGCTGTCTGTATATTCAATCCCTTAGCAACTGATTTCTCGAGATCTAATGAAAAAATGTGAAACTATTATGTCTTTGCGTCATATTAAGGCCATGTTTGCATAGTTAGCAATATACAGTATATCGCTACAAGCCTACTACATATCTTCGTATTAGCTGAATAATCAAGATGGGAACATGGCAATTTACCGTCAGCTGGAAAAGAAGAAACCGACTATAGTGATTTTTCTCGCAATATGATTCTACAACACTGGTTGTTTTATAGGTGAACTTTTAAAATGGTTCCGCTACTGTAATCATCTTCAGTAGAGTTTCCGATACCAGTGTAAACAAATTATCTCAAAATGATGCCATGAAAAAAATGCGGATCACTAGTTGCAGGAAAAGGTGTTTGTGTGATACCGACCTTACGAAGTCTGCTGGATGAGAGCCAAAAGTGAGGTGTATACAAAGGAAGAGGGCAAGAGGAAGGGGTCGGGAGAGGTCCGTCACTACAGCTATCTTCATGCCAACTCTTCATCGGCGGCGGAGAGAGTTATAAGGTGTTACAAGGAATAGTTAGTATCTCAGAAACCTTGCGGTCCATTCCAAGGAGATACTCAAAGTGGAAGGAGAGAGAGAGAGAGAGAGAGAGGAGTGAACGAGAAGAGAAATAATGGAAGGTTTAGAAAGTTGATAAATTAAATATGAACGGAAACAGACACATGGCTAACAGATTCGGAGGGAGCAGTTTTCGTCAAGGCCACTGAAGGACTGCGTGAACACTGCAAAGGTACCGCAAAGGCAAAGGTACCATTTGAGGAGGTGCACTTTATTGACGACGCTCCGAATAAAGCTACTGCAGGCCAATCGATCAGCCTGAAGAGCCAATTAAGTGCTCCTCTTCAAATGGTACTGACATCAATTAGGGTTGGAGAAGGGAAGGAACGAAACAAGGGGGAGAAAGAGGATTGGCGAAAGTGAGGAAGGAGAAGAATGAAAAGAAAAGCTTGGAGGAAGGAGGGAAAGTGGAGAGAGTGGTAAAGACATTGCAGACAGATTGGAAGAAAATGATTGGAAGAAAAGGGAAAACTAATGCATGAACAAGGACGACAGGGTAAAGGAGGATAAGAAACGGTGGGATGTGAACTAACATGGATTGATGCATACAAGATGAAAACGAAGGAAGTGGATTGGACGAGGGTTTAGAGATTAAGTAGTATAAATATATATATATTGGATGTGTGCACGTGTGTCTGTGTGTAAAGCCGGTATCACACGAGCGCTTTTATAGTCAACATTCGATGATAAAAAAAATCTGGCAAAATTTCTGGACTATTTTGCACTGGTATCGGAAACTAGACTGATGATAGATGAATTTAGGTAACCGAAATATTGTATATGTTGACGTCATAAGGTGCCAGACCAGTGTTGAGGATAAATGTTGAGTGAAAAAGCGCTCGTGTGACACCGCCTTAATGTATAGGAGAGAGAGAGAGAGGTTGGGGGGAGGGGGGGGGGGGCAGAAGGCGGCGTGTTGGTATGCGTGTTGTCGCCTCCAGTTGCCAGTGATTTTTCATAGAACTGTCGCAGGATGAGGAAAAAGTGGTGAGGTGCTGGAAGGTTCAGGGCTGGGGTGGAAGGAAGAAGGATGGTTGGCCGGTTGGTTGGATGGATGGCTAGTTGGTAGGATGGATGGTTGGTTGGTTGGAAGGATGGATA
This sequence comes from Paralithodes platypus, assembly GCA_032716605.1. Taxonomy (NCBI): domain Eukaryota; kingdom Metazoa; phylum Arthropoda; class Malacostraca; order Decapoda; family Lithodidae; genus Paralithodes; species Paralithodes platypus. The sequence continues at coordinate 26,406,326 of CM064493.1, forward strand.
GTTGGTTGGAAGGATGGTTAATTGGTAGGATGGATGGTTGGTTGGTTGGAAGGATGGATGGCTGGTTGGTTGGAAGGATGGATGGTTGGTTGGTTAAAAGGATGGATGCTTGGTTGGTTGGAAGGATGGATGGCTGGTTGGTTGGTTAGTTGGAAGGAAGGATGGATGGATGGTTGGTTAGAATGATGGCTGGTTGGAAGGATGGATGGCTGGTTAGTTGGAAGGATGGATGGTTGGCTGGTTGGAAGGATGGCTGGTTGGTTGGGAAGGTGTATGGCTGGCTGGTTGGAAGGATGGATGGTTGGCTGGTTGGAAGGATGGATGGCTGGTTGGAAGGATGGATGGCTGGCTGGTTGGAAGGATGGATGGTTGGCTGGTTGGAAGGATGGATGGTTGGCTGGTTGGAAGGAAAGATGGATGGCTGGCTGGTTGGAAGGATGGATGGTTGGCTGGTTGGAAGGATGGATGGTTGGATGGATGGATGGATAGCTGGTTGGAAGGATGGATGGTTGGCTGGTTGGAAGGATGGATGGCTGGCTGGCTGGTTGGAAGGATGGATGGTTGGCTGGTTGGAAGGATGGATGGTTGGCTGGTTGGAAGGAAGGATGGATGGCTGGTTGGAAGGATGGATGGTTGGCTGGTTGGAATGATGGATGGTTGGCTGGTTGGAAGGATGGATGGTTGGCTGGTTGGAAGGATGGATGGTTGGCTGGTTGGAAGGATGGAAGGATGGATGGTTGGCTGGTTGGAATGATGGATGGTTGGCTGGTTGGAAGGATGGATGGTTGGCTGGTTGGAAGGATGGATGGCTGGCTGGCTGGTTGGAAGGATGGATGGCTGGCTGGTTGGAAGGATGGATGGTTGGAAGGATGGATGGCTGGCTGGTTAGAAGGATGGATGGTTGGCTGGTTGGAAGGATGGATGGTTGGTTGGCTGGTTGGAAGGAAGGATGGATGGCTGGATGGATGGTTGGCTGGTTGGAAGGATGGATGGCTGGCTGGTTGGAAGGATGGATGGTTGGCTGGTTGGAAGGATGGATGGCTGGCTGGTTGGAAGGAAGGATGGATGGTTGGTTAATTTGAAGAAGGGCTGTTTTTAAAATAGGATGATTAAAGGAAGAACATGGTAGCTTGCATGATTGAAAGTTGGGAAATACACACCCAAAACAAATATTGCTGGGAGGTTCAAGACATGGATAGAAGGAAAGATGGAAGGTTGCGTGGTTGAAAGGTTGGAAATAGGAAAAAGTTAGTTAGATGGATATACCATTTGATGCTGTGAAGTAAAAATGACAGCTTGGATGATTGGAAAGATTGATGGTTGGATGGAACTCAACTCATGCTATATGTGTGGTATGCAAAACGGTTTATGTACAAACAATTATATCTGTATATGTAAATGAACCCACTAATACCTGCTCAATTTCTCCAACGTTATCCTATGCTCATCCAGCTCCTCTTTTCTTCCAGCCCCCTTCCTACAGCACATCACTCTTCCTCTCCCTTCCTTCCTTGTTTTCCTCCTCCTTCCCTCTCCCCCACCCCCTCCCCCTCCCCCTATGAGCCAATCAGAGTGCCGGTATATAAAAAATCTCTCCCCCCTTCTGCTCGGGTCAGCGAGAGTGCCAGCCTATTTGCCGGACAATCAGATCCCTGGGGGGCTCTGAATATCACCACCTGGCTATTAGTATTATCATCAGTTGTGTTAGAATAATATATATATGTTTGAATAATATATATATATATTTTTTGTTTGTTTTATATAATCAAATTACAGAAGTGACCAGGTTTAATTTACATCCGTCAGTTAGTAGTTGAGGAATATTTCTTACAAATAGACAGACAGGCAAAACAACAACAATCCCATAATCTACACAAAACACCGTTTTAGCGTACGTCAACACAACAAAAACATAAATCACACTAACAAGTAGCGCACCAACCAACTAGCCAATAAACACCACAAAAACATTCTGATATATATAGAATACAAGGAGCATCCTGACCCTCATTACTTTTCCTTTGTTCTCCGATGTTCCCCAATTACAACGATGATAACAACCATGGTATAAGAACTACACTACAACTATGATAACAACAACAAAGAACAGACACAAAACACCACCACCATCATCAACACCAACAACATAACAAAAACATCAACAAAATCATTAACACCACCACCAAAAACAACAGCAACAACAACAACAGCAACATTCTGATAAACACGACGCATCCCGATCCTCATTTGTTTTCCTTTGTTTTTCCCTTGGCCAATCAGCGTCCGAGGCGATAAATGTACGAGAAGTTGGGGGGTCGGGGGGCAACTAAGGATCGAGATTTAGCTGCTATGTGGTGAAGAAATTGAAGAAAACGTTCAAAAGAAAACACATAAAGATTAAGGAAAACAAGTAGAAAATAATGATGATGCTGAACAAAAATTGCGTAAAGCACGAAATTGAACAAAAAGTAAGACAAATGATAACACTTAAACATACAGTAAAAAAGCAAAAGTACAGAAAATGGAACATAAGCTACTTATTTATCACTATTTTAGTAAACGTGAGAGAGAGAATATTTTGGAGGATATAGTAAGGACAACTATAATATCGAACCAATTAATATATGCAGTCAGGGAAGCACAGCACTTCTAGACAAAGTAGAAAAGAAAGCCTTCCGTCTCATTAATTCACATCCACTCGCCAATTATCTGCAGTCGCTCTCTCTTCACCGCAATGTTGCATCTCACTCGCTATTCTACCGCTATTACAATGATCAGTGTTCCTCAGAGCTCTCTCAGTGTATACCCCTCCCCCCCACCTTCGTAGAGCACGTAGCACCTGTCTTGCAACACAATCCCACCCCTACTATGTGCAGTTCTCTAACCCAAGAGTGAAACGTTATCCTCAATATTTCTTCTATTCAATTGCTGAGCTCTGGAATTCTCTCCCAGAATAAGTATTTCCCTCTTCCTATGATGTAATTGCTTCAAACTCCGTGTGTCCAGACATTTTGGGTCGAATTTCACTTTATGTTGGCTCTGTCACTCTTTCAATTCTGGGAGAGGCACTCACTACAGGCAGTTCTGCCTTTTGTCTCTCTCACTCACATAGATTTTTTTTTTATCTTACAGCTACTTTAAGTATCCTAACAAAATTTACTGAAACACTCAATAACCCTCCTCTCACCCCAGCAAACTTTAATTATGCAACTGAAAATATACAGTTCCTACACAGGGCATATCACTATTAATCAGCCTAGCCTAACCTACCCTAGCCTTGCATAGTCTAGTTTAATATTGCTTATATATTCTGCAACTATAAGTAACGCATCGATAATTCAATATAGAACATCAGAGTGGTAATGTGTGCATGTAAGGAATCAGTCAGAAAAGAGGCATAGCTGCAGTATATTACAGACTGCCTGAACCAGATTGGAAAAACAAAATCCTCTTGCCACCCCCACCCAAAACCCAGTCAATACAGTAAAGAGTTTGATAAGCAATAGCATTAGGAAATCCAATCAGCCCAGAACCTTAAATTAAAACCAATACCCTTTCACGTGCGCTTCATTCCACAGAACAAGAGTCTTTCGCTTACAAGTTCTTTCGCCTATAATTAGATTCGATGCCCATACTCCTCACTTAGATTAACCCAACCTAACTTAACCTTAACCGTTCTAAACAAAATCAAGTTTTCGATAGGAAATTATATAAATTATCTTAAAACTTAAACTATTATACAGCACTTTTTTAGATCAACATATAGACGTTATCGTGGAAAACTAATGTTATTGTCAACCGTTTTGGTGACAACAAGACAAATATGGTATATCAATCTTGCATTATTGTTGTTAGGTAGAGTGGTGCTTACTAGTTGCTAATACTGAGTTATCCAGATAGTTTACTTATATACTTCACACACTGCTCAACAATGGGTGGTTGAGCTAGCAACTTTCTCCTGAAACAAGCTACAGAATCAAAGAAATTGCCTCGATGGAGGCGAGTCATTCGTGTCCAATCCCTCGAGTATCATATCGTCGAGCAATAAATATATAGATAAAACTATTAAATGTAAGATGTCTATTGAATGTACTTACTTATCACGCTGCATCTAATCAACTTAAGAAATTAAACAGTAGATTAAAACCTTATTTCAGTGTGTGTGTGTGTGTGTGTGTGTGTGTGTGTGTGTCTGTGTGCGTGTATGTCTGTGTGTAATGAAGGAATGCCAGCATTGCCCCCTTTGATTTGACCAAAGGGGGTGAGGGGTGGGTTGGTGTCTTTGATGGCTCCTCTGACCTGTCATTATCTTAGCAATTCTCTCTCTCTCTCTCTCTCTCTCTCTCTCTCTCTCTCTCTCTCTCTCTCTCTCTCTCTCTCTCTCTCTCTCTCTCTCTCTCTCTCTCTCTCTCTCTCTCTCTCTCTCTCTCTCTCTCTCTCTCTCTCTCTCTCTCTCTCATATGCCGGATTGTAATATAACTAAGATTAATGAACAAAGTAACGATACTTGCCATATTTGTTTATGCCAGTGACACTTAATAATCTCGCATAAAATGTAATCTACAAATCAATAGAACCCCTTATATATACAGTAACTGTTATTAGTCTTCAAATATTCATACAATCCCTCGTTTTGGTTTTTACCTAACTGCACGATTAAAAATACATCACCAATAATATCTTCAGCATGTCCCAAATCCATTAGAGAAAAGATAACCAGCCAGTGTTCGATAGCTTTCATACTTTTATAAATTCGCTTGGTCAGAATCCCAACCTCCCCTTCATTAACCTCCTATGTTTATCCCCCTCCCTATGTTTATTTAACTCCGCCGCCATCAGCAAATATCAGCCATGGCAAAAACAGCGAAGCACAAGCATCAAGGAGGAAACGGAAAAGCCGGACCCGCACAGTTCAAAGACCACTCAAAACGGGCCCTTTCTAATTCAGTAATTAAATTCCGTTTGTTTTGGGTTTGGCTGGTACGTTCTCATTGGCTCCAGAAAATCCTTGGGCTGCTCTCCCATTGGTTCGCGCGGCTGGCTCGTAAAGTTTTAAATGCAACACAGTTCTGATCATTCGCTCATTAGCTTCACACTCCTTTCTTATGTCCCAGATGCTGTTGAATTGATCTGTAAAGGTTAACAAATTTAAAATGGTGTATGCTTACTGTGGCACCATCATGTTATGTCTGATTAACTCTACATATAATAAATAATCGCTCCGATCGATGTTGTGTATTTTTTGTTACATTTATAGATCTACGGAATATGCTGGAGTGAATTAGACTTGGTTAGCTTAAGTTCGATTCAACTAGGTTGACTATTGTAAGTGCTTCCATATGTACAGTCACTGTTAAAATTTCGTGGACTTCTCATATCTTTCATAATGCAATCATATGTATGTAAACTTATTCATGACTATTATTTTGTGTTCATATAAATACATCCGTAATTATACTATAAGGCAAATTTGTGTTTATATCAATCTCGCTGGCTGTATTTGCATAACGAAAATCATAAGAGATCCACGAATTTTCAAAAGTAATTGTCCGGTTAGTCAGAACTGTGTTGCACATAACAAACTGGCGGTCGGCTCTTGTTCTTAGGCAAACGGAAAGAGCGCTGGGATTGCAGACCCGTGTTTGTCGGAGGACCTGAAGGAAATAGGGAACGGATCATTTCGGACATTTTGTAGCGGTTCCATTTTGAATCGACCAGTATATAATTTCAACCAGTACGTCTTAATAATTACCAACTCAGCCAGCGCCTACTCAATCACTAAAATATTTCAACCAGCGTCAACTCAATCAGAACCAACTCATTCAGTAGACCATTTCAATCAGCTCCAATTCAATCACTAAATTATTCCAAACAGCGTCAACTCAATCAGGACCAACTCATTCAGTAGACCATTTCATCCAGCGCCACTTAAACCAGGGCCGACTCAACCAGTAGAGAGTAGACCATTCCAAACCAGTGCCAACTCGACAAAGATCAACTAAACCATTGCCAACATAAATACATAATCAAACAGTACTGGTTAATTTTGCACTTGTTGATCTCTACTAATATATAGTTGACTGGTTGAGTAGCCCGGTAACCTTTTGGAATTACTATCGGTATATCTCTAGCTCGTTAATTATGGGCATAATGAACTTAACCCTTTCACGCACAGGACGCGATTTGAGCCTATTCTGGGATACTTTAAAACCTTTGTGACCATTAGAGGTGTTTAGAAACCTTTAGAAGGAAGGTCAACAACTCCAAAGAGGAAGCAGAAAGTACTGATGATGATGACAGTGAAGAAGAAGAAGAAGCAAAATAATAAGATGACAGAACCAACATGGCCTCCGAAAACCAACTCTGCCACTCCCTGTATACTAAAGGCCTCCCTGTGTTTACCACCTCCGATTGGGGAAGTTTAGATCAGTTTGTTTATTCGGAGTTGGTAGGATGCGATGAGGGGGAGGGGGATAGGGGGGGGGGGGGGGGGAGTGCCTGGAAAGTGTTTGAATATCGGTATTTTCCCTATCCTGTCTTTTCACCCACAGCTGTTTATTCTCACCTAGTGGTCAATTTAATCGCTTAGCAGATGATTTTTCAATACTGAGTGGGAACATGGAAACTACTTTGTCTCTGTGTTATATAAATGCCAACTGTTCAATATTAACAACATATTTCGGTGCAATATATTCGTAATAGCTCAATATTTAAGGTGAGGGCATTGCAAGTTACCGTCAGCTGAAAGTAAACAGACTGTAATTAACCTTTATATAGTATCGATTCACTCACACTTAACCTTAACTAAGCCTAAGATGACCAATCCTAACCTACAGTTAGCTTACCTTAACCTGGCATAAAAAAAAATTGTTTTATCTCAGTTAACTTTTAAGTAACATTAATCTCTCCTCTCCCACTCCATCTCTCTTTCCCGCTATCTTTCTCACTTACACTCACACACACACACACACACACTCTCGCTCTCTCTCTCGCACACACACACTCACACACACAACTCCCAGAGAACATATAAGGCCGCCCGCAGAATATGAGTGATTGTAAATGGGCGGGTGTGTGCCAATAGTAGCTCCCCCCACCGCCCACCCCCCTTGGTTTTGAAGAATGGCACCCACTTAGCGGACCTCGGTGCCTCCGTCTTGGGCACTGGAACTGATACAAGGAGTTACAGTGAATAGCTGATATCTCAAAACACCTTGCGGTTCATATTAAGTTGATACTTTATAAGAAAATATGTAAATTACAAGAAACTAATTGCAGAGTATGAAAAATAATATATACTCTCTTCTGAAATTGCTCTATTGTAAAACATTTTGCACATTTTGTAGGAATATTTTTCCTGATAGCACAGATGTAACAAAGTTTCCACTTATACTACTGGTAAACTTTTTCAACTTTTTAACTTCGTCATTATTTCGTGATCTGCTCAGTATGGGTCAAATAAAGTGTAGACTACCGTGGCGTGTGTGTTATAGGGAAATAAAATACCATTATGATTATTGCGATTAATTTTGAAAACAGTAGATACATCATATTTTTATTATTTCAGACTTAAGCATCTCCAGTCGAAAACCAGAGTTGAAGGAAGACTAATGATAATGATACTATATATTCCTTCGCGCTGAAAGAACACTATTCTCTCTCTCTCTCCGCCACATTGTCCAGCCGTTGAATTCAATAAGCAGCGGCAATAAAAGGCGGAGTGAGAGAGAAATACGATTGGGTCTACGATTTTCTCCCAGCATGCCTCGGTGGGGGGCCCGGGGGGAAGGAAAAACGCATCGCCTGTTAAAGAAAATGGAGCGCGGGGTGGCCTAATGTATATCTCGAGACCCTGGCACAAAGAGAGACTGAGAGGGGGAGGGAGACTTGGGAGAATTCTTTGGGCCTCTGATCAATATGAGCTCGTTGAATTTAATGTTGATTCTATTTGTTATCATCAGGATTAGTAATTGATGTCTTTGATCATGATACATAATTGTTAACATTGGATAACTTATAACCACATAATGAATATAGTGTTTATTGGTAAGGTATCACAGTTTCCTTTCTTTTATAAACACTCCAGGTATGAAGTTACGATAGATACGATAGGGATCACATTTTACATTGGGAGAGAGTGAAAGTGATAGAAAGAGTGAATGCTAAAGTTCGAATTCGAGAGTTAGTTTTAAGCACTGATATGATAGGGATTACATTTTGCATTGAAAGAGAGAGAGAGAGAGAGAGAGAGAGAGAGAGTGTTTGTGTGTGTGTGAGTGAGTGAGTTGGAGAGTTAGTTTTAAGCGCTGAATTCGTATACTGAAGCCTGGAAAAAAATGCCACCAGAAAAAAGTGTGAGCCACCCCCACAGTTCTCTAATGGCGGGGGTCCTTGATGGCAACTGTGGCACCCTAGCTAATGATCGGGGAGGCACTCTGGACCTTTTATTTCACCACCCCTGCCAGGTAGGGGGAGGGGGGAGGGAGGCCAGATTTTTTTTCTCAATGGTTTTAGGTGATATTTTGTTATTTGTGTTGTATGCATGTGTTACTTATCTTTCTATCTGTCTCGCTCCTTGTCTATCTATCTATCTGTATATCTATCTATATTTATCTATCTATCTATCTATCTGTACATGAGCACAAATTGTGGCACTACTGTAGAAACATATAACACATATTTGATCTAAAATATTTAATTAATGTGTGTGATTGCTCAACATATGTTTAAGATCAATGAGCAAACGTGACAAAGGAATACTCTCACTGCAGTCATAATCACTATATCAATTGCACATAGAACTACAGTGTCCTATGTGATTTGATTCCCTTCTTATTCCTTCCACCCTGGGGAACACATATTGACAGCATATACTCCTACTACCACTAATATATTAATTCTTATAATTTAAAGAACGATGTCCATGGTGCTCCATTTTTGTGAAAAGCCTGATATCTTGTGAACAAGTTAATCCTTCATTAATTAACGATTGATATTAAGACTATAGATGTTTCATAATACAATTTCCAGTGCTACTACTAACAGTTCAAAACATAATAATGATAATAATGATAAAACTGCTACCACTAATAACAGTGATTAGAACCTCAAAGCTAACAATAGAAATAAGTCCTGCTATCTTCGGCTGCCCAATTCATATCGAGAAACCAAATCAATTACACCACACCTCACCCCCTCATCAAGCCCCCCCCCCCCCCCTCCTTTTTATTTCGTATTTTCCGGTCAAGACACGAAGCGAGGTCAAAGGTCAAACAGGTCATGGGGAGGGGGGGGGGGGAGGGGGATGCTGGTGACTGTCCCCAAAGGAAGAGAAGATAAGGGTGTGATAGGAAGAGGGGGGGGGGGGGGGGGTCCGTAATTTGGGCCCGTCTCCGCATCGATGGTTTCTAATTGCGAGTTTTGGGAGGTGTGTATCTGATCTTCCTTCTCGTGGGTCTTGGTGTTTTTTGTGGGTGTTTATTATGTGTTTTGGAGAAGGAGTAGGGAGAAAGAGAGAGAGAGAGAGAGAGTGGTGTTAGTTTCTGGTGCCAACATTTCCATAAATCTCAAAATATTTAGGATTCTCTGGTTCATCTACCATGTGTTTTGGGGAGAGAGTGAGAGAGTACATGGGTGTGTGTGTGTGTGTGTGTGTGTGTGTGTTAGTAATTACAACTTGGGTTTGTATCTGATTTTTCTCACCGAAATCTCCAACGCTTTTTGGATGTTTATTATGTGTTTTGCTGAAAAATGGGGAGAAAGAAAGTGTGTGCTTTTAATTTGCGCCTGTGTGTGTGTGTGTGTGTGTGCGTGTGCGTGCGTGCGTGCGTGCGTGTGTGTGTGTGTGTGTGTGTGTGTGTGTCAGAGTATTAATTTGGGGTATATTTGTTGTCAGAATCTCTTATACCAAGTGTCGATTTTATTTGTATAATTATTATTGATTGTTTTTTTACGTTTATTGTGTGTTTTGGTGAAGGAGAGAGATAGAGAGAAGACAAATAGAGATAGAGACTTTCGCTTAGCCTTTGTCATAACCTCATGCTTAGCGCCAAATGTATTTTAGTTACTGAATATGACTAAAAATTTAATATTTAAGTTAAGTACGGGTATATGCCATATTTTCTGTTTCTCATATGATAGAGTAACTTCAATTTGACAGCTTAAAATCATAACTAGATAATGTAAAGAAGAGTAAATTGCAGTAACTGATTCTATGCACTCAGCCTTGAAATTGGTAATTTGATTTTAGTCTTTGCCAGAACGAAGAGTTAACATAAGCTATATAATTAAACGCCATGTCTTATTGAGTATCTAACTTAAATCTTTGTCTATCAATATCATTCCTGATCACTAGACAGCTATCCAGTACCTTACCTCTTTTCTTCTATCAATAGACAAATTACCTACCGGTATATCTTACCTGATCTTGCAACTACTATAGAACCTATTAAGTATTAGAGGTTGGTCATATTATGTAAGCTTATTTCGTTCATAAACCCCTTATAGGGAATATTATAAGGTAGCTGTAATATTAGAAAAGGCATAACAGGTGACTCAAGATAGGCAATATTCTACAGTAGGCTATCTATCAGATCATGTAAAATATAGCAACTAAGCAATATCTACATTAGCAGTAAGATCAGGCAAGGTACAATTTAATCACAATAGACAATCCTCTAAGTTAGCTGCAAGGTCAGGTAAAGCTTAACATGTAATCTTAGTATACATGTAATCTAGACTAGCTATGAAATCAATCATGAAATAATAGTTGACGTATTATAGAAACTATTTTAGGTTAGACATATAATCAGATGAGGCATATACACTGTAAACTGAAAAACAATATGTAATGTTTTAGGTCAGACTCAGGTCTTTTGACCCCTTAACAAACTCAATTAAGCTGAACTGAATATGATATTAGACGTCATCTTTTTTAAAAGGATAAAGCACTTTACCATATTCTTAATTTGCATTGGCGTCATGGCAACACTCACCAAGGAACATGAGCAGTTGTGGCGTGTATAAAAGAGAGAGAGATGAAATTACACCCACATAGCAACACATTTTCAAGCTTTATGACCCTGGGCTCCGAAGCATCCTATATAATGCCCTTGTCTATAGGATATATAAAAGGAGAGAGAAGAGAGAGAGAGTTAGAGAGAGAAGAGAGAAGAGAGAGAGAGAGAGAGAGAGAGAGAGAGAGAGAGAGAGAGAGAGAGAGAGAGAGAGAGAGAGAGAGAGAGAGAGAGAGAGGAGAGAGAGAGAGGAGAGAGAGAGAAGAGAGAGAGAGAGAGAGAGAGAGAGAGGAGAGAGAGAGAGAGAGAGAGAGGGAGAGGAGAGAAGAGAGAGAGAGAGAGAGAGAGAGAGAGAGAGAGAGAGAGAGAGAGAGAGAGAGAGAGAGAGAGAGAGAGAGAGTTAGAGAGAGAAGAGAGAGAGAGAGTTTAGTCCCAGCCTTCTCATCTCCAATACCAATTAAATCAATAAGTGTAACTGGAGAGAGAGAGAGAGAGAGAGAGAGAGAGAGAGAGAGAGAGAGAGAGAGAGAGAGAGAGAGAGAAAACAAAAATGAGACCTGCTTATATACTGTAGATAGGCGGAAAAAAGAGCATATTTGCATAAAGGAGAACAAAGAATGCTGTAGGAAAAAAAGAAGCTAGTGATACAAAAAAAAAAGGGATAATAAAGAGCATTTGAGATATAGGCAATGAGGATAGAGAACAAGAATGAAACCTGGTGTGAGTCGATTGTTAAAGTGTTGGAGAAGACTATACCCTGTTCCAAATAGGTAGGCCGAAACTCTTGATCACTAACCTCTATAACTCATAAACGGCTAGAGTAATCGGGCTAATATTTCTACTCATAAACGACTTGAGTAATCTGGCTAATAGTTCTACCATTTAGGAAGGGTTAGCCAGGGAGTAGGTGTGGAAATTTGTAGACTATTTGTTATAGCACTTTTTTTAGTTACAAAGGTCAGGGGTTACGATTTCTGGCTTACCTATAATGAATTGACTACTGTATAGTGTTGGAATGGTGGGGAAACGTGGTGATTGGTGGTGATGGTGTTTGTGTTGTTGTTGTTGTTGTTGTTCCCCAAGCTGCCTGGCCGAACAGCCCCAAGGCCCCGAGTAAGGCCAAGGCCATAAACGAGCGCCCCCACAGAACCCTCCCTGCCGACCACAATAAAGCATGGGTGACCGAAGCCACTCCATGGCGGGGAGCTGAGAGGGTGCGTAAACGCCCGGGAAACCAAAGCCCTACCCAGGGCCCTGTGCCCCTCAGCAATTATGAAGAGAAAGTTGAGGGGCAAAGGAATAATGTGACGCTTTAGCTTCCAATCTTGGTAGATTGGGAGGTCAATCCACGGAAGAGACGCCGTCACTTGAGATCTAGAAAATATATAAGTAAAAGGAACAGTCAGAGTAAGCTATGGGTATGGCAGAGATCGCTCAGGTCTCACTCTGATAGACCAGCCCATCGCCATTGGTGTTTGTGTTGGTGGGAGTTGTGAAGGTGATGGTTGTGATAGTTATAAACATGGTGATGATAATGGTGTTGGTGCTCGTGTTTATGATGGCGATGATTGTGGTGTTTGTGTTGGAGGGGGTTGTGGTAGTTATAGTGGTGGTGATGATGATAGCGTTGGTGGTAGTCATGATGTGGAAAGTATAGTGTAGAATAGTGGTGGAGTAGTGATGGGGGGGGGGGGGGTAATGCTGGTCAAGATGGAGGGAGTAAAAGTTCTGTTATGCGGTAAAATGAGAACTAACGAGAAAAGACATGATGGAGAGAAGTGCATGATGGTTATTGTAGTGGTGGTTAAGATGGTAGTGTTGTTATTGTTGGTATTGGTGGTGGAGGTGCCGTTGGAGATGGTGGTGACTGGTGGTAGTGCATAGTTTGGTATTGGCGTTTGTGATGTTTGTGAAGGTGATTATAGTAATGAATGGGATAGTGATGGTGTGATTGTGATGGTAATGGTTGTGGTTGTGGTGGCGTGGTTGTGGTTATGGTTTTGGTAGATGTGGTGAACATATCGAGAAGGGTGCTGGAGGATTTTTGTTAGCGTGTGTGGTGGTGAATGTTGAGAGGCATGGTGCCTGAGGTGAGGCAAGCAATTGGTGGAGATGACTGGTGATGGCTGAGGGAGAAGACATGGTGGGGAAGATGGAGAGAGAAAGGTGGAGGAATGAGGGAGACTATGTGGTGGTGGTATGATAGTGGTGGGGGTAGTAGTGGCGCTTGCGTTGGTGACAGTAGTTTAAGGAGGATTTTCAGGACCCCATTCTCCCTCCTGTTTAGCCCCATTAGTTTTGAGATTTTATGACATTCGCCACATTAGTCTGGAAATTTTAAGACCATTCGTGCCATTTAGATGTCGATTTTTTTCCTGACGAGCGTAAGCCAGCGTGCAATTCAGGAGGAACTGGCCTTCGGCGGGGGCATTTTTCTACCGAAAAATGCACACATTGATGTCGCTGGGTTTTTTTGAAGGTATTCTTTGTTTGTTGGCGATCTAGGGAGAAATATAATATATAAATATATAAGTAAATAAATAAATACATAAAATTTTTCCTTTTAGTGATGGAGGTGGTAATTTAATGGTAGTGTTTGTAATAGTGGTGGTTGAGAGAGAGAGAGAGAGAGAGAGAGAGAGAGAGAGAGAGAGAGAGAGAGAGAGAGAGAGAGAGAGAGAGAGAGAGAGAGAGAGAGAGAGAGAGAGAAGTATGAGGGAGTTGTAGGAGGTGGCTGTGGTGGTGGAGGGGGAAGAGTAAAGAAGACAAATGGTGAAGAAGGCTGGTGATGGAGAAAGTATGGGGATTAAGAGGTAGTGGTGGAGATGGTGAATACAGTAGAGGAAGAAAGAGGGAGGAGAGAACTGGCATAAATCAGGCTTAAGAGGGAGAGCACGAGTGGGGGAGACAAGTGGTGGAGATTATAATTGATGGGGAGAGAGAGCAGGTGGTATTGGTGATAGTGATAGTGGTGAAGAAAGAGGGGTGGTGATTGTATGAGTCAGAGCGGTGGTGATGGTGGTGGTGGTGAGAAAGTGGGAGAACGTTATGTGGTGATTGTATTAGTCAGAGTGGTGGTGATAGTGATGATGATGATGATCGTGATCGTGGTGGTGTTGGCGGTGATTGTGTGAGTACGTGGTGATAGTGATGCTGGTGGTGATAGTGATGATGATGGTGAAAAACAAAACTATAACAAAAAGGAGAGTGGTGATTGTATTAGTCAGATTGGTGGTGATAGTGATGATGAGGTGATGGTGATAGTATTAGAGATAGAAGAAGACAACATATGGGTGATGATTGTACTAGTCAGAGTGGTGATGGGTATGGTGGTGGTGATAGTGGGAGTGGTGATGAAAGAGGGTAGTGATTGTATGAGTCAGTAGTGGTGGTAGTGGTGAGAAAGAGGAGGCGGTGATTGTATAAGCTAGACAGGTGGTGAAACAAGAAGAAAGAAGAGGAATGTGAGTGTATAAATGAGAGTGATGATGGTGATGGTAGTGGTGAAAAAAAAATAGGGCTGTGATTGTACGAGTCAGAGTGGTGATGGTGATAGTGGTGAACAAATGAGAACAGGGATGTGATTGTATAAGTGAGTGATGATGGTGATGGTAGTGGTGAAAAATAACAGAAATAAGAGGGATGTATAAGTGAGAGTGGTGATGGTAGTGGTGAAAAAAGAAGGATGTGATTGTATAAGTGAGAGTGGTGATGGTGGGAGTGATAATGGTGAAAAGGAGAAAGACAGTGTGGTGATTGTATGAGTCAGAGTGGTGATGGTGGTGGTGGTGGTGATGGTGGTGGCAGACGAGGGTTCCTAATTCACTAAAATAATTAACCCAAATTGCCTGTGACCAGACGATAGCCGGCCCACCCCATAATGGCATATTGAGGAATCTAGTAAAATAACGCCAGATTTGATATACTTTCCTCTATCATACGGTGTTAGTTTGATTAATTGAATTATAATTTATCATAAATATTTGTTTGATTTAATAGATGTATTCTCCTACACAACACAAGTTTATTTTGGTACATCAATCCTTCTATTCAACCCAACCTTTGATTTATGCAGCTTATCAATCATACAATGCTAGCTTTATTTAGTGCATGGTAGGCTTTTTGCATAGTTACGTATATGCACATGTGAGTTATTTATATGATTTTGTATATTTGTAATTTACAGATAATAATTATGCACACTAATGCTTTATATACTATTTTGCACAATGCTTTTCTATGTTTTTGCTTGTGTTTAAAAAAACGTCAAGGCTTAAATTATTCATATACACTGTGCAGAGTATGGTACCTGGTATTATGGCATATACTAACAACCAGGATATAACTTTGTTGCTATGGGCTAAATTCAAAATTCAGGACATAGTAAACATGTAGCTTTCATCAGTAGCTTATTATTTATTTATTCATGTATGTACGGTATTTATCATAATATATTTACTTATATATTTACTTCAGAGGCAAGCTAGTAAGACCACAAAGCTCCACATGATCTAACCATTTGAGTGGAATAAAGCCTGACAAGGAGAGAGTGGGTGAAGTGGAACTGTCACCATTAATTTATTTGTACTGCGGCGTGTGGGAGGCCGGTGGAATACAATAACATCTCAAGGTTTTAAGAGGAGATATAACATTATTTGTTCATGTATATATTTATTTAATATTTTCTTTAGTTTCCTCCCAAGACCTTCATCAAGCTTGAAAAATACCCCCACGAACCGCCCCCCCCCCCCCCCCCATCGAGATAAACGTGTACATTGTTTGGTATACAAATGTTCCTGCCAAAGGCCGGTTCCTCCTTAATTTTTTTTAAATCGCCAAACTAATGGAGCGAATGTCTTATAATGTCAAAACTAATGGAGTTAAGTATTGGGGAGAAGGAGGTCCAGAATAAAACAAACTCTCTTTTAATGCTGAGTGCGATGATTATGACTCATTTTGACAGTTAATCTAGCTATTACTAGACGACTTTATTAGGTAAAGGAGGGATCTGCGTGAGTCAAAAGGTTAATTAGGATCAACTTTACCCCTTTGATAGGTAGAGGTCTTTTCTAAGCTGTAGAAAGTCGTCTAATAATAGCCATAAGAAACCGTTAAAACGCGTCATGATCCTCAAAGGGTTAAATATCTTGTAAAGTAAAGGTAGAACTAGTCAAATATCTAGTAAATCGAAGTTTTATATCACCGATAGCTTACATAATGGAGGGATAATTGTATTTATTTATTTTTTGTTGTTTATCTATCAATATTTTCATACAGTTAAATGCCAAATGAAATGTGTTAACATGTAGGTTGAAATTCGAAGTCTGACGTTATCAAATACGTTGCATATTAACCCCTTGAGGATTGTGCCGCGTTTTGACAGTTATTCTGGCTATCATTAGACGATTGTATGCAGCTTTGGAAGGATATTTGGGACTTAATCAGGTAAAGTCTATCTCAATTAACCCTCTGACTTCCATATACCCTTCCTAATCTGAAAACAAATCGTCTAATAATAGGCAGAAAACAGAAAATAAATGCGTCATCGTATCTTGAAAGGGTTGAAGGTGGGTTGCTTTGTATCGGTTCTATTTATTTAATGAATAAAGTGTGATAAGGAGGAGTGGGTGAATGAGAACTGTCTACATTAATGTATTTGGTCTGCGCTTGATGGGAGGCCTTAACAACCACGGCCTTAATGCCAAGTGCGTTACGTTATTAAATACGCTTTAAAGCGAAGGTTTGTGTTGCGTTATTGGGTTTTTTTTGGGGGTGGGGGGGAATGAAAATGGGTAAAGACTTTCTCAATTAACCCTCTGACTTCCAAATACCCTTCCTAGTCTGAATACACTCGTCTAGTAATAGCCAGATTACGGAACAGAAATGCGTAATAGTATTTCGAAATGGTTGAAGCATTGTATGGACAATCATGGTATAGTTGAGGTCAGGAGTTTCTGGACATTATTTGGTGGTGGCACAATTATGTAACACTGACAAACTATTTTGAGAGACTACTGGAGGGGGGAGAGTGGTTTTTATTTATTTATTTATTTATTTTTATTTTTTATTTTTTTGGTCCCCCTTTCTCCCTCATGTTTAGCCCCATTAGTTTTGAGATTTTAAGACGTTCAGCCCATTAGTCTGGTGATTTTAACGCTTTTCGCGCCATTTCTTTGTCAATATTAAGAACTTACGTATCATTTAAGTGTCGATTTTTTTCCTGGCGAGTGATAGCAAGCCTGTAATCTAGGAGGAATTGGCCTTCGACCTAGAAATTTTTCTACCGAAAATGTACAAATTTATCTCGGAGGGTCTACGTTTTTTTTAAGCTTGATGGAGGTCGGTAACAAATTTCCTGGCCGAAGGCTGGTTCCTCTTATAATTACCGGCTTGCTATCGCTCGCCAGGAAAAAATCGATACCTAAATAACACGATAGGTCTTACAATTGACAACGAAATGGAGCTAAAGTTTTTTAAATCGCCAAACTAATGGACCGAACGTCTTGAAATGTCAATACTAATGGGGCTAAACACGAGAGTGAAAGGAATCCAGAAAAAGACCCATCTCCCCTTAAATGTTTTTTTTGTTTTAAGCTACTTCATTGTTCTTTATTCTTATACAACTCCATTGCTTAATGCGTTACTTTATTAAGTGGATTGCAGATTGAAGTCTTTTGTTCTCAAATTTGATTTAACTTAAAGCTTAGTTTATTCTAATAGGCGTTATGTATCGATTTACCTCTCAATTAACCGTCTTGGTGGTGTAATGGTTAAGGTGTCTAAACATCTGTGTGTGATAACCCGGGTTCGAATCCTGGCGGATCACATTCAGTATATGCTTTCGTTTATTTCATTGGAGGTGTTTGGTGTTGTGGTGAAATTAATAAAAAATAAATTGTAGTGTTTTTTATAATACGTATCCGGTTATGTGGTACTTTGAATTGTAGTTTGTCAAACATATAAGTTAAATTGGTATATTATTATATTTCTAATGCCATATTGCGTATATAATATTTTATAGCTGAAATTGAAGTTATCCATAATACACTATTCATCAAATAATATACCGGTATGTATTGTGAAATTTATACTATGCATAGTATATGCCCAAAAAGTTAAATTTTATAGCATTTTAATGACAAAGTATAGCATTAAAAAATTACGGTAAGTTGTCATACAATATAATACAGCTTTATTGTCATACAATTATAGTTTAGTATAATTTTATACATATTTTTTGGCCATGAAATCCTAAATTAATTTCATATATTGTTCCTACCATACAATAAATATTTAATTGATTCTATATTTTGCCACACATTAACATTACTTTTTTAGGCAGTGATATTCCATTCGATACTGAAATTGAACTCGAGTTGGAGATGAGTTCCTGAGACGAAAGGAAGATGGCGCGCGGAGATATATAAACAACATGCAGGAAGGACAAAGGTGCCTGGTGGTGGGAGAGAGAGAGAGAGAGAGAGAGAGAGAGTGAGAGTGAGTTGAGAAGGGGACTGTGGTGACAAGGAAAATGAAGAATAGGGTATTTTCTCTGAACGAAATTGAGATAAGAAATGGTAGATATGTTGGTAGTTGCTAAAAAGAGAGAGAGAGAGAGAGAGAGAGAGAGAGAGAGAGAGAGAGAGATTGTAGAGGGGGGATTTTTGGTGTGAGTGAGGGAGAGGGAACGTAAAAGAGGGGATTTACTGCGAACAAGAGGCAAGATATTGAAGAGAGCTTAGCATTAGTTCAAAGGTAGATAGTGCTGAGTTTTTGTATGTTCATATTTAACCAAAAACATACAACAAAGACACGTAAAGAACCACAAATATCGACACCAAATGGAAACGGTTGAAATAAATGGAAATATAAAATATATAAAAAGAAAGGAAACTATGCATTTGGAGAATAAAAATAAACGAGACAAGAAGAAATGCAAAAAATATATACGTATAGGGCAAGAGACCAGTAAACAACGCTAAGGAATGAAAGTTAGAAGAGTGAAATAAATCAGGGGAATGGGAGAGGGAATAATAGAGTAAGAAATGATGGAGAGAGGGGGGAGTGTTAGATTCGAAGGATGGAGAGAATGATAGGAGGGAGGAAGAGAGTGGGGAGAGGGGAAGAAGGAGGAGGAGAAGGAGAGGGATGGGGGAGGAGGAGCATGAGAGGGGAGGGATGTGGGAAGGAGGGAGGGATATTGAAGAGGAGAGAGAGGGAGGGGGAGAAGGGCTGTCCGTCGAGGCGTGTTGATTGATCGCGACTCCCAAGCTTCCCCCGCCGCTCAATAGATGGCGCGCCGAGACCCCCTAGTTCCCGGCTTCCCCCAGAGATGGCGCGCGGGACATCAAAAACCCCGGTCCCTTCAGCGCTGGTCGGCAGATGAAGGAGGGAAAGAGGGAGGGGAGGATGTGTGTGTGAGATGCGTCTGCCAATTTCACATGTCCGTCTTTCCGGGAATACGCGGAAATTGGGTGATATTCGGGGATATTGTTTTAGCTTATTGCCTGCCCAAGACAAGAGATGGAGAGCGAGAAAAACATCATAAAAACGTATTTGTTATGTCACTTGAATCCTTTCATTACACTCTCTTCACACTTGGTATAATACTGTATTCTAATATAGCCATTTATTTAAATTATGTTATCCTTTGTATACTCGTACATCAGTATTATATCTTTCTGATGTTAATTATCACTTTCTTCTGGTTCATCTTTTTATTCCATTTCCCTATTGTATATTTGTTTATTATAATGGGTATGTGTATATGAGTACATTTTGATATATGTAAATAAAGGTGTTAGCAGGGATACATCAATACTCTGGCTACGGGTGGTCATACCTTAGCAAGAACAAACAATAATAAATCAATAAATAAATAAATGAAAAAATACATACATATAAATCGTCTAATGTTAGCCAAAATTAAAGAAATGTGTTGATCGTACTGTAGGAGTTACTACAAATTGTTTTTAAAACACCTTAGCGTCGACAGGGCACCTTTAATCTGAATATAATATTTTCCCGTGTATTTACCAATATATAATGATGAATAATTTATCGTAATGAAAGGGTTAACGAATTGCTAAATATTAGTAAATTTATGTGTTATATGCATGTTAAATACATAGTGTGACCCTGTGATTTAACATATTATATATCTCTCTGGGATTCGAATTCTGATTCTAGAAACTCGCAGGCCCATGATCTTGGTAAAGCATTTACCTGAATGCTCGAATCCCAGAGAGGTATGCGTCAAGTATGTCATCAAATTAGTTACACACCCTGACAGTTGTTTTTGTCTTAGTACCGGTTAGAACTACGTAATTATTTTTTTGTTTTTTATGACATTGTCACTTTTATTATATCTAACCAGAAATATTTCGTTGTTATTTTAGAATAATACAAATTGTTATTAGGATTCAATATTTAGGTTAAGTCAAGAGCATTATTTAAGCATTTCCACACATATATATATATATATATATATATTTGTTTATGTACCTCTTTACTAATTTAATCGGACCAGCCTGTTGTACATATTAGAAATACAAAAGTTAGTACAAATTGAAGTTGATTGCTTAAATTGTCCAATTTAATACTTGGGGTGTAGTCGTTATTACATTCCAAGTGATGTTAAACTATTCTAGCCTATGGAGAACATCTCATAAGGGTTAGAAAAGGAGGTACCCCAATGAACACAAATCCGCAATCAATGTAAGGAGATATTTATTCAGCCTAGTAAGGGTATCTCGTAGTAAAATTATACGAGAAATGAGAACTCGTCTGCTGATTGGAATGGTTCAGAACATTGATTACTTTATTCTCAGATTACAAAAGACCGCGACCCACATACATTTTCTGGACGTTATTGTGACTGCGTGTGGGTGATAAATTTTCCTACATCGTAACTTGAAGGCTAAGATGTGATTAAGGGGGGATGGGCTAATTTATTTGCTCATGTACGTATCTTTGTATATTTTTCTAGTTTCCTCCCTAGACCTCCATCAAGCTTAAAAAAAATAATAATCCATTAGATCCCCCTTCTATATTACTTTGTACATTTTTCGGTAGAAAAATATCCCGGCCGAAGGACGGTTCTTCCAAAATTACAGGCTCACTATCGTTCGCCGGGGAAAAAATCGACACCTAAATAGCACGAAAGGTCTTAATATTGACAAAGAAATGGGGCGAACATCTTAAAATCTAAAAACTAATGGGGCTAAACATGAGAGAAAAGAGGGTTTAGAAAAACGACCCAGAGAGAGAGAGAGAGAGTTTCCGCATTCTTCCATTTACTTATAATATTATATCTTCCACACCCATCTGCCACCCCTTTTCCCGGTATTAGCCCTTTCTGAACGATACCCCCGTCTGTCACTATATTCTGGCTATCATTAGACGATTATATTCCGTTTAAGGGGAGGTATTTAGTTTGTTCCCTAGACCTCCATCAAGCTTAAAATTACACCCCCTTGAGTCCCTTTCAAGATAAATTTGTACATTTTTCGGTAGAAAAATGTCCCGGCCGAAGGCCGGTTCTTCTTAAATTACAGGCTCGCTATCGCTCGCCAGGATAAAATCGACACCTGAATTGCACGAAAGGTCTTAATATGGGGTGAAAGTTCTTAAAATCGCTAAACTAATGGGGCAAACGTTTCATAATATCAAAAGCAATGGGGCTAAACATGAGGGAGAAAGGGGTCAAGAAAAAAATCCCTCAAGTGGAGATCTCCCCTTAAGGAGGATCTGTTTGGGGAAAAGGGTTCAATTGAGATACCCCTTCCTTCCTAGATATTCTTCTTACATTGATAAAAGTATTCAATTGTTTTTTCGGCCACAAGACTGGTAACACTATTACCAACATAAAGATATCATTGCAACGGTCATATACTTAATAGCGTTGATGTTACTAGGTATTTACGGTCTAAATGTAGCTAATTATAGGTATACTGTACAGCTAAAATCCTTAATATATTTTTCATAGGTTTTGTTGTATTAATATGGTCTGCTGTTAATTTCACGGGCATTTTTTTTTTTTTTTGTTACAGTGTGCACTGAATACAATTATATATTATTAACCAGAATACATCTTAAATGACGCCATCGAATTGAAAAGATCAACTCCCTAAGCAATGTGAAGATATATATGTAAGATACAGAACTGATTTATATGTAATATATAATAGTTTTGATTTTCATTGAGCAATGACATATATTTGAAGTACATGTAATTATTTTATGAATGTACTTTTCAGTGATAATTGCAAAGCTACTGATGACAATTCTTGCCAAGCCTCTCGGTAAACTATGCTGTTTCTTATTTTACTCTGGCTATTATTTTATTATGTTACCTCCACCAACCGACTTTACTCCTAAACTCAATTAATGAAATCAACAAATAGGCCATTCTCTAAGCTTACGAAAGGGTGTGTGGGAGTCAAGTGATAATTGAAATTGATTTTACTCATATGGCTGCTAGATATCCTTCCAAAGCTGTATAAGATTGTCTAATATTAGTATAAATACTATAAAAATATACCCTTCGATTTTATCCATCTGAGGTTGGAATCACACGGTTGACATATTTTTCTGGTAATATTCTAGTCTCTTATCCTCTGTAGCGGCATCTTTACTGAAGGTAGGTGAAGTTTGCCGAGTTATTTAAAGATTATATCAGAATTACCGAATAGAACAAGCATTACATTATGATGAAGGGGCTAAATCTAAATATACATTCAAAGCGCAAATGTTAAGCTAATGTGATTAAATTGATGTTTTATTGCAAACGCCGGCGATATTTGAAGCCTGGGTATGCTAATAATCGGCATCTGAGTGTGTAGTACATGAGCGTGCATTGTGTCTATATATGTTTGAGTTTTAAGGGGAGGCTGGCCGATTGTTTGGTCTATTAATTGATTTATTCATATATTTTTTTAGTTTCCTCCCTAGACCTCCATCAAGCTTAGAAAAACACCTTCTAGGCCCACCTTCAAGATATATTTGTACAGTTTTCGGTAGAAATTTTTTCCGGCCAAAGGCCGGTTCCTCTTAAAAATTGCTGGCTCGCTCTCGCTCGCTAGGAAATATTTGACACCTAAGTGGCACGAAAGGTCTTAAAATGTACAACAAAATGGGGCGAAAGGTGTTAAAATCGCCAAACTAATGGGCCGAACGTATTATAATCTCAAAACTAGTGGGGCTAAGCATTAGGGAGAAGGGGGTCCAGAAAAACGGTCTGCCTCCCCTTAATCTGTTTGTCGTTTAATAGGTGCAGTCTAGTATCTAGTAAGGTACAAGTAAGCTCTGGAACTCTCTCCTGCCATCTACATTTCCCTCATCCTCTGACTGAAGCTGCATCAAGCTCCGTGTGTCCAGACATTTTGACTCTAACGTACCTTGAATATGGCTCTCTATCATTCTTTCAACTTTGGGGGGAGACATTTGTTACAGAATTGTTGTCTCCTTCACACACATAGCAAAATAAAATGCATTGGCTAGTAATGCAATGCATCTTGTATACTATTTTCTTAATGTCGTCACATTGCTCAATATTTGTTTTCATACGCCTTCATTCATATTTATGAATTTCGGGAGTATAGTGTTCATGCCAATCGTCCTCTCCCACCCTTCAATTGTGAAAAATTCCCCATTTTTCTTTCCTTACGTAATATTTTCTACATGCATTTCAGTTTCTGTACAGTTTATCCCTTCTATTATACCTTATTATTTTTTGCTTACTAACCTTTTTTTGGTTCTTTGATTTCTCACATTTATTCAGTCGTCCAGTTTTAATTAATATATTTGTGTTCATAATCCTATTTTCTTTGATATCGTCCCTAGACCTTCATCAATCGTTCTTTTAGCTTATGATTGCATATGTTATGTTATGCACTTCATATTATTCCCCTATGCCTCTCTTGTGTTTTCGTCTCTGCTTTAATCAGTTTGGCAATGTTTATTTTATTTTGTTTAGCTATATAAATTCAATATTTATTCATCTCATTTCCCTTCTATGCTGTATCCTGGTCTATGTCCTAACCGTTCTAGGTATGTCATGTTTTCATTTACATTCCATTGTATTCATGTCTCCTGTCCCTTCCTTTCTTCTCTCTCCCTCTATGCATCCATTTTACTTACATTATCACTGACTTGTGATACGTTGAATACTTGTTCATCTATTTTGCTGGGATCTGGGTTGAGTGACTATAGTTCAGCTAAGGTATAATAACTAGTAAGGTATAGTAACAAGGTATACAGTGAATCGTGGTAAGTATGGTATTGGCTTAGATCTAATATTAGGCAAGTTGTAGTCTCTCTGATTAGTGATTTAGAAAGTTCATGGTTATTTGTAGAGCTAGGTAAAATATATGCTAGGGATTTTGGATGACCTGTACAGGCCCCGATATCTTTTAATCATTTGCACCAACTTTATTGTATGTTATATTTCTGGAGATCGTTTTTATGTCACAGAAATATGTTCTAGGTCTTGCCTCGTATATTCCTTATCTTTGTTGTTCTTCGGTTTTTTATTTTGTTTCCCACACACATGCATTCTAGTCTATTTTTATTCCCTGCATCCATTTTCCTTGAATCTCCCCCCTCCCTCCCCCCTTCCAGCATCACGATATCAGCTCGCCTATCCAGCTATCCTGCCTGCTAGCCGTCATCCCGAGCCATCAAGGGGGATAGTGATTATACTGATCCATCACGGAGTCGGCCGGGATGAGTGCAAGCAAGGGGGGGCTGGTGGAGGGTAGGGGGTAGGTGGGTGGGAGGATGACTGGGGTAAGTGTAAGCAGAGGGTTGGGTGAGTGGGATAGGGGTAGGTGAGTGGGGTAGGGAGTAGGTAGGTGGGAGGAAGGGTGGGGTAAGAGGTAGGGGTAGGTGTAAAAAGGGGTTAGGTGGGTGGGAGGCTGTGGTGTATTTGGAGTGGAAGGGAGGGGTAGGTGTAAGCAGGGGGTTAGGTGGGTGGGATAGGGGTAGGTGGTGAGAGGAGGGGGTGGGGAAAGGGGTAGGGTAGGTGTAAAAGTGGGTTAGGTAGGTGGGTGGGAAGAGGGGTAGGGATAGGTGTAACAATTGTGATTAGGCTGGTGGGGTAGGGGTAGGTGGGTGGGAAGAAGAGTTGGGGAAGGGGATAGGAGTAGGTGTAAAAAAGGTACTAGGTGGGTGGGGTAGGTGGGTGGGAAGAAGAGTGGGGTCAGGGGTAGGTGTAAGTAAGGGGGTTAGGTAGGTGGAGTGGGAGGTAGGGTAGGGTGGGAGTATTCTAGGGGATAGATGGGTGGGATAGAGGGTAGGTGGGTAGGAGCGTGTGGTGGGGAGTGATAGGAAAGGTGGAGTGGGAGGAAGGAGGGGTTGGGAGTATGCTAGGGGTTAGATGAGTGGGATAGATTGTGGATGTGGAGGGATGAGGTGAGTGAAAGGGGGTGGATGGAGAGGGTGGGGATAGATGAGGTGGAGAGGGAGGGGTGGATGGAGTCAATAGGAGGGATATGATAGGGGAGGGGATGGGGAGAGTTAAAAGACATGGAGGCGTGCAGTGAGTTGAAGGGGGTGGAAGGGGTTGGGGTAGGTAAAAGAATAATAGGGAGTGGGATAGATGGGATGGATAGATGGAGAATGGGAGGGGGTTGAAAGTAGTTGGCGTGGATGGGTTGAATGATAGAGGTGGAATGGGGTTGGGTTGATCTGGTATTCTCGTAGTTCTCGGTTTTTTTCGTGGTTGTGTTCTATCTTGCTCGATCTGTTTTTGTTACCTCACACACACACACACACACACACACACACACACATACACACACACACACACACACACACACACACACACACACACACACATACATACACAAATACACACACACACACACACTCTCTCTCTCTCTCAGACCAAAAGAGTTACAATAAGAGGAATCAGAGTCCACAATGTTGGATTCTCCAACATTCGTACTCGGAGACAAGTTACAATCCCCTGGTCTGTAATGGCAGTAATAACGCAAGTGGCCACAGTATTTACTATCTGGACAGATATATAAGTCAATCAGTTCCATAATAAGTCACTCACTTACTCATTTTCTTATTGAATTAGTTAAGTTTTCAATAAATTTATGCTTCATTTTGAGATTAAATTATATAGACAATGTTTTTTTTTTTTTTTTTTTAAATTCTATGTATCTATTGCCAGTCGCCATAATACCCAAAGGGGATCATGGATACGAATGAATCGCCCTCAAGCACTGTCTCCTGTCAGCTGACACCCCTCCTCCCAACCAACACAGCTTTCTCTCATATGCCTCTCAACTCCATCCTTCCACCTCACTCTCGGTCTGCTTTTCTTCTCTGTCCCTCCACCTCACTCTTGTGCACTATATTAGTCATTCTCTCGCTTTTCATACGTTCCTCATGGCTGAACCATCTCAAGGTGTTCCTTTTCACACTTTCCAGCACATCCACACCACACCACTCTTACTTCCTCATCTGTCTGTCTATCTCTCCATGTAACTCCGCACGCACTTCTCAAGTAACTCATTTCCACCCCTCTCACTCTTGATTTGTGCCTCTCCAACAACTCCAAGCTTTACTCCCCTATGTCAATGTCAGGATTACTACACTGTCATGCAATTACTTTTTTACTTCCATGTTGACCACCCTATTCCTTGGCACTGTTTTCAGCATTCCTACAACCCTCTTCCCCTGTTGTACCGTCTCCCGCACTTCATCCTCCATACTCCTATCTTTACTCATCACGCTGCCCAAATACTTAAATGAGCTGACATTCTCCATAGCCTGACCATTTAACCTCACCTCACACTCTGTGACTGCACCCTTTTGAAGACCATAACCTTACTCTTCCCCGCAGGTTCCTCTTCTCACACACTCTTCCAAACATATTTACCGGACGTGTAACTCCCACTCATTATCACTTATCAGAACTGTATCGTCAGCAAACAGCAGTACAGGCAACTTCCACTCATTTCCTCCTCTTATCAGGGGTACACCAACATCCATTGCTCTTAACATGACATACTGTATTTCAAAATCTATGACCCTACTTACCATGGAGTGCACCCAAGCGGCAATAGGGCTGTTCGCTCTTCACGCCGCCACCCAAAACAACCGTAAACGAGCAAAAAAGGGCCCAAACTACGAGCGTCCCAGCAGCTGCAGGGCCAGGAACAGCAAAAGCCACTCGCACTAAGAACCAGGCAGAGGCATAAACGGTGGCTCACACGCAGTTACCAGCCACCATAGCAACATATCTGGTGTAAACTGTGTACTGGGGAAATGTAATGGCTAGGGGGACACCATTAGCTTCGTTTCTACTGGGTTAAGGGTAATTTTAAACTACATTATTTAATTTAGCTTGAGAATGATCAATCGCATCGTAAGCTAAGCATACACATATAACAGGCATATTATTAGCCATGAAAGCGATCGGTTTAAGCAGATGGATTGGATTAGAATATACGAATGAAAATACGACCTAATTAGGCCGGTTTTTCTTTAATTGCCGGATCGCTATCGCTCGCCAAGAAATTGTCGACACAAGAATGGGGAGAATCGTCTTATAATCTCCACCCATACCTTACAAACAGTTAAAAGCCACTCTCACTAAGAACCCTGTAGAGACAACCAGTAGGCTCACACGCAGTTACCAGTGACCATAGCAACATATCTGGTGTAAACTGTGTACTGGCTATGAGGACACTATTTTCGCCAGTCTCTACTTTATGTTGACCAGAATTAAACTATAGTATTATATTTAAGCTTGAGAATGCCCTATCGTTCATAGGAGTTAATTGAGTTGTTGTTTAATATTTCAACTCCAATAAAGTTAGTTTGGTGATAATTATTGAATAGCAAAATATCATGCAAAGATATAATGCTAAAGTTTAAAGCCCTTCCACTATAAGAACCCTGAAGAACCTCACACGCAGTTATACCACCGACCATAACAACATATCTGGTGTAACTTGCTAGTATAAGTACAGTACTTGCTAGTATAAGTACAGTACTTGCTAGTATAAGTACAGTACTTGCTAGTATAAGTACAGTACTTGTGGAAGGTGGAAATGTACAGCATAGCTAAAGGGAAACCATTATAGTAATTTTCTACTTCATTATGGCCAACTGTATATATATGTATATACTAAGTTAAGGGGAGATTTCCACTTGAGGGATTTTTTTCTTTACCCCTTTCTCCCTCATGTTTAGCCCCATTGCTTTTGAGATTTTAAGACGTTCGCCCCATTAGTTTGGCGATTTTAAGAACTTTCACCCCATTTATGTCACTTTTAAGACCTTTCATCCCATTTAGATGTCGATTTTTTCCTGGCGAGCGATAGCGAGCCTGTAATTTAAGAGGAAGCGGCCTTCGGCCGGGACATTTTTCTACCGAAAAATGTACAAATTTATCTTGAAAGGGGGTCATGGGGGTGTAATTTCAAGATTGATGGAAGTCTAGGAAACACACTAAAAACCTCCCCTTAAGTAAAGCTGTAATTATTAAAACAATATATAATCAAATATAAGGGATTGGTAATTAACCCCTTGAAGCTCTGACGCGTTTTAGCAGTTTGTTTTGGCTATCATTAGACGATTGTATGCAGCTTAGGAAGGATATGTGGGTATTAAAAGGGTAAACACTATCTTAAACAACCCTTTGACTTCTATATACCGTTACTAATCTGAATAAAATCATCTAATAGTAGCCAGAAAACAGATCAGGAACGCGTATTGGAGCTTGAAAGGGTTAATAAGAGAGAGAACATGAACGATATTATAATACAATTCACCACAGGGCAGCAGAATTACAAAGCACCTCATAAAACTTTAACTCTAACATCCGCTGATACAAGGAGAACCACTCAATGAAGTTATAAATATGAACGTTGATCTAGTTAAGGGAGCCCACCTCGTTTTTTTCTCGCACTTTCCCTCTCTCTTTGGGTTGTATCCATTCGGCCCCATTCAGCCTACTGTTTTAAGGCGTTTATCCCCATCCAGGTGTCGATTTTTTTCCTGGCGAGCGGTAGCGAGCCAGCATATTAAAACAAATGTTTTTGACAGCAGGCTAAATTTGTACATTTTTCTATAGAAAAATCCGGCAAAGACGGATTTCTTCATACAATGCTGGCTCGCTATCGCTCGCCAGGAAAAAATCGACACCTGGATGGGGATAACCCTCTTAAAACAGTAGGCTGAATGGGGCTGAATGGATACAAGCCAGAGAAAAGGAGAAAAACAAAAGCAGGTCACCCCCCTTAACCACTAAGCACGGTATATTCCCATCGTTCTAAATCGGCAGTAATATTTATAGGGTGGCTACTGGAAATAATAGGATGATTCTGGTTTCACGCTATTGTACGTGCTTGATCTCGTGACAGCACAAATAGGATTACAGCATTTATATATAGACAACTGGCTTAGTCATGGCAGTTAGCATGAGAGAGAGAGAGTGTGAGTGTGTGTGTGTGTGTGTGTGTGTGTGTGTGTGTGTGTGTGTGTGTGTGTGAGTGAGAGTGAGAAAGAACAGGTACTGTATATGATATACAACAGGTAAATATATATATTAATAAAATAAGGTATTGCATAGTTATTTAGTTGTTTATGCGGCCTTCATAAGTTTACAAGTTTGAACTAGAGGACAGAGGACAGATAGTTTGGATCTCACAGGAAATTTAAATTGCTCTAAATTAAAATATGATCAAGTTATTATTAGTTATGCACCTAATACGAATATCACTTGATAGTATAAGATCACACTAATCTGAGAGAGAGAGAGAGAGAGAGAGAGAGAGAGAGAGAGAGAGAGAGAGAGCACAGATAAAGAGAACACGCCCAAATCCCATGGAGAGACAGAAAATCCGAGAGCGCGCGTGCAGGCAAAGTATATACAGAAAGGTGGGTAGGGGAGGGGGCAAGCGTTTTCACCTCTACATAAAGCAGGATCGATGGACGCTGGAGTGGTTAAGTATGGGGGACGAGGCGCGTGATTGTCAAGCTCTGTCAGGCAATACTACACGTGGCAGAGCGCGCGTGTCAACCTCTGCACGCGCGCTTCCTGTCTTAATGCTTGGTTCTTGTATATTCCGCTTTGTTTGGATGGCTTGGCTGCTTTAATGTCTTGTTTTATGTTTATGAAAGATTGCTTATCCATGCTTTGTTGATCTTTTGCCTTTTTTCATACCGTGTTGTTTAGAATTACTTAAAACCCTCTCACGTCCTAACGCAATTTTTGAGCCTATTAGGGATACTTTAAAGCCTTTGTTACCGTCCGGGGTATTTATAAACCTTTAGTTTATTTACTTCAACCTCTGCAGTTGTCTTTGAGTTAGCTGTGGGCAGAAAACTAATTTTGGAGAGGTAATTATAAGAGTGAGAGTAATCTATTTCTTATTGCTAATCTGGCAACCTCTGTGTCATAAGAATGTGAGATGATTAAGGGGGGTCACCGGCTTTTTTTTTTATCTTTCTCTCCTTTTCTCTCTTTCCCTGGCTTGCATCCATTCGGCCCTATTCAGCCAACTGTTTTAAGACGTTTATCCCCATCCAGGTGTCGATTTCTTCCTGGCGAGCGATAGCGAGCCAGCATTGTATGGAGAAAACCGGCTTCGCCGGAGACATATTTCTATCGAAAAATGTACAAATTTAGCTTGCTGTCAAAACAAAACAATATATATATGCTGGCTCGCTACCGCTCGCTAGGAAAAGATTGACACCTGGATGGGGGTAAACTTCTTAAAACAGTAGGCTGAATGGGGCCGAATGGATACAAACCAAACAGAGAGGGAGAGAAAGTGAATAAAAGCGAGGTGGGTTCCCTTAATTGTTGTAATGTCTCTTATATGTACCAGATAATCCTAATCATAATTCCCACCTACTGGACTTATTTTTAACAACCAATTCAGAAAATTATGATGTTACAGTGAGGTCCCCACTTGGATCTTCTGATCACTGTCTGATACAGGCCACCTGTCTATCACCTACCACACCTTCCCACTCTGAACCTGTTTTGGTGACTAAATGGCATTACGATAGGGCAGACTGGGAGGGTCTTCAAGGTTTCTTTATTGATATTCCCTGGACCTCTTTCTTTTCTAATGATGCACACTCCACCTTGAGCCACATACAAGATTTTGTAAAAATTGGAATGGAAACTTTTATTCCTCATCAAAAGTACAGTAAAAGATCTAATTCACCTAAATGGTTTGACCATAATTGTGCTAGAGTAACTGAACAAAAAGCAATAGCCTACAATGCATACACAAGATCAAAAACACATGAAGCCTTTAATTACTTTAGAAACATCAGAAATCATGCCAAAACTGTATTAAACCTAACTAAATCAAACTTTCTCCATAAGCAGGCAAATAAACTTCTAAATAATCCAAATGATAACAAAATATTTTGGTCTACTCTTAACTCATTCAAATCCAACTTCACTACTGCTTCATCCATTCCACCATTAAAATCTCCGACTGGCAATCTTGTAAGTGACCCACGAGGTAAAGCTAACCTTCTTGCAGATATTTTCTCCACCAACTCAACCTTAGATGAAATAAATCAAGATGTCCCTGTACTTAATTTTAATTCACCTGAAATTCCCTCACTTAAGATCCACACCAGACATGTCAAAACTATTTTGCAGAATCTCTCAGTAGATAAGGCTCCTGGTCCAGATGAAATTCCTCCAATAGTACTTAAGAATTGCTCCTTGGTGCTCGCTCCTGTATTGGCAAAAATTTTCCGTCTGTGTACTCATACCTCATGCTTCCCAGTACCCTGGAAAGAAGCAAACATCCATCCAGTTCCTAAAAAAGGTGCCTCTTCAGATCCATCAAACTACAGACCAATAGCTATAACTTCCACTCTTGGCAAAGTTTTTGAAATTATATTAAATAATCACATAATTAAGCATCTGGAGAATAATAAATTAATCAGTGATAGGCAATATGGTTTTAGACGATGTCGATCAACTGCAGACATTCTTTGCCTTCTTACGCATCAAATCAACCAAGCTACAGACCAACATGGTGAAACACATACAATAGCACTGGATATATCAAAGGCATTTGATAGAGTCTGGCATCAATCCTTATTGTCAAAGATGTCACACTACGGCCTTGCATCATTAGTTCCACTAATTTCTTCTTATCTTCATAACAGAAAAATACGTGTAATGGTAGATGGCCTTTATTCTCAATTTCACTCAATAAATGCTGGTGTTCCCCAGGGATCAGTTTTGGCCCCAACTCTGTTCCTCATTCATATCAATGATCTCATATCTACCACTCATAATCCAATACATTCCTACGCAGATGACTCAACACTCCACAGTTCCTTCACATTTACCAATTCTTTCACCCAACCCGATCTTATAAATTCAAAAATAAACACTGCAATTTCTCTGAACCAGGACCTTTCTAGAATTAATGAATGGGGACAAGAGAATCTAGTTTCCTTTAATGCACAGAAAACCAAGTACATTCAATTTTCTAACCGACAGAATCTCACTGACTCCCATACTTTTTTTAATGATGTAAATATTCCCACTTCCCCTAGTATTGACATTCTCGGTGTAACATTAACTACTAACTTGAGCTGGACACATTATGTTAGAAGCATTGCTAAGAATGCCTCTAAAAAACTGGGACTCCTGTACAGAGTTCGAGAATTCTTCACTGACGAGCAGTTGGCCGTAATATATAAAAGTCATGTGCGCTCTCAGATGGATTACTGTTCACCTCTGTGGGGTGGAAGTGGAGTGGTTGCATTGAGGCAGTTGGACAAAATTCAAAATAAAGCTATTAGATTAATCAATAATCCTGCAATCACACAGGACCTTCCTACATTAGCCATACGAAGAAACGTTGCATCCCTTGCATTATTCTACAGATATTTTCACAGCAATTGTTCCGAGGAACTTGCTTCAATTGTGCCGCCTCTCCACATCTTTCCCCGTAGAACTAGGGCAGCTGAGAGCGCCCATGAATTTACACTTTCTCCTCCACAATGCAGAACTTCTGCTTATCAGAATTCATTTATCCCCAGAGCTACTACTCTTTGGAATTCACTTCCCTCGAATTGCTTTCCACAAACTTACAATCAACAAATGTTTAAATCCAGTTGTTACAAACATTTTATGAATGGAGGATGCCTTTAGGCACATGGACCTTTTTGTTTTATCTGTGTTTTTCCTTCCTCCGTTCATTGTCTCTTAAAAAAAAAAAAAAAAAAAAAATATGTATTTAAGAACACTAACAAATGACAATCTGCAAAATGCCTACTGTCCTTGATGATAATAGTATCTGAATAAGCTTTTGTGTGACATCGCCTTTAACCCCTTCAGCACCGTGACGCCTTTTTATCTTTGATTTTGGCTAAAGTTAGACAATTTTATTCAGCTTAGGAGGGACGACTACCCATTAAAAGACTACAGACTATCTCAATTAATCCATTTAGATGCCCCATATCCTTCTTAAAGGGGGGGGGGGGTTCATGGGTTGAGGTAAACATGGACAAATAATCGCCAACCTGCATATAATTATCTTGTAAAATGCAATGTCACTGAAATAATTATTAACAATGGTATAAAGGATTTTACGGATCGTCTATACCGGGCCTGTGGCGTCATAGTGACGTCACACCAGTATTCTTAGCCTAGACTGGATGGTGGACTTCACTCTTGTGACGTCACAGGCCCGGTATAGACGATCCACAACATCCTTTATACCATTGTTAATAATTTTGTCAGTGCCATTGCATTTTGCAAGATAATTATGTACAGCTTGGCGATTATCATTCCATGTTTATCTCAACCCATGAGCCCCCACCTTTAAGCTTAATACAAATCGTCTAACTATATCTACAATAGAATATAAGAGACATGACCGGTACTGCAAGAGTTAAGCATGGGATCCGGTTCACTTTCCATCGAACCCATTGGAGAATTTAAGGGGAGGTTTTTAGTGTGTTTCTTAGACTTCCATCAAGCTTGAAATTACACCCCCTTGACCCCCTTTCAAGATAAATTTGTAAATTTTTCGGTAGAAAAATGTTCCGGCCGAAGGCCGATTCCTCTTAAATTACAGGCGCGCTATCGCTCGCCAGGAAAAAATCGACACCTAAATGGCACAAAAGGCCTTGAAAGTGACATAAATGGGGCGAAAGTTCTTAAAATTGACAAAATAATGGAGCGAACGTTTTAAAATCTCAAAAGCAATGGGGCTAAACCTGAAGGAGAAAGGGGTAAAGTATATAGGTTATGACAGTGAGCTCCCACAAGAAAGTAAAGTAGGTCGGTCAGTTACCAGTCATTTTGCTCAAGGTTACGACGGAAAGCTATATAATTATAAGATTGGATAGATTCTAAATGATAAGTTTAGGGTATGGTTATGTTATGTTAGGGTGAAGACTATAGGTTTAGGTTAAGGGGAGTGACCTGTTTGGTTCTGTCCTTTTCTATCTTTCGCTGGCTTGTATCCATTTGGCCCCATTCAGCCTACTGTTTTAAGACGTTTATCCCCATCCAGGTATCAATTTTTTACTGGTGAGCGGTAGCGAGCCAGCATATTTTTATTTTTGTTTGACAGCTAGCTAAATTTGTACATTTTCGATAGAAAAATGTCTCCGGTGAAGCCGGATTTCTTCATATAATGCTGGCTCGCTATCGCTCGCCAGGAAGAAATCAACACTAAGATGGGGATAAACGTCTTAAAATAGTTGGCTGAATGGGGCCGAATGGATACAAGCCAGAGAAAGAGAGAAAAGGACAGAAATAACAACAAGTAGGTCACCCCCTTAAGTTTTCATGGTATTGGCTAAGTAGTTAGGTTAATCCTCTCCGTATTTTAGGACGCATTACTTTCCTGTTTCTGGCTATTATTAGACGATTTTATTCAGTATACAAAGGGTATATGTAAGTCAGTGTGGTGTTTGGGCCAGTCTGTGCCTTTTAACTCCCACAGATTCTTCCTAAGCTGTGTAAAATAGTCTAATGATAGCCAGAATATAAAGAACTTACAAGTAAGAAGAAGACCGTCTACATGTACAGTAGATCAGTTTGTGTTCAGAAGGTCGCCCATTGAGTACTAGACTAGTGATTTAACGGGGTGGTTTTTGTTTTTCTGGACCTCCTTCTCCCTCATGTTTAGCCCCATTAGTTTTGAGATTGTAAGATGTTCGCCATATTAGTTCGGCAATTTTATGACTTTTTATGACAGGGGGGGGGGGGGGGGGTATAACTTGATGGAGGTCTAGGGGAAAAACACTTAATGCCATTTGTACACTGACTCCATTTCTAATATATTCTGGCTACCAGTGGCCGCTTATATAGTTTACGAAAGATCTCAGACGAGGGGTTATATCTCCTTCGTGAATTGATACCGCTGGGTTGGTTTCTTCAAATTTGTATAACCATAGCGCCCACATACCCACCCCATGCCCAATTTGCCATACGATAGTGTTTTGATCTAGCCCACCTCCACATACAAACACCAAAACAAAAATACACCGTCACACACACACACACACACACACACACACAATAGACCACGGAACAAACGGTCATGACACCACAGACCACCACATAATAGAGCTCACAGGAATAACACTCATAATAATAATGATATCAACATGCAACCTTCAACTTATTCACGTGCGACCGTTGGGGTAAATTGTGGCTACTGTGACGGACAATATAATATCCCATCCGTGTATACCAGTCCTTGCTTTCTGTATCGATTCCAATGCAGATTTATCTGTAAAAAGTCGTCTATAACGGAAATATTGGCTAGGGGTGAATCATGTCAGGGGTGAGTGTTTGATTATAGGGAGGGGCCAATTGCATTATGATGGCCGCCATTTGTTGTACCTTTATTGTTTTTCCATCTTTACTTTTACCAGTGGGTGCTGTTTAAACCGTCCGTGTGGTTTTCACTTGTGGAAAGGGGGTCTCTTTCCTGTTTGTAGAGACACTAATATAACTTATCTTCTAAGTCGTTCGTATCGTAAGAGGGGACAGATAGGAAGGCGACGAGGTGGTTTTAGTAAATTAGTGGTCGGGTGTCTTTAAGGGGAGATTTCCACTGGAGGGATTTTTTTCTGGATCCCTTTCTCCCTCATGTTTAGCCCCAATGCTTTTAAGATTGGAGATAAGTTAGACGATATTAAGAACTTTCGCCCAATTTCTGTCAATTTTAAGACCGTTCGTGAAATTTAGGTGTCGATTTTTCCCTGGCGAGCGATAGCGAGCCAGTAATTTAAGAGGAACCGGCCTTCGGCCGGGACATTTTTCTACCGAAAAATTTACAAATTTATCTTGAAAGGGGGTCTAGGGGGTGTAGTTTTTAGCTTGATAGAGGTCTAGGGAACAACCTAAAAACCTCCCCTTAACCTACCATAGCTTGCTCTTTATTTATCTTTTCCTTGGGTTTCTCACGTCTGTGTGGTTGCAAGAAGTGGTGGTGCCAATGTTGGAGAGGGCATCCTAGGATACGAACTCCAGAAGAGGACATCCTTCCTACTAGCTCTTCACTTTGCCCTGTAGGGGGTGCAGAATTATTGGAATCTTCAGGTTTCCTCCTTAATATTCCTGTATATGTAAAATGTGTAACCATGCCTGTTATCTGTGTGTATTTCTTGAATTATATCACAGGAAATATAAAGAAACAACAGTTGAAAGAAAAAAACATTATGAAATATATTACATATCAAAATATAAAATGGAAGCTTGTATAATTCTCCTGATACAAGTACTGTACTCGTATAATATGTGCTATAGTCCCCCCCCCCCCCCCCCCACAGGAGTCACGTGACTGGTGTTTGAAGTGAATGATAGTGTAAGACCAGATGGAGGGTCATTACTACAATATTTTCACTGCACGCTTCACTACACACACACACACACACACACACACACATACAGAACACGCGGCTTAAACGTCCCACTTACACCGACTTCTATAATAGATAGGTTTGTCCAGTGTTCAATATATCATTTGGGATTCAATAATTCACGTTTTTTTTTCTTCTAAAATAGTAATGATGATAATTATGATGATATATATATATATATATATATATATATATATATACAGTATATATATAATGGGTGTCTGTGTCTGTGTGTGACGATAGAAGTTGCGTGTGTTATTGTGTTGACAGATAAATGGGGGGGTAAATAGAATATAAATACCTAGAAACACATAACAAAGAAGCATTGGAAAACTAGAATAGCAAACGTTAGTTGCATATACATTTAAATTTGATACCAATGACAATGAATATATAATTTTGGAAAATATCATAAACACAGGAAGCCAGACTGCCAAACTCAATACTACTTCATTAAATTCATTACTGTGTCCCTTTCTTCTTGCAGTAAAATCACCACTGCCGCTATTGCTACTGCTGCTTTTACTATGTAATTACTAAATATTCAAACATAAACAATGGAAACCAGACTGTCGAACAACAGCAGTGTTGTACATCAATAATTGTAACCCATATTTCTTTTACAATGAAATCGTCACTACTATTATCACTAAAATTAACCCTATTACTCATATACTGTAATGACTAATTATCTAGCAATAGTTAATTAAACATTATTCAACAATAACAAAGCCAGGCAGACTGTCGACCCCAAAACCACTCTCCTTACAGTCAATTCACCACTACTATTACTACTTTAATTACTAAGCTATTGGTATTTATCATACAACAGTTACCAACTATTGGAAATATATAAAGGAAATCTAACTGTCTAACCCAAAACAAAAACAATACATCAGTAACTCGACTGCCTTCTCTTTACAATATAATTGCTACCACTATTACCGTACTATAACTATTACGATTACTATGCAACAGTGAACATATATTCCCACAAACATTTTAAACCATACTGTCAAACCCATTATGAAAACAATAAATCAATAATAGTACCATCTCTTTACAATAGAATCACCACTACTATTACTACTCCTACTACTACTACTATTACTATCCAACAATGAACATATATTCACACGAAAAATTTAAAACATACTATCATATCATTTATAAAAACAATACATCAATAACAATGCCACCTTCTCTTTACAATAAAATCACTACTACTATTACTACTCATATTATTGCTACCATTACAATAACATCTCCACTACTATTACTACCATTACTATTACTACTCCTATTATTGCTACCATTACAATAACATCTCCACTACTATTACTACCACTACTGTTACTACTCCTATTATTGCTACCATTACAATAACATCTCCACTACTATTACTACTAGGTGGGAGCAGCACGTTTTGGGCGTCTTCTCAACGATGCGGTGAAGGATTTTCGGAGAAGAAATCGACTCAGCACAGGACAACCAGGAAGGAGGACCGAAGACAGCGAGGACGGCAATCTACACAGGAATTAAATACTAATCCGTCAAGAACCGCGAATTTGGATAAAGTTCCACCAACACGACCCAAATTCAAAACCGTCAGGGATAACGACCGAGGACCGAGGACAGCCATGAATGTAAATGTAGATCCGACCAGAACCAAAAATTCGATGAAAGAACGTTCTGCGAGTTCTAAAACCGCAACTTTAAAGGTTTTCTATGCAAACGCTCGTAGCATACGCAATAAATTTTCAGATTTAGAGGAACTAGTGTTTACAGAAAATTATGATGTGATTGGCATAACAGAATCTTGGCTCAATACAGAAGATAGAGACTTTTTAGCAGAGTATTCACTTCCCGGTTATGTAA
Organism: Paralithodes platypus; assembly: GCA_032716605.1. Classification (NCBI taxonomy): domain Eukaryota; kingdom Metazoa; phylum Arthropoda; class Malacostraca; order Decapoda; family Lithodidae; genus Paralithodes; species Paralithodes platypus. The sequence goes on from CM064493.1 coordinate 26,445,112, forward strand.
TGTTTGAGAACAGCCGAATAAATAAAAATGGAGGTGGCGTTTTATTTTATATCAAAGAAAGTCTTAACCCGACCCTCGTGTCAAAACCTCAAATTGTGAACGTCGACACATCTTTTGTGCTAATAAAGAATAATAAAGGTACAAAAATAATACTTGCGTTAATATACAGACCTCCAGCTCAATCAGTGCAAACTGACCGAGAAATTTACGAACAAATTGCAGATGTAAGTAACTCACAAGATACCGTAATTTTTGGCGACTTTAATTTACCTGTGACCAAGTGGGGCGATACTCTTACTTCACACTCTGGACATGACTTGTATACGAACTTGCAAGAGAGTTCGCTTTATCAATTTGTTCGAACGCCGACCCGTGGTAATAACGTTCTTGACATTGTACTTGCAACAAAAGAAGAATTGATAGAGAATTTGAATGTTGGTGATGAATTCAGTAACAGCGACCATCGTACGATAACTTTCACTTTAAAGTTTACTAGTAACGAACCAAATAGTAGCATCGAAAAAGTCCCTAATTTCAAGAAAGCAAACTTCCATAAACTTAGAGCTATGTTTAAAGAAACTGACTGGAGCTTTTTAATTAACAATAACAACATAGATACATCTTGGAAGTTATTCGAAACCACTTACCTAAAAGCAGTGCAAGACTGCATACCATCGAAAATACGGCGTCCAGGCCATAATAATAAGCCCAAATGGTGGAATAAAGATATTTCAAACTGCCTGCTTGCTAAAAAATTTGCTAATGATAGATTAAAATCCTCACAAAATGACGAAGAACGGGTGAAATTTGTAGAGCTACGACGCAAAGCCAAAAAGTTAATTAAGCAAAGTAAAAAGACCTTAGAGTTACATATTGCGAATCAAAGTAAAACAAACCCGAAAGAATTCTATAGTTATATCAGAAAGAAAAAAGTAGTTACTTCAACTGTTGGACCGTTAGTCGATGAAAAAGGAGAATACACCAAAGACGAAGTACAAATGAGTAATGCCCTCAATACCTTCTTTGCATCAGTTTTTACAACAGAAGACCTCAGTGACATCCCTACACCATCGCCGATTCAGATTGATAATTCAGATGTTCTAAGCAATATCACCGTTACAGAGAGAGAAGTATTGAATTGTTTAGATAAACTCAAGGTAAATAAAACGCCAGGACCTGATACAATCTCGCCTAGAGTTCTAAAGGAAGCTAAGAATGAGCTCTCCAAACCACTGACATTACTATTCAATAAATCCTTGCAGTCTGGAACTATGCCTGATCAGTGGAAGCTAGCCAACGTAACACCGATATTCAAAAAAGGCAGCAAATCCCTACCCAGTAACTATCGTCCAATTAGCTTAACCTCAGTTGTATGTAAAATGCTAGAAACGGTCATACGAGACAGACTCGTAAATCACTTAGAGGAAAATAACATACTTAAAGATACTCAACACGGCTTTCGTAAAAAACGTTCCTGTTTAACAAACCTCTTAGACTTCTTCCACGATATCCTCAACCTCTACGATGAGAGTAAAGCTGTAGATATTATATACCTTGATTTTCAAAAGGCCTTTGACAAAGTTCCCCACAAACGTTTACTGCTAAAACTAAAAGCGCATGGAATACAAGACGGTGTGTTGAAATGGATAGAAAATTGGCTCAGCAACAGAAAGCAAAGGGTAGTCATAAACGGTAAGGTATCTAAATGGACCAATGTAAGTAGCGGGGTACCCCAGGGATCGGTACTAGGACCAATTATCTTTCTAATTTACATCAACGACATAGATGAGGGTCTCACCTGCACAATCTCAAAATTTGCTGACGATACAAAAATTGCAAATAGCGTACTCTCAAAAGAACAAGTTGACGATATGCAACACAATCTAGATAAATTGTCATGTTGGGCCCAAATTTGGCAAATGAGTTTCAATGCGGATAAATGTAAAGTACTACATGTCGGATACCTAAATGAAAAAGCAAACTATTCGATGAATGGCACTCAGCTTAAGAATGTAAACAGAGAAACTGATCTGGGAGTAACAATATCGAGTAACCTAAAACCGAGTCAACAATGTTCAGAAGTTGTTAAGAAGGCAAACAAAATAATTGGCTTTATAGGCAGGTCATTTGAGCATAAATCCAAAGAAGTTATCCTAACCCTTTACAATTCCTTAGTCCGCCCTCTTCTGGAATACTGCGTTCAATCCTGGTGCCCTTATTACCAAAAAGATATAAACAAGCTAGAACGAGTTCAACGTAGAGTTACCAAAATGATACCTAGCCTAAAGAACAAACCATACGAAGAGCGTCTTAGAGAATTAAATCTATTTCCTTTAACCCAGCGCAGATTAAGAGGCGACTTAATTAAATTGTTCAAAATCATCAAAGGCATCGACAATATGAACTGTAGTAAGTATTTCACTATCGACCAATCTAATTACACGCGGGGAAACGGTTGCAAAATTATTGGTAAATCTTTTAACTCGCACGAATCTAAGAATTTCTTCTTCAATCGAGTTGTCAACTTGTGGAATGGGCTTCCCCGAGACGTTATAGACTGCAGCACCGTTGATTCATTTAAATTCCGCCTAGACAAATATCTCGCATCAAACCCGCGACTGACTGCGTTTGTAAATGAATAACTTTATCCTCCCCTCAGTTACTAACCCATATGTCCCCTACTAACTTCCTAGTCCTGCCACGTTAGTGGCAGGGCAGTAGTTCCCTTTCCAATGTTCCCTTACCCACTCTAAACCACTGTTTGGACACTTGATCCTCAGTGTTTTGGAGGACAAGCAGCCTAGAAGGGTCACTAGATCTGTTGTTGCTTGATTTCCTTTGTACTCCTTTGTACTCCTTTGTACTATTACTACTCCTATTATTGCTACCATTACAATAACATCTCCACTACTATTACTACTACTACTATTACTACTCCTATTATTGCTACCATTACAATAACATCTCCACTACTATTACTACTCCTATTATTGCTACCATTACAATAACATCTCCACTACTATTACTACTACTACTATTACTACTCCTTTTATTGCTACCATTACAATAACATCTCCACTACTATTACTACTACTACTATTACTACTCCTATTATTGCTACCATTACAATAACATCTCCACTACTATTACTACTACTACTATTACTACTCCTATTATTGCTACCATTACAATAACATCTCCACTACTATTACTACTCCTATTATTACGACCATTACCGTACTAGCTTATACACCTCCGCCGTCAGCTGTCCAATGCGCGCTATGCTGGAAGTCATGGAAAGAAAACGGATGTGGTTACCTTGTAGGAATTATTGTAGGAATTATTAGTATTGAGGTCTTGATTGACGGTAATGTTTGGGGAGAGCTCAGGTGATTTGTGTATCGAAGTGGTGTCGGCTATAAGGAGGGATTTGTATTTGTGTGTCTATTTATATATTTGTGTATGGAAGTGGTGTCGGCTATAAGGAGGGATTTGTATTTGTGTGTCTATTTATATATTTGTGTATGGAAGTGGTGTCGGCTATAAGGAGGGATTTGTATTTGTGTGTCCATTTATATATTTGTGTATGGAAGTGGTGTCGGCTATAAGGAGGGATTTGTATTTGTGTGTCTATTTATATATTTGTGTATGGAAGTGGTGTCGGCTATAAGGAGGGATTTGTATTTGTGTGTCCATTTATATATTTGTGTATGGAAGTGGTGTCGGCTATAAGGAGGGATTTGTATTTGTGTGTCTATTTATATATTTGTGTATGGAAGTGGTGTCGGCTATAAGGAGGGATTTGTATTTGTGTGTCCATTTATATATTTGTGTATGGAAGTGGTGTCGGCTATAAGGAGGGATTTGTATTTGTGTGTCCATTTATATATTTGTTCAATATTTTATTTAGTTTCCTCCCAGGACCTCCAACAAGCTTTTAGAATTACCCCAAAAACCCCTTCGTGCTAAATTTGTATATTTTTCGGTTCCTCCTAAATTGCAGACACTCTCTATAGCTCGCCAGGAAAAAATACACATCTAAGTGGCACACAATGTCTTAAAATCGCCAAACTAGTGGAACGAACGTCTTAAAATATCAAAAGTAATGGGGCTAAACATGAGGGAGAAGGGGGTCATGAATAACCAAACCTCCCCTTACGCCTTATTGGGGTCTATTTTTCATAGGGTGGAAAGTTAACGCCTATTTATATAGTGTTCCAACAGACACATGTACACTCGGTCCAAAAAGTATCTGCACCCCTACCCTGATAATCTGGTGTGTACAGCTTGGTAGTATAGGTTGTAGGTCGTAGGTAGTAGGTCTTAGGTAGTATAGGTAGATAGTAGTATATATGGATATAGCTACAGGTAGATATGCAAACCCTACCAACCTGTACACACCAGATTATCAGGGTAGGGGTGCAGATACTTTTTGGACCGAGTGTACTTAGCAGCGGAAGGACCATTAGCTCTGACTTCAAACGGTCTACTAACCCATCCTACACGTTGAATTACACACTCGCCTGTTTTTATATTATTATTATTTATTTATTTTGGCAATTCTGGTCTGAAAGCTCCCGAGTTCAAGCTTTAATAAGATCTTAGCTACCTACGACGATCTACCTATAACCTACTTGCCCAATGCCAAATAGAAAAACACTGTTGCCACCCGAAAGTCACCGATCGAAATTGCCGGATTTTAGTTTTTCACTTACATATATTATATTATTAGTTTATTTATTTACATATTCTGCTTGCTCCTGCGTTTTTTTATGCAGACAGGAAGAAAAGTAGGAAGAATGTCAAGTTCAGAGAGGGTGGTTGGAGTGGGTGATTGTTGCGTTCACTGTGTGCAATGCTTATTAATAAATTATTATCGATATAATACATTTTAACAATTAACCCCAAGAGAACCTGTACAGTATGTGCTGAATAATTTTGGTTGAAGGTTATTAAAGCATATATAACGAAGAACAAAGAAAACGAGGGAAATTAAGTTGTCTTTGGTCTGAGAGAGGTAGTTCATCGCAGCTGTTTGGAACATAAATAAACAAACCGCAGCCGTTTTGCCGAAAAGGAACCGTTGCCTCAGATAGCTGTCGCTTTAAAAACCACTTTGATAAACATTTAGACCTCATTCGTGGCCACATGTACCGCCGCGCGTGTGATTGATGGGAGGTGTGGAAACAGATGGTGGAGGTGAGGGTTTCAGTCCAGAATGAATGTTGAATGTACACTTTAGGAAAGTTTAGGACAGAAATCACGGCCATTTCTAAATCCTCGAACAGAACAAAATGAAGCTCAGGATGCAAATATTAGGTAAAGAATAAATATGAACATTCAATTTAATTCAGGATAGCTTCGAAAATAAAATGCCATGGTTTATGTTCTCGAGTGTACAGTCGTGGTCAAGAATACTTGAACACCTCCTAATGTTAACATTATCTTTAAAATCGTTCTTAAGGAGAGTGACCTGTTTTTGTTCTGTCCTTTTCTATCTTTCTCTGGTTTGTATCCATTTGGCCCCATTCTACTGTTTGAAGACGTTTATCCCCATCCAGGTGTCAATTGTTTACTGGTGAGCGGTAGCGAGCCAGCATTTTTTTTTTTTTTTTTTTTTGACAGCAGGCTAAATTTGTAAATTTTTCGATAGAAAAATGTCTCCGGCGAAGCCGGATTTTTTCATATAATGCTGGCTCGCTATCGCTCGCCAGGAAGAAATCGATACCTAGATGGGGATAAACGTCTTAAAATAGTTGGCTGCATGGGGCCGAATGAATACAAGCCAGAGAAAGAGAGAAAAGGACAGAAATAAAAAAAAGGTCACCCCCCGTTAAGGGGAGGAAGATCGTTTTTCTTTTCTGTTTTTCTTTTTTTTCTATATTCCAACTTACTTCCTCTCGGGCATAGGCTGAGAGCCTTAACATTCACCGCTTTACAATGAACAGTGAAGCCCGTGAGGTCTTGTTCCAGTCTAGGGAGTGAGACATGTGAAGCACGTAGAGTACAACGAGCACCTGCCATCTTGCCTTCACATGAGGCACGGTGCTCACTCATGGCCCGAAACGACCCCATCTCTGAAGCCACCTCGTTCCCGTGCTTCACTGTCTCAACCCCTACACTCGGACTCTCACACTTACACACACACAACGCCACCTGTTGAGCAGATAACTCACCAGGCATTGCACCCCTATAGCATATTTTGAATATGGGAATATTCATACAGTGCTATTTAATCAGGGAACAATGAGGGTATTTTATTGACGTTTCGGTGGGCTTGTGGTAATGCACTGATACCAGGTACAGCACAAATTCCATCCCAATAATATCTTCCCATTGATACATCGGGATTTGAACCCGGGACCTTTGGATTACCAGGCCAGTGGCAAGACCACTCCACCACACCTCCCCTGGACCCCCTTCTCCCTCACGTTTAGCTCCATTTTTTTAGATTATAAGACGTTCGGCCCATTAGTTTGGCGATTTGAACACCTTTCGCCCCATTTCGTTGTTAATTTTAAGACATTTCGTACCATTTAGGTGTCCATTATTTCCTGGCGAGCGATAGCGAGCCTGACATTTTAAGAGGAATCAGCCTTCGGCCGGGACATTTTTCTACCGAAAAATGTACAAATTTATCTTGAAGGGGGATCTAAGGGGTGTTTTTTTAAGCTTGATGGAGGTCTAGCGAGAAAACTAAGAAACATGAATTAATAAAAAAAAAAAAAAAAAAAAAAAAAAACGGTCCGTCTCCCCTTAACACCCAAAACGCCCCACATGAAATTAATGGAAGCATGTGATTCTCCCAGTATTCGAACCCAGGACCCCACACACAGAACTTACACGCTCTAACAAATACAAAACCATGATCATTAACTAGTGAATCCCAGTAATATGCTATGTGTGGTTCAAACAGCTTACCAAAATAGTTCGGCAGTGTATCATAATTGCACCTTACAAAATTGTCCGTATATTTCTGACCACGACTGTACAATCCCCTGCAGTAAAGGGCATAATTTGTCAAATTTGTTTAAGCATTAGACACACATCCATTTCTTGAACCTGCCTCCCTGAAGGTTGAAGGCCTAAACATCTGAAAGGCAGACATTGCGTGGCTTTCTGTGGCAGTCCTTCCTTACGATATCCTTCTCTTTCTACAAACACTCTAGTGAGGATCAGCAAATTTGTTCTGCTTGCTTTCCTTTGTAGCTACCTCCCTCTAACCCCCCCCCCTCCTTCTCTCTCTCTCTCTCTCTCTCACACACACACATACACACACTACCTGCCTGACTGACTAGCCGTGGGTGTACTCATGTTCAGGGACCATTACATGCCATAGTATCGTCGTCTGTGGAGTCGTCTGCCGAGGAGGTAGTGTCTGACAATCAAGGTTTTATGCCTCATTATATTAGAAGAATACTTGTGATTCCTTCTTTATTGTTACATGGTTATTATATTTAAGAATTTAGTATGATATTATTACCTCTGCCAACGAGGTTGGAGGAGGTTATGTCTCTTTGTCCATTTGTCTGTAAACAAAGTACAGTATAACAAAAAGCTATGAACCTGATTCACGAAATTTGGTGGGCCGATAGGATATGCGCCTATAGTCTATTCGCTGTAAGTAGGCGATAAATCATAAACTCTATCCTCTGTAACTCAAAAACAACTACAGTAATCGAGCTAATATTTCTACCATTTGGGAAGAATCAGTCAAGGAATTGATGTAGAAATTTACAGCCAATTTGCTCTAGCCATTTTTGAGTTACAGAATATAGAGGTAATGATTTATCGCCTACTTACAGCGAATAGACTATAGTAAGAAGTGATTCAATGTAGGAGACGATCGGTAGAGCGCATTCTCCGCCAGCGTAGGTGGCTCACAAAGTTATGAACAGATTTTCACGAAATTTGCTGGGCATATAGGATTTGCGGCAAGGAAGAAGGTATTTAATTTAAAAGGCGATCAGTAGAGCGCATACCTCCGCCAGCGTAGGCAGAGGTATGCGTACTCCGGAGTGACTTTAGCTATCGTTGTCATTGTTATTATTATTAGGACAATATTTTCATTATTATTGCATAGCTCCATTTTCTATTACTTATTATTATTTTAATTTATTCTCAGTGTTATTATTAACATTATTATAATTATTGATATTATAATATTATTATTATTATTATTATTATTATTATTATTATTACTATTATATTATTATTTATTATTAGTATTATTATTATTATTACTATTATATTATTATTTATTATTATTATTACTATTATATTATTATATTATTATTTATTATTATTATTATTATTACTATTATATTATTATATTATTATTATATTATATTATATTATTATATTATTATTATTATATTATTTATTATTATTATTATTATTATTACTATTATATTATTATTTTGTATTATTACTTGTATTATTATTTAATTATTACTATTATTAGTATTATTATTATTATTATTATTATTATTATTATTATTATTATTATTACTATTATATTATTATCTTATTATTTATTATTATTTATTATTATTATTATTATTATTATTATTATTCTCTTCTTTTCCAGGTAAGTTTGATCAGTGTGGTCACTGTTTTCTGAATTCGGAATAATAGCCGGTAAGATTAAACTATATTTGTTTGTATATTTATTATTATTATTATTTATATTATTATTATTATTATTATTATTGTTTATTATTGTTGTTATTTTGTTTTTGTATTATTATTATTTGTATTATTCATGCTTGTGTTTATGTTGATGGTGTTGTCATTGCCGTTGTCGTGAATGATATCATTGTTGTTCCCATTTTTCTTATATTACGCTAGAAACCGGTTTATATATTCTTAAGGGGGAATATTTAGTTTGTTCCCTAGACCTCCATCAAGCTTAAAATTACACCCCCTTGAGTCCCTTTCAAGATAAATTTGTACATTTTTCGGTAGAAAAATGTCCCGGCCGAAGGCCGGTTCCTCTTAAATTACAGGTTCGCTATCGCTCGCCAGGATAACATCGACACCTGAATAGCACGAAAGGTCTTAATATGGGGTGAAAGTTCTTAAAATCGCTAAACTAATGGGGCAAACGTTTTATAATATCAAAAGCAATGGGGCTAAACATGAGGGAGAAAGGGGAAAGACAAAAATCCCTGAAGTGGAGATCTCCCCTTAAAGGTTACAATTACATGCGTATCGAGTTTTTTGCCTAAACTGCTTTTTTTATATATAATTTTAATTTTACAATTAATAAGAACACGAACTATCTTTCTGTACCTGAATTTGAAAGTAAAATAATTTGATAGGCCCACATACTTGGTCTTGAATTACACAATACAAATTTATCTTCAAAAGTATTCTAAATGACAAGCCTTGCCTCTAAATATATATAAGCAAACAACTCATGTTTGTAACAAGGTTCTCTCCCTCTCTCTATCCAATTCCAACTCTTTTTCCCCAACCTGTATCTATTATCAAACTGAAGCCTAACATATAGGCATCACCCGCCTGCCAATTGAGATGAATTGTGTATAACCATAATAGATCATGGATATATTTATGATATTGACTGAGGGTGACTTGGCAATTCACGTATATAGTATAAACACAAACACACGCACACTCACATATTCCCCCCTCCCCTTCACTATCTCTCTCTCTCTCTCTCTCTCTCTCTCTCTCTCACACACACACTCACACTCTCTCTCTCTCACACACACACATGCAATACTCCGAAAATTCTTACCTTGCTTTGTCCTCTGGTTATTTGTTTTTCTACATACCTTTATATGTATCTATGTTGCATATATTTATTCGTCTTTCTCCCTACTTGTCATTCATTTATCTAGCTTAAAACATGTATTACCATTTTATATATTGTACTTTATAAATTATCATATATAACCTTATTGTCTTTCAACTTTAATCAGATTACGTATATTATCTTTTGATTATTAGTATTATCGTTGAAAAGTTGCTATGCGCGCGCTCTCTCTCTCTCTCTCTCTCTCTCTCTCTCTCTCTCTCTCTCTCTCTCTATCTCTATATCTCTCTCTCACACACACACACACACAACCACCCCTCCCCCCACACACACCTCTACACACACCATCCACCGAGCCCCCCGAACCATATCAAAGCATGGAGTCCAAATTATGGCAAGTAAATTTTTGGTGCTA
>CM064493.1:26455407-26462907 GCA_032716605.1 Paralithodes platypus
AAGTCCCTAATTTCAACGAAAGGCAAACTTCCATAAACTTAGACGCTATGTTTAAAGAAACCTGACTGGAGCTTTTTAATTAACAATAACGACATAGATAGCATCTTGGAAGTTATTCGAAACCAGCTTACCTAAAAGCAGTGCAAGACCTGCATACCATCGAAAATACTAGCGTCCAGGCCCTAATAATAAGCCCAAATGGTGGAATAAAGATATTTCAAACTGCCTGCTTGCTAAAAAATTTGCTAATGATAGATAAAATCCTCACAAAATGACGAAGAACGGGTGAAATTTGTAGAGCTACGACGCAAAGCCAAAAATTTAATTAAGCAAAGTAAAAAGACCTTAGAGTTACATATTGCGAATCAAAGTAAAACAAACCCGAAAGAATTCTATAGTTATATCAGAAAGAAAAAAGTAGTTACTTCAACTGTTGGCCCGTTAGTCGATGAAAAAGGCGAATACACCAAAGACGAAGTACAAATGAGTAATGCCCTCAATACCTTCTTTGCATCAGTTTTTACAACAGAAGACCTCAGTGACATCCCTACACCATCGCCGATTCAGATTGATAATTCAGATGTTCTAAGCAATATCACCGTTACAGAGAGAGAAGGATTGAATTGTTTAGATAAACTCAAGGTAAATAAAACGCCAGGACCTGATACAATCTCGCCTAGAGTTCTAAAGGAAGCTAAGAATGAGCTCTCCAAACCACTGACATTACTATTCAATAAATCCTTGCAGTCTGGAACTATGCCTGATCAGTGGAAGCTAGCCAACGTAACACCGATATTCAAAAAAGGCAGCAAATCCCTACCCAATAAATAACCGTCCAATTAGCTTAACCTCAGTTGTATGTAAAATGCTAGAAACGGTCATACGAGACAGACTCGTAAATCACTTAGAGGAAAATAAACATACTTAAGATACTCAACACGGCTTTCGTAAAAACGTTCCTGTTGTAACAAACCTCTTAGACTTCTTCCACGATATCAACCTCTACGATGAGAGTTGTAGAGCTGTAGATATTATATACCTTGATTTTCAAAAGGCCTTTGACAAAGTGTACAAACGTTTACTGCTAAAACTAAAAGCGCATGGAATACAAGACGGTGTGTTGAAATGGATAGAAAAATTGGCTCACCAGCAGAAAGCAAAGGGTAGTCATAAACGGTAAGGTATCTAAAAATGGACCAATGTAAGTAGCGGGGTACCCCAGGGATCGGTACTAGGACCAAAGTTATCTTTCGAATTTACATCAACGACATAGATGAGGGTATCACCTGCACAATCTCAAAATTTGCTGACGATACAAAAAAATTGCAAATAGCGTACTCTCAAAAGAACAAGTTGACGATATGCAACACAATCTAGATAAATTGTCATGTTGGGCCCAAATTTGGCAAATGAGTTTCAATGCGGATAAATGTAAAGTACTACATGTCGGATACCTAAATGAAAAGCAAACTATTCGATGAATGGCACTCAGCTTAAGAATGTAAACAGAGAAACTGATCTGGGAGTAACAATATCGAGTAACCTAAAAACGAGTCAACAATGTTCAGAAGTTGTTAAGAAGGCAAACAAAATAATTGGCTTTATAGGCAGGTCATTTGAGCATAAATCCAAAGAAGTTATCCTAACCCTTACAATTCCTTAGTCCGCCCTCTTCTGGAATACTGCGTTCAATCCTGGTGCCCTTATTACCAAAAAGATATAAACAAGCTAGAACGAGTTCACGTAGAGTTACCAAAATGATACCTAGCCTAAAGAACAAACCATACGAAGAGCGTCTTAGAGAATTAAATCTATTTCCTTTAACCCAGCGCAGATTAAGAGGCGACTTAATTAAATTGTTCAAAATCATCAAAGGCATCGACAATATGAACTGTAGTAAGTATTTCACTATCGACCAATCTAATTACACGCGGGGAAACGGTTGCAAAATTATTGGTAAATCTTTTAACTCGCACGAATCTAAGAATTTCTTCTTCAATCGAGTTGTCAACTTGTGGAATGGGCTTCCCCGAGACGTTATAGACTGCAGCACCGTTGATTCATTTAAATTCCGCCTAGACAAATATCTCGCATCAAACCCGCGACTGACTGCGTTTGTAAATGAATAACTTTATCCTCCCCTCAGTTACTAAACCCATATGTCCCTTACTAACTTCCTAGTCCTGCCACGTTAGTGGCAGGGCAGTAGTTCCCTTTCCAATGTTCCCTTACCCACTCTAAACCACTGTTTGGACACTTGATCCTCAGTGTTTTGGAGGACAAGCAGCCTAGAAGGGTCACTAGATCTGTTGTTGCTTGATTTCCTTTGTACTCCTTTGTACTCCTTTGTACTATTACTACTCCTATTATTGCTACCATTACAATAACATCTCCACTACTATTACTACCTACTATTAATACTCCTATTATTGCTACCATTACAATAACATCTCCACTACTATTACTACTCCTATTATTGCTACCATTACAATAACATCTCCACTACTATTACTACTACTACTATTACTACTCCTTTTATTGCTACCATTACAATAACATCTCCACTACTATTACTACTACTACTATTACTACTCCTATTATTGCTACCATTACAATAACATCTCCACTACTATTACTACTACTACTATTACTACTCCTATTATTGCTACCATTACAATAACATCTCCACTACTATTACTACTCCTATTATTACGACCATTACCGTACTAGCTTATACACCTCCGCCGTCAGCTGTCCAATGCGCGCTATGCTGGAAGTCATGGAAAGAAAACGGATGTGGTTACCTTGTAGGAAATTATTGTAGGAATTATTAGTATTGAGGTCTTGATTGACGGTAATGTTTGGGGAGAGCTCAGGTGATTTGTGGTATCGAAGTGGTGTCGGCTATAAGGAGGGATTTGTATTTGTGTGTCTATTTATATATTTGTGTATGGAAGTGGTGTCGGCTATAAGGAGGGATTTGGATTGTGTGTCTATTTATATATTTGTGTATGGAAGTGGTGTCGGCTATAAGGAGGGATTTGTATTTGTGTGTCCATTTATATATTTGTGTATGGAAGTGGTGTCGGCTATAAGGAGGGATTTGTATTTGTGTGTCTATTTATATATTTGTGTATGGAAGTGGTGTCGGCTATAAGGAGGGATTTGTATTTGTGTGTCCATTTATATATTTGTGTATGGAAGTGGTGTCGGCTATAAGGAGGGATTTGTATTTGTGTGTCTATTTATATATTTGTGTATGGAAGTGGTGTCGGCTATAAGGAGGGATTTGTATTTGTGTGTCCATTTATATATTTGTGTATGGAAGTGGTGTCGGCTATAAGGAGGGATTTGTATTGTGTGTGTCCATTTATATATTTGTTCAATATTTTATTTAGTTTCCTCCCAGGACCTCCAACAAGCTTTTAGAATTACCCCAAAACCCCTTCGTGCTAAATTTGTATATTTTTCGGTTCCTCCTAAATTGCAGACACTCTCTATAGCTCGCCAGGAAAAAATACACATCTAAGTGGCACACAATGTCTTAAAATCGCCAAACTAGTGGAACGAACGTCTTAAAATATCAAAAGTAATGGGGCTAAACATGAGGAGAAGGGGGTCATGAATAACCAAACCTCCCCTTACGCCTTATTGGGGTCTATTTTTCATAGGGTGGAAAGTTAACGCCTATTTATATAGTGTTCCAACAGACACATGTACACTCGGTCCAAAAAGTATCTGCACCCCTACCCTGATAATCTGGTGTGTACAGCTTGGTAGTATAGGTTGTAGGTCGTAGGTAGTAGGTCTTAGGTAGTATAGGTAGATAGTAGTATATATGGATATAGCTACAGGTAGATATGCAAACCCTACCAACCTGTACACACCAGATTATCAGGGTAGGGGTGCAGATACTTTTTGGACCGAGTGTACTTAGCAGCGGAAGGACCATTAGCTCTGACTTCAAACGGTCTACTAACCCATCCTACACGTTGAATTACACACTCGCCTGTTTTTATATTATTATTATTTATTTATTTTGGCAATTCTGGTCTGAAAGCTCCCGAGTTCAAGCTTTAATAAGATCTTAGCTACCTACGACGATCTACCTATAACCTACTTGCCCAATGCCAAATAGAAAAACACTGTTGCCACCCGAAAGTCACCGATCGAAATTGCCGGATTTTAGTTTTTCACTTACATATATTATATTATTAGTTTATTTATTTACATATTCTGCTTGCTCCTGCGTTTTTTATGCAGACAGGAAGAAAAGTAGGAAGAATGTCAAGTTCAGAGAGGGTGGTTGGAGTGGGTGATTGTTGCGTTCACTGTGTGCAATGCTTATTAATAAATTATTATCGATATAATACATTTTAACAATTAACCCCAAGAGAACCTGTACAGTATGTGCTGAATAATTTTGGTTGAAGGTTATTAAAGCATATATAACGAAGAACAAAGAAAACGAGGGAAATTAAGTTGTCTTTGGTCTGAGAGAGGTAGTTCATCGCAGCTGTTTGGAACATAAATAAACAAACCGCAGCCGTTTTGCCGAAAAGGAACCGTTGCCTCAGATAGCTGTCGCTTTAAAAACCACTTTGATAAACATTTAGACCTCATTCGTGGCCACATGTACCGCCGCGCGTGTGATTGATGGGAGGTGTGGAAACAGATGGTGGAGGTGAGGGTTTCAGTCCAGAATGAATGTTGAATGTACACTTTAGGAAAGTTTAGGACAGAAATCACGGCCATTTCTAAATCCTCGAACAGAACAAAATGAAGCTCAGGATGCAATATTAGGTAAAGAATAAATATGAACATTCAATTTAATTCAGGATAGCTTCGAAAATAAATGCCATGGTTATGTTCTCGAGTGTACAGTCGTGGTCAAGAATACTTGAACACCTCCTAATGTTAACATTATCTTTAAAATCGTTCTTAAGGGGAGTGACCTGTTTTTGTTCTGTCCTTTTCTATCTTTCTCTGGTTTGTATCCATTTGGCCCCATTCTACTGTTTGAAGACGTTTATCCCCATCCAGGTGTCAATTGTTTACTGGTGAGCGGTAGCGAGCCAGCATTTTTTTTTTTTTTTTTTGACAGCAGGCTAAATTTGTAAATTTTTCGATAGAAAAATGTCTCCGGCGAAGCCGGATTTTTTCATATAATGCTGGCTCGCTATCGCTCGCCAGGAAGAAATCGATACCTAGATGGGGATAAACGTCTTAAAATAGTTGGCTGCATGGGGCCGAATGAATACAAGCCAGAGAAAGAGAGAAAAGGACAGAAATAAAAAAAAGGTCACCCCCCGTTAAGGGAGGAAGATCGTTTTTCTTTTCTGTTTTTCTTTTTTTCTATATTCCAACTTACTTCCTCTCGGGCATAGGCTGAGAGCCTTAACATTCACCGCTTTACAATGAACAGTGAAGCCCGTGAGGTCTTGTTCCAGTCTAGGGAGTGAGACATGTGAAGCACGTAGAGTACAACGAGCACCTGCCATCTTGCCTTCACATGAGGCACGGTGCTCACTCATGGCCCGAAACGACCCCATCTCTGAAGCCACCTCGTTCCCGTGCTTCACTGTCTCAACCCATACACTCGGACTCTCACACTTACACACACACAACGCCACCTGTTGAGCAGATAACTCACCAGGCATTGCACCCCTATAGCATATTTTGAATATGGGAATATTCATACAGTGCTATTTAATCAGGGAACAATGAGGGTATTTTATTGACGTTTCGGTGGGCTTGTGGTAATGCACTGATACCAGGTACAGCACAAATTCCATCCCAATAATATCTTCCCATTGATACATCGGGATTTGAACCCGGACCTTTGGATTACCAGGCCAGTGGCAAGACCACGCCACCACACCTCCCCTGGACCCCATTCTCCCTCACGTTTAGCTCCATTTTTTTAGATTATAAGACGTTCGGCCCATTAGTTTGGCGATTTGAACACCTTTCGCCCCATTTCGTTGTTAATTTTAAGACATTTCGTACCATTTAGGTGTCCATTATTTCCTGGCGAGCGATAGCGAGCCTGACATTTTAAGAGGAATCAGCCTTCGGCCGGGACATTTTTCTACCGAAAAATGTACAAATTTATCTTGAAGGGGGATCTAAGGGGTGTTTTTTTAAGCTTGATGGAGGTCTAGCGAGAAAACTAAGGAATATGTGAATTAATAGAGATAAAAAAAAAAAAAAAAAAAAAAACGGTCCGTCTCCCCTTAACACCCAAAACGCCCCACATGAAATTAATGGAAGCATGTGATTCTCCCAGTATTCGAACCCAGGACCCCACACACAGAACTTACACGCTCTAACAAATACAAAACCATGATCATTAACTAGTGAATCCCAGTAATATGCTATGTGTGGTTCAAACAGCTTACCAAAATAGTTCGGCAGTGTATCATAATTGCACCTTACAAAATTGTCCGTATATTTCTGACCACGACTGTACAATCCCCTGCAGTAAAGGGCATAATTTGTCAAATTTGTTTAAGCATTAGACACACATCCATTTCTTGAACCTGCCTCCCTGAAGGTTGAAGGCCTAAACATCTGAAAGGCAGACATTGCGTGGCTTTCTGTGGCAGTCCTTCCTTACGATATCCTTCTCTTTCTACAAACACTCTAGTGAGGATCAGCAAATTTGTTCTGCTTGCTTTCCTTTGTAGCTACCTCCCTCTAACCCCCCCCCTCCTTCTCTCTCTCTCTCTCTCTCTCTCTCACACACACACATACACACACTACCTGCCTGACTGACTAGCCGTGGGTGTACTCATGTTCAGGGACCATTACATGCCATAGTATCGTCGTCTGTGGAGTCGTCTGCCGAGGAGGTAGTGTCTGACAATCAAGGTTTTATGCCTCATTATATTAGAAGAACACTTGTGATTCCTTCTTTATTGTTACATGGTTATTATATTTAAGAATTTAGTATGATATTATTACCTCTGCCAACGAGGTTGGAGGAGGTTATGTCTCTTTGTCCATTTGTCTGTAAACAAAGTACAGTATAACAAAAAGCTATGAACCTGATTCACGAAATTTGGTGGGCCGATAGGATATGCGCCTATAGTCTATTCGCTGTAAGTAGGCGATAAATCATAAACTCTATCCTCTGTAACTCAAAAACAACTACAGTAATCGAGCTAATATTTCTACCATTTGGGAAGAGTCAGTCAAGGAATTGATGTAGAAATTTACAGCCAATTTGCTCTAGCCATTTTTGAGTTACAGAATATAGAGGTAATGATTTATCGCCTACTTACAGCGAATAGACTATAGTAAGAAGTGATTCAATGTAGGAGACGATCGGTAGAGCGCATTCTCCGCCAGCGTAGGTGGCTCACAAAGTTATGAACAGAATTTCACGAAATTTGGTGGCCAGATAGGATATGCGCCAAGGAAGAAGGTATTTCATTTAATAGGCGATCGGTAGAGCTCACACCTCCGCCAGCGTAGACAGAGGTATGCGTACTCCGG
>CM064493.1:26467907-26647907 GCA_032716605.1 Paralithodes platypus
GTTGAGTGCGTTTCTGATTGTGTGTGTGTGTGACAGTGTTACTCAGTTACTTGTTCGTCAAGGGGAATCCACGCAATGCGAGCTAAGCTCATTATTATCGCGCCTCCTTAACTGGGAATGTATTGCGTGAAATGCATGTTAAGTGTTTTATGTACTGTTGGAATGGCTGTGGATGTGTGTGTAGTCTGTATTTAGCCAATTGGCGACATCGGAAACGAAGGCTTAGGGTGGATCTGTATGGTACCATTCTCACTATAGACGGTACCGTCTCGCCCGAAGGCTTAGGTAGCCATCAGCTTAGGTGAACCATATGATACCCATCTCGCCTTGTACCATTTTTGCCAACCCCAGATGGGACGTCACAACATCGTCCACTTATTCCAGGTACCTATTTACAGCTAGGTGAACTGAGGCTAACACATGAAAGGAGACAAGCCCAATTTGTTTCCGCCCGGCCGGGGATTGAACCCCCGACCCCTCGTGTGTGAGACGAGAGCTCTACCTACTAGGCTACGGGCTGTGTGTGGCACCTGTGAAGGTACCTGTGTGTGTATTCTGTGTGTGTAGTCGGTTGAATGCATTTCTGATTGTGTGTTTGTTAGTGTAGATCAGTGACTGTAAAGGTTTGTGTGTGTTGTTGGTTGAGTGCGTCTCTGCTTATGTATGTGTGTGTGTGTGTGTGTGTGTGTGTGTTGGGAATGTGTCTGAAGGAGCAACTGTGTGTCTGTGAGCGTTTGTCTGTGCATGCGTGCGTGTGTGTGTAAATAATAATAAATTATAATATAAATAATCGGTTTATTTCAAGCCGGCAGCCACTGAGGCTTAAAATACACAGACTTAACCTAGATTGTTTCCTAAGGGATCAACAGACTGATCCTGGCTGCTAACGAGGGCGCCTATAAACCCCCTAGGCAGTAGGACGGGGGCAGGAGACTTTGTGGGTCCCCCGAGGCGGTCCGTCCAGACCTAGCCTTCACGATCAGGACACATTTTTGAGAGAACTTCCCCTGCCGGCGCGTGGGATCGAGCCCCCGTCACCAGGGCAAGCGCTCCCAATACAGACATTAAGCACGGTCGGCGACCGTGTGTGTGTGTGTGTGTGTGTGTGTGTAGTGGTGTGTGTGTGTGTGTGTGTAGTGATGTGTGTGTGTGTGTGTGTGTGTGTGTGTGTGTAGTGGTTCGTGCGATGTAAGTATTCAACTGAGTGCGATTCTAATTCTGTATATGTGTGAATTGACCTATTGCAAATGAGTGACTGTATGAACCCGGTGTCACATGTGTAAGTTTATAAGTATTATTGAATTGTCTGGTATTCTATACAAGTTTTTCTGTTAATTTGAAGAGCTTTGCGTTATTAAACTTTGTATAGTATATGGCTATTAATGATTAAGGGGAGGCTTCCACTTGAGGGACTTTTTTCTTGACCCCATTCTCCCTCATGTCTAACCCCATTGCTTTTGAAATTTTAAGACGTTTGCCCCATTATTTTGGTGATTTTAAGAATTTCCGCCCCATTCTGTCAATTTTAAGACCTTCCGTGCCATTTAGGTGTTGATTTTATCCTGGCGAGCGATAGCGAGCCTGTAATTTAAGAGTAATCTGCCTTCGGCCGGGACATTTTTCTACCGAAAAATGTACAAATTTATCTTGAAAGCGGGTCAAGGGGGTGACATTTTAAGATTGCTGGAGGAGTAGGAAACAAACTAGAAACCTCCCCTTAAGAGCTACATAATTCATAACACCGTATTAATGGAGGTAAACATTGTCATATAGTAACTATTTGTCGGTGTATTTATGACTCGGATACAGTGACTCCGAGAATATGCGACACCTGCTTCAGTTTACGTGTGTGTTTGTGTGCTAGTACAGCTCAGTGAGGGTGTTACAGTAAGTTCGACTGTCTGTGTCTGAATGCTTGACATATGTATTCTAGTTTAAAGGGCCGAGAGAGAGAGAGAGAGAGAGAGAGAGAGAGAGAGAGAGAGAGAGAGAGAGAGAGAGAGAGAGAGAGAGAGAGAGAGAGAGAGAGAGAGAGAGAGAGAGAGAGAGAGAGAGAGAGAGAGAGAGAGCAATCAATACCACTAGTCAGCTGTGATCGATGTAACAGAGTGTGACTACTGCACTTATTATGTCATCACTGATCCTCCCCCATGCTCCCAAGGTATTGCTACGAATTTGTATAATAAGAACATAAGAACATAAGAAAATGGGAGTCTGCAGAAAGCCGATTGGCCTAAGCAAGGCAGATCCCTGTATATCTTAATCTATTGTGTATCTAAATGATGGGGTCGAGAGATTAAGAATATGTATTAGCATGAGTTGCGTAGTGTTAATTAAAACACAATGTGGCCTTTATTCTTAAACACACACACACACACACACACACACACACACACACACACACACACACACACACACACACACACACACACACACACACCATCAAATTGGCCTGACTACTTCCCACAATCCACTCACCTGCCAAATCTTCAGAACTAGAATAATCACTTTAGCGTTATATGCATGAAGAGGACCACTTTGTCTACTACGTTTCAACATTGACCTAAAGTATAGCACAGCGTTGTTTTATGAGTATTTCTTCTCATTGATCCTTTCTGAATATTCCTCCTGAACATTTTAAGGCTAAATATAAAATAGTATGGTAGTCGAAATATAATCTGCCAGAAATAGTTCTGAAAGATGAATCAGATGACCAAACAGAATAACAAAAAGGAAACCAGTAGTCTATCAAATGCCAGGCGCCGGGTCATCAGCTCGGGATTTTCTACAAGCCAGATGTGGAAATCGAGGGAGAAAATGTGTTTGCCTTAAAAATTGTGGGTGTTGGAAGGCCCCGTGTTTCCCTGGCGTGGTCTGATCGTGCGCTGGAGGCCAATTGATTCCTCCGCCGCCACCTGCAAGGCCGGGGAGGGAGCGGGAATACTAAGGTGCGTAATCTAGTTTGGATGAATGTGACAGATGACAGAGAAGGTGAAAAATGACCAAGATAATTTTCGTTGTGTATATGCTTCAGTGAATATGTGGAAGGTGCAATGGTGTGTGTGTGTGTGTGTGTGTGTGTGTGTGTGTGTGTGTGTGTGTGTGTGTGTGTGTGTGTGTGTGTGTGTGTGTGTGAGAAGGGATGTGAAGCGAGAATACTAAGGTGCATAATCTAGTTTGGATGAATGTGACAGATGACGAAGATGAAAAATGACCAAGCTAATTTTTGAGGTTTGTATGTACGAGAAAAACAAATAAATACAAAATGAGTGTGTCAGTATGGGAAGGGATGTGAAGCGGGAATACTAAGGTGCGTAATCTGGTTTGGATGAATGTGACAGATGACGGAGAAGATGAAAAATGACCAAGATAATTTGTTTTGTGTATGTGCTTTAGTGAATATGTTTATGGCGCGAGTGTATGTGTGTGTGTGGGTGTGTGTGTGTGGGTGTGTGGGTGTGTGTGTGTGGGTGTGTGTGTGGGTGTGGGTGTGGGTGTGGGTGTCAGTGAGGGAAGGGAGATGGACCGGGAATCTACTTTAGATGAATGTGGCAGATGATGCAGAACGTGAAGAATGGCCAGTTTAATGTTTGTGGTGTATGTTTGTGTGTGTGAGTGGGTGGGGTTGTGGGTGTACGTTGGATGTGCATGCCAAATCGAATAATCTAGATTTGATAAAAATTACTGATGACAACACTTCTCTTTTCACCACACCAACCCTCGTACCACTCCAATCATCATCAACCACAACCACCATATCAACTACAACATCGACTGAAATATCATCACCCCTCCATCAACCAAATCACCCTCACTAATTCAGCAACCTTAACCACAATGTAATCACCATATCAACTACAACATTATTACCTTTTAAAAAACAACAATCGACTGAAACACCATCCCCCTCCATCAACCAAATCACCCTCACTAATTCAGCAACCTTAACCACAATGTAATCACCATATCAACTACAACATTATTACCTTTTCAAAAACAACAATCGACTGAAACACCATCCCCCTCCATCAACCAAATCACCCTCACAAATCCCGCAACTGCAACCACAATATTAACATAATCATCATGGAAACACAACTCCAGCTAGTAACCCCTGCCATTACCCACCATAATATAATCGATTCTCACCCAACAACTATCAACCACAACATTCCAACAACCACACTTCATCACCACTACAACTACATATTTACCACCCCATCAACTACAATTACAACACCGTCACTGCTGCGACAATCATCAACCATATCATAACATCAACAACTGCAACTACATATACACCCCCCATCAACTACAACTACTATTACAATACCTTCACCACCACGGCAATCATCAACCATACCAACTGCAACCACAATGTTAATATCATTACCATGGAAACGCAGCCCCAACCTATAATCCGTCATTCAGTTAACCACAACCAATACATATTACTTATCATCAGTCACCAACAACAACCTTCAACCACAACATCACGACCCCCCCCCCATCCCTCCCTCAATAAAACAACCATAAACGTTTTCATCACCATGGAAACTTAGGCTAACACAAACGTTTATATCCAGGAATAAAAGTACAACCATTACCATTACCTACCACAACATTACTCGAACTACAATAACAACAACAACGAAAAGTACAACCATTACCAATACCTACCACAACATTACTCCAGCAACAGTGAAAAGTACAACCATTACTATTACCTACCACAACGTTACTCCAACAAGAATTACACTAACAACAACAATGAAAAGTACAACCATTACCATTACCTACCACAACATTACTCCAACAACAACAACAATAACAAGTACAACCATTACCATTACCTACCCCAACATTACTCCAACAGCACCCACATAAACAACAACAATTAAAGCAACATCATCACCATGGAAACACAGGCCCAAGCAAATATCCATCATCCAGTTAATTTCCATCACAACACCTCATCTCAACTCAAACAAGTATCACTCACACAATCAACTCTACTTTAACAACCACCAAGAATATAACTATAACCACAACACCATCAGGTCAACACATATCAATCACTAAATCAACCTCTTGAACTATATATAAATCATCATAACCTCACCACTCAATCTCAAACATAACAGAAGCATCACCACTCCATCCACAACAACATCATCACCATGGAAACACAGTCCATCATCCACTTAACCCTTACAGTACCGGTGCCATCCTTTATTCTGGCTACTATTAGACGATTTTATTCAGTTTAAAAGGGGCCTCCAGCAATTAACAGGCTTCAAACTATGTCCCGTAACCCTTTTTACTACCGCAGATCCTTCTTAAACTGCACACAATCGTCTCAATATAGCTAGAATAAAGTTAAATAGACGTCGATGGTACAGAAGGGGTTAATAACAAGAACCACGGCCTACCACAACACCCTCACTGCCACTCCAACAACCAAAACAC
Source organism: Paralithodes platypus (assembly GCA_032716605.1). Classification (NCBI taxonomy): domain Eukaryota; kingdom Metazoa; phylum Arthropoda; class Malacostraca; order Decapoda; family Lithodidae; genus Paralithodes; species Paralithodes platypus. Next base: position 26,473,377 of record CM064493.1, read on the forward strand.
AACAACAACATCACCATGGAAACACAATCCCAATTAAAAGACCATCATTACGTTAATTAATACAACCCTTCCCTACCACAATATTAATACAACCCTTCCCTACCACAATATTAATACAACCCTTCCCTACCACAATATTAATACAACCCTTCCCTACCACAATATTAATACAACCCTTCCCTACCACAATATTAATACAACCCTTCCCTACCACAATATTAATACAACCCTTCCCTACCACAATATTAATACAACCCTTCCCTACCACAATATTAATACAACCCTTCCCTACCACAATATTAATACAACCCTTCCCTACCACAATATTAATACAACCCTTCCCTACCACAATATTAATACAACCCTTCCCTACCACAATATTAATACAACCCTTCCCTACCACAATATTAATACAACCCTTCCCTACCACAATATTAATACAACCCTTCCCTACCACAATATTAATACAACCCTTCCCTACCACAATATTAATACAACCCTTCCCTACCACAATATTAATACAACCCTTCCCTACCACAATATTAATACAACCCTTACCTACCACAATATTAATACAACCCTTCCCTACCACAATATTAATACAACCCTTCCCTACCACAATATTAATACAACCCTTCCCTACCACAATATTAATACAACCTTTCCCTACCACAATATTAATACAACCCTTCCCTACCACAATATTAATACAACCCTTCCCTACCACAATATTAATACAACACTTCCCTACCACAATATTAATACAACCCTTCCCTACCACAATATTAATACAACCCTTCCCTACCACAATATTAATACAACCCTTCCCTACCACAATATTAATACAACCCTTCCCTACCACAATATCCCCACCACCACTCCAAATCCAACCACCAACACAATAACCAAAACCAGAACTTCAACATCATCAACATGGAAACACAGCCTCAACCAAAAATCCACGATTACGCTAATAAAGTACAATCATTATCCACAATATCCTAACTAAAACTCACATCCCCAATATCAACAGCATCATCATCATAGAAACACAGCCCCAACCAAAAATCCACGATTACGCTAATAAAGTACAATCATTATCTACCACACAAAACAAAATCAAAACAAAACACAACACCAAATTCAACAACAACATCCCCAACATCAACAGCATGGCAACACAGTCACAACCAAAAGTCCATCAACCACTTAATTACCCCCAGCCTTCTTATGGGGACGAGGGAACAGGATAAGACTAAGGAGGTCCGGCCCAAATCCTTGAGGGGTCCCCCTTCTCCCTCATGTTTAGCCCCATTAGTTTGCAGATGTTCGGCCCATTAGTTTGTCGATTTTAAGACCTTTCGTCCCATTTCTTTATCGATATCAAGACCTTCGTGCCATTTAGATGTCGATTTTTTCCTTGCGAGCGATAGCCAGCCTGTAATTTTAAGAGGAATCGGCCTTCGGCCGGGACATTTTTCTATCGAAAAATTGACACATTTATCTTGAAGGGGGTCTAGGGGGTGTTGTTTTTTAAGCTTCATCGAGGTCTAGGGAGGAAAAAATAATAATAATAGAGAGATTGATAAACAATCAAATAAATCCCCCCCCCCCCCTTAACTCGTGTAATATTTGGTTCCGTGATCACTTGCCAGGATCTTTAGTTATTATAAGTCTTTGGAATATTGCGGTGGAAGGGGGGACCTCTTCTTAGGCTGGGATTGGCCCGAGAAGTTTACGTATATGTGTGGTCATTTCGGCCTGTTAGTCTTTTTCGGCTTCAGTTATTTCGTCTACGTTCACTCGATTTATTCTGATTAGTTTTTATATAATTATTATCCTGATAACGCTTATGATATTATTTGTAATGCATTTTATAATTACATTCAATTATAAGTGGCCATTTAGTTTTAAACAAAATAATTCCAGCTATGAATGGTTTGTCCAAAACAAGAAAATACTAAGTAAGAGCGAAAAAACAAATAAATCAATATACAAAATACCCAAAACCAATTCGCCCACACCTACAGTAACTCTGTTTAACTTAAGGGGAGGTTTTTAGTTCGTTCCCCAGAATTCCATCAAGCTTAAAATTACACCCCCTAGACCCCCTTTCAAGATAAATTTGTACATTTTTCGGTAGAAAAATTTCCCGGCCAAGGGCCGGTTCCTCTTAAATTACAGGTTCGCTATCGCTCGCCAGGATAAAATCGACACCTAAATGGCACGAAAGGTCTTAAAATTGACAGAAATGGGGCAAAAGTTCTTAAAATCACCAAACTAATGGGGCGAACGTCTTAGAATATCAAAAGCAATGGAACTAAACATGAGATAGAAAGGGATCCAGAAAAAAATCCCTCAAGTGGAAATCTCCCCTTAACCTAGCCTACACTAACTTAAACCTATTCTAACCTAACCTAACTCACTCCAATATTTAGACAGTATGGACAAATAAGCAAGATGATGGCGAATAGACATATGAACGAAATCACCAGTAGCCGCTGGACGGTACTCTGGAATTTCCTCAAGCCTTGGGTCAGATTCCAGTTTGCAGCGCCCTAAGGTTCCCGTTTGGGAGGGGGGGGGGGGGGGGATGAGAAGTAGAGGCCTGGCTTTCACGCCGACCTTTATGGGGGTACTACTCGGTTTTTTGGTCTATTAATTCATTTATTCATTTATTTTTTAGTTTCATCGCTAGATCTCCATCAAACTTAAAAAAACACTCCTTAGACCTTCCTTCAAGATAAATTTGTACATTTTTCGATTGAAAAATGTCCCGGCCGAATGCCGATTCCTCTTAAAATTACAGGCTCGCTAACGCTCGCCAGGAATAAATCGACACCTAATTGGCACGAAAGGTCTTGAAATTGACAACGAAATAGGGCGAAAGGTATCACAATCGCCAAACTAATGAAAGGAATGAAGGAGAAGGGGGTCCAGAAAAAAACGAGTAGTACCCTCTTAACTCCCTAAAAGTCGCTCCTTGTTGTGATTTTATTCCAGGGGGGGGGGGGGGGAGTTGAGGTGTAAAGTGTCAAAGTTTTCCAGGCGGGGGTGAGAGAGGAAAAAAGCAGGGGGCGTTTGGAATTGAGTGTAGGCGTTCCAGCAACCATTGATCACTTTAGTTCCAGCAGAGCCCACCCCTCCTCCTTGGAAGATTCCAGTGTATTTAATGCAACCCAGATAGATCCGTTCGTATGGATAGCACCACTGATGTTCGCTATCCAGCTCTCACTTAACCCTTTCAAGCTCCAATACGCGTTTCTGTTCTGTTTCTGGCTACTATTAGACGATTTTATTCAGATTAGTAACGGTATATGGAAGTCAAAGGGTTGATTGAGATAGTATTTATCCTTTTAATACCCACAGATACTTCCTAAGCTGCATAAAATCGTCTAATGATAGCCAAAATAAAACTGTTAAAACGCATCAGAGCTTCAGAGGGTTAATCTAATCTAGTCTATATTGGCTTAATCTATTATTATTAATGCATATAACAGCATCGGTGTGTAGCACTGTTTAAGAGGAGGTATTTAGTTTGTTCCCTAGACCTCCATCAAGCTTAAAATTACACCCCCTTGAGCCCCTTTCAAGATAAATGTGTACATTTTTCGGTAGAAAAATTTCCCGGCCGAAGGCCGGTTCCTCTTAAATTACAGGCTCGCTATCGCTCGCCAGGATAAAATCGACACCTGAATTGCACGAAAGGTCTTTATATGGGGTGAAAGTTCTTAAAATCGCTAAACTAATGGGGAAAACGTTTTATATTATCAAAAGGAATGGGGCTAAACATGAGGGAGAAAGGGGTCAAGAAAAAGATCCGTCAAGTGGAGATCTCCCCTTAAACATAGTCTAATTAAGTTACTTGCAGTGTGGGGCTAGCTGAAAGCTGTTGAAATAACTTGGAAACATTGACAGAATGAATATAAACACCAAGTGAGGAGGAGCACTTAAGGGGAGATATCCACTTGAGGGATTTTTTTCTTGACCCCTTTCTCCCTCATATTTAGCCCCATTGCTTTTGATATTATAAAATGTTTGCCCCATTAGTTTAGCGATTTTAAGAACTTTCACCCCATATTAAGACCTTTCGTGCCATTTAGGTGTCGATTATATCCTGGCGAGCGATAGCGAGCCTGTAATTTAAGAGGAACCGGCCTTCGGCCGGGACATTTTTCTACCGAAAAATGTACAAATTTATCTTGAAAGGGACTCAAGGGGGTGTAATTTTAAAGTTGATGGAGGTCTAGGGAACAAACTAAATACCTCCCCTTAATCTAGGGACCTGAATAAGCTATCTGCGAAATGTTGTCAATAAAGTGTTGCTGTTTATATAGTCAGCTGATTTGTTGCGTTGCTGCAGGACCAGACTACCCAAACCCAGTAGCATAAAGAAAAACACCCTCCTTTCCTCAGACCTTCCCGTTTCCATAACCATTCCCTGCCAGGTCATTACTAAGATGGCCGACCCCCTCACACGCACCCCCGGCTTATTCCAGCTCAGGAACTCTAGCCCTACTGACCATTCCCTACCTCATTTGGCCAACACACTCGCTTTGTATGTAGGACACTGGACATTATTATATTTAATGTTGGTCCTGGGTTCGAATCCACGGACTGCCACATGTGTTTGTAAATTTAATTAATCGATTTTAGGAGTATAGTTGGTTGTTGGAAGGAACATAATAATTAGTGTATTCCTATATGTCTTAGTTTCCTCGCTAGACCTCCATCAAGCTTAGGAAAACACCACCTAGACCCCCCCCCCCCTTCAAGATAAATTTGTAAATATTTCGGTCGAAAAATGTCCCGGTTCCTCTTAAAATTCCAGGCTCGCTATCGCTCGCCAGGAAAATTTCGACACCTAAATGGCACGAAAGGTCTACTGCACAACAATGCAACCCATGACAATACCACAATGCTCACAACCCAACCCAACACTAAACCAATACACAGCACAAGCCTCACACGCACCCCAGCTCAAGAACCCTAGCCCTACTGACCATTCCCTACCTCATCTGGCCAACACACTCGCTATGTATATCTATCTATCTATCTATCTATCTATCTATCTATCTATCTATTTATCTGTGTAGAACACTGGACAATTCACCAGTATTACCTGCGACGGAACGCCGTAGGTCTCAAGGGGAGATGGGCCGTGTTTTTTGGTCTATTAATTAATGTATTCCTATATTTCTTAGTTTCCTCACTAGACCTCCATCAAGCTTAGGAAACACCCTCTAGACTCCTCTTCAAGATAAATTTGTACATTTTTCGGTAGAAAAATGTCCCGGCCGAAGGCTGGCTCCTCTTAAAAATGCAGGCTCGCTTTCGCTCGCCAGGAAAAAAATCGACACCTAAATGGCCCAAAAGGTTTCAAAATTGTCAACGAAATGGGGTGAAAGGTGTTAAAATCGCCAAACTAATGGGCCGAACGCCTTTCATATCTTACTAACTCTTGGTCTTCCTCCTTTCGGGACTTCGGTGAGACCTTTTCTATTGCACTAGAGTCTAGTGTCTAGTGACTAGACATATCGAAGGCCTTAGATAGAGTCTGGCACAAATCTTTAATTTCGAAACTACCCTCCTTCGGTTTCTATCCCTCCATCTGTGCCTTTGTCTCTAATTTCCTTTCCGGCCGTTCCATACCTGCGGTTGTGGACGGCCATCGCTCACTTCCTCATACTATCAACTCCGGTGTTCCTCAGGGCTCTGTCCTATCTCCCATTCTCTTCCTAATTTTCATAAATGATTTTCTCAACTGTACCTCCAGTCCCATCCATTCAAATGCAGACGACTCTACCTTACACTACTCAATTAGTTTTCCTGAACGCCCCAGCCAGCAATCCCTCAACAACAAACGTAATATAGCCATGCAACACTTGTCTTCTGATCTAACTACTATTTCCAATTGGGGCAGAGAAAACCTTGTTGCCTTCAATGCTTCCAAAACCCAATGTCTTCATCTTTCTATCCGTCCGGAACTCCCAGAGGACTATTCCTTACACTTCAACAATACAAAAATCAATCTTTCATCTTCTCTCAATATTCTCGGTGTCTCTTTTTCTTCTGCTCTCACTTGGAAAGACCATATTGCCAGTCTTGATAAGGCAGCCTCCCAGAAGCTGGGTGTGCTCAACCGCCTCAAAGGGTTCTTTACCCTTGAACAGCTTCTTGCTCTGTACAGGGGCACAGTGCGTCCTTGTATTGAGTATTGTTCACATGTGTGGGGAGGATCCTCTTACACCGCACTCCTAGACAAAGTAGAAAGGAAAGCCTTTCCTATCATTAACTCCCGTCTACTCACCAACTCTCTGCAATCTCTCTCTCTCTTCGCCGCAATGTTGCATCTCTCTCGCTATTCTATCGCTACTACAACAATCAATGTTCCTCAGAGCTTTCCCAGTGTATACCACCTCCTCTACGTAGGGTACGTAGTACCCGTCTTGCAACACAATCCCACCCCTATTCTATGCAACTCTCCAAACCAAAAGTGAAACATTATTCTCAGTCTTTCTTCTATTCAACTGTTGAGCTCTGAAACTCTCTCCCAGAATCAGTGTTTCCCTCTTCCTATGACTTAACTTGCTTCAAACTCCGTGTGTCCAGGCATTTTGACTTGAACGTCCCCATGATTTTGGCCCTGTCATTCTTTCCATTTTTGGGGAGGCACTCGATACAGGCAGTTCTGCCTTTTGTCTCCCTCACTCACATAGAAAAAAACCCCACATACACAATCAAACACACACAACAGATAAGATAGTGCATGTCAAATCAATGTAGTATGATGTAAAGACAAACCACTAGCTTGGAGTTATATAAAAGCAACCACTTCCAAAAATCGCTACTAATAATTACTAGTCATTTTAAGATACACTACAAGCCTGCAACATTAACTACACACAGACAACACTACACATCACCATTATCACCCCCAACACCCTTCTCACATTATACACACACGGTACGCCATTAAGGACCACGGCGATACCATCTTTAAGGGGAGACGGTTCACTTTTTGGTCGATATTTGTCATGTATTTATTTTTGTTCTAGTGTCCTCCCTAGACCTACATCAAACTTAAGATAACATCCATTAGATCCCCCTTCTAGATTAATTGTAAATATTTTGGTAGACAAATTTCGGCCGAAGGCTGGTTCTTCCAAGATTACAGGCTCACTTTCGTTCGCCAGGAAAAAAAATTGACACATAAATAGCACGAAAGGTCTTAATATTGACACGGAAATGGGGAGGAAGGTGTTAAAATCGTCAAATTAATGGGCCGAACGTCTTGTAATCTGAAAACTAATAGGGCTAAACACGAGGGAGAAGGGGCTCTAGAAAAACGAGTCATCTCCCCTTAAGGACCACAGCGATACCATCTTTAACTCCCTTTTATTAGCATTCCGGTTCCAGGCCCCCCACAACTAAATTACCAGATGGGGATAAGGAGATGAGATGGGTCGCTCGTATTGTGAAACAGATATGTCTTGGGTTCTGGGGGGAGTCTCGTTGGCTTGTTTTTCTAGAGATCTAGCTTGGTTTATTACTCAAGTTTATGTGATACTAATGGTATTCCTTCATTAACTGTTTATGTGATACTAATGGTATTCCTTCATTAACTGTTTATGTGATACTAATGGTATTCCTTCATTAACTGTTTATGTGATACTAATGGTATTCCTTCATTAACTGTTTATGCTTAATTATGACGAAGATGTTATTTGATTTCTTCTGTATACCACTTAATTATGATATGCAGCTTATAAAGACCAGCTTAAAGCGCTGTTTTACGTAACTCGTATTCCGATAATATGCTATATATTGTATATGTTAAGTATCGCTAAGCTATTTATAAATTTCAAAGACTACTACAGTATTAGGAAATCAAAGATAAATAAACACATTATATTCACGGATCTTTTAATCAATGTTACCAGAATAATTAACATAATTACTTTAAGAATAATAGTAGTAGTAAGTAAAGCGGCACTTGATAGAGCACATACCTCCACCTACGCTGTATGGTTCTTTACTATTAATATTATAGGCCTATGTATTCTTCCGGATCTTGGTTCCAGGATATGATAAGGATCGCCTCCTAAATTAAAATTTCTTCTTCCTTGTCACATATCATATCTGCTCACCAAATTTCGTGAACATCGGTTCTTAACTCTGTGAGATATCTTGTTTATAGACACAGACAAACTTAAGCGAAAACATAACAACCGTCCAACTTCGTTGCCAGACGTAATGATGATCGTGATGATTGGTATTAACATAGAGAAAATGATTGTAAGGAGGAGGAAGAAGAGAAGAACAAGTACAGTAGAAGAAGGGGTAGAACAACAATGATTACGATGGAAAGTACAATAACGAATAATATTAGTTTTACAACGATAATGATAATGATCATGATAAGGTGGACCAGGAGAATTATCATGTGGATAAGCATGATGTAAATAACAATGAATAATGATGATTTTTCCCATTGGTAATTATTATAAAAGTTGTATACAAGAATTATTATGATATAAAAATATTACAATATACACTCGTTAATATGGTAATTTTTCCCTTATGATATGCACCCCTATTTCCTCCCAGATGACCCTGATCATCTTCCCACCCAATTAAGAAAGGGTGTTTATAGCGCGGTAGGGACCCCGTATAAGGCAGGCGGAGTAATTAAGGGGATAGTACTCGCATTTTCTGAATCCCCTTCTTCCTCATGTTTAGCATATTACTTTTGAGGTTTTAAGACGTTAGTTCCGTTAGTTTGGCGATTTTGAGACCTTTCGCTTAATTTTTCTGTCAATATTAAAAACTTTCGTGCCCTTTAGGTGTCGATTTTTTTCCTGGAGAGCGATAGCGAGCCTCTAATTTTAGAAGGAACCGGCCTTCGGCTGGGACATTTATTTACCGAAGCATGTACACATTTATCTTGAAAGGGGGTCTAGGGGGGTGTTTGTCTAAGCTTGATGGAGGTCTAGCGAGGAAACTCAAAAATAAATTATTAAATGAATAATATGATATCGACCAAAAAACATGCACTACCCCCTTAAGAGTGTGTGTTTCAGTGCACGAGTTATAAACCCGACCTGCATATAAAGATCTGAAGCCAGCGAATAATTGCATTTTAGTGAACATAAATGACCCCTCGAGTGGAAGGCGTTTTTTTCTCTGTTCTTCGATTTTTATCATAACACTTGCTGCACGGTTGCATTATTTTGATATTATTCTGGACGATATTAGAGGTTTTGGAGGATTTATTATATGGGTTAAAACTTAATCAAGTCTGATTTCCAAGTCTTCCTAATCTGGATAAAATAGTCTAATGATGGCTAGAAAAAACGGCAAGAGAAACATCAACGTACTCAAATGGGTAATGAAAAGGTATTCAGCTGCCAGTGAAGAATATGTTATTTTCTCTAGTGGGTTAATTATATGAGTATCTGTGAATTTAGGATGAGAGGTATATAATTACTTTATTTTGTTGGTGTTTGCGGCGGTAAATGTAATTATAGGGTTTAATGTTATCTCGGTAGCACTGTTGCATAATGGGTGTGTGTGTGTGTGTGTGAGAGAGAGAGAGACTGTGAGAATGAGTGAGTGTTTTTTTGTTTTCTTTTTTAATTGTACATACAGGATACATTACACAGTCACATGGAGAGAGCAAGAGAGAGAGTTAAGCTACATAAATATATGATTGGATAGATTGATGGTAAACTAGAGGATATTCACCATGGGTGCAAACCCACAGTTTACAGAAGAAGGTGTTGGGGTCGAGGAGGAGGAGGAGGTCCCTTAACTCTTTTACGCTTCAGAATGTCATGGCCACAAACCATATACTAAGCTCTCTGCCAAGTATACACCCCTTATTGGAAAAATAAATAAAGAAAGAAAGAAAACACCTCGTACACACACACAATATAATTCTATACGACATTGACAGTCGCAATGCAGACACCACACACGCATCACAATGCACACAATACAAAACCAAGACAACACATGGCTCGCCCATACCGGTCCATCTAGACAACTACATTGCAACATATCTTAATACAACAACATAACCCCCGTACCCTCAACACAACTTATGTACCCCACAAACCCACTCCACCCAATCCCCCCCCCCCCCCCCCCCCCCCCCCACCCACTCCCACTCCTCCTACCTCCCCACGGTCCCACCCACTCCTCCCACCCAACCCCAACCTCCCCCTGACTCAAAACCATATGATCCCCCACTTTTCAGAAAATCAAACAGAGTGAGGAAAATTAATCTCACTAGCCCCGGCCATCACGGGGTTTTGGGGGGGCGGTGAGCCCGGCGATCCCCTCACATCCGGCCCCCCATCAATTTCTATCATGGAGGCCGCGAGATCAGAAAACCTTGGCGATATTACAGTTTCGGAGAGTTTCATTTGTTCGTCTTGGTGTTTCTGTGACTGTCTCTGATTTTGTCTGTTAATTTTTGTTTATGTTTCTGCCCCCCCCCCCCCCCCCCCACACCTCACATCCTCGCTATCTCTCTCCCCCTCCCTCTATTCCTTTCTCTCTCACTCTCTCTCACACACTCTCTCTCCCCTCCGCTCTCTTTCTCACACACATACACACCCACTTACATAAACACACACATACAAATGCACACACACACACACTCTCTCTCTCTCTCTCTCTCTCTCTCTCTCTCTCTCTCTCTCTCTCTCTCTCTCTCTCTCTCTCATGTCCGGGTCAGATTTTAGTTCCCCGGGATGATTTATGGGGTTAGTGTCTGTCTGTCTGAATGTATGATCCTCCTCGCTTTTTGGGTTTCCGATCATTAGATTTTTGTTTTCTTTTTCTTTCTTTCTTTTTTTTTTGGGGGGGGGGTTGATGTCTCTCTTTTCATCTAATAATGGGGCATTATTTCCATCGCGCGCACACACACACACACACACACACACACACACATATATATATATATAGTATACACTATATTTTTTTTAGGAAGGTGAAGATACTTCCAATGATGGATATGTCAACGAAAATAACATTTATGACGAAAAATTATGATTATAATGAGAGAGAGAGAGAGAGAGAGAATGAAAAATGTGGGTACGTAGTAAGTTAAAGGAAGAATAAGCGAGTGTGTGTGTGTGTGTTACAAGGAGTTGCAAGGAGTAGTTAGTATCTCAAAGGCTTTGCATTCCATTCCAACGAGATATTCTAGGTGAGGAAACGAGAGATTAAAAGAGGCAGTTTGAGCTCATTATTATTATGTATGCTTGAACTTCCGTTGTACAACGGGAGAGAGAGAGAGAGAGTGAGTGAGTGAGTGAGTGAGTGAGCATAGCCAACATTTGACGAGACATGAACACAGTTGCCTAAGAAAATACGTAGGTGCGACATATGGCTATGTGCGTATTTCGGACTATATGAAAGTTCAAGATGTAGACGTTGATATTAAAGGGGGTCACCTGCTTTTTTTTATCTTTCTCTCCTTTTCTCTCTTTCTCTGACTTGTATTTATTTGGTCCCATTCAGCCAACTGTTTTAATACGTTTATCCCCATCCAGGTGTCGATTTCTTCCTGGCGAGCGATAGCGAGCCAGCATTGTATGGAGATATCCGGCTTCGCCGGAGAAATTTTTCTTTCGAAAAATGTACAAATTTAGCTTGCTGTAAAACAAAAATATATATGCTGGCTCGCTACCGCTCGCCAGGAAAATATTGACACCTGGATGGGGGTAAACGTCTTAAAACAGTAGGTTGAATGGGGTCGAATGGATACAAGCCAAAGAGAGAGGGAGAGAAAGAGAAAACAAGCGAGGTGGGCTCCCTTAAGACGAATTACAAACTATAAAATGGTTGTAGTACACTTATCAATTAAACCAAAGCTCAATATAAACTAAACCAAATGAAACCAATTCAACATATTCTCCATCTCTCAAAAATCCATTTACTTAGCTTACTAGTGAATACAATCAGTAATTCATCATAATTGTCTGTATAGTCCTCTACACCTCCATATAATACATTTCACAGATGTCAGTATATTCAATCCGCCCTGTAGTGATGTCTGCCAGATGTTGAATAAGCATTGGCATTGGATCAGACTGCGTTACAAAAAAAAAAAAAAAAAATCGTGCTTATAAATTTATGGTTGCAATTGTTTTCATTTAAATATGTTTGGCGGTCCAACTTATTTGTATTGCTTTATCTATTTATGTATTTATTGATTTATTTAGTAATTATTTTTGTATTTTTTTTTTTGGGGGGGGGGGAGAGGGGGAGGTAATGCAATACGAACATTAGGTCAAAATTCTACAATCAACTTAACGAAGTCGTTCGAGTATACCATCTATTTTAGTCCCATATCATACTAAGATTAATGTGGCAAACTTTTGTGGACCAGGAAGGGGATGGGGGACAGTCGAAATTCCCAAATTCCCAAATTCCCATCCTAGAACAAGGTTGGAATTATGTGGTGGGGGTCTTCTTCATTCCCAACAGTGATAATTCAGGATCTCTCTCTCTGTCTCGCTCTCTGTCTCATTCTCTCTCTCTCTAGCTCTCTCTCTCTCTCTCTCTCTCTCTCTCTCTCTCTCTCTCTCTCTCTCTCTCTCTCTCTCTCTCTCTCTCTCTCTCTCTCTCTCTCTCTCTCTCTCTCTCTCTCTCTAGTAGTGTTAAGGCCGAACAATCTATTAGGGTCTGCAAGGTCTATAAGGTCAGAGTATCTGTGTAACTCTGTGTAACTCTCTCCGTGCAAGAGAAAGGGTCCTGAAAATTAAGAGTTCCAGAGATGAAATAATCTTCATAACCTGAGCCAATAACGGAAGGGAGGGAAGGAAAGTGTGTGTGTGTGTGTGTGTGTGTGTGTGTGTGTGTGTGTGTGAGAGAGAGAGAGAGAGTGATTTGAAAATGGAGGTTATATACAAGAAGATAGATAGTTAGATACAAGAAATATATGAGGATGAAATATATAATTAAAATTGTAATTAGCATAATATAGGCCTACTAATGTAAATTGATAGGGTCATATAGGATTTGAAATAACGGAACAAAGTAACGAATATTTTAAGATAGAATATAAATAGACGAGTAAGAGTGTGAAGAAGAATTAAGAAGAATTAGTGTGGCAAAATTATAAAATAAATTCATAGAACCTTTAGACTTAGAAATATTATACTTTCTTGAATCATATAGCGAATCTAGAACAGTACCTTCCTAGAATTAGAGTTATTGGGTATTCTTATCAGTATTCTCTCTCTCTCTCTCTCTCTCTCTCTCTCTCTCTCTCTCTCTCTCTCTCTCTCTCTCTCTCTCTCTCTCTCTCTCTTGGTTCTCCCTCCTTTCTTCCCTCCATCTTTCTTGACGACTTCAAACAATGTCTTTATCTTACTTCCACTCAGTTTGCTTCTTAACTCCCCCGACCTCTCTCCCATTCGGTGTGTGGGTGTGGGTGTGTGTGTGTGTGTGTGTGGTGTTGTTTGTGTGTGTGTGTGTGTGTGTTGTCCTTATTGCTTATACCCTAACTTGCATTCATAATCAAAATGCCTCTCATGCAATTATCTTTTCATACCGGTATATCTGTTTAATTCTCATTTTACATGACTTTCTGTCTCCATATTTTACTTCTTCAGTTCATATTCACCATTAAACACCAAACTCATTCAATTTAACATTTATGTATTATCATAATTATAACAATCACCACCATCATCATTATAATTGTAATCATCATTTCATTATCATTGATACTCTCTCTCTCTCTCTCTCTCTCTCTCTCTCTCTCTCTAATAAAGAAAATGAGTGAGGGGATTACTAAGTGACCGTGGACCTTTCTCACTCTGCACTCATTTCTTCTACCCCTTTTGTTTCTTCCTTTGCCTTGTTTCCCTCCTTGTTTGTTGCTCCTTTGTTTATTTTGTTATTTTGCTTCTTCGTTCGCCATGTTTCTTTCTTCGTTTTGTTTTTCCCATTGTTTGTTTCAGTTTCCACTTGTTATTTCCTTCGCTGGTTTCTTCCTGCCTCTTTGTTTCTTCCTTTGCCTTGTTCTCGTCTCGTTTTCATCGTTTGCATTATTATAGCTAGAGAGGAAAGTGAACATATCGGAATATGGAAATATGTATAAAACTAAATGACCCATACTTGACATATCCTTCACTCTATTCTGTAACTTGAAGAGGGACATTAACATAAAGGAATAAGGACAGGAATATGCAGAAAACAGTTTAACCATACGTGTTATTTGTTTCCTTGCACTTCTAATATGTTGGTATCCAAAGGGGAATATTCATACCGGTACGCAAACTGTTTAACTACTTGATATGCACAATTTTAACAAGCAATCTTATTTCTCATTTATGCGTACCGTTTTTGTTTTGTTTTTTCTTATAACAATAATCAGTTTTGCAGTATAATACTGTGCGGTAGCAAATCAATAACTGCTTACGTGATTTGACTGTCCTACTTTTCCTTCTGGGGTCGGGTGGCTAGGAATCCTCCTCCTCTTGTAAAATTCACCTACTAGTCGAGACAGAGAAATGGGCGCGGGAACGCGAAAGTGGTCACAGACCCTAGAATTGGAACTATAAATGTTGTTTCTGCTCGGGCTCTGTCTCCCCCCTGCTACGGGGTATGTGCCTGGGTATATAATGTACATGCATACATACATACGTACATACTTACGTGATTTGAGAGGCACTACACATTGCCTATTCTTGTGGCTGACATAGTACTTTAGTTATGGTTATCATCTACTGTATGTTTCATGTAAAAATATATCACACCCTTCAAAGGTAGTGAAGATAAACATTGCATAGAACTAATTTCGAGAAATAGCTGGGCTAAAGTTTTCCTTCTAGCTGTTTAAATTTAAAGCATATAGCTTTAACCCTATCTAATGTGCGGGGTAGTTTTGGAACCCCTATCCCCTTGGTGTTGCTTCATTAGTTTGGCGATTTTAGGATTTTTGAATGTTAGTTTGGCGATTATGAGAAATTTCGCCTCCGTTCAGGGGTCACTTTAATCTTGGCGAGCAATAGCGACCCTGCAAATTAGAAGAGAACTGACCTTCAAACAGGAGTGTTTTCCACCGAGATGTATATAAACATAATTATAGGGGGATCTGGGGAGCGTGTTATTGGTATTTTTTATAATTTTGTTTTAATATATTTGTTTAAGCTTGAATGGGGTCTGAGGAAGCGACCTTTTAGTTTAATGGGTAAACTAAATATATATTGTTTAAATAATGGTAAAATCAATCAAAAACACTTAATTATAATCAAGTACTACTACTACCACGATAACCCACGAACGTCGGAGGGCATTTATATTTACTACACTTCCCGTTATCCATAACCTACCGTTTGTTTCCTAATTACCCTCGACCCGGCTTGGTTATTGGCTATCTAAATCACTGTGCGGGTAATGCCGCTCAATTACCGGCAGTTAGTGAGTGTGAGGCCCGTACTTAAGGTGACTTGGGGGTAGTTAAGGCAGTTCCGACGCCAACGGTACTTATGACGTGTATCCGGTACGGTACTTATGACGTGTATCCGGTACGGTACCGTGATAGCAACGGGGAAGAAAATCACCGAATTGTATACAGGAAGATAGGTAAGGTAGAGGGAGAAGAGACAAATGATAAATGTGTGTGTGTATATACAGTACACACATATATATATATATATATATATATATATATATATATATATATATATATATATATATATGGTAGAGGGTAGAAAAGTGTAGAAAGAAGGAAATATAAGAGTAAAAGATGACGGACAGCATATCTCTCACACTCATACGTATTTTCTCACTTACTCTCTCTCTCTCTCTCTCTCTCTCTCTCTCTCTCTCTCTCTCTCTCTCTCTCTCTCTCTCTCTCTCTCTCTCCGTGCCTCCCAGCCTTATAGAGAAACTGTTTACTCAGCGGAGACCTTTTCTATACAACCCGTCTTATTAAACTTGTGCAGCGGCCGGAATGAATAGAAAGACTGGGGAACTCTTGGAAAACACGTACATGGGGACACACATACATACATACATACATATATACATACACATACGGGGTCTTTCATACAAGTGTACACATATACGCATACACATGGAACACCTACGCACTCACATAGACACATGCACTTGTAAAGACATTATACTCACACACACTCAAACATTGGCTCTCATACACATTTACCATACACATGTACACACACACTCATATACTTACATATACTCAGATATATGTACACATATACAATCATACAGACATATACTCATAATCACTCACACATGAACCATACATATGCAGTCACACACTCGTAAAGCTATATGTTTACATACACTCACACATGGACCATACAATCATGTACATGCAAACTCGTACATATACAGTATATGCAGTACACTCACACATGGACCATACATATGATCGCAAACACACACACACACACACACACACACACACACACACACACACACACACACACACACACACACACAACCACACACACACACAAACGCACACACACACACACACACTATGACGCAGTGTCCCATAGAACCAAATTTGAGAGGAGTTTCCTGATGAATAGAGTCCCTTTGTGTCCAACCAGGTTATTTCCAGTCCTGAGAGAGAGAGAGAGAGAGAGAGAGAGAGAGAGAGAGAGAGAGAGAGAGAGCGAGAGAGCGAGAGAGAGAGAGAGAGAGAGAGAGAGAGCGAGAGAGAGCGAGAGAGAGAGAGAGAGAGAGAGAGAGAGAGAGAGGAAGAGTTGTGTATGACTAAATATATTGAATAGAGAGAGAGAGAGAGCGAGAGATAGAAAGAGAGAGAGAGGGGGGGACTTGTGTATGACTAAAAATATTAGAGAGAGAGAGAGAGAGAGAGAGAGAGAGAGAGAGAGAGAGAGAGAGAGAGAGAGAGAGAGAGAGAGAGAGATCTGGTATATACTAACAATTAATAAGAAGAGGTAAAAAGGATAATAACAAACAAGGCGAAGGACATAGCAGGCGAAGTAAAGGAATAGATGAAGGAAAGGGAGATATATAATCCTTGGAAGGAAAAGGAAAAAAGGTTGTATGAGAGAGAGAGAGAGAGAGAGAGAGAGAGAGAGAGAGAGAGAGAGAGAGAGAGAGAGAGAAAGTGGGGGAGCTGTTTTGTGAAATTGAAGGACAAATGGAGAAGAGTAACTAAAACGTAAACACAAGAAAACAGTAAACAGAAGGATGGAAAGGAATTTGGTTTGTAGAGTTGAAAGTAGCCCGATATCATAAAAACAGCACAATATGTCGTGTTTCCCCGCTGATGGCAATTTGTCATGTCCACAACTTGATTATTAATTTAACCTCTTATAAAGATTTTATGGCGAAATATGTTATCAATTATGAAAAATGGTCTTAAGGGGGGTGACCTGTTTTTTGTTATTTCTGTCCTTTTCTCTCTTTCTCTGGCTTGTATCCATTCGGCCCCATTCAGCCAACTATTTTAAGACGTTTATCCCAATCTAGGTGTTGATTTCTTCCTGGCGAGCGATAGCGAGCCAGCATTATATGAAAAAATCCGGCTTCGCCGGAGAAATTTTTCTATCGAAAAGTGTACAAATTTAGCCTGCTGTCAAACAAAAATAAAAAATATGCTGGCTCGCTACAGCTCACCAGTAAAAAATTGACACCTGGATGGGGATAAACGTCTTAAAACAGTAGGCTGAATGGGTCCAAATGGATACAAGCCAGAGAAAGAGAGAAAAGGACAGAAATAACCCAAACAGGTCACCCCCCTTAAGGCGAGTTGGGTCGTATTTGTTTCCTCATTTATATTATCATTTTGTTATCATGTTTTAGTTTCCTCCCTAGACATCCATCAAGCTTAAAAAATACACCCCCAAGACCCTCCTTCAAGGTCAATGTGTACATTTTTCGAAAGGCTGGGTCCTCTGAAATTATAGGTTCGCTATCGCTCGCCAGGAACAAATCGACACCTAAATGACACAAAAGTTTTAATATTGACACAGAAATGGGGCGAAAGGTCTTAAAATCGCCGAACTAATGGGCCGAACGTATTACAATCTGAAAACTAATAGGGCTAAACATGAGGGAGAAGGAGGGCCAGAAAAGCGAACCAAACCCCCTTAGTATTAAGGGGAGGTTTCTAGTTTGTTTCCTACTCCTCCAGCAATCTTAAAATTTCACCCCCTTGACCTCCTTTCAAGATAAATTTGTAATTTTTTCGGTAGAAAAATGTCCCGGCCGAAGGCCGATTACTCTTAAATTACAGGCTCGCT
The DNA here is from genome assembly GCA_032716605.1 of Paralithodes platypus. Taxonomy (NCBI): domain Eukaryota; kingdom Metazoa; phylum Arthropoda; class Malacostraca; order Decapoda; family Lithodidae; genus Paralithodes; species Paralithodes platypus. The sequence goes on from CM064493.1 coordinate 26,491,652, forward strand.
ATCGCTCGCTAGGATAAAATTGACACCTAAATGGCACGAAAGGTCTTAAAATTGACAGAATGGGTCGGAAATTCTTAAAAATCACCAAACTAATGGGGCAAACGTCTTAAAATCTCAAAAGCAATGGGGCTAAACATGAAGGAGAAAGGGGTCAAGAAAAAAGTCCCTCAAGTGGATATCTCTCCTTAAGATGTAGAGACGTAGTAATATGCATTTATATTTTGTTCAGTAAGCATCGAGAAATCTGCTGGTAAGGGATTGAATTTACCGTCAACTGAAAATATACAAACTATAGAATTTTACATTATTACAAAATAATAAATGATAATAATTAAATATATATGACAAAATGGAACTTTGTCAAACAGACGAAAGTTAATATATGCACATGACAGATCTGAGTAAGAAAATATGATGAAAGTAAGACACAAAACAGAGGAAGAAAAACTTATATGAATTTTCATTTTGAAAGAATAATATATATAGATAGATAGATAGATACAGTAGATATAAATGAATAGATAGATAGATAGATAGATATTTGTATTTACATATATTTATATTTAAATATAAATTTATATTTATCTTTCTCCCTCCCCATCCCCGTGAATTAGTAGCGAGGGGAAAGTGTTATCAGGGTGCTGGAACATGAATATGGTGATTGGAAGGCGCGTCCGTCCTGCCAGCAGCCGCGAATACCATTATCAGCCAGGGGAGTTACGGCGCGAGAGGTGTGTTTCAGATATGCACTACCTACCACCTGATTTGTGGATGTGTAGGAGAGAGAGAGAGAGAGAGAGAGAGAGTACAAAGGTAAACAAGCAACAACAGATTTACTGATCCTTACGAGGCTGCTTATAAGTAGGCCTAAACTACAGATACTATGTGAAAACAGGATAGGATAGCACAGTACAAAGTATAATAGAGAGAGAGAGAGTGTGTGGAAGAAGAAAACCGACATATGTAAGACGAGTTAACATAGCTACCCTGTAAACATCTTATCTATCTATCTATCTATTGCCGCACGCCGTGATCTCCGAAGGGGTGGCCACGAATGAATCGCCCTATACACCTCTCTCCCCAGTCAGTCGACGACCCTCCTCCCATCCAGCACCGATTTCACGCATTTACTTCTTAACTCCATCCATCAACCTCTCTCTTGGTTTACCTCTCCCTGTCTGTCCTTCCACTTCACTCTCGTACATTCTCTTAGTCATTCTCTTGCTTCCCATACGTTCCACATGGCCGAGCCACCTCAAGGTGTTCCTTTTCACACTTTCTAGCACATCTACATCCACACCACATCGCTCTCGTACTTCCTCATTCGTCTATCTATCTCTCCATGTAACTCCGCACACACTTCTCAAGTAACTCATTCCACCCCTCTCACTCTTGGTTTGTGTCTCTCCATCAACATCCATGCTTCACTCCCGTACGTCAATGTCGGGATTATCACACAATCATTCAATGACTTCTTTATTTCCATGCTGACCACCCTATTTCTTGTTACTGCTTTCAGTGTTCCTACAACCCTCTTATATTGTTGCACCCTCTCCCACACTTCTTCCTCCATACTCCCCTCTTTACTCAACAGACTGCCCAAATACTTAAATGAACTGACATTCTGCATAGCCTGACCATTCAACCTCACCTCACACTCTGTGGCTGCACCCCTTTCAAAGACCATAACCTTATACTCTTCCTCGTATTTACCTTCATATTCCATTTTCCACACACTGTTTCAAACATATTTACCAGACGCTGCAACTCCCATTCACAAACATGTGAACGTTTAATTGTAACAAAAATGGTACACAATAACATTGTTCTTCGATGTATCTATTCATACTACAATACATAACGATTGACAGACTTACGTGTGCCATTTATGTTTCAATTAAATATTCAGTTTGGGAACGCATGTATCAATTACCTCTTCAGATGAGAGAGAGAGAGAGAGAGAGAGAGAGAGAGAGAGAGAGAGAGAGAGAGAGAGAGAGAGGGGGGGGGGGCGGATTTGTGTGAGAGAGATAGATAGGGAGCCGCGAATACAATTATCAGGTTGGGGAGTTACGGCGCGAGAGGTGTTTCAGATATGCACTACCAACTGATTTGTTGTTGTTGCGAAGAGAGATAGATAGATAGAGAGATAGATAGAGAGAGCGAAAGAGAGAGAGAGAGAGAGAGAGATAGAGAGACCCACCGACCAACCGACCGACAGACAGACAGACAGACAGAAAAGGAAGTAAGAAAGGAAGGAAGGAAAGGAAAGGAAGGGATAAGTATGTGCGAGGCCAGTAAGGAGATTATGGATGATGAACCTGGTGATCGAGGGAGTAATACTACCTTAGTCATGAACATGTGTAAGGCCTTACTTTTCTCCTTATCGGTACAACATTTATTTTTGGCTTTTTGCAGAAACACGAATGTATTTCCGCGTAAATATATAATGACCTTGAAAGTGTAGTAGGTAACTTTGTTGTACTTTACGAGGGTTCATGCCTGAAATCCTGTTAATAGATACCAAAAGTTCGGACTGACAATGATTGGTGAAGTCCTTTGGTGATAAAGGACTCTGAAAAGATTGAAACATTATATTATTAAATTTTAATTCAAAAGGTTGTGAATAACCTTGTATAGGATTAGTAACAGGACATATAAATGAACATTTACAGTATATATATATATATATATATATATCCTCAAATGTGAAAAGTTGGCTTATGTGGGAAACAAACATTTATGATTTGTCATGGTTATGGAGAATCAACTGTAAGTCTTTGGATAAATATATAGACTAAGCAAAGTTATATAATGTGTCTAACCATAGTTACACATTTGTCTCACCATGGTTAAAAATTTGTCTTACCATGGTTACAAAATTGCCTAGATATCTGTGGATATTACCAGATAGACTTGTTTTTGTGTGATTACATTGGTGAAGGGCAAGTTTGAGAATGAAATAATGACAGGTGGGTACTTTGTAAGGTTTATGAAAATATTAAGTTTATTTATATCAATCAGTAATGTGATCACCAATTCCCTTTTAATATTAATTCATAATATTCTGAAATTACTATGGTCCTCCATATTATTTCGCTTTCCCTTTTGATCAGGACAGTTATATATTTTCCATGCTATATAATTATGTGGTTTTGATAATACCAGTAGATATGCGTGTGTGTGTGGAGGAGGGTGGGGGGGGGGGGCGGGGAGGGGGAGAGATATTAGGAAGAAACGAGATAGAAGACAGTTAAAAGAGGTTATGAATTATAGTATAAATCAGTCATTGAGAGAGAGAGAGAGAGAGAGAGAGAGAGAGAGAGAGAGAGAGAGAGAGAGAACTAATCAGCATACACTGCAGCCGAAACATTACCATAAATTTGACGGATCACCCCCGCACCATCTGTATCTCCACACCCGTGATTCTCTGACCTACCCTCTCTCTCTCTCTCACTCTCACACACACTCTCTCTCTATCTATCTATCTATCTATCTATCTATCTATCTATCTCTCTCTCTCTCTCTCTCTCTCTCTCTCTCTCTCTCTCTCTCTCTCTCTCTCTCTCTCTCTCTCTCTCTCTCCTAATATTTGATAAACTATTTGATAACTTTGTATAATTCTACTTTTTCTTCACTGTTCTTCATCTTCATAATTAACTTTTTTGTCTTTCTTTTTCTTTTATTTACTTCCACTCCTTCCATTTTATCTCTTAATTACCTTTAGGTTAAAACAAATATACACCCTGACACAATTTACACAAACAAACAAAATAGTCAGATGAAATCAAGTATTTGTTGTGTAGACAAATTAGATTAGACTTAAACTTCGTCGAGCTACACTTTTCCTTGTAGTGTACCTTGGAAAACATAGCAGTCAGTTGTTTTGCAACTATAGTCTATTCGCTGTAAGTAGGCAAGAGGTCATGACCTCTATCTTCTATAACTCCAAAACGACTAGAGTAATCAAGCTAATATATCTACCATTTGGGAAGAGTCAGTTAAGGAATAGATGTGGAAATTTACAGCCAATTTGATCTAGCCCTTTTTGAGTTACAGAGTACAGAGGAGTACAAAGGAAATCAAGCAACAAAAGGTCTAGTGACCCTTCTAGGCTGCTTGTCCTCCAAAACACTGAGGATCAAGTGTCCAAACAGTGGTTTAGAATGGGTAAGAGAACATTGGAAAAGGAACTACTTCCCTGGAACTAATGTCCGTGGCAGGATTAGGAAGTTAGTAGGGGACAGATGGGTTAGTAACTGAGGGGGGGATAAAATAAAGCTATTCATTTACAAACGCAGTCAGTCACGGGTTTGATGCGAGATATTTGTCTAGGCGAAGTTTAAATGAATCAACGGTACTGTAGTCTATAACGTTTCGGGGAAGCCCATTCCATAAGTTGACAACTCGATTGAAGAAGAAATTCTTAGATTCGTGTGAGTTAAAAGATTTACCAAGAATTTTGCAACCGTTTCCCCGCGTGTAATTAGATTGGTCGATAGTGAAGTACATACTACAGTTCATATTGTCGATGCCTTTGATGATTTTGAACACTTGAATTAAGTTGCCTCTTAATCTGCGCTGGGTTAAAGAAAATAGATTTAATTTTCTAAGACGCTCCTCGTATGGTTTGTTCTTTAGGCTAGGTATCAATTTGGTAACTCTACATTGAACTCGTTCTAGCTTGTCTCTATAATTTCGGTAATAAGGGCACCATAATTGAACGCAGTATTCCAGAAGAGGATTGAGGTCACGATTTCTCGCCTACTTACAGCGAATAGACTATAGTCGTTATAGGTCGTAAATTTGTATGATAGTTGGAAGAAGTAGAACAACTCTGATTTATCAAAATTAGTCAAGATTGCCATAGGTGCAGACTATGATAAACAACATATTATGTTGTAGGTGTATGTAAGATATGAATTATTTGAGAGGTCAGTGAATTTCCTTTAACTATTATAAAACACAATTTTTGTGTTCAATACTTTAGCTTGAACAGTCCCTTCCTTATTTACACGAACACTCCTGGCTGTAGCTAGACTATAAGACACAGTAACAGTAAGTATACTCTGTTTCATTTCATCTAACGGTAAATTGAATCCGTTAGCTGCTACTTTCTTGATACCTAATGGAAAAATATGAAACCACTATGTCTCTGCATCATATTAAGACCAAGTTTATATAATTAGCACCATATTTCACTACAAAATCTTCCGACTAACTGAGAAAGCTTGATGGGAACTTTACAATTTACCGCCAGTTGAAAAGAAACAGACTATAGACTATAAGAACACAAGGTTCAACACACTCAATAATCTTTATATATATACACCTGCTATACCCAACACATAATGCATAAACACCGCTATCCCATGCATATTAAAGTGGCAGTTCCCTCTCTCCCCCACACCACCACGAGCAGCAGAGATAACCCTTCAACCTTTAAGGGGGGTCACCGTTTATTTTTTATTTTTCTTTCCTTTTCTCTGTTTCCATGGCTTGTATCCATTCAGCCCCATTCAGCCAACTGTTTTAAGACGTTATCCCCATCCAGGTGTCGATTTCTTCCTGGCGAGCGATAGCGAGCCAACATTGTATTGAGAAATCCGGCTTCTCCGGAGAAATTTTTCTATCGAAAAATTTACAAATTTAGCTTCCTCTCAAAACAAACATATATATATGCTGGCTCGCTACCGCTCGCCAGGAAAATATTGACTCCTAGATGGGGGTAAACGTCTTAAAACAGCAGTCTGAATGGGGACGAATGGATACAAGCCAAAGAGAGAGGGAGAAAAAGAGAAAACAAAAACGAGGTGGGCTCCCTTAAACCACCCTGGACTATCCCCTTGTTTATACATAATTATTCCCTAGTCAGATAAGCAAAATATATTGATTTCCTGTCGCTAGCTCGAGACCACCCCGTTTTCTGAGAGCGAGAACGGGTGATGGGTGTGAAGGGGGAACTCAAGCGGCCTGAATAATGAATACTGATGACTTGGAATACAAATTTCACTCACACACACTTACTTACATACTCTCACACACACATAGTCACTTACATACTACTACTTACACACTCACTCACAAGCTGGTAAACTATCAGCTTGTGAGAGTCTACACGTCTCTCCATGTCTGATGTAGATTGTAGAGAGTGTATCTGCATATGTACGAAGCTCAGGCACCTTCTCAGTCGCGTGTGACCTCTTAGTAAAGGGGAATTAAGTATCATATTGTATTCTATCTTACGAATTTTTCGTTTGGTGGTTGAAAGTGCGCAATATAGGCCTACCTACAATTAATATTATTCACAACTATCACACACACACACACACACACACACAGCCCGTAGCCTAGTAGGTAGAGCTCTCGTCTCACACACGAGGGGTCGGGGGTTCAATCCCCGGCCGGGCGGAGACAAATTGGGCTTGTCTCCTTTCATGTGTTAGCCTCAGTTCACCTAGCTGTAAATAGGTACCTGGAATAAGTGGACGACGTTGTGACGTCCCATCTGGGGTTGGCAAAAATGGTACAAGGCGAGATGGGTATCATATGGTTCACCTAAGCTGATGGCTACCTAAGCCTTCGGGCGAGACGGTACCGTCTATAGTGAGAATGGTACCATACAGATCCACCCTAAGCCTTCGTTTCCGATGTCGCCAATTGGCTAAATACAGACTACACACACATCCACAGCCATTCCAACGATACATATAACACCTACACATATAGGAGGCGGGAAATAACGAGCATGCTCACTCCCGCAATACAACTAGAGTAAGTACATGTACAGTTGTACACATCCTCGACGTCAATGTACGTCCGAGTTTTAGGGCTATAGTATACTGCAGGGTGAATTATGAATACAGAATAATGAATACTGATGAGCTAGAACACAGATTACTTTTCATATACACACATGTGATCTTACACACACACACAAAGAGGCATGCACTCACTCATACACACTCTTCAGCGACAACGTTTCTGAAAGTGTTGTGGCTAGTACTAAAGGGTGAATAAAGCATACTGATTATACACACACACACACACACACATATACACCCCTTCAGCGACAACGTTCCGGAGAGTGTTGTGGCTAGTACTGAAGGGTGAATAATGAATACTAACACACACACACACACACACACACACACACACAACACTCATGTATACACTCACTCATACACACCCCTTCAGCGACAACGTACCTCAGAGTGTTGTGGCTAGTACCGTAGGTGAATAATGAATAGTGATGACCCAGCATACAAATTCACTCCATTACAACCCTTGACGCGGATGGTGGTAAGATTCTCGCTCCCGGAATATAGACGAGGAAAGTTAGCTCTTTTTATCAACATATTTAACTATTTCTGACGTCGCTAGGTAGGCCTACACCCTCGAACAGTGCATTTGTTAGTTGTTATATAGGAACTTTTAAGCAATTTACATAGATATGGCTAAAGAAAAGCGAAGCACAAAAACATAATTTGACAGCGAAAAGGATAGGCTAAGTGTTATTATTTCTCTTTTGTGTCTTCATAAATAGCTAAACTCGCATAATAGAAGTATATTTGTGTTATTCTTAAAATGTGTTTATAGTTTCTTCCCTAGACCTCCGTTAATCTTAAACAACAACAAATAATAATAACAATAAAAACTTTCGAGATGAATTTGGCATTTTTCGGTAGAAAAAATGTCCCCTCCTAATTTACAGGCTCGCAAGATAAATGTCGACACCTAAATGGCACGAAAAGTCTTAAAATCGCCAAGCTAATCGAGCAAATATCTTAAAATCTCATAAACTAATGACGCTAAACATGAGGAAGAAGGGAGTCCAGAAAACCCCCCTTCAGAGGTATATGAGTGACAGTGGTTTTGGGTGGGATGAGGTGTGACGGCTGACAGGAGCATAAGGCGATTTATTCATGGTCACTCACTAATAGATCAAAGTGGCTGGCAGAATATAGATAGATACATCATATTTTCCCTCACCGAGTTGTACAACCTCTTTTAGCCTGACTGGGTGCCAACTTGTGACTCGTGTTAACTAACCCTAAAATGCGATGCTCTGGGGGGTGACCTGCTTTTTGTTATTTCTGTCCTTTTTTCTCTTTCTCTGGCTTGTATCCATTCGGCCCCATTCAGCCAACTATTTTAAGACGTTTATCCCCATCTAGGTGTCGATTTCTTCCTGGCGAGCGATAGCGAGCCAGCATTATATGAAGAAATCCGGCTTCGCCGGCGACATTTTTCTATCGAAAAATTTACAAATTTAGCCTGCTGTCAAACAAAAACAAAAAATATGATGGCTCGCTACCGCTCACCAGTAAAAAATTGACACCTGGATGGGGATAAACGTCTTAAAACAGTAGGCTGAATGGGGCCAAATGGATACAAGCCAGAGAAAGATAGAAAAGGACAGAAGAAAAACAGGTCACCCCCCTTATCCGAGTCCCTTCTCTTTAGTCTCTATTATTGTATATGAGAAGAACAAAATATGGTTTACTGTTCTTATTATATTTTTGGAAGTGATAATATGGACAATACAACGCAATTCCAACTGGTGATGGGCTGGTCTATCAGAGTGAGAACTGAGCGATCTCTGCCATACCCATAGCTTACTCTGACTGTTCCTTTTACTTTTATATTTTCTAGATCTCAAGTGACGACGTCTCTTCCGTGGATTGACCTCCCAGTCTACCTACTGTAGATTGGAAGCCAAAGCGTCACATTTTTTCCTTTGCCCCTCAACTTTATCTTCATAATTGCTGAGGGGCACAGGGCCCTGGGTGGGGCTTTGGTTTCCTGGGCATTTCCGCACCCTCCTCAGCTCCCCGCCATGGAGTGGCTTCGGTCACCCAGGCTTTATTGTGGTCGGCAGTGAGGGTTCTGTGGGGGCGCACGGTTATGGCCTTGGCCTGCTCGGGGCCTTGGGGCTGTTCGGCCAGGCAGCTTGGGGAACAACAACAACAACAACGCAATTCCATGTTATTTTCCCTGTTTTCCTGTTCATAGTAATTCCAGTCTTAAGCAAAATTGACACGCTGACAGACCATCTTGTTGACGGTTTTTGATAATCAACTTTAAACTCACACCCCGTGGTAGACTATCCTTACCAGACCACAAACAGTCTCTGATCAGTACATTTGTTATTGCTTAAATTCCCCTCTGTATTTCTTTGTTTTCCTTGTATCTACTACATCTTTCGTACGACATCCCATCCCCTGCGTCACCTACATTACTCATGTTAGGGTCACGACTGGCCTGTATACATCCCATCACCACAGCTCTGTCATTTTGTCAGGTAGTTTTAGAGCATGCTTATACCCTTAGACTCACTTCTTAAACAATACAAATAACTAAATAAGTAAATAAATAGATAACATAAAATAAAGTAAAACTAAATATAAACAACCGTTTAACATATCCTATTTCAAGCTTAAAATTAAGTCCCTTCAATTTAAATTTGCATTTTTTCGGTAGAAAAATGTCTTGGGCGCAGGCCATATTCTACTAAAGTACAGGCTTGCTATCGCTCGCCTGAAAGAAATAGGACACCAGGATGGGGCAAAACGCCTCATAATCGTAAAAAAACAATGGGTGTAAACGTCTTAAAATGGTTGTATGCCTTTGTGTTGCCTGCATCGTTCCCACAACAGCCCATCTCCATTACTCTTCCCGGGTCACGACTGGCCTGTATACATCCCCCCGCTATCACTCACTTCTACAGCTCTGTCATCTTCAGGCGTTATTATCCTGGCCACTACATAGCTTATATATACACTGATGCAGCCTCGTCCTACCCTCGCCATCCATCAGCTTTCTTAAGTTATCTCGGTGCTCTTTCATTGGTGTTCCTTCTCGTGTACTTCTTCGCTACCTTCTCCCCCACTGCATACTCCATTTCCATCCTCTTACTAAATTTATCTTCGTCATACTTCTTTCATCACAAACCTCTTCCCAGATGCATACTTTCCTACAAAAATAGGAAACAAAAATAAGTCATCAAATTTACCCCAGATGCCAGATGACGCTTTTCAATATTCCGCTTACACCAGGTTCCATTGTACTGCTATAATTAATTAAATTAAAATTAGCCCAGCAATCTTGACCACTAACCTCTATAACTCAAAAAGGAACGAGTTGGAGCTAATATTGTTACCATTTGGGAAGAATCAGTCAGGGAATAGGTGTGAAAATCTACAGCCCATTTGTTCTAGCTAATTTTGAGGTACAGGGCAATGGGGTCAACATTGCTGGCTGAATTATAGTGAATAGACTATAAGTGATCAAAGGCATTGAGTGTGAGGAGACTGAACATCTGTCTTGTCATGCTGTGGAATAAATGTGTGTGTGTGTGTGTGTGTGTGTGTGTGTGTGTGTGTGTGTGTGTGTGTGTGTGTGTGTGTGTGTGTGTGTGTGTGTGTGTGTGTGTGTGTGTGTGTGTGTGTGTGTGTGTGTGTGTGTGTGTGTGTGTGTGTGTGTGTGTGTGTGTGTGTGTGTGTGTGTGTGTGTGTGTGTGTGTGTGTGTGTGTGTGTTTCGGCTGTGAACTGAACGCACTATAACTAATGCGCCAAAGATTCATTATTTCCTTCTCCTTGTATAAATTCCTATTTCATATTTCCTTATTCCTCTTCTTTCCACTGATATTTTACTCCTCCATCTATAGATCATTATCTGGACCGCCTGTTGTTTGCAGCTGCCGGTAAACTTAATACCACAACACCTGATTTGTCGATACCTTCTGGAAAGAAAAAATATGGAACTACTTTGTCTCTGCGTTACTTTAATGCCAAGGTTTCATAATTAACAACATATTTTGATATAATACTTTCGTAACAGTAATCAAGATAGGGACATATCAATTGACCACTTGCGAGTTTCAGCTTATTAGGAAGTTAGAGGCACAGACATTGATATTTAGCTGAATTAACAACTAAAATAAGGTCGTAACACATATATAAATTTATATAATCACAATAATTATACTTTCTATCTATAATAGATCGACATTATTGTTACATTATTTTGTTCTATATCGATGTAAACGGCTCCATCTTACTTATAGCCTGAAACTCACAAGTGGTGAATTTACTTTCAGCTGGAAATAAACAGACTATAATGATGATATATTTCTTCTGTTGACGTTCGGACTTACAATAAAAACAAACATGATTTTTTTTTTTTTTTTTTTTTGTTTTTTTTTTTTTTTACAGAAGAGGAGTACCGATTTGACCAAATGGAACTCATTTACACACACATGCACATCTACTCTTGTCATTTTACCCTTTCAGGATACGAGGACGCATTTCTTAGAATCTATATATATACAGTATGTTTTGGCCTGATGTAGCTATATGCGAAACGTTGTCAATAAAGTGCTCTTCCTCGCATGGTGTTTATTTTCAAAAGTTATCATAGTATTTTGTCGGATTTGTGTCATGTTTCGGTTATAATAGTACTTTGACGGATTTGTGTCCATTTCTTTGCGAGACATATAATTACACAATATCATGAGTTACAAAAAATAAATAATAATAATAATAATAATAATAATAATAATAACGTCGTATTGCATGTGGATATAACGAAAGCATCCCCCAGGCGATCTTACAATATACCGTGCAAGAAAAGTGTCGTATCCTATGTATGTAAATTGGCAGGGTCGCGACACCTCGGTATGCACAAAAGAGAGGTGAGGGGAGAGGAGAAAAGATAAACACAATAATACAGGAACAATAGTAGGTAAGAGGGTATAAGAGTAGCTACGAGAAGAGAAAAAAAAACATGCAAAACAGAAGAGAAATATACACAAAGAGGAGTGGAGTGAACGGTAAATTAGAGGAGAGCAGAAAGGGGGAGAAGAGGAACGAATAAATAGAAGAGAGCATGTCAAACGATAAGATACAATATGGAGACAAAGGGGGAGGATCAAAACCAAGAAGTGAAGTTCAATATGCAGTTCGACCGTCATCCCCAAGGCGTGCAAACATGACGAGTCTTGTCATATGTATGCAAATTACCGTGGTTTGAATACTACGATGTAAATATAAACAGGAAAGAGAAGAGGAGAGGAAAGGAAAGGAGAACAAGAGAAGGCACAACAGAAGTAATGGACATAACAATACGAGATTAGCAAAGAGGACAAGAGAAGGGAGGAAAACAAGGAAGAGAGAGAGAGAGAGAGTGAGAGTGAGAGAGAGAGTTACTTAGTTAAATAGGACTTCAAAGGCTATCAACCCTATTTGATTATTAAGCCTGCACACTATAAGTCAAGAATAACGTCAGGACTGGAGCCTCTCTGCGAGAGCTCCAGTCCCTTAAGAGAGAGAGAGAGAGAGAGAGAGAATGCACGATAAGCCCCAAGACCAGCAAGGTGTCATATCCTATGTATGTAAATTACCATGGCCGCGACACTACGGTATAAATATAAACAAGAGAGGTACGAGTTGCACCGGGATCCAACAATTAACGTCTCGCAATTCTCTCCTGTATCTGAGAGAAAGAGGGAGAGAGAGAGAGAGAGAGAGACTAATGAAAACTATAGTAATTAGTAGATAATTTGAAAACAAAAGCCACTTGCATATATTCACACAAGCAGGGAGATATATAAAGATATAGAGGGATACAGAGTGATAGTGAGTGTGTATGTGATCTAAATATACACAAAATGGGTTATGCAAATTAAAGGGTAGTCCTACTCTATTTAGTCATGATGTTAAATAAAACCAGAGAAAATGAAAGACGGGGGATAGAAAGAGGGAAGGAGGAAGGAGAGAGAGAGGGAAAGGGGGGGGGGGGGGGGCGCGCATGTGAAGGCATTCGAACGCTCGTCGGTATAGAATTTCCCCGGCCCTGTGATTACTGATCTTTATAGGAATAGTCAATAAAGGCCTTAGCCAGAGCAAACGGGAAAAACACTGAACCTCACTGAAAGTTTGTGGAAAGTGGGAGTTACGTCGGGCGCCGCTACCGTTCGCCTCTCGCAATAACAGGGGCGCAATTTGGGGGGGAAGTGGGAGAGGGGGTGAAGGGGGAGAGGAATGAGACAGACTATAGGGATGCAGGTGTCGATCCAGAACACACCTGCTGCAAGACATGTATGGGACCGGAAGCCAGCCCGTCGACCCTTTACCTCCCATCCATCCCATCGAACCCCTGACCTTAAGATGAAATTCAGACCCATTTATGAACTGCAACACACTTAAATTAAGCTAGGAATGACCGGCCTGCATACTGGTGTGTGTGTGTGTGTCTGGGGTGGGTGTGGAGGAGGGCGGGGTTTGTATAAGGGAGCAGGAGCAGCAGCACACAAACGCGAAGGTAGCCTTGGGGGGTTTGTGCTATCCACTGGGCAAGTCACGACTCCGCGCACAAAAACTTCACCGACCGACCGACAGAGCTGCCCCGCCACCACCACCACTACCACATCTCTTCTCGGCCTCTTGGGCTACCGGTAGACGAGAGGGGAGGGGAGGGGCTGGAGGGAGGGGGAGGGGAGTGGGTTAGAGGGAGGGGGAGGGGAGTGGGTTAGAGGGAGGGGGAGGGGAAGGGGCTAGAGGGAGGGGGAGGGGAGTGGGTTAGCGGGAGGGTGAGGGGGATAGACGGAGGGTGAGGGGGAGGTGGTGGTGGAGATACATGGGTGTTGGTTGGGATGAGATGGCTGGTGTAGATTGTTGGAGCAGTGGAGATGGTTATTGGTGGAGATAGAGGCTGTTTGGATGGTGGGGAGGAGAAGGTGAAGAAGAGAGGTGGTGGAGATCCAGGATTGTTAGTTGGGGTGAGATGCTGGTAGTTGGGATAGTTATAAGAGTGATGGTGTTGATGTAGATTGGGGGTGGGTGGGGTAGATGGTGTTTAGGAGGGGGAAATGCATAGTTTGGGTTGAGATGCCTGGTGTAGATTGTTGGGGGATAACAGAGATATTGTTCTTGGTGGGGAAGAAGCGAACAATATGGATATTGTTGGTGGTGAATATGCAAAAAGGATCATATTTATTAATATTAGGATCAAATCTATTGTTGGGGATATTGGGGAGACGTCAGGTGGTATGAAATACAGGGGGGGGGGGAGAGGTTAGATCCCCCTCTCCCACATTTGTTTTGAGATGTTAAGACAATCACCCAATTATTTTGGAGATTTTAAAACCTTTCGTGCCATTAAAGCCGGTATCACACGAGCGCTTTTTCACCTAACATTTATCCTTTACACTGGTCTGGCAGCTTATGAGGTCAACATTTATAATATTCCTGTCACCTAAATTCATCTACCATCAGTCTAGTTTCCGATACCAGTGCAAAATACTTCAGAAATGTTGCCAGAAAAATTTTGATCATCGAATGTTGACTAAAAAAGCTCTTGTGTGATACCGGCTTTAGGTGTTCTTAGCGAGCGATAGCGAGCCTGTAATTTTAGGAGGGGCATTATCCTACCGAAAAAATGCACAAGCTTATCTCGAAGGGGGATCATGGGGGTATTTTTTAAAGCTTGATGGAGATGTAGGGAGGAAACTAAAAAAAATATATAATAATAACTAAATAAATTAACAGATATATTAACATTTCCCTTTAATTGGGAAAGAGGAGGGGGCTAGAGGAGAGAAGAGAGTGTTGGGGTGAGACGGGTGGTGCAGTATTAGGGGTTGAGGACTTGGTGGGTGTAGTGAACGAATAGTGTTGGAGAGAGAGAAGTACAGAAAGAAAGAAAATTGCTGGTGATTGATGGGGTGTCGAGAATGTTGGAGATTCGTAACTTATAATGGTGGTGATGGAGGTGAGACATTGGGGAAGACTCGTGAGGATAATGAGGTCGTGTGGATATATTGGTGGAGATATGTGAGTGATGGAGATTGCTGGGGATAGATGAGTGTTGGAGATGTTAGAGTGTAAGGAAAATAGGTTTACAGATTGAAGAGAGATTGGTGGTGGTGGTGGTGATGATGGAGAGAGTTGGTGATCGAGAAGTGGTGGGGGAGATAGAAAAATGATGGGGAAAGAAAATAGTGTAAATTAATGGAGATAAGAGTACTCGGAAAGGTGGTATAGGTTGATATAAATGCAAATACATTTGTAGAATTGAGTGGTGGAGATTAGTGTGGATAGCAATGTTGGAAAGGTATTGGAGAATGGTGGGGAAGGATGTAGAGAATGGTGGAGATCAATAAATAATATAGAGGTGGTAAGGAATGTTGGTGATAAAAAAAACAATTGGAGAGGTGGTGGGGATAAATAATAAAATGTTGGGGACATATGGATAGTGGTGATATATCTTCTCTTCTCTGATCTTGTATATACTAGATTTGTCGCCACTAATATATATACACCAATTTACATACATACTACTCGACACCTTGAACGCCTTGGATGACTTTGATTACTTCATTGGTCTTATCATACTTGTTTATTTAGATTTGTTTTGTTTTAAAGTACTTATATCTTCTCATGTTGTCTCTCCTCTCCTCTCTTACCTTTATTTGTTTTGTTCTGATTCTCCCTTGTTTTCATATATCTCCTCTTCCTCTTTTCATCTCTCTTCTCTTCTCTTCACCTTTATAACTTTAATGTAAAGTCTGTGTGCATAATTTAATACACATATTTGCACCAACACTGGTTTACATAATAAGCATATTCATTTTAACACAATTGAACATCATTAACTTTTGAACATAATTAATTTTGGCATTCATTATAAGACCAATATAAATGTGCATAATGTATATGTTTAAAAACCTGAAAACGTGTTCAAAATATTATACAATACTAATATTAAGCAATAGTTAAATGTACCAGTTTCGTTATGATTTATGTGTTCTATATAACACATACAATTTATTATACAAATGTATCTCATGCCTTTTTTTCCCCCTTCTCTCTTTTCTCATCACCTCACATTCTGAGCAAAGTTTGATTTAGTTCTGGAATATTATTACTTCATTTCGTTACTTATCTCTTGTCACAGCTCAGCATCAAGGTTGGTAAAAGCATATCCTTTCTTACTTATAATGAACAGGGCATAGCTTATACCCAAGTGTCGCGCCCCTAACAATTTACATGCATTCCAAAACAACACCTCCTCTGCGTGCCTTGGGGATCACTTTGCTTCTTGGGTCTTATCGGGGTTTCTCTTAATTCCTCCCCTTTTCTCTTTATCTGTTCTATTTTTTCCGGTTATCTTCTTTCCTCATTACCCCCTTCCTCTGTGTTTATTAATGTTCTCCTGTTCTCTCCAATTCATCGTATGCTCTCGTGTTTTCTCTTATTGATGTCGTTTCCATATTTAATCTCTTCCTATCTCTTCTCTTCTTTTCTTTCCATCTCTTTTCTTCTCCCTTCTTATCTAATTTATACCAGTGTTGTGACCCTAGTAATTTGCGCACTGCACATACGACACGATGCCTCCTTTCCTTGAGATGACTAAATTGTACTGGTGTTATCGTGTTAAGTCTCCTTTTCTCTTAGCACTTATTGTTTGTTGTCTTCTCTCCTCTATTTTATTTTCTCTTATTTTCTTTGGTATATGTCATTATCCATATTCAGTAGACTCTTATCTTCAATTAACCTATGATTTATTTTCTTTCGGCGTCCCACGTTACCTCTATATACATTTGTCTTTATTACTTCTCATATTTTATACACACACACACTCTCTCTCTCTCTCTCCAAAGCTCGTCCCCACCTCCCGCCAATTACAATTTTTTCTACATAATTACAACGAGTTTCAGATACTCTCCTGACGAACTGAAGCAGCAACATTTATAGTGAGAATCCGAATACAGTTTTGTTTTAGACGCCATTTTGTTACCCCCCACTCCCCGATGGCTACACATGGACACAAGCGCTCCTACACATACAATTGTCAAAACATGAAAATGGAACAAATTTTATAGTAAATTTTTTCCCCTATGTGTATGAAAGAGACAAAAGGAAAAGCTACCTGTAACGATTGTTTCTCCCAAAGTCGAAAGATTGATAGATATCCAAATTCAAGGTACGTTGGAGTCCAAATGAGTTTGATGTACTTAGTCGGGTTCCATGTCATCTCAACCAGTGCCAAATTAACCCAGACCAACCAAACCAGTGCCAAAATATAGTACTAACCTAACCTAACCTGACCTAACCTAACCTAACCGTATTGGTTGATTTGGTACTGGTTGAAATGGTCTACTGGTTGAGTTGACCGGTCACCATTTAGTCGCCCAGGTAAGTTAATGCTAACTATCAATGAGAATATTGATCTTCACTTCAAACAGTATCTAGAAAAAGGTTAGCTCATAAATTCCCCTTCGATCTATATATGAACCGGTGGTAGTATTGAACCCTGTCCTTCATTCACGACACTAGTCCCAAGTTCATGTGTTGCCACATGAACACACACACACACACACACACAGAGATAGAGAGAGAGAGAGAGTTAAGAAGTGCCACTATTATATCTAACTGACTCATTGTGACTAGTCTACAGTATATCGACTAACTTCGATTGGGGCTGGACTTTCCTGTGGATGTTTTCCGTGGGTAGTTAGTCCATTTTTGTGAGGGCTACATTATTACTGTTCAGTATATATTGCATGATCTACTGCTACTACTAATATTTTGTTAGTTTGTTTTGATTGCAAAATTTAGTTACAAAACATTTAATTAAACACAAGGCGGCAAGACTACATGCAAACACAACTGAAAGTAAATTAAAAACACGTGCAAAACAGAGTGACTCAACATTAGAAATCCTTACTATTGTCTCGACTTGAGCATTAGTGATTAACAATACACATTCGAATGCATATAGCCTAGTCTCTCCATAGCAAAACAATATTAATGTTCAACATTCGATTTTTGGAAACACTAAGATGAATAACATGTCTGAGTAAATGTCCATTTTGTTTTGTTTGTTTCCTATGATAAACATAATTAATTACGATCAATCACATGGAGAGGCAGCAAACATGATTTTTCTGATAACAGTTCTGGGTTTTGTTTTGTTTTTGTTGTTCCCAACCGCCACACATATATTAGCTTATATAAGTCAATTCTTATAAGAAAAAATCTCGCTTGACTCAGCTTTTAACCATTCCAGAACGGTGGCACCTGGTTCATGTATTTTCTGGTTCTTGTTTGACAAATGTATACACTTACAAGGACAAGTGGCAACAAGTGTCAATGAAGATATGTTTAATCAATATTAATGGAACTGCATTACAAATTGGATTTTTTAACTGCATATAATCGTCCAATACTAGCCAGAATAAAGTCAAAATGGCGTCGTCGTACATGCAAAACAACAACATGGCAACTTAGGTATATATTGAAGTTAGTGTAATTATCCCTATAAACTGGTATGAAATAAATCCAAACCTGAGACCTGTATTAGTTTTTATTGTGTTATGTTTTTCGTTGGCTTAGTATGATTTCTTACGCACAATCTGGTATATCTGGTATTCTCGTCCTGTGATATTTGGTATCGGTGTATAATAATGAGTGTTTATGTGTTGGAAATTATTACGTATATGCGTTAGTGATGGAGTTTACATTATATCAATAAGTGACTTGATTGTTACACGTGTGAGTTTAATCATGAGAAGTAGTATATATATTTACATAGATACACTTACCACACAGACCTTACGAAGTGGTCAAAACTTTTTTCTAGTAGATATAGCAAAAACTCAAATATAGAAAATTGGAAGGAAATAATAGCATAGCAACAGAGAGAGAGAGAGAGAGAGAGAGAGAGAGAGAGAGAGAGATGGAGGCAATTAATATATAATTAGCAATTATAAGCCTAATTATCTAGTTCCTTCTATCAAAAGGGAGATAATTCCCCTCCCAAAATAATTTCCACATGCACAAATCTAGGCTTTATGTGATGGAATACCTTGTCAAAACAATGCACGATTTTCCAATTATATTAATTAGTCTATAATTATTTCCTAAGCTATTATATTATATGCTCATACACTTTCAATGACTCCAGTATAAGTTTAGATTGCAAGATATAATCCATTGGTTGAATATGACATGTTTACCTTACAATGAGAAAAGCAATAATTGTAATTTCTATTATACCATATTTCATTGCTCAATAATTAGGTACGGTATGATTCAGATATAAAGACTCCAATTTACTTTAATAATTTAACGAATTGTAATTTTACAATGAGAATATGAAAATTATAATTTATATTATACAGTATTTCATTGTACAATAACTATGTATGATGCAAATATAAAGACTCCAACTCATTTATGTAATATAAGGAATAATTTTATGTGCATTTGATATAATCTGCACATCTGAATTCACCTACATTTAATGGAATTTTAATATAAAGCCAATTCACTACTTATGAAAAGTACAGAAATATTCGTGGGCCAAGTTGTATTGTTTTCCACAATAATTTATGGTAACACTAACAATAGTATTTACGTTACATTGTTTGTTATAAATATAGCTACAAATACCTCATTTGAAATATTGTGAATAATCAATATAACTTCGTATCAATCGTTTCTAAACAAGACAGATTATGATAATTATACACAAATACCAAATCAAATACTATGCTTGAAAATACGACCCAGTAAGTGTAAGAAAAGAACCCCTTTCAAGGGTGTTCCAAATAACTGATAACTGTCAAGTTATGCAATTTTTCATTACGATTGAAGAAGAATTTTGATTAATTTTCATTTATTCATGTATTGTCTCAAATCAAACGCAGCATGGTACAGTCGCAATCATTAATTCATATACATTTTGCAGCCTCAAACTGATCAAACGAACCTCCAAAATGCAAATATCATGTAAATAATTGATAACGAGATTCAGTCCAGGCCGAGACATCTTTGTGAATATCTATCTACCTATCTATTGTCTGACGCCGTGATCCCCGAAGGGGTGGCCACGAAAAAACCGTCCCCATGCACCTCTGTCCCCAGTCAGTCGACACCCCTCCCCCCAACCAGCACCGCCTTCGTTCATGTACTTCCTCACTCCATCCTTCCACCTCTCATCCGGTCTACCTCTCCCTCTCTGTCCCTCCACCTCACTCTCGTACACCCTCTTAGTCATTCTCTCGCTTTCCATACGTTCCATATGGCCGAACCATCTCAAGTTGTTCCTTTTCACACTTTCCAGCACATCTACCTCCACACCACACCTCCTTCTTACTTCCTCATTAGTCTGTCTATCCCTCCATGTAACTCCGCACGCACTCCTTAAGTAATTCATTTCCACTGCTCTCACTCTTGGTCTGAGTCTCTCAACCAACGTCCATGCTTCGCTTCCGTAAGTCAGTGTCGGGATTACCACACTGTCATGCAAGGACTTCTTCACTTCCATACTGACCACCCTATTTCTTGTTACTGCTTTTAGCGTTTCTACAACCCTCTTCCCCTGTTGTACCCTCTCCCACACTTCTTCATCCATAGTCCCATCTTTACTCAACACACTGCCCAGATACTTAAAAGAGTTGACGATCTCCATAGCCTGACCGTTCAGCTTCACCTCACACTCTGTGACTTCACCCCTTTCGAAAACCATAACCTTGCTCTTCCCCGCATTTACCTTCAAATTCCGTTTTTCGCACACTGTTCCATATATGTGAATATATGGACCGCATTAATGACCGCGACTATACATAATGTCACAATCAAGTTCAATAGTTCCCGAAAACCTTGATGATAATGTGCGTGAAATATATAGAGAGGGACATTAACCATTTCAGTATTCGAGGACGCATTCTTTCATTTCAGTCTGGCTCTTTTTGACGATTTAATATAGCTTGGAAAGTATTTGTGATTCAAAGAATAATCAAGACAGCTTGTACTCATCAGAATTGCTAGATGTCCTTCCCTAGCTATATAAAATCGTTTAATAATAGCCAATATATAGGAAGAAAGGCGTCCTAATTCTGAGAGGGTAAAATCGACAATTCTATGTTTTAGTTACGGGCTATTAGAAACACACGAGGAATGTAATGGAAGATTGCTATTAAATTATAATTGCACGGTGTATGATCAAGATTTTTGGCGAACTATTGCTTTTGTCTTTATAAACTATTTGATATAGTCTATTTTTTTTCCAGCTAATGGTAAATTGCCATATCTTCATCTTAATTACCGTACTTAGCTATAACGACGATTTTGTAGCGAAATGTGTTGCTAATTTGGAAAACTTGGCAATAAGATGATGCAAAGACATAGTAGTAGAGTCATATTTGTTCATTAAGTATCGAGAAATCAGCTGCTAAAGGATAGAATTAGCCATCAGCTGGAAATAAACTGACTATTGAGCTAATTTCAAAAACTTGTTGAAGTGCAGTTGTTAGCTTATATACCGATACTTATATAAATATCTTAAATGTATAAAATCACGAATGTAATACAAATAATCACATTGTTGTCATTATGCCAATTTTACCATGTTGCACAGATTCATGTATTTAGTATCTGTGTACATTTCAGTAGCTACTGGTATGTTTGTATATAAATATACATACGAAGTCCAGGAATATTTGTTAATGATTGTGCAGTTTAGGCCAGATATACGCGATATTAATTGTATACACTGACTCCATTTTTTTTTTTTTTTTTCAAACATATTTTACGTATTTGCAGCTACAAAACGAATTTCAATCCGAATATTTGTTTGGTTTGTGCAGTTTATCACAATCGGTATATGTGGACATGTCATAAATGTTCAAGTAGTAATATTTTGGTGAATAATTTGGAATAGATAATGCAATATAAATATTTAGATACGTGAAACAAGAGTTGCTTTGTGTGAGCTAACTAACCTAGAAACAACTGACTAAAAAAGTGGCCATCATTCTGCGAGGCTCCACATTAATTACAATTTACGTACATTTTACGTACATTTTACAGTTTGTGTCACCAACTGTTATCTGTAAGTACAGTCCGGTAAATAAATGCTTCTTGTTTGTAGTAGCTATTTGTGAAATTTGTGAACGTTGAACGAATGCATATGAGACAATGTTATACATTTGCATTATCATCACATAAGAGTACAGCCGCTAATATATATTCTTCGAGAATATAATATGCATTTAATTTTGCAACTAATTAGGCTACCATAATGAACTAATGGATATAGTTTGGTATGCAGTGGATGTTAAAGAAGATTAATTAGATAAATCATGCAAAACTCCACTAATTAATGTTTTTCTATATGTTTACTTGTATAATGGAAAGTATAAGAGGCCAAAGAATCTCCACAAGTGAGTGTACTATCCATGTTGACTGAACTAATTGGTATGAAGGACACACAAGCGGTGGTGACATCTGTCGGGCAGGGCTGGAGTTATAGCCAACCTCTTCCTCCTTCTTCTCTCTCCCCCAGTTATACCTCCCTTGCTATTAATTCTTGCCTTCTGCCTCCTCCCCCCCCCCCCCACTCTATCCTCCACTCCTCCTCCCTCCCAACTCTATCCTTCCCTCCTCCTCCTCCTCCTCCCATCACCTCTTGCTTGTCCCCTCCCCCTTTCGTTCTTCTTATCTTCTTTATATTCTTCATCATCATCATCATCTTCTCCTTCTTCTTCCTCATTGCCATCGTCATCCTTTATCATGCTCTACTTCTTATTCTTCATCATTATCACCATCATCTTCTGTTCTCTCCCCTAGTTACCTCCTCACTATTCATTCTTGCCTTCTGCCTCCCCCCCCCCCAACTCTATCCTCCCCTCCTCCTCCTCCTCCCATCCTCTTCTGCTTATCCCCTCCCCCTTTCGCTCTTCTTATCTTCTTCATTTTCTTTTACTCTCTTGTGCATGCTTAATTAACTTCTTCGTCTTAACTATCATCGTAATCATCATCATTATTATCATCATCTTTTCGCCTCTTCATTATTTCTTCTTCTTCTTCTTCCCTCGTTACCCTCCTTACTATATATTCTTGCCTTCTGCCTCCCCCCACTTTACCCCTTCCTCCTCCTCCTCCTACTTGTCCCCAACCCCATTTTGCTTGTCCTCCCTCTCGCTCTCAATATCTCCTTCATTTGCTTCTTCTACTACTCTTTTGTTCCTTTGTTACATCATCATTATCATCATCATCATCATCATTATTATTACTATCATTATCATCATCTTCATCATCATCATCATCATTATTATTACTATCATTATCATCATCATCATCATCATCATCATCATCATTATTATTACTATCATTATCATCATCATAATCATCATTATTATTACTATCATTATCATCATCATCATTATTATTACTATCATTATCATCATCATCATCATCATTATTATTGCTATCATTATCATCATCTTCATCATCATCATCATTATTATTACTACCGTATCATTATCATCATCATCATTATCATTATCTTCATTATCATCCTCCTCTTCTTAACTTTTTCCTCTTGCTATTAATTCCTACCTTCTGCCTCTCCCCTACACTACCTCCTCCCATCAACTCCTACATATCCCTCCCCCCCCCCTTTTTTTTTTTTTTTTTTTTTTGTTGTTGCTCCCTCTCATTCTCCTCTTCTCCTTCATTTTCTTACTCTACTGTACTGTACTGGATATATTGTCTATTATATTATGCATTTTTCTAGGAAGCACTCATATATGAATATATTTCAAGTCATTTTAGCTCAATATACTCATTGTAGTGATTAATTTGAATATTAAAAGCACAACATAATGGAACCATTTAATTAAATTTAGGAAATACGTCTTAGAATAGAGGAACAAACAAGTCTGTCTTAAATTTCCCACCTAATTGATGAATCCATCCTATTATTTTAAGGGGGGGATGGGGGTATTTATTTGCTCACTTATGTATCTATTTATTATTTTGATAGTTTCCTTCCTAGACCTCCATCAAACTTTTAAAAACACACCCCAAGACACTCTTTCAAGATACATTTGTACATTTGTCGGTAGAAAAATTTCCCGGACGAAGGCCGGTTTCTCTTAAAACAGGCTCGCTAACGCTCGTCAGGTAAAACTCGACACCTAAATGACACGAATAGTCTTATTATTGACAAATAAATGGGGAGAAAGGTCTTAAAACCGCCAAACTAATGGGCCGAACGTCATAGAATCTGAAAACTAATGGGGCTAAACATGAGGAAGAATGGGGAGAAGAAAAACGACCCATCTCCCCTTAACATCTACCAGCCGCTTATGTTCATCTGAAGCATGGCATGGCATCTAGAATTCATTGGTTTACGCAATAATAACCCTTTCAGTACCTGTGACGTCTGTTTTGTTGTGTTTTAGCTATATTTAGACAACTTTATGAAGCTTAAGAACGATCTGTGGGATTTAGAAGGGATAACTGAGAGAGTTGGAGGTCTTTCAATCGACCACTTGCGAGTTTCAGGCTATAAGGAAGTTAGAACCGTAAACATCGATGTGATACAGAAATGCTATAAACAAAAATGTGTGTTTCTGATGGATGAAAGGTGATACATTTGGTTTTATATACTTATAAATGTATTATGACTTTATTTTAGCTGACAATTCTGCTAAATATTAATGGCCACAGCTTCAACTCCTTAAGGGGAGGTATTTAGTTTCTTCCCTAGAACTCCATCAAGCTTAATATTACACCCCCTAGGCCCCCTTTCAAGATAAATTTGTACATTTTTCGGTAGAAAAATGTCCCGGCCGAAGGCTGGTTGCTCTCAAATTACAGGCTCACTATCGCTCGCCAGGAAAAAATCGATACCTAAATGGCACGAAAGTTCTTGAAATTGACAGAAATGGGGCGAAAGATCTTAAAATCGCCAAACTAAAGGGGGCTAGCGTCTTAAAATCTAAAAAGCAATGGGGCTAAACATGAGAGAGAAAGGGGTCCAGAAAAAAATCCCTCAAGTGGAAATCCCCCCTTAAAGACCAAAACTCGCAAGTGGTCGATTGCTAGAGGTCCTTTCTAAACTGAATACAATTGTTAATTAGTTGCCCGAAAATAATAAAAAGGACGTCACCGGTTCTGAAAGGGTTAAGGAGATAATGATCACATACTACCGAACACTTAAATTGAAACAATATCCGTCCTTAAGGGAGCCCTCCTCGTTTTGTTTTCTCTTTCTCTCCCTCTCTCTTTGGCTTGTATCCATTTGGCCCCATTCAGCCTACTGTTTTAAGGCGTTTACCCCCATCCAGGTGTCAATATTTTCCTGGTGAGCGGTAGCGAGCCAGCATATATATATTTTTGTTGTGACAGCAAGCTAAAATTGTACATTTTTCGATAGAAACAATTCCTCCGGCGAAGCCGGATTTCTCCATACAATGCTGGCTCGCTATCGCTCGCCAGGAAGAAATTGACACCTTGATGGGGTTAAACATCTTTAAAAAGTTGGCTGAATGGGGCCGAATGGATACAAGTCAAAGAGAGAGGGAGAGAAAGAGAAAAAAAGCGAGGTGGGCTCCCTTAATTAGTATAAGAATAGGGATATCATCTATTTCACCCGCGTTTTTTCAGGGCACACCGGGAAACACTGCACCTTATTATAGAAACAAAAAAATCGAACAAAAAACAATACCATTTCCGAATCTCTTGGAATCTGTACAGTCGTTCCAATAAGTTCTGTCAAAATGTTCACCATATTTAACTTGATCTTCACCGTAGTATACAGTCTGCTAGATGTTGAATGCAGTATGAAAACATGCATTTAAGTGTTGATAAACCTCTCGCAATATATTTTCAAAGTTGTATACGTGTTAGGGTGGGTGTTTCTTCTGAAGGGGAGAATTTTTATCTATTTATTTATTTACTTACATGTTAATTTATTTTTCAAAGTTTCTTCCCTAGACATCCATCAAACTTAAGAAAATACCCCCACGACGCTCGCAAGGAAAATATCGACACCTAAATGGCACGAAAGGTCTTAAAATTGACAAAGGAATGAGGGGAAAGGTGTTGAAATGTAAAACATTATCGGGCTAAACATGAGGGAGAGAGGTCGAAAAATAGCCCCCATAATACGATTATTGTTTCAGTATTATCCTTCTTTGGCCAATTGACCACTTGCGAGTTTCAGGCTATAAGGAAGTTGAAATCGTAAACATCGATATTAATACGAAATACACTAACAATGTGGGTTTCTGATGGATAAACAGTGTGTTAAATTGGGTTTCATGTATAAATAAATGCATCACAACCGTCATTTATCTGGTAATTCTGCTAAACATCGATGTCTACAGCTCCCAACTTCCTTATAGAACGAAACTCGCAAGTGGTCAATTGTATAGTCCTAGTTAACAGTCATGTATCACATTATTGACCTCTGATTTCGTCTGTGTTGCATATATTTACGGCAGAATTAATGCTAACATTCTCGGCAGTGTCTTATTTACATATAGTCGGCAATAAACCTTATATGGTTAATTGTAGACAGTTTGTGTATTTTAGAAGTTATATTTCTGCTTCAAATTTATGTATATTTATAGTATTTAACATTCAAATAGTGGAAGGTTTCATAAATGTTATCCCGTACTATAGTTAATTTGAGTCTGGTCTGGGCGGCCGTGTTGTTAATGCAGATGATACGGTTAATACCAGGGTGGCGGTGTTTTCGTGATCACTTAGCGTGCTCTGCCCGCCTCATCACGGCCATCCTATACCACATTATCTTACGGACGGGGCGTTAGGACAACCTGTATATAGTGAACGCCATTTTGCATCGCACTATACTCTGTTTCTTTTCAACTGACGGTAAATTGCAAACTTCCCATCAAGAATTCTCAGTTATTTGGAAGATTTGGCAGTGAAATATGGTGCTAATAATATAAACTTGGTCTTGATATGATACAGATATATAGTAGTTTTAAATTTTTCCATGAAATATCGAACAATCAGCTGCTAAGAGATCCAAGTAACCGTCAAATGAAATTAAACCGAGTATAGTGCTCAGCCCTTGAGTACACAAATGTAATTCCTGGTGATTCCTAATTGGTGGTGGAGTATTTTGATTAGCCAGATCTGTTTAAACATTCCAATCTTAGAAGAAATACTAACTAGCTACAGTAGAGTCCAACTCAACGAAAGGTACTAACATATTTGTGGAAATCGAGAGGAGCCAGAATTAATCTAGAATAACTATTTACCTTAATTGGCAGTGTGACCTATATTAACATTCTTTATGATTTTTGTTGTTGCGCAACTTGTGTATTATGCTACAGGAAACACGTAAAATAAAGTGAACATGGATTTTATTACGAATTTATTTTCGCTATAAGTAGGTGAACATTTACTTTGTCCCAACTTAAATTCAGAGTTGTACATTAGTTTAGTAATGAGAACAAATATCGAATGTCAAAGGACGATAATGAAAGGCGGATACTTGTTTCACCCTCCTTGTGTACCAACCATCTCAGAGATCCTTCCTAAACTGTATAAAACTGTCTAATGATAGCCAGAAGAAGCTGTCAAAATGCGTCATAACCTTGAAAGGGTTAAGTAGCATACATTCCCCCCATAGAGGACCAGGTATTATGTTAGTGTCCCAAGGTGATTACGGTCGGGGAACGGAATCAACGGAAGGGACAGGACCAGGACCCGATCATCTATAACACCATAATTATACTCTTAGCAATGATATCCAATTGAATTCAATCGATTATTATTTTCGACACATTTATAGTTAATTAGGTAGTGTCGTGCGTGAAACATTGATTTAGGTCATTAATACATAATATCTATAATGTTGTAATGCTCATTAAAAATAGCCTAAGCAAATGCCTGCCTAAAATTGCATAGCTTTAATTCAATATTGATTATTTTAATGTAATGATTTGCTGCTACACAATGAATTTATTCTGGTTAAGGAATATATTTAAATATTTGATCAAATGCCTTTTGTCATCACGTTTCGTTCGTTCTCCACTGAGGAGATTGATAAAGATTGAGAAGTATAACTTGCATAAAAGTATGTGATATTCGCATTCGTAAAAGTTAAGATAAGTTTGTTTAGCACTGGATGCAATTATCTTATTAAAATTTCGTGCCGCTGCCACAACTGTTATTTGGCCAATTACATCTTGCTGAGCAAAAGGATTGTGTGAAATAATCTCAAACAATTTAATCATTGTTTCTCGTTTCCGCTTTATGATTTTATAAATATCCTGTAGAACCTTGATAAATGACTTTTTGCTTATAATAAGTATATACTATAAGGTGATTGACCATTATGTGACCAGGATAAAACATAATTAAGCGATTTCGCACCAAATAACCATGGTAATCCACATTAATAGATAAAGGAATGCTATTTTTTAGTAATTATATGATCTTATACGAAATCGGTGTTAATAGTGGGGTATTATCATATTTTCAGTGGCCAGAAATGTAGTTTACTATGATAATTGTACTATTCTTCTATTTATTTTGCAAGTTTTACATTATAATATATATTTTACTATTTATATATGTTTACAAATGTAAAGGAACATATAACAATACACTTAAACTTATTAAACTTATAATTAAAGTACAGTAGAATTTAGCTACTTTAAAAAATATCATTAGTATCAATAATGTTATTAATATGTCAAAGATAATGATGAAAGCATTAGAATAGTTGAAGTAAGAAGTTCCTATCAAGGCATGACCCATTTTTAAATTAATACAAACGCAAACTAAAAATTTAAGGAAATGGCTTTCAAAGCAAGATCTCCATTTAAGAATGTATTAATGTACATGGTATATCTGTTTGAAAGTATTGCATACTATGGTTATACCCTGTTCCAAATAAGTCGGCCAAAACTCGAACATTAACCTCTATAACTCACAAACGACTAGAGTAAACGAGCTTATATTTTTACCATTTGTGAAGAGACAGCCAAAAAATAGGTATGGGAATTTACAGCCAATTTTCTCTAGTGCTTTTTTGAGTTATACAAATTAGGGGTTACAATTTGTGGCCTACCTTTTTGGAAGAGGGTATATATTCCCCGTAGATGCTATAGTTATGGCCATGAATACTTGTACTTGTTTTATCGGTAAAAACAAGACTGTGAACATAATCTAGTAAATCAAGTAGTTTAAGCTTTATGACTCAAGCAATTTACTATTAGAGTTCAGGTATATTATAAATACGTCTCCAAAAATTGTCCAGATATTCTCGACCAGGTCTTTTCATATTATTACGTTTCTTTTCCGAGAGGGGATAACGCCTTGCGAAATAACTTACAGGACAACAAGAACTTAATATGAGAGAGGTCTTGGGGGGCCAAACGAAGATTCATGGGGGGTAAAATGTAGGTTCACAAATTATAGGGTTTCTTTAGGCTTCTAATTTGAGATATCTAATATGAGAGGAGAAAATTAGCCTTTAGGAAGCATACTCGAAAAAATACCTCTAGGTTTTTGCCCTCTCTTAAATTTTCTTTTCCAAGGACGATTCCGATGATTTTCGGCGGATTCACATGGCCTTTTTCGGTCAATTTTGTTTTGCAATTTTTTTTCTGGAGAAATTTAGGGACTATTTTGCACCGGTATTAGCGATTAGACTGAATGTAAATATATTGGGTAACAGAAAGTTGTAGAATATTTATTCACAATCTGCCAAACCAGAATTGCTGTATAATGTTGGCAGATAAAGCGGTATGCCTACTCTCACATACTGTAACCTACACTATAAAAACAAATATATTAGTATGAACAGTTTGTGTGTGGTCATTGTTTTCTGTTGTGTTGTGTTGTCTCTGTTCGGGCTCTGTCTAGAGTCACTCCCCCCCCCCCAATAAAAAAATAAAATAAAAAATAAATAAATAAATAAATAAAACAAAACATAAATAATAAATAAAAAAATATAAAATAAAAAAATAAAAATAAATATGAAACATGGGGCATGGGCCTGAGTACATAGATAGATAGATAGATGAAAAGGGTAATTGAAGTGTTCATAATAATATACTCTTATAGATCTATATTGGCCTTAATAAACCCATATACTATAAGGATTAAATGGGAAATATTTCCATAATATATCTAATGGCGGTATAGACCTT
The DNA here is from genome assembly GCA_032716605.1 of Paralithodes platypus. Classification (NCBI taxonomy): domain Eukaryota; kingdom Metazoa; phylum Arthropoda; class Malacostraca; order Decapoda; family Lithodidae; genus Paralithodes; species Paralithodes platypus. Next base: position 26,521,645 of record CM064493.1, read on the forward strand.
TATCATACCTCTGGTTTTTGTACACTGTAACCTAACTAAAGCTGACCTGATTTACCACTAGCTAATCCGACGTCTTGTGGGGTTATTGTGGTGTCGTTTGTTTAACCCGCACAGTACCAGTGACGTCTTTTTCATCGTATTCTGGCAACTATTAGACGATTTTATTCAGCTTAGGAAGGACCTCTAGCCATAATAATGCTTAAAACTTACTCAACCAACCCTTTTAAACTACCACAGATCCTTCCTAAGCTGCATAATATCGTCTAAATATAGCTAGAATAAAATATTACGCACGTCGCTGGTACTCAAAGGGTTAAAATTAACATTGAAGATTCACATTGCTTGTTGCCATTTTCGGTTATTTATATAAGATATATAATTATATAGAAATATCTAATGGGCGAAACATCTTAAGATCACAATGTTAATGAGACCAAATAGAGGGTTTCCGAGATGACCACCCCGGGGTAAGATGATAGTGTTAAAATAATTAGGTTTCTTTAAGTTTGGTTGGTTAGCTTAAGGGGAGGTTTTTAGTGTGTTTCCTAGACTTCCATCAAGCTTGAAATTACACCCCCCTGACCCCCTTTCAAGATAAATGTGTACATTTTTCGGTAGAAAAATTTCCCGGCCGAAGGCCGGTTCCTCTTAAATTACAGGCTCGCTATCGCTCGCCAGGAAAAAATCGACACCTAAATGGGACGAAAGCTCTTAAAAGTGACATAAGCGAGGTAAAAGTTCTTAAAATCGCCAAACTAATGGGGCGAACGTCTTAAAATCTCAAAAGTAATGGGCTAAACATGAGGGAGAAAGGGGTAAAGAAAAAAAATCCTTCAAGTGGAAATCTCCCCTTAAGTTGGATAATCATTAAAATGAAAGTGCGATCCTCTCACAATATGCAGTTGCAAAGTTATAGAGCTTCCTGGAAATTCGAGAACAATATATATAATTATATTTTTAATGTATACAATTACAATGTTTCATGCCTGGACTTTAGTGAGATGGAAATTAGGGGATATCAGATTAAATTATTAATATAATTAACTAATAAAAAGCTGTAATTGCAATTCAGATCACCGACATACTTCGCTGAGAAAACGGAAATACAGTAGTCGGGTATATCGGTATAAAATGTATGTAATTGATTATAAATACCTAGCATTACCTTATGATGCCACGATAAGTCACCAAGCAGAAAGAAGTAGCGGCGGGGGAATCTGGAAAAATAAATAAAAATATAATAATAATAATAATACAAATAATAATAATAATAATAATAATAATATATTAGCCCATTTCATTAGAGCAATTCAGAATTACAGAATTAGGATATGAATATTAGAATGAAGACGAAACTACCAATATTATGCAATGATAACGTCATGCATTGTTGAATTAATATCTACATTATTACTTGTTACACTTGAATGTCATAATAAACCTTCTTTATTTTATTATTTCATGGTCTGTTTTCTTTCAAGCCATGTTCTTATCTACTCTTTTAATAATTGCAAATACATATTCCCCATCAATATATTGAGAAATGTTGTACCCCTTGTATTATTTATATATACTTTTCTATTAGGCTACAATCATGTTAACTTGAATTTGCTTTAATAATTATGCCACTTTTTCGCATCTCTCTCTGTAGTATTAGGGAGTCTGTTTACCTAATACTCACCTCTCACCGATTTTCTACAATGCAAACCTTTTGTTTTTCTGAATACATTTAAACACCGAGTCCCATCGTCTTATATTACATTTAATCAGAGTGCAGTACATTTATATTAACTTTCTCTAATATTCGGTTATTGTTTTGTATTATTTAGATAACTGATTAAGCATAATCTTTATTTGGCTGGTGAAACTAGACGGATTTCATTTAATTGCAAATAGAACTAAAGTTGTGGGTGCAATGTTAGATTATTGTACTGAAAAATTGTGTCCACTGTTAGCCATAAATGATGCGACTATCCTTAAATATCGCTACTCCTATTACAAAAATGGTATCGGACCCTTCAGAAACCTAATATAGTTATTAAAGGGCAGTACTCTTAATACATATAACTATTTACACAACTTATTCAATATCTAGCAGGTATCATTACAGGTTAATGCAAGCGATATGCATTGACATCTCTGATACAATATATTTGGTTGACTGTATATCTTAGCTTAAAATTTCAGATTGAATTACTATATTTATGCCACATATTGGCCTCTGAGTACCCCCCCCCCCCCCCCCCCCCCACACACACACAACCCGTACCTATGTGGCTAAGGGCAGTATTATTTGATTAATAGACTATACTCTTCCCGATAGTGATTAATATCCATTGTATTTATGAGGCCTATGAGATAATAACATTTTGATAATGGGATGTTATACTGGTTATTTGACATAGGTATTTGGCGACCCCATCGCCCGTCACTTTTGTGGTGCAGATAGCCCCTGGAGATTTTTTACTGGGAATCCCACCTCCAGAATTTTCTCCCATTAAGGGGTCAGCAATCTTTTCTTGCTGATGCTCCCTACCCCCTTGAGGGAGTGCGGGTTTGGCTACTGACTGACTGACTTATACTTCTTGGTTGGTCATGAAGCGTCTTGCAAGGTTGCCAACATGTAAGCATTGGAGGACTAGCGAAACCAATATATTTGTTATGTTACGTGATCATGAATTTACCCATGTAGTGTAAATTTGTTAGCGTATGTTGATAATGATGTACCTTTCTAACTGGTATAGTATGGGTTTAATACCATCAATGTACCTTTAAAGGGATTAGTATGGACACTTTAAATACACTTGCATATCCATATTTTTAAAGAGTGTAAGACGGTGTTCCCACTCGGGTTGTGTGTCGGTTAAGAATAGGACTGTACGCCAGGATGTGACGTAGTTAATATTAAGTTAACTCACATTCTTTCTTTCATCGATATTTCCGGTCAGAATAAAGTACAGTCCTGGTCAATAGTCCGAGAACATCTCTTCCAACTAACCTTCAGTATTATTATTATTATTGTTGTTGGATTTTAATATAAATATATATTTTTCCTTACGGATTTTATTTTCTTCAATATATCTTATTCAAAGTCATTAGAAATATGAATGGGAAGGAAGGAAGGGAGGAAGGAAAGGTGGGGGGGGGGAGCAGTAAAGTATATGAGATGAAAATATATTTATGATGAAGTTGAAAATGTGGAGGGGGAAGGGTACATAACCCTTTCAGTATACGATGACGATATTTTCACTTTACCCTAGCTAACATTAGCAGATTATATTTAACTTTAAAAGATCCTCTTAGATTCAAAGGTGTAACGTAGATCTCACTTAGCCTTAAAAGCTTAAAACAGCTCTCCTAAACTGAATAAAATCGTCTAATGATAGCCAGAATTTAAAAACAAACATCCTTGTATACTGATTAAACTTTTGCTCGTGCCTGTACAATGTCTAAAAGGAAAAGTGTCCCCAATGCCTTACGATTGGTCTGGGGTAATTGAAATGAGATTATGGGTATTGGGTGTCACAAATAGGTACTATCCAAGGCCTTAAGATAATTTAGTTGTATTTTTGTGAGGATGTGTAATAGATACCTTATTTCAATGCGAACGCAAGGGGCTCATTCTCTCTCTCTCACACACACACACACACACACACACACACACACACACACACACACACACACACACACACACACACACACACACACACACACATACACTCATACGTAAATTTCGACAGTGAATTATTATGTTACCGCCACCAACCGACTTTACTCTTAAACTCAATTAATGAAATCAACAAATACATGTGGCAGTCCAGGGATTCGAACCTAGGATGCTAAGTTATTTTTTTTTTTTTTTTTTTTTTTTTTTCACTGAAAGAAAGAAATATCGTAAAACCATATATATGCTCTTATGATAATGAAATATACCAGGATTTCCTGGCCAGCCGTCCGGCTAGCTCAGTTGATAGCGTGCATGATTCCCACCTTGAAGGTCTCGCGTTCAATCCCCGCTCAGATTGAAAAGTTTTTCTGGGATACAGCCGGCGGTTACCATCTCCCCATGAGCAAGGGGGATGGGTAATGGTATCTGGTAGACTAAAGAAAGCCAAGCGCTTGCGAATCCTCGAAGGAGGAGAGACGGGTGCTATATAAGTAACCAGAAGATTATTATTATTATTATTAATATGTCTACCCCTCCGAGTCCTGTAGACAGTGCCATAGCTATACTGTATAGAATCGTCTAACGTTGGCCAGAATAATTATGAAATAGGCGACAACGTAATGATGATAAAATAAGCACTCATCTCTTGTGCTAGATAAAGGAAAAGTGCAGTTGTGAGCATTAAGGGGGGTCACCGGCTTTTTTATCGTTATCTTCCTTTCTCTCTTTCCCTGGCTTGTATCCATTCGGCCCCATTCAGCCAACTGTTTTACAACGTTTATCCCCATCCAGGTGTCTACTTCTTCTTGGCAAGCGATAGCGAGCCAGCATTGTATGGAGAAATCCGGCTTTGCCGGACATTTTTTTTTTATCGAAAAATGTACAAATTTAGCTTGCTGTCAAAACAAACATATATATATATATATATATATATATTGCCTACTGGATGGGATTAAACGTCTTAAACAGTAGGCTGAATGGGGCCGAATGGATACAAGCCAAAGAGAGAGGGAGAGAAAGAAAAAAAAAACCGAGGTGGGCTCCCTTAATAAAGGTACACCCGTTTGAATCTTTGAACAGTTATTGAAGCATATGGGGTATAATAGGCATTCCATTGCATAAGCCATGGACGTCACGAAGAGCCTCATCATCGCTTTATTATATAAGCATATATAAGCCCTCTCACAAGCTAATACTAAAATATATAAATCATTGTATTATACCTACCACCAGACGATATTATCAAGCATATATAAGCCCTCTCACAAGCTAAAACTTAAATATATAAATCATTGTATTATACCTACCACCAGACGATATTATCAAACCTATATAAACCCTCTCACAAGCTAAGACCAAAATATATAAATCATTGTATTCTATTATTTATACCTACCACCAGGCGATATTATCAAGCATATATAAGCCCTCGCACAAGCTAAAAACCTAAATTTATAAATCATTGTATTATACCTACCACCAGGCGATTTTATTAAACTTATAAAAGATCTCTCACAAGCTAAGACCTAAATATATAAATCATTGTATTATACCTACCACCAGACGATATTATCAAGCATATATAAACCCTCTCACAAGCTAAGACCTATATATACAGTAAATAAATCATAAGAACAGGTCAAGCAGAATGGGTGCTTTCTCCCTCATTTCCATCAGTAGTAATGTTGTTATATTATAGCTAACACCAGACGATATTATTAAGGGGAGATGGGCGTATTTATTTACTTATTGTGTTATCATTATACTATTTGTTTAGTTTCCTCCCTAGACCTCCATCAAGCTTAAAAAAAACACCTTCAAGATAAATGTGTAAATTTTTCGATAAAAAAATATTCCCGGCCTTCGCCGGCTCCTCTTAATTACAGGCTCACTCTCGCTCGCCAGGAAAAGATCGACACTTACATGGCGCGAAAGGTCTTAAATTTGACAACGAAATATGGTGAAAGGTGTTCAAATTGCCAAACTAATGGGCCGAACGTCTTTAAAATTACAAAATTAATGGGACTAAAAATGAGGGAGATGGGGTCCCGACAAACGAACCATCCTCCCCTGAAACGGCAGAACCGCTTGCAATCTCTCACAGTGACAAATTAAAGAAAGAAGAAGTACCCCCTCCACAAGATAAGCCATCGACGTCACGAAGAGCCCCATTATCCCTTTCAAATGGTCTTAAGGGGGGTCACCGTTTTTTTTTTTAATTTTATCTTTCTCTCCTGTTCTCTCTTTCCCTGGCTTGTATCCATTCGGCCCCATTCAGCCAACTGTTTAAAGACGTTTATAAGACGTTTATCTTTATCCAGGTGTCGATTTCTTCCTGGCGAGCGATAGCGAGCCAGCATTGTATGGAGAAATCCGGCTTCGCCGGAGAAATTTTTCTATCGAAAAATTTACAAATTTAGCTTGCTGTCAAAACAAGAATATATATATGCTGGCTCGCTACCGCTCGCCAGGAAAATATTGACACATGGATGGGGTCAACATCTTAAAACAGTAGGCTGAATGGGGCCGAATGGATACAAGCCAAAGCAAGAGGGAGAGAAAGAGAAAACAATGCGAGGTGGGCTCCCTTAATGCTTTATTATACCCACCACTAGAAGATTTTATTAAGCATATACAAGGCCTCTCACAATGAAATGGCTGCGAAAATCCGCCATAGCTCTCCCCAATATAAAAACAAACACCGGCTTTTATTTTATTATAGGTGCCACCAAACGATTTTACTTATCATAGAAAGGGGACGTTTTAATCTAATAACTACTAAGATCCCCCCTTAGGACAGATTAAAAAGCATCCTTTCACGTAATTATCCCCAAATTCTGGTAAGACATCGACGACATGAGGAATAGGATTACAAAAATTCTTCGTTAATGACTTAAATATTTGATTCTACCTACCACCAAACTATTTCATTAATCATAGAAAGAACCTCTCAAAATCTCTCACAAGGACAAATTAATGACAGAAAAAGTACCTCTCTTCACATAACTATTCCCAAACTGAGATAAGCCATCAACGTCACGAAGTAAGAGCAGCAGCATCCATTTACACACGTAGTCTACTGTATGTTTTATTATAGGCACATACCAGACGATATTAACAAGCATATTATACAAGACTTCTCACAAACTTCTCACAAGACTTCCCCGAAACGTTATAGACTGCATCACCGTTGATTCATTTAAACTCCGCCTAGACAAATATCTCGCATCAAACCCGCGACTGACTGCGTTTGTAAATGAATAACTTTATTTTATCCCCCCCTCAGTTACTAACCCATCTGTCCCCTACTAACTTCCTAATCGGCCACGGACATTAGTTCCAGGGCAGTAATTCCCTTTCCAATGTTCCTTACCCACTCTAAACCACTGTTTGGACACTTGATCCTCAGTGTTTTGGAGGACAAGCAACCTAGAAGGGTCACTAGATCTGTTGTTGCTTGATTTCCTTTGTACTCCTTTGTACTCCTTTGTACAATCTGTTGTTTATGAATAGTCACCATAAGAACAGATTAAAAAGAAGAAGTGCCTCCCCAATCTCCATAACATCATTTCGTGTATATCATACCCTAGCTAAAACCACACGGTCATTAAGGGGAGGTATTTAGTTTGTTCCCTAGACCTCCATCAAGCTTAAAATTACACCCCTTGAGTCCCTTTCAAGATAAATTTGTACATTTTTCGGTAGAAAAATGTCCGGCCGAAGGCCGTTTCCTCTTAAATTACAGGCTCGCTATCGCTCGCCAGGATAAAATCGACACCTGAATGGCACGAAAGGTCTTAAAATGGAGTGAAAGTTCTTAAAATCGCCAAACTAATGGGGCGAACGTTTTATAATATCAAAAGCAATTGGGCTAAACATGAGGGAGAAAGGGGTCAACAAAATAATCCCTCAAGTGGAAATCTCCCCTTAAATATAGGCAGACACACACTCTCACAATCTCTCACTAGGACAGGTTAAAAGAAAAGTACTTCCCACACAAAACCATATCTAGATAAGCCAATACAGTCACGAATAGTAGCATAATTAAGAAGTGCAACGAACTTATATCATATTGTATTTACCACCAGAGTAATTTACTGTACTGAGCCTAGAAAGAACCTCTCGCAATCTCTCACAAGGACAAGTTTAAAAGAAAAAGTACCTCCCTGCACATAACTATCCCTGAAGCGAGATAAGCCATCAACGTCACGAAGCCAGACCATTCTACCCCCCCCCCCCCCACCACCACCACCAGACCCGGTAGTTAAGGGGAGATGGGTCGTTTTCCTGGTCCCCTTTCTCCCTCGTGTTAAGCCCCATTTGTTTTGAGAATAGAAGACGTTCGGCCCATTAGTTTGGCTATTTTAACACATTTCGACCCATTTCGTTGTCAACGTTAAGACCTTTCGTGCCATTTAGGTGTCGATTATTTCCTGGCGAGCGATAGCGAGCCTGAAGTTTGAAGAGGAGCCGGCCTTCGGGTGGGACATTTTTCTACCGAAAAATGTACACAATTGTATTGAAGGGGGTCTAGGGGGTGTTTTTCTAAGCTTGATGGAGGTCTAGCGAGAAAACTAAGAAATCAAGGAATAAATGAATTAATAGACAGACAAACAAAAACAAAAAACGATCAGTCTCCCCTTAAGCCAGTGGAGTGCAAAATGACACACGCAGCCCACATCCACACACACCTCACTCTGTAATCCACTCCACTCATCCACACCGATTGGGGGGTGGAATTATATGCCTGGGAACCACATGCATTCCACGGCTGTTTTTCTGCTGTTGATTTAATTTATTTTTCTGGCGGTTCATGCTCTCGACTGTCATCTCTCTTGCTCGTTTTCTTTGAGGTATATAAACTCTCTCTCTCTCGTTTATAATTCACATGCTTGATTTAATGTATTTATAATAATCAATACAACAAGTGAAATTAATTTGTCTGACATTCCACATTTTCAACTCTCGCCTTTCAACATATTCACATGTAGGCCTAATTCCCATGTTTAACTCAATATTGTTTATATATTTTGTTCGGCCTGTTCATAGTTTCTGTTCGCCAACAACACTATATACACCTTTCAAAATCTTTACCTTCAGTGTGGCTTTTGTCTTTTTTTCTGGTATTCCACATTTCATATTTCATTATAATGTTATCCTCTTGGTTGGGTGAAAATTGTAGACCGTACATTCCATTTTTTTTTACCGCGCTATTTTTATATTTGTGTTTACTTCTTCTTTTCTTCTTTTCTTTTTTATTCTAAAATTAAGAAAGGCATCATCGTGTTAAAAGAGTTAAGAGTCACAAGCTATTATTTACAGACGAATACCTAACTATAGACAATCTATCTCTATATTGGTTGATACTAGTTATTCATTTTCGATCATCGTGTTATTCGTTTCTTTAGAAGACCAGTTTGATCTCACGTATGGACAACAATAAAGTCTCTCTCTCTCTCTCTCTCTCTCTCTCTCTCTCTCTCTCTCTCTCTCTCTCTCTCTCTCTCTCTCTCTCATTTTGTTAGGGAACCGAATATGCAATAGTTGCATGTATGTTCTAAAAACATCTATTATTATGTTTTTCCCACCAACCAACTTCACCTCTAAACTCAATTAATGATATCAACACATACATGTGGCATATTGTTCGTGCAATATTTGTATGTGATGCAATGTTCTCAAAATGTATATATCAAATTGTTCTGTCAATACCATTTTAGTTATTTATATTAAAACCAAACAAAGACCTATTTGTTTCTATAATACCACTTTTAACCAGTTAGTATATTTTTGGCACCTCTTACTTGTTCTACGCTTCGCCACTCGTACTATCAAACCGCACCTTATCACTTCCACACCTTATCATCCCTTTAAGGGCAGGTTTTTAGTTTGTTCCCTAGACCTCCATCAAGCTTAAAATGTCACCCCCTAAGCCCCCTTTCAAGAAAAATTTCCCGGCCGAAGGCCGGTATCTCTTAAATTACAGGCTCGCTATCGCTCGCCAGGAAAAAATCGACACCTAAATGGCACGAAAAGTCTTAAACTTGACAGAAATGGGGCGAATGCTCTTAAAATCGCCAAACTAATGGGGCGAACGTCATAAAATCTCAAAAGCAATGGGACTAAACATGAGGGAGAAAGGGGTCCAGAAAAAAATCTCCCAAGTGGAAATCCCCCCTTAACGTCACTCCTACTCTACTCTTATCTCCCCTACTACTCTCAGGCAACCCACTACCTTTTACCACTCTACCAACTCACTATATTACTTTCCATGTTCCCTATCACTACACCCTACTTGTCCCTTACTTCACCCACCGTCGTAAGCTTTTTGTCGTCCCTCCACCTTTCATCTGTCCTACCACATCCTCACTCACCCTACCACACTCAGTCACCCTTAACCACGAGCTCTGTCTTATCCTACCACACGTTTCCTGTCAATCGTACCACATTTAACCCTTTCAAGATCCGATTACGCATTTATTTTCGGTTTTCTGGCTATTATTCGACTATTTTATTCAGATTATTAAGGGTATATGGAATTCAGAGGGTTAATTGATATAGTCTTATTCCCTTATCATTCCCACAGATCCTTCCTAAGCTGTGTAAATCGTATAATGATAGCCAGAATAAACTGTCAAAATGCGTTGTGATCTTCATCGCCTTCCATCGCCATCGCCAATTTATACATCATCCCTTCCACTCCTTTCCGTCAACCCATACTTTAGATCGCCGTCATGATCACCCATAACACTTTTACTCTGAGCATACTCACCCTATCACTTGTATCTTCCCTAACCACACTCTCTACACCCTACCACACCATCTATCTGTCTCTTCACACCCTCACTGTCACTCCTACCACAGCCCCACACCCTCTGTCACCCCTACCACATACCATCTCCTGCCACACCCACCTAACACCACTACCACCCTGACTATAGTCTTGATATAGTCTTATTCCCTTATCATTCCCACAGATCCTTCCTAAGCTGTGTAAATCGTATAATGATAGCCAGAATAAACTGTCAAAATGCGTTGTGATCTTCATCGCCTTCCATCGCCATCGCCAATTTATACATCATCCCTTCCACTCCTTTCCGTCAACCCATACTTTAGATCGCCGTCATGATCACCCATAACACTTTTACTCTGAGCATACTCACCCTATCACTTGTATCTTCCCTAACCACACTCTCTACACCCTACCACACCATCTATCTGTCTCTTCACACCCTCACTGTCACTCCTACCACAGCCCCACACCCTCTGTCACCCCTACCACATACCATCTCCTGCCACACCCACCTAACACCACTACCACCCTGACTATCAACCTACCACCCCCTCTCCATAAAACTCCACACATTACCACACCCACTCTTCCCCATCCTACCCCTCTCCCACCCTCCCCTTAACACACCCACTCTACCCCTGCCCCCAACCCTCACTAGCAACCCCCTCCCCACCCTACCTCTCTACCCCATCCCCTTAACACACCCACTCTACCCTTACCCCAGCCCCCTCCCCTTCTTACCTATCTCCCACCTCCCCTTATCACTCCCACTCTAACCCCTGCCCCCAACCCTCACTAGCAACCCCCTCCCTACCCTATCCCTCTCCCCCCTCCCCTTACCACACCCATTATACCCTTAACCCCCAACCCTCCCCTTCCCCATCCTACCTCACTGCCCCCTTTCCCTTACCACACCCACTCTACCCCTACCCCTAACCCTAACTGTCAACCTCCCCCCCCCCCTCATCCAACCTCCTCCTCCCCCCCCACCCCCCCCCCCATCCTCCACAACTCGACTCGTGACCTTGCCGTCCTGATACATGGGGGCCACCGTGGTAAATTCCCCCCCCCCCCCACCCCCCACCCCCTCCCCCCTTGATAATTACCCCTCCACCTCTCGGCCGTCATTACCGAGATTACGATTTCAATTTATAGTAATTTTAATACCTCGGGCTCACGATTTTTAGAGATGGAGTGCGGTGTGGAAGGGGGACATGTTATAATTTTTGAGCACTGTTGTCTTTTATTTAGGTTTTGTTATGAGGTATGTGAGAAAGGGTGTTGGGATTGGAGCAGTTGTATGTGTGTAAATGTGTGAGTGTGTGTGTGTGGGTGTGGGTGTGTGTGTGTCTGTTCTCCTACTACATTGGATTTATTAAGTGTTTCTGTTTGCTTAGAAAGTCAATGGAAAACCTTGAGTAATTGTATGTCGTAGAAGAAAATACGCGGCTTTAATAACAAATAATATAATTTAAATACATATACTCACCCTTCTTTTTTTTTATTTATGTATATATATTTTTGTTATTTACAGAAATCTTCCCCATCTTACATCACAAGACAAATGTCTATACTCCGCTCCCAAAACCGTGAGTTAACATTCAATGTTCACTTCAGTTCACTTGAGGTTTATGACACATTTTGACAGTTTATTCTGGCTATTTTTAGATTATTTTATTCAGATTAGGAAAGGTATACGGAAATCATAGAGTTAAATGAGCAGTTTATACCGTTTTAATTCCCACAGATCCTTCCTAAGCTGTACAAAATCGTCTAATGAAAGCCAGAATATACTATGAAATCGCTGCATAAACGTTTTTAAGGGGTTAATCTCTTGGCCTGTAGAAGTCGTCCTAAACAGGAAAGCATCATCTGTCAGAATCTTTGTTAAGCATCACACTCGGAGAAGTTACTTTAGTTACTATTTAAAAACCTTGAAGTAACTTAGTTCAGTGATAGTCATATAGAAAAGTAACCAACAGGAACGATAGATAACCAAAGAAAAGTGTTGTCATAGCTGTCATTATATTTTTGCTGTAAGCTGTTGAATATATTAAACAAATGTGTAGATTCTGACTCAATTGTGAAATACCTGAAAACTCTAGGGAAATACAAACACAATTTTATGAAGGATTTGGTAAACCCTTTCAATCCGATGGGCATCAATAATATTGTCAGACGATAATGTCAGCCTTAAAATAATCCTTCGGCACTTGGAAAATACTTCTTGTCATTGTTGCAATTGTGTTTGGCTCTAGTACTGTAATAATGTCAACCAAATATTGAATAATGGAGTGTAATGAAGACTGTATGGAAGAGTCTGAAATAATGTAATAATAAAAATATAATATAATATATATATACTGTATATATATATACTGTATATATATATATATATATATATATATATATATATATATATATATATATATATATATAGAGAGAGAGAGAGAGAGAGAGAGTGTGTGTGTGTGTGTATGTGTGTGTGTATGTGTGTTTCTGTTAGGTTTCATAGTATACATTGTTTTTCATTATATTCTACTGTTGACTTTGATTCCACTTATTAGGCCAATCATATGAAACAAACAACATCCCCGGAAAATGTATCAAATAATGCCATTGATCACAAGTTGACAAATACCCTCTTCCCGGAACAGTGTGTAAACAACATAATAAGATGGGACACTTCACAGCTAGTTGGGTTTCTAACGAGGGGGTGGGGGGGGGGGGGGGTACAGCTTCAAAGATACGCCCGATGTTTGTCGTCATCCTGTGAAAATCAATCTAATCTAATCTGTTGGAAGTTTTTTTATATATATACCGGTATATATATATATATATATATATATATATATATATATATATATATATAGGAGGAAAGAATAACGAGGAACGTAACAACCAACATAAAATCATTAATAGTTGCTCCTCTGTAAACTTGATAATTTTAGAATACCTTCACATTAAGAAAATTCAACCTATACTCAATATTTCGACTTCTGCTTTCCCCTTAAGTGTTGCCTAACCCCTCATATATTTTAATTTTTAAATATTTAGTATCTATACCTTTTATTTAATTAGGTTTAGGTTTTAGCGTTAATCATATTTAAATCTACGGACTTTGTATCCCTCAATATATTATTGTTTTCGTTTTTGTTTACTTTTAGGTCACTGATGATGGCATACACTATATTTCGAAAAGTTTGAAATTGTGTGTAATAAAGATGTTGGTTGTTACGTTCCTCGTCATTGTTTTCCTCCTGAAGTGGAGATTCCCCAGGAACGTTCCCATTTCCGATATGTATATATATATATATATATATATATATATATATATATATATATATATATAGTATATATATATATATATATATATATAGAGAGAGAGAGAGAGAGAGAGAGAGAGAGAACATATTAAACACAGACTTAGCGTACCACAATCACTCTCACACTCACTATGGAAGACAGTAAATAAAGGTTATTATATTAATCCCTCTCTCTCTCTCTCTCTATCTATCTCAGCCACATCAATTACGAGGTCCCCAACATGGTAACTTGAGAGAGATTTTGTTTTTCCAGAAGCCATGGGGGGGGGGGGGGGTTCAGCGACGCGGGTATAATTGATCGTTATATCTGAGGTCTTAGGCTGGTGGGGCCCTTATAGTGCTGATTTGTTACTTCAATGTCATTTATATCATTGATGTGTTGCTTCCAGTTTATTATATATATTATTGATGCTCTCATTATACCATTCTAGCGCTAGATTTTGTATACAATACCCGGTACTACCTTATCGTATGCAGTTTATATATATATATATATACTACTGGACTGGTAATCCAATGGTCCTGGGTTCGAATCCCGATACATCAATGGGAAGATATTATTGGGATGGAATTTGTGCTGTACCTATTATCAGTGTTTTACTACAAAGCCCACCGAAATGCCAAAAAAATACCCTCATTGTCTATCTATCTATCTATTGCCTGACGCCGTGATCCCCGAAGGGGTGGCCACGAACGAACCGCCTCCATGCACCTGTCCCCAGTCAGTCGACGCCCCTCCCCCCAACCAGCACCGCCTTCGTTCATGTACTTCCTCACTCCATCCTTCCACCTCTCATTCGGTCTACCTCTCTCTCTCTGTCCCTCCACCTCGCTCTCGTACACCCTCTTAGTCATTCTCTCGCTTTCCATACGTTCCATATGGCCGAACCATCTCAAGTTGTTCCTTTTCACACTTTCCAGCACATCTACCTCCACACCACACCTCCTTCTTACTTCCTCATTAGTCTGTCTATCCCTCCATGTAACTCCGCACGCACTCCTTAAGTAATTCCCTCATTGTTCCCTGATTAAATAGCACTGTATGAATATTCCCATATTCAAAATATGCTACAGGGGGGGTAATGCCTAGTGAGTTCATTGCTCAATAGGTCAAGTTCTGAGAGTGAGTGTTCGAGTTTAAGGGGTGAGACTGTGAAGCACTGGGGCGAGGCAGCTCCAGAGATGGGGCTGCTTCGAGCCGTGAGTGGGCAACCGGGCCCCGTGCATCTTGCGAAGGCAATGTAGCGGGGCCTGGTTGCATCTCAATGTGCTTCACTTGTCTCACCTATACTGGAACGCGATCTCACAGACTTCTCCGTTGAATGTACGGTTGAATGTACAGGCTCTCAGCCTATGCCCAAGAGGGAGTAGTTGGAATATAGAAAAAACAAAAACAAAATTCTGCCAATAACGATACCAACCGCTGCCTTAGGTCAACTCCGGGCTAAAGGTGTATTCAAGCTAACCTGGCAGAAATTGGTAACGCTGCCTTTCTATATAGTTGTACTTTATAGCCGATATTAAATAAAGGCGGCGTCACACAGGCAGTTTAGAAAGGCAGTGTAGGAAGTAGAGCAAGGCAGCGTTACCAATGTGTTCCAGGTTAGCTTGAATACACTTTATCTGCTTGTTGACTTTAGGGGGAGGTAGTTGTTTTTTCTCCCTCATATTTAGTCCCATTAGCTTTTAGATTTTAAGACGTTTGTTCCATTAGTTTGGCGATTACCTTTCGCCCCATTTCTTTGTCAATATAAAGACCTTTCGTGCCATTTAGGTGTCGATTTTTTTCCTGGCAAGTGATAGCGAGCCTCGAATTCTAGAAGGGGGACATTTTTCTACCGAAAAATGTACAAATTTATCTTCAAGGGGGGGTCTAAGGGGTATTTTTTAAAGCTAGATGGAGGTCTAATGAGGTTCCTATAAAATAAATAAAAATATAAATTAATTAATAAACCAAAAAATAAGCACTACCTCTTTAATTCTTCATAGCAGTGACTCTACCCCAAGGGAAACTGACATGGGCTACACACATGATGAACAATGCTACCATGGATGTGCCGTGGTTCCTGGAGTACCCTAAGGACTATTGTGAGCCATTACAACTAACCTTTTCAGAGCTATGACGCTATTTACATATTGTTCTGACTATCATTATGCCATTTAATACAGATTAGCAAGCACCCGTTGCAATAAAAATGCCAGTATGTATATAGCTATGTTTATACTGAGGCACAATACCCCATAGCTGGGGGTGGCCGACTCGAGACAGAGACCGAACAGACACAACATTTAAAAGTTCCTATTCTTAGAGTCCGGGACCACTTTCGTGTTCCCTCGCCACTTTATCTGTCTCGTCTAGTAGGTGAAGTCTACAAGGGGAGGAGGATTCCTAGCTTCCCGTCCCCAGAAGGAAAAGTAGGACAGTAAAAGAGACAAACAGAAACGGCTAAGGTTGGGTAGAGGATGCCAAACCTCACTCTGGATAGGACCATCCCTCACCGTACTCTCTCTTACTCACCGTACTCTCACCAGTACCGGTACTCTCTTAATTAACAATCTGGCTCCCTCAAGTCGTATAATGAAAGGGTTAAAGCCAGTAAAATAAATAAGATCTCAGATATATTCTTCTTTCCACAGTAGTCTTCGTGAGCCCCCTACTTATTCAATCTCTCTCTCTCTCTCTCTCTCTCTCTCTCTCTCTCTCTCTCTCTCTCTCTCGAACCTTAACATACGAGATAAAAAATTACGATAACCCGCTTCTATAATTATATCAATATTATTATCATAATTATTATTTTACCAATTATTATTATTATTATTATTATTAGTAGTAGTAGTAGTAGTAGTAGTAGTAGTAGTATTGTTGTAATTACTATAATAATAATAATATGAACAAATATTATTATTATTATTACGATAAGCGAAAACTATCACATTCGTCTCACTCCTTACCCAAGCCCCCTTACCCCCCTGAAGCAAGATACACGAGAGAAAACGGTACGAGGGAAGTTTTTTATTACTTATCCCACTTCTGGATTTACAGCCTTCTAGACATGCCCCTTCAGACACTCCTAAACTTCTGTAAGTGTTTGCCTTACTCCCCTTTCCTCTCTTCCTTATGGTTTTATGGTATTAGAGGCTCTTCCTTGATTCCTTTAGTTTGTTTTTTATTATAGATGTGATTTATATTATGTTTTTTGGTATTTGAGTTTAATTTCTTTTCTTATGGTTTCTGGTATTTGTGGCTTTTTCTTGATTCTTATAGTATCAAGTTTATCGTTAATTTGATGTATCTTGTTGGTTCTTGTATATGAGTTTATTATGCTTTATTTTCATTATTTCGCTCTTCTATGTGGCTTTATGTTACTATTAGCATTTCTGTGCTACAATTACTTTTGAATTTGGATATTTGAATATTATATATTTTATATATTTATAACACACACACACACACACACACACACACACACACACACACCATTTGACAGGTCCTGGACGACACAACTTTGTTTACAGTCAGCGAGTATTTGTTGGGTGACACGTCCTAGGTATGTTCTTTATGGGGACTCTTTCCCTCTATGTTGTGTTGCTTCTCATTACACGCTTAGCTATCTATAAGAAATATATGGCAAAGTCTTTATATTTAGTTTCTTATTTGGCTATAAAAACATTTTAGTAGCTTAATAATTAAGATGGGAACAAGCCAGTTTCTCGTCAGCTTAATAAAACAGACTATATTATATTAGTATGTATCTATACGTTCGACGTTTTTCTTCTGTGTGAGTGTGCTTGTATGTATGTGTGTGTTATTTGTCTTCCACTTCAATGCCAAGTATATATATCACATATATTCCCCTCTCCCTATTTGTCTAGTTTTCCTTGGTATGTTGTAGTGAGATATGTTCTTCGGTAGCTATAAGATAGATGTGGTGTAGGGGATATACGTAGTGCAGGGGATATAGGTTATAGTGAGAGATGTAGTGTAGAGCAAAAAGGTGTAACAGAACAAATAGGGATATAGGGAAGGAGTCTGCCTCGTATGCCCATACGAGGCAGACTCCTTCCCTATATCCCTATTTGTTCTGTTACACCTTTTTGCTCTACACTACATCTCTCACTATAACCTATATCCCCTGCACTACGTATATCCCCTACACCACATCTATCTTATAGCTACCGAAGAACATATCTCACTACAACATACCAAGGAAAACTAGACAATAGGGTTTCTGCAGATTTCCACTTTTTCTTATGTTCTTATGTGTCTCATATAACCTTTTTCCTTCAATACAATTGTACTCCAAATAAACTATATAGCTTACATACCACTCTGCATGGTTGTTCTTGGTTTGTATCGTTTTTCTATGCACCATTCTTAACATAACTACATCGCTGATGCATGATAATCTTTATTCCTATTAGTTTTGCCTTTGTTAACAAATTCCTCTTTCTAATCTATGCATCCTATGTTCCTTGTTAATATATATATATATATATATATATATATATATATATATATATATATATATATATCAATGATTGTCATCGATGCCACGCTTATACCTGTATGTTCTCCATTTGATGTGTTTCTGAATTTAATTGTTTAGCTATATTGACACACGTCTTGATATATATTCTTGATATATATTTCCTTCTTTACTTCGTCATGTATAAGAAATGTCTTTCAATTAGTCGTAAGCTATGATGCGGTGAGTTATTTCAGGATTATGCTGTAACAGTTACTTTTATTTACTTCATAGTTTGCCTATACTCAGATAAAGTAAGTATAAGTCAGCAGTTAGGACGACGAATTGGTTGAAATCATAGGGAGATACGACATTGTAATTGATATCATTATCCGGAGCTCGTTCTTCAATGTTTTTTATTAGCTTTGTTTTATCTTTATGTTCCCCTTTGATTTGTCTTGTATTTATTTTTATCTCTTTCCTTCCTTTTTTTATTTTTTATATTACAACACTTTTCCCCATTCACTGGTCTAACTTATTACTTCCTCTCTTTACTTTACGCAGCTGTCACACTAGTACATTACTTTTAGCTGAGTCTGGTATCTGTTACATAAGCTATCACATCATTATTAGGTGTTTATGTTAACTATTCTTGTGTTATATGTGACTATCAATATTATGAGCTATAAGAATCAATATAATCATATTAGGGGTGAAAATTGTCTGATATCATATTCAATATATTTTTTACTCCGATTTTGTGACTTGGAGGATATCCGTCAATAATCTGCTCCTGTGATATCAACTTTGTTTTTTATTGACTATCATATATTCTTGTATTGGTCATATGCAGTTTGTGTGTGTTTGTGGTTTTTATTTTATATTTTATTTTTCTTTCGTGACGTAAATATTTAATCGGTGTTATACTTTAGTTGTCCTTAATTGTCTCTTTTATTTTTCCTCTTTACCGTGTTTTATTATTGGTTGAGCGTATTAATTGCTAGTCATGCATGTTTCAATCCTTTCTGTTCATTACTGTGTTCGTAACGTTACCCAATTCTAACTCTCTCTCTCTCTCTCCTACACCCCCGCACCTTTAAGATGGCCAATTCATAGTGACCCTAACATTGTTTACATGACCCTCTTTTTCACGGCTGGTTTCTTTGTGTATATTTGGATACTTATTATTTAACCTTTCAATTAGATGAATGAAATCGGCTGGCAGTAGCAGGTTAACTGTATGTCGTCATTGGTTATCTTTTTTCTATTTCCTTATTTTATGTTTTATTTGTTTAGGGCGGCAGGTCCTTCTTAAGCTGAATAAAAGTTTTCGTTAGTAGTAACTCCTTGCAAACTGTCTCTCTCTCCCTTATTTGTGACTTCTTAAATTTCGGTATTCACTGTTTTCTTTTTGTAAATGAGTTTGCAGTTATATCTGTAATCCATTCCTTTGACATTGTGTAACAACTATACTTTAAGTATGTGTTTTTAGTGAGTGCAATATTAAGTGTTTAACATGCTCACAAACGTTTCGTCTACCTAACCCCTTTATTATGAGGAATGTTTATATTTATATATCCTGGCTAACATCAGACGATTTAATTCAGCTTTTAATTACAATTCCGAGTCTGATATTAACACAAATTGCTCTACCGTACTATAACATACTCAAGCCAGGTCCAGATAGTCTTCAAACCTTCTGTACTCCATATTTAAATTTCTAAAACCATCTTGAATAAATTCCAGCTTTGTGATTTGCATACACGTAGGCGCCTAGGGACCAATACGCGCGTCCCAGCCCATCTTGGCCCCGCCCCCATATTGTGTGACGCATATGCACAACCATCATTCAAATTTTTCACCGCCTCTACGCGCTTCCCCTCTCGCCTTAAAACCGCCCAAGGAGCGAGCTAACTGGCTGAGGGGACGAGTAGACTCCTCCCCTCGTCTCCCCTCACTCGCCACTCACAGTATGTAGATGAAGATGCAAATGTTTCGGGGGATGGGGTTGGTGGAGACGTTTGAGTTGAGGGACGTTTCTTGGGAGACGTTTTAAAGATGGAGGTATTGTTAAGCTTGAGAAAGGAAAATGAGGAATGAACAATTCAAGAAATGAGAATGAATAGATTAAGAAAGGGAGATATAAGGAAATAAGAAAAAGAGAAGGAAGTATGAAGGATTGAGGAAGTGGGAATGAAGAGAAAAGGAATGCAAGAGGAGTAAAGACCAAATGTGATGATTGTAAGGATGTCTTGTAAATTTGTACAAGTTTGTCAGTCGAGGAAAAGAGTAGAGATCAAACTTTAACCAAGAAAAGGTTAATCAAAAGTATTTCGAATAGAAGGGGTGCTGAACAAGGCATGGGAGAGATAAGTTGGTGAAGATGGCTTTGAATTATTAAGTTGAAATATTGGTTAAGTCACTTTAAATGGATTTAAATCATGAAAGGTTGGCGTTGAATGAATTAATGATAAAGAGAGCCAAAGAAAAGAGTTGGCTTGTATTAAAGTAGGAGGAATCATTCAAGCGGATGAAATGCTCACTCGTAACGTTCCTTGGATACTAAGAATCGATACCAGAGTGTGGAATGGGAGTAGGCGCGAAGAAAGATGCAAAGGTTGAGAAGAATTCCGCTGAGGAGGTGCAACGGAGGAGACAAAGGAGTACTGGGGATTAATAGTGAGAAGAAGGAAGAAAATAGGCAAACAGAAGAAGATTTACAAGGAAAGTAAGGATTAAGGAGGAGATAAAAATGAATAAGATGGAGAGGAAACACAGGATTATAGTGTATGAGAACTGAGGAGCAACAGGAGGAAGAAGAAAAAGGTAAAAAGAAGACGTAGGACATAATTAAGGAGTAAGGAGGCAAGGATACAGGAAAGAGACAATGACAATATAAAGTAGAATTGACAAAGGATACATGGGATACAAACTGAGAGGCATCGAAGTGAGGTATGGTAATAAGTTGCAATATAAGATTGTATGACAAGATATCAAATAGGCTAATAAACGAAACAACCAGTGGTTTAAGATATTAATCAGATAATAAGTTACATGTAAATGTGATATAATACTGATATATACTGATACTGAATTGGAATATGGAGGCTATGAATATCAATGGATAGCTAAGAATGAATATATGATATTATTCAGATGGAAGCGAAATAAGAGCAATGCTAATGATAAAGACGAACAAAAGAGTAGTAGATTTAGCATATCTGAAATACTGGTAAAGAATCCTAATCGATATGAATTAACAAAAAATTAGTATGTAAAGTAAAACACGAGATGTAATAAAATGGAACTACAGACAAACGAGATCTCGCGTCAGAATCGGGCGGTAATGTTGAGCACACAAAGGAAAATGAGATACGTGCAGACAGACAGAATCCAAAGTCGGTGGAAGAAAACGCGGCGTCACACGGGTAGTTTTCCTGCGTTTTTACTAGCCAATATCTGATTTCGGCTTCAGATTTTTTGGTTAATCTTTCAGTATACAATCATGCCCTTCTTCAGTAATTCATAGCTATCTATTGATTATTCTATTCAGTTGACGATGGAGATGTTTGAGTTAGAACATATATGTAGATCAAATTTACCCCAAAGATTGCTAGAGGCCCTTCCTAAGTCGAGGAAAATCGCTTAATGTTAGCTAGACTATAGCAAAGAAAAAAACATCAAATTGTACTGAAAGGGTTAAAACTGAAATAAACCACGCAAATCGATTAATTTAGTAACTAAAGTTATTGATGATCCAAATTAATTCAGGAAATTGAAGACTAAATCAGAGCAATTTTAGTGAAAAATAACACCAGAATTGGTGACAACTTGACAAGCTAGAAAAACTGCCTTAACAATGGGCGTGTGATGCCGCCTGAATAAATATGGCGGGGTGAATTTTCGATACATAAAATGGGACATTTAATGTATGTATAATGTGTCAACGAGAAAGAGGAAAAGGGAAAAAAAAAAAAACTTATCAGACAAAGAAACTCTTAGGATATGAGAATGACAATTTAACATTAAAATATAATGATGAAGACAGAATACATCGTTGATGATTAGACACCAACATGTGCTGTAAATATTCTGAGTACTAAATAAACGTAATATTTTTGGTATGTGGGCTTAGGTTCTCCAGACGACAAAAACACAACTATAACAACAACAACAACAATAACACCAGTTTAGAAAACAAAGTATTTTCGATATTTAGCCTAAAAGAAATAGTGAGGGCTGAATACAGATGATATGATAAAAGGGGACGAGTTGGGGGAGGGGGAGGGGAGACAAGCTTGTAGGAAAAAAGAAAAGAAAAAGTCAGACATGGCAACAAAGTTCGCTAAGTTTTATTTTAGGTGAAGCTAAGCTAAAAGGACGTGGTGTGAAGGTCTCTCTCTCTCTCTGTTTTACTATTATGCATCCTAGCAAATTTTTCACATCTCATCTCTTGTCATACCTCTTTCTATTCTTTTCTCTTTTTAACACATATATAATACAATATACATGCGATGTTAGTCAAAGTGAAAATGGCTATAATATGACTCGGTTTTTAGTTCATTTAACCCTTTTTTTATTTTATTTTCCTTCTTTCTCAAACATCTCAATAATATTCTATAAGGCTGTTTTCTTCTAATCTTCCCTCTCGTTTTGATTTCACCTTTCCTATCTCCTTTCTCTTTTTATCTGTGTTTTCTCTCATCTTGTCGTCCTTCCTTAGTCTGATCCCTCATTCAATCCTTCCGTCTCTCCTTTTCTTCCAAATTCCCCTCAATCTTTCTCTCTGCTTTGTTCTATATATTTCCCTACCTTGTCATTCATAGTTTTTTCAATTCCCCCCCCCCCCCCCTACTTTACCCCTCCCTTCCAGTTTCCCTTTTCCCTCTCATTCCCCATCTCCTTCTTTTCCAATTTTCTCTCTCTCTCTCTCTCTCTTTCCCTCTTCCAATTTCCCCTCCCTTCGTCCCTTCCCCTCTCTCCCTCCATGCATGAGCGGGGAGGCGAACAATACACGTCAGGCTACCCACATTCTCCTTTTGCATGACTGGATCTCAAAGGGGGCCGGGGCAAAAAGATGCAAGGTATCGGACCTCCCTCTCCCCCTTCCCCTAGCAGCAGCAGCGTCTTCCGAGAAAATGTGAAGCCGCTCTCCCCAACTTCCTTCACCATTTTTACTATTTTTCTGAAGCCCCCCACTATTTTTACTATTTTTCTGAAGCCCGGGGAAGAGGCAGGGTTATATCGTGTATTCGTCCGGCGAGGCAGCGGCCTGAAAAGCTGCTTTTATAGGGAAAATGTATCTTCAAAAAGCTTGCCTCGCCTTCTAACAAGAGTCCAAAAATTTGAAATTGTAATGCCCGCCCACTTTTCTTCTTGAGGGAAAGGCGGAGGGTTGGGAGAGAGAAGTATTTTGATCTTTACATATCCTGGCTACAAGGTTCATACTCCCTGTTCGTCCAGACATACACCACGATTCCTTCTCCCTCCCTTGCCTGACAAATTCTGACTCTGGCAAGAAAAGGGAGACTAAATCTTTTGAAACTTGGGTGAGGCCATTTTCCGCCCTGTTTTGTTTTATGTGTGTGTCTCTTGTTCCTTGGTAATCCAGTAATGGCGCCGCTGCTATCACCATCCGGGTCAACCCCACCAACTCGCTGTCTGGGGGGCCGAGGGGGGCTCTTGGAATATGAGGAGGGAGCAGGGGGCGCCGACCCTCCCCCCTTCAGCACCGCTCCAGCTCCAGCCCAATTTGCGTGTTAGGTGGCGCGTGTCTTCCGTCGCTGCTGGGTCCTTGGCTTTCCTTTTGATCCAACTCTCAGTTATTTCCACTGGCTTTAACAGGACAGATGGATAATTGAGAGGGGCTTGGGTGGTATATAGGATCGATTGCTCTTTTTAAGCATTCATTGATGGCTTCATATACATAGTGCCAGGATCTCCAAGCCAGTGCCAGTGCCAGGTTCCGGACTCTAGCGGGGCTGATGGCGGCGCTCCCAGGAATACGAAGCAAACGTCTCATGAATCCTTTATGGCCGAGCCCGGAGCTAGCCAACCAGCAGCCGCCACGTCACAGGCGCGCGTCTTATTTGAATATCCCACTCGCCCGCTGATCGACTTTCTCGCCGACGCGTCCAACTGGCTATCGGCTTTAAAAAAATCATTCCATCGGGCGGGCGGGTGGGCTCCCTCCTCTACTCCTTCCTTCGCTCCTCCTCCCCTCCCTCTTCCCTCCTCCTCCTCCCCAGCCTCTTTAGTCAATACCCGAGCAGTGAGGTTCTTGGTTCACGGTAGTTTCGCCCTCATGTATTTTTGCCCATAAACTTTCCGGTCCCAAGTATTTCGCCCAAAAACCTTATTGCCCGTAAATATGTTCCCTCTTATCTTTTTCTTGCTAATAAGTCTTGCCCACTTTTTGTTTTCGACAAACAGGTCCAAGCAATTTATAAATAATTTACAAAATCCTTAAGGTGAATTTGTAATTTAAATGTTATCTTCGTGACTATGTACATACTTCTCATTTAAGACATTAGTGGGAATAAGTTAATTCTGGTCAAATAATCTATTCCTTATGACAAGTCTTGACATCCTGACCTCTAACCTCTCATGTAACCCAAAACAAACTTTGGCAAAGGTGTTGATATTTCTACTATTCAGAAAGAGTTAAACACAATATGTGTAGAATTTGCAGCCCGTTTGCTCAACCCTCCTAAGTTGCAAGATACCAAGGGTCACAATTTCTAGACTCACCATAATGAATTATTTTGGTTTATAGTATTACCAGCTCTAATATGGACGGATGGAAATGTTGTGGACGAAATGACTGGTCAGGTTCAGACACACGGTCCAGAGAGGAGGGAGGAGGGAGGAGGGAGGTGGGGGGGGGGGGGAGTTGAAGGAGAATTAACAATATTACAGGCAAATTGACGAAAACAATAGAAAGCTAAATATATGTATATATATAGAGAGAGAGAAAAAAAGAGGGATATTTGATGGGTAGTTCGAATGAGAGAGAGAGAGAGAGACGGAGTGAGAGAAAGAGGGAGGAGATGGGAGTAATAGGAATGCAGAAAGGACTGAAATTAAATGCAAAGCAAACTATTTACCAAAAATGGAGTAGATGAGAGAGAGAGAGAGTTGGAAAGAAAGCAAGAGAGTTGATGGGAGGAAAGAAGAATTCACATTATAACCTCATCCTGATGATGATTTTCATCAAATTTATATTTGACAAGCTTGACAAATGTAAATCAGAAGTTACTTTTGATCTGACCTTGGTGTTTGGGCCTTGAAATCCTAGTATTCTTTCTATTGCATCTATATGAACATAAATCAAAACACAATTTAAAGTTTCTGGTTATGCTATTACCTTTGAAAGTAATAGAATTGATAAATGATTCTGACATTTATTTTTGTATTTATTTAGCCAGATGACTTAATGCAATTCACCTATTTAAATATCTTGCCTTAGATCCGTAACAGACTACGTTTTTATCTATGTAATGCTAATTTCTCTACACGGCACACAATAATAATTATAAATGTGACAGAGTAACTACTAACATTATCCCCAACCCTTTGAACCTGAACAGTGTTCTTTGTCAATCCATCTTTACCCATTTCTATGATATGTTGTTGAAGAAAATGTGAATGTATTATAGTAAAAATTTGTAGACCTATTGTTGTTCGATATCCTGTGTAGTACTTTGAATCTAATTGTTCCTTCTTTGACCAGATGAATCAATAAATTTAATCCTTCATTCACCTGACCAAATGAATGAGTAGATTAATCTGACCTTTCTTTTCTTTGACCAGCTGGAGATGATGACCGGGCGAGCGAGAGGTCAACCAAACGACGGGCCATCAAAAAAACTTATTGGTGGCCATATCAGCCCTGACCCATTGTCCAAAAAACATGATACACGGGACCTAACAAATTCGAGGTAAGAATTATTTTGTTGATCGTCCTTTATAACTATCAGTGTAGTTTTGATATCAGTTAATTATGGTTCGATTTTTTACGAAGCTGAAACTTCAATTAATACCCTAATAGAAGCAATTAGCCTTTGGCCAACATTTAATGGCACGCCCCCCCCCTCTCTCTGCATCCTCCGTAAATAACCCCCATGTAAAGGCCATGAGAAATTATTGGTTGATCTTTACTATACTCACATACAATCACATTGTTTACTTAGCTAAGGACTTCACGCAAATACAGTTGATGATTGGATGTCTTATCGACTTCACACGAATAATTTGGTGATAATTGGACGGTTTCAATTTCAATTTGATGATTTTAACCATAGAATCTAACAAGTATTTACAACTTCTTAGATATGGATGAACAAAATTAAATAGAATTTGGTAACTGCATTCACTGAGTATCAAATTATATTGGTCAGTTCGACCGCTTGGCTTTAGCCAAAACGATCGTTTGGCGCCAAATTCGACCGGAGGCCCCATTCGACTGCTTGGCACCAAATTCGGCTGCCCAGTCCAATTTGACTGTTGAGTAAGTACCAACATATTATTGTTCAAATCGACCACTTGTCTTAATTCGACTGCACGGCCAAATTCGAGTGTATTAGACCCATCTCGACTACTTGGCCAAATTTGACTACTTATTCAACTATTCAGATCAGTCCAACTTGACTGCTTGGTTTAATTCGACCGGATCACTTAGCCCAATTCGACCGCTTGACGCAATCCAACTACTTGATCCATTTGATAATTTTGAGGTACTGCTAACTCTTTAAGTACTTAGTATCATAATTATAGTATTACCCAAAATTATGTTAAAAGGGTGCCGTCTTATTGGAAAAACTTATATCCATCTGAGGAAAATATGTGTGTATTTTACCAATACGACAATTTCGACTTACACTTTTTTTTGCAACGTGTGCGTGTATGTATGTGCGTGTTTTAATTCCCACGTTAAGTTATATCGTCGGACGTTAGCTGAGATGATATTGAAAAGATGTCATCTCACCGAAAGAACTGAGGTAGGTTCTGCCAAATAAAACCTTTCACTTTGCCAATGTTTACTATCGGCATTTTCAAACCCCTCTCGGACCTACGAAGAAGAGGACAATATGTGGGCACCTTGTTTCCTTCATAGCTGCCACAGGACTCCTCAATACAATTTCGGGGGGCCCCA
Organism: Paralithodes platypus; assembly: GCA_032716605.1. Taxonomy (NCBI): domain Eukaryota; kingdom Metazoa; phylum Arthropoda; class Malacostraca; order Decapoda; family Lithodidae; genus Paralithodes; species Paralithodes platypus. Next base: position 26,549,051 of record CM064493.1, read on the forward strand.
GTCGGGGACCCCCCCACGCTATTTATTATATACATTTTCGTTATCCGGGCAGCAACTTTTTTTTTGTTCCGTCGAGATTGGGTGGTTTGTACATATTACCACACCGATACTATACTCTGTTTCTTTTCAACTGATGGTAAATTGCAAAGTTCCATCAAGATTTCTTTTATTTTGAAGATTTTATAGTGAAATATGGTGCTAATTATATAAACTTGGTCTTAATATGATGCATGGACATAGGCCTAGTAGATTCTTATTTTTTTCTGTTAGTTACCGAAACATCAGTTGTTAAGGGATTCAATTTACCGTCCAATGAAATGAAACCGAGTATAGTTGATTGTTGCTCCTAGGCAGCATGATGTGCGGGGGTTAGGGGAAAACGAGGCCTAGGATATAATCATTACATAATATAGCACAACCACTGATATCAAAATGACGCTGGGGTTCATCGAGGTTATCCAATATTCCTACCTAAATATTGATGGTTTGCCTACATAGTTAAGTCTAACTAGTCTTACTACCCTATCACGTACATCACACATCACTTGGCAAATCAGTAGGAGTTAAGAACACCGGAGCGATATATTTTGTTATATGTTGGGAGTCAATTGGATAAGACGTCTAATAGTTATTCTCAACCTACATGCACTGCCTGTTAAGTAATATAAATGAGATGTGGGATGAAGAAACTCCTTGAGCTGACTATCCAAGCAAACCGAAATCAGCTATATATAAATAAATGCAACCCAGTTGCAGATCCCTCTCTCTTCCCCCAAAGAAAATAGGTAGCCCTGAATGTCTGGAAACAAGGATAGGGGAGGAAAGGCGTGGGGGGAGGGGGGGGGGGGGGGTAATAGGAGAAAGTATATATTATATTTATCATTATATATATTTGTTCGTTATCCGTGGGGGCCTCCTGAGTGTCGTCGTTCTGTCCGAACCCGCGTTATGGAAACCCTCATCGGCGGCCGGGATTATGAGCATCAGGCATAAAAGACGAGTGGGATTCCATTCTGTGTCTGTGGCGGACATTGGATCGTAAAGGGCTCCGATCTTCAGCCAATGGATCCAATATCTCTGAAGGCAGGCGGGATGGCAGGGGGAGGTGGGGTTGGGGGTGAAGATGGGGGAGGAGAGGGGGTAGTGGTGGTGGTGGTGTTGGAGGAAGAGATTGAATGGCAGGGGAAATGGTGGGGGAGGAGAGCTGGTTGGGGAGGAGGGGTGACTGGGGATGTGTGAGGTGGATGAAGGAATTTTGAAGAAGGAGGTAGTGGTGATAGAGGGAGATAAGGTGAGGTTGAAAAGAGATTGTGGTGGAGAAGTGGATTGGTGGGGCGTTAGAATGGTGTGAGGGATGGAGGTGCAGGAGGGGATGGTGGAGTGCGAGGAGGGAGGAAGGAACGGAGGAGGAGGAGCAAGAAGAGAAGGTGGGGAGCTGAGAGGGATGAGTGGGAGTGGTGCAAAGAGGAATATAATGGAATAGAATCATTTATTTAGCTCAGGATCTTCAGCGAATGGATCCAATATTTCCGAAAGCAGGCGGGTGAAGGTGGAGGAAGAGTTGCTGTTGTTGTTGTTGTTGTTGGTGGTGGTGGTGGTGGTGGTGGTGATGGTGATGGTGATGAAGGAAACAGAGACCTTATAGTAACAGATTGGCCCCTTTTCGCCATTTTGGTGCCACTGGTGTCATTAGCCTCTCTTTACACTCAGATATATCCATACCTATAATAAACATTCGGAAATGCTGATACTGGATCTATAGTTTGGTATTTGGATATAAATTCTACATAATCATATATGAAATGTCACCCCATTGTTTGATATTACGGCACCAAAATGGCGTACAAAGAAAATGAAGGCCACTCTCTAATACTACATGATCTCTAAGAGTTAGGTATAAGACGGTGGAGGGGAATGGTTGGGAGCTTAGATGGATGAGTGGGGTTGTTAAGTGGGAATAATAGAAGGAGATGGAGGAGAATGGTGGGGGTTTAGAGGGGGTGGTGGAGGAGAATGGTGGGGGTTTGAAGGGGGTGGTGGAGGGAGAAGAGAAGGGATGGTGGTGGGGTTGAAGGAAGAAGAGATTGATGGGAATTTAGAAGCCTGCAAGGAAGAAGAGAGAAAGTAGGGTAGTTTCGAGGGATGGTTGTGATGTGGAGAGAAGGTTGAAGGCGTAAAAGGAGAAAGAGGATGGTGGAAGAGGTGGAGGGGTATAATGAAAATCGTAGTGGGATGTGTGGGGAGGAGGGAGAGGTGGCTTATAGTGTGTGTGTGTGCGTGTGTGTGTCAAGCACAACAATAAATACAACAGCAATAAGGACAAATAACAGCCATAACAATAGCAAAAGAATAATAAAACAATAACAACAGTAATGGGAGTTGTGTGAATGAATATGCAGAAAAAAAGGTATGATAACGTTATGTACATAATATTATTGCATATACTGCATTGACTAAATAAATATTAAGTGGATATGGCGGATAAGTGTGGATATGCAATATGTGATATATAATATATTGAAGAACAGGCATAAGGTAACATTTAGGGCAGGGAGATGCCATCACGGGTCCCGTAAATTCTACACGAAATCTATAGTGATCAAGAAATTAAGAATATTAAAGAAAGTGCAACAGAAGGCAAATGCTATATATGCATGTACTGTATGTACTGTACCACGTTAACACTTTCAGTACTACTATGCCCTTTAAATTTAATTTAAGCTAACATCAGACAATATATTAAAATTAGAAATGACCTCTCACAGCCACGATACAAAAATTGTCCTAGTAGTTCTTTCATTTCACTGTCAGTATTGCAATAAACTTTGTTCCGACTACTTCCATATACCAGTTTATCCAGTTAAGGGGACAGTGGCTGTTTGTTTGGTCTATTAATTCATTTATTCATATTTTTTGTTTTTAGTTTCCTCCCTAGACCTCCATCAAGCTTAGAAAACACCCCCTAGACCCCTCTTCAAGATTTGTAAATTTTTCGGTAGAAACATGTCCCGGCCAAAAGCCGATTCCTCCTAAAATTACAGGCTCGCTTTCGCTCGCCAGGAAAAAAATAGACACCTAAATGACACGAAGGGTCCTAATATTGACAAAGAAATGGGGTGAAAGGTCATAAAATCCCCAAACTAATGGAACCAACGTCTTAAGATCTCAAAACTAGTGGGGCTAAACATTATGGAGAAGGGGGTCCAGACAAATGGTCTGTCTCCCCTTAAGGACAAATTGTTTACAATCAAAGGGTTAAAGGATAACATTGTAAGATAACAGGGTATCAGATATAATAAACTAAGTATAAGCTACTATCAGTACGGCTTACAGTGTATTTGGACTTTATCGGATACTTTCGTTGCCTCTTACAAAATGCATAGATTCAACTTTTCAGGGGAATTAATTTGAAATTCACCTTTCTCTCCATAACACATCTCATTTTATATGTAAATAAGTAGCTCAGTCTTCTCTCTCTCTCTCTCCCTCTCGCTCGCTCTCTCTCTCTCTTGCTCTCCAGCGTCTTATATTCCAGCAGCCTTGAGGAGGAAACGGTGGGGAAACTGAGCTCATACATATTTCCACGAGGACCGTATAATATAAACAGTTTTACCAAGGGTTCTCGTCTTACAGGGCTCACTAGAAGATATATATTGTATACTCTTTCTCTCTCCATATCTATCTATCTATTTATCTACTGTATACATCTATCTAATATACATATTTCCACCCGGACCGTATAATATGAACAGTTTTACCAAGGGTTCTCGTCTACAGGGCCAACTAAAAGATTATACAGTATATCCTCTCTCTCTCTCACTCACTCACTCTCACTCTCTCTCTCTTTCTCTTTCTCTCTCTCATACATATTTCCACCGAGACCGTCTGTATAAACGGTTTTCCTAGGGTTCTTCTGAGAGGGACCGACGGGAAGATGTATATTTTACCTTCTACGTCAAAGTAAAACTGTTGCATAATACCTGAGGCCTTTTGTCAGTCGAAAATTACATTTTTTTTGTGTTATCAATTCCACCAGTTCACAGCCGATTTGCATATGATTGCGTATGACATATTGACTCGACTCAATTGATTCTGGCATTTAAGGGGGGTCTCCTTCTCTCTCTTTCCCTGGCTTGTATCCATTCGGCCTCATTCAGCCAACTGTTTTAAGACGTTTATCCCCATCCAGGTGTCGATTTCATCCTGGCGGGCCAGCATTGTATAGAGAAATCCGGCTTCGCCGGAGAAATTTGTCTATCGAAAAATGTACAAATTTAGCTTGCTGTCAAAATAAAAATATATATATGCTGGCGCGCTCTCGCTCGCCAGGAAAATATTGACACCTGGATGGGGGTAAACGTCTTAAAACAGTAGGTTGAATGGGGCCGAATGGATAAAAGCCAAAGAGAGAGGGAAAGAAAAACAAAACAAAACCGAGGTGGGCTCCCTTAAGCAAAGACGTTTTCTCTTCGTAAATGTTGTATTCAAATTTAGTAGAATGATCATAAATATCTTTGAGAAACGTTTATCAACTCTGGTTTATAGACATTAGCTGCGAAAGCGTAATTTTTGACTGATAAAAAGTATACAGTATCATCTAATGTTGACCAGAATATAGTGAAAATAGCGTCATAATACTGAAAGGTTCAACATTAACCCTTTGAAGATTATGGCGCATGTTGACAGTTTATCCTGGCTATCGTTAGACGAGTTTAAACAGTTTAGGAAGGATCTGTGGGAATTATATATTTAAAAACTATCTCAATTAACCCTCTGACTTCCATAATTATACTCTTCCTAATCTCAATAAAATCTTCTAATTAGAACTATAAAACAGAACAGAAATGCGTGATCGGATCTTGAAAGGGCTGACATCCTACTAGACACAACAGCCACATCAATCTAATCACTACTACATTTTCCATCATATTTACAGGTATATATATATTTTGTTCTTTCTTCCATTTCACTCACTCACCCCTACAATACGTAGACGGAGGTCTTTTTAATTATGTATGTAATGAAATGGATAAACAAAACACAGCAACACTAAACATTTCCTGCAAACCCCCCAACATGCACTAGCTTCCCACCATTCCCACTACACCACCCCACCATATCACCACCACCCTACCGACCACCGTGACCGCCTAGGTTGTAAAAATCAGCCGACACAACCCTTTAGGCACTGAACAAGCCGCTAAGGAGAGAGAGGGGAAGGGGGGGGGGGGGGAAAGGAGCCAAAATGGGTGAGAATGGGACGTGAATGCATGGCTAATGGGTAAAACCACACATTTCTCTCCCAAATGAATAGGCACCTCGCCTTCTTTTTATTTTTCTCTTTCTCTCTTGACGATATGCAACACAATCTAGATAAATTGTCATGTTGGGCCCAAATTTGGCAAATGAGTTTCAATGCGGATAAATGTAAAGTACTACATATCGGATACCTAAATGAGAAAGCAAACTATTCGATGAATGGCACTCAGCTTAAGAATGTAAACAGAAACCGATCTGGGAGTAACAATATCGAGTAACCTAAAACCGAGTCAACAATGTTCAGAAGTTGTTAAGAAGGCAAACAAAATAATTGGCTTTATAGGCAGGTCATTTGAGCATAAATCCAAAGAAGTTATCCTAACCCTTTACAATTCCTTAGTCCGCCCTCTTCTGGAATACTGCGTTCAATCCTGGTGCCCTTATTACCAAAAAGATATAAACAAGCTAGAACGAGTTCAACGTAGAGTTACCAAAATGATACCTAGCCTAAAGAACAAACCATACGAAGAGCGTCTTAGAGAATTAAATCTATTTCCTTTAACCCAGCGCAGATTAAGAGGCGACTTAATTCAAGTGTTCAAAATCATCAAAGGCATCGACAATATGAACTGTAGTAAGTACTTCACTATCGACCAATCTAATTACACGCGGGAAACGGTTGCAAAATTATTGGTAAATCTTTTAACTCGCACGAATCTAAGAATTTCTTCTTCAATCGAGTTGTCAACTTGTGGAATGGGCTTCCCCGAAACGTTATAGACTGCATCACCGTTGATTCATTTAAACTCCGCCTAGACAAATATCTCGCATCAAACCCGCGACTGACTGCGTTTGTAAATGAATAACTTTATTTTATCCCCCCCTCAGTTACTAACCCATCTGTCCCCTACTAACTTCCTAATCCTGCCACGGACATTAGTTCCAGGGCAGTAATTCCCTTTCCAATGTTCCCTTACCCACTCTAAACCACTGTTTGGACACTTGATCCTCAGTGTTTTGGAGGACAAGCAACCTAGAAGGGTCACTAGATCTGTTGTTGCTTGATTTCCTTTGTACTCCTTTGTACTCTCTCTTTGGCTTGTATCCATTCGGCCCCATTCAGCTTACTGTTTTAAGACGTTTACCCCCATCCAGGTGTCAATATTTTCCTGGTGAGCGGTAGCGAGCCAGCATATATATATTTGTTTTGACAGCAAGCTAAATTTTTACATTTTTCGATAGAAAAATTTCTCCGGCGAAGCCGGATTCCTCCATACAATGCTGGCTCGCTATCGCTCGCCAGGAAGAAATCGACACCTGGATGGGGATAAACGTCTTAAAACAGTTGGCTGAATGGGGCCGAATGGATACAAACCAGGGAAAGAGAGAAAAGGAGAGAAAGATTAAAACAAAAAAGCTGGTGACCCCCCTTAAAGAAAAAGATAAAAAGTGAAATGAAAATCCCAAAAGCGAAAAGCTAAAAAGACGACTAGATAAGAATGGAAGTGTATCTATAATATAACCTCCCACGAGAATATATAATACTTTCCTTAAGGGGAGGTATCTAGTTTATTCCCTAGACCTCCATCAAGCTTAAAATTAAACCCCCTTGACCCCCTTTCAAGATAAATTTGTACATTTTTCGGTAGAAAAATTTCCCGGCCGAAGGCCGGTTCCTCTTAAATTACAGGCTCGCTATCGCTCTCCAGGAAAAAATCGCCACCTAAATGGTAGGAAAGGTCTTCAAATTTACAGATATCGGGCGAACGTTCTTAAAATCGCCAAACTAATGGGGTGAGCATCTTAAAAACTCAAAAACAATGGGGCTAAAAATGAGGGAGAAAGAAGTAAAGAAAAAAATCCGTCAAGTGGAAATCTCCCCTTAACTCATCTGCCTAAATAGTTTTGGCAATTAGCGTATGCAAAATTAATCTCTCCAGGAGGTATGTAGATACATTAATTATGATTACATGTCACTGAGTTGGACTGTTCAATTGAAGTATATGTTTTAGCATTATTTTATAGTTAATCAATTACTTTAAACACTCAAGTTATTCAAAATTCGTCCTAATAGATATATAACAACAGTAACTTAGATACACAGAATAACAAATGTTTGCTTTAGGAGTAATCTGAATACAGATTTCTAGCGTTAACTAAATCAGGTGTTTAAATACTGGGGAAATGAGAACATAAAAAAACATGTGCATTGCAAAGTGAAAGATCCGTTTTTATTTGAAAACAAAGTGACAAGCTGAATAATTAAAACAAAGTGACAAGCTGAATAATTAAAACAAAGTGACAAGCTGAATAATTAAAACAAAGTGACAAGCTGAAAGCTGAATAATTAAAACAAAGTGACAAGCTGAATAATTAAAACAAAGAGACAAGCTGAATAATTAAAACAAAGTGACAAACAATAAGTGACAAGCTGAATAATTAAAACAAAGTGACAAGCTGAATAATTAAAACAAAGTGACAAGCTGAATAATTAAAACAAAGTGACAAGCTGAATAATTAAAACAAAGTGACAAGCTGAATAATACAAACAAATATAAAGGGGATAGATTTATGGGGACTTATACATTGTATGGAATAAACATTGCTTCTTTGCATATGTCAGTTTATAGTTAAGTTTTAACACACAATTATTGCTGATTGAACAGTAACTTGCAATCAAAACTTAATATCAGAACAAGTGTTAGAATATGAGTTGACTCAAAACCATGCACTCCATTGCATAGATATGTTTTATAAGGAAATATTATATACTAATTTAATTTAAATGCAAGTTGCATATAATTAAAATAATTGCAAATTGTACAAAACTTTGCAAACCAAGGTTTCGAGCTTCTCTAGTGTAAGAGTAATAATGCTTCATGTTAAGCATATCTTATGTTCTCAAATATACATAAGGAGAGAGAGAGAGAGAGAGAGAGAGAGAGAGAGAGAGAGAGAGAGAGAGAGATAGCGGACATACCATACAAGAAGGGGTGAAGAACGGTAGTGTCGCCAGTAAAAGGGTTGAGTACTTTCCTTTTTTTGCGGGCGTATAATGGTTTTACACCCTGGTGCTGGAGCCAGAAGGGCGCCTTGGATCCCTTGCTTCTATGCACATACATAACATCCCTCTGAATATGCCAGAGATAAGGAAAAGTAGGCAGAAATCTTACATTTATTTTGTCTTATATAGCCTACCTTGGATGAGCGTTGTCATTTCCATATGAAACAGTAAGAAGCCTATGAAAGAAAACTTAATGACATCCAATTTCCCTATGATACCCCCCTGAATATGCAAGTGTTAAAGGGAAACTTTGACAAACTTTTCATGTTTGTGCCTTATTGTTAAACGTGGGAGTGACATTGGTAATCACATAACGAACTTTATAATATTGGTTAAAGATAACATGATATAGCCTGATACTCAAAAGCTAACTATATAATTATGCATATTTGGTTCACATAGGGAACATTTTATTGTGGTAGCCTGTAGGAGGATGTACGGTATGTATGCCCCTCTTGCGTTAGCTACCCAAACCCTTTGACTACGAAACTCTTCCGAAATATCTGCTAGTTTAAATTCGGCTTGGTTATTGGAAAAAAAACGTTGGATGTCATAAATATTCGTTACTTCTGTACAAAAAATTATACTGCCTTCCCTGTGAGTGTGGGTAAGACTGGTATCGCCAAATTGCGCTGTAGATTCTACCAACGAAACCTGTAATTCTTCTTTTAACGTTGACAAAGTTATATGGGTAGTAATATATCAATAAAATTAAATCCAAAGCGAATGAGGTAATGGCTGAGAATAATTGGCAATGATAATCTGTAGAGACATCGTACAAAGTTGCATATAGTATTTAAGACGATTAGTAAAGAACTCTAAAAAACAATCTAACTATGCACAAAGAACATTAGAGAAAAGAGAAACTTATGAATACGCATAACATCAATATTTACCCTTTGAAGATCATGACGCATTTTGACAGTTGATTCTGGCTATCATTAGACGATTTTATAGAGCTTAGGAAGGATTTGTAGGAAGTAAAAGGATAAAGATTATCTCAATTAACCCTCTGACTACCACATACGCTTTGTAATCTGAATACAATCGTCTAATAATAATAATAATAATAACAAAAACGACTGAACATCCTAAACAAAAATCATTACAACTAGGTCTAATATCACCGTAAAATAATATAGATATATATATAAAAGAAGCCGACCTAAATGTAACTTTATAGTATCACCTACGCTCACAACAACGTAACATATGCTGACCAAAGAGACAGAACACTCCAATCTAAGTCAACTTAACCAATGCCAAATATCACCCCCCCCCTCAAAAAAAAAAAAAAAAAAAAAAAAGGCCATTTAATATGAACGCTGTTCTACTGTAACTATCTTATCATCTCCGCTTAAAAAAAGGAAAGAAAAAACAGACCAAAAACACAGAACATTCCAATTTCAGTCCATAATAACCAGTCTAATATCACAGTAAAAAAGGAGAGATCGGAAAAAATACATATAAAAAACAACAACGACCAAGAGAACTCAATAAACAGTCTAAATATAAGTTCATAATACTACCTCTGCTAAAAAAAAAAGAAAAAAAAAAGTAAAAAAAAATTGCCGAACAAAAAGTCAGAACATTCCAAACTCAGTCAAAATAGCTACTGTCTAATATCACCACACACAAAAAAACTCACACACCTACAGCTAAAAAAAGGAGCCGACTGAAAGACAGAACATTCCCAACTCAATAAAACCCACTGACAAAAACTGTGTGGAATAAGAGAAACTCCGTAAAACTATCCCTTTAAGGGGAGGAGGTTTTTAGTTGATTCTCTAGACTTCCATCAAGCTTAAAATTACTCCCCCCTTGACCCCCTTTCAAGATAAATTTGTACATTTTTCGGTAGAAAAATTTCCCGGCCGAAGGCCGGTTCCCCTTAAATTACAGGCTCGCTATCGCTCGCCAGGAAAAAATCGACACCTACTGTAAATGGCACGAATGGTCTTAAAATTGACAGAAATGGGGCGAGGGTTCTTAAAATCGCCAAACTAATGGGGCAAGCGTCTTTAAATCTCACAAGCAATGGGGCTAAACATGAGGGAGAAAGAGGTTCAGAAAAAAATCCTCCAGGTGGAAATCTCCCCTTAACAGACCACCCCACAGACTAAATCATCGTATTCGCAAAAGTGACCTGCTCAAATTCGCACACAAAAAGTTTGTGAGAAAAAAATCCTAGGAAACCCGGACTGCCACACGTGTTTGTTAATTTCATTAATCGAGTTTAGGAGTAAAGTTGGTTGGTGGAGATAACATAATAATTAATTCTGGTTCAGGAGTAGTTTATAGAGAGGCCTTCCTTAGGGTTAAGTGTCCCATTAATTACTCTTTCCATTCACATATGCATAGCCTCCGATAGCGCAGTTGGAATGGGTGTACATCCTAAGATTGATATGCAGGATTCGAAACTGCATAATAAATCGTAGGCTTGTGCATCATTCTTTAACTGTCTTCGTGGTGCAATGCATAAGTGTGTTGATTTTCGGTGTGAGCATCCTAGGTTCGAATCCCCGGACTGCCACATGTGTTTGTTAATTTCATTAATCGAGTTTAGGAGTAAAGTTGGTTGGTGGAGATAACATATTAATTACAAATAATATATATATAATTCTTCGTTAGTGAAAGGTATTTCTGTTTGTATGTATGTATACGTTAATTTACTTATTTATTCATATATATCAACTGAGATAAATAGGTATAAAATGGAACTCTCCCCCTCAATCAATCTTTTCTTGATGCTATGATATAAACTTCTTCAAACTTCGTGTGTCCAGGCATTTTGACTCCAACGTCCTTTAAATTTGGCGCTTTCACTCTTTTGTCTTTGGGGGAGACACTCATTACAGGCAACCGGCCTTTTGTCTCCTTCATACACATAGGGAAAAATATAAGATAAAGAGGTCGGTAGAAAGATAAGACAATGATCCTCCGTTCATTGTCTCTTTAAAAAAAAAAAAAAAAAAAAAAAAATATGTATACGTTTTAGTTTAAGGGGACATGGGCCGGTTTTCTGGACCAGTTTCTCCCTCATGTTTAGCCCCATTAGTTTTCAGATGTTAAGATGTTTGCCCCATTAGTTAGTCAATTTTAAGACCTTTCGCCCCATTTCTACGTCAATATTTAGACCTTTCGTGCTATTTAGGTGTCTATTTTTTCCCTGGCGAACGATAGTGTGCCTGTAATGTTGGAAGAACCGGCCTTCGGCCGAGACATTTTTCTACCGAAAAAATGTACAAATTAATCTTGAAGGGGGATCTAATGGATTTTGGTTTAATTTGATGGAGGTCTAGGGAGGAAACTAGAAAAATAATTAATACATGCAAAACTCGCCCATAAAGTGAACCATTCTCCCTGAAGCACTATAACCCAATGCAGCCTTTTAAAAATAGGAAATCATATGCGAGTTAAAAATCCCCGACTGACCACCACGCATACCACAAAACCCAAAAGCAAAAAACCAGGAAAGGGAAAAGCCGACACGATCCAAAGAAAAAGACGAACAAAAATATCTTGTGGTGAACCCAAAAAGTTGGCCACGGATTGACTGGCTGAGTGACCAACCTACACGAGCGAATATTTTTGGGACCTTATTCGCCAAGAGAGTGGATCAAAATTCGCACAAAAAAATGAGGGAAGTGTATGTAAAAAAGGGTCTAAAGAGTTATATTCACTGGCGAAAAGCACGGGTCATTATTAAGTCAGTCAACCTTTTTGTCTGACGGTTGGTTTATGCTTTTAACCCTTTCTAGCTCCAATACGCGTTTCTGTTGTTTTCTGGCTACTATTAGACGATTTTATTCTGATTAGTAACGATACACGGAAGTCAAAGGGTTGATTGAGATAGTATTTACCCTTATAATACCCACAGATCCTTCCTAAGCAGCATAAAGTCGTCTAATCATAGCCAAAATAAACTGCTAAAACGCGCCAGAGCTTCAAGGGGTTAATATATTGATATGATACTATAATTGACGGTGTTATTCAATTTAGGGCTGATCTCCATTATAGGGATTCAAATAGATCTCGAATCAGATTAGACAAATTAGAAACCGGTGCAGTTAATAAAGAACAGAGTTAAAGCAGAAGATAAGGGGAGGACACAGAAGAGATACTCAGAAAATAGTATTTTAGATATCACACTAACGCACTGTGCAATCTACAACTCGTCAACAATACGCTCATAGTCTATTAAGGGGGGTCACCGGCTTTTTTAAAAAATGTCTCTCCTTTTCTCTCTTTCCCTGGCTTGTATCCATTCGGCCCCATTCAGCTAACTGTTTTAAGACGTTTATCCCCATCCAAGTGTCGATTTCTTCCTGGCGAGCGATAGCGAGCCAGCATTGTATGGAGAAATCCGGCTTCGCCGGAGAGATTTTTCTATCGAAAAATGTAAAAATTTAGCTTGCTGTCAAAACAAAAATATATACAGTATATGTTGGCTCGCTACCGCTCGCCAGGAAAATATTGACACCTGGATGGGAGGTAAACGTCTTAAAACAGTAGGCTGAATGGAGCCGAATGGATACAAACCAAAGAGAGAGGGAAAGAAATAAATAAAAGCGAGGTGGGCTTCCTTAACTGAAACTTCCAGGAGGTAATGATATATAAGCATGCTGAACTAAAATTGGTGCCAAGTATCAATAGGATAGCTACTCTAAGAATAAAGAATAATATATTGATAATGATGAGATACATGATGAAATAAAAGAGGAGAAGAGGGAGGAGAAACAAAATATTATAATATGACCAACATAAGAACAGGTATAAATTAAGTAAAGCCGCTGTCACACGAGCGATTTTTCCGTCAATTTTCCATGAGCAAGTTTTTTCTGGTGATATTTAGGGATATTTTTGCATTGGATTCGGAAACTAGATCGAAGTTAGGTTATGTTGGCTAGTTTAATTCTTATGGAACTTGTATTTTGAAGCTGCCAGACAACAATTGACCGTAAAAATTGACGGAAAAATCGCTCGTGTGACACTGGCCTTACACCCCGTTCCTAACATAGATTAATATGCAGGATTCGAAACTGCATAATAAATCGTAGGGTTGTCCACCTTTCTTTAACTGTCTTCGTGGTGCAATGCATAAGTGTGTTGATTTTCGATGTGAGCATCCTAGGTTCGAATCCCCGGACTGCCACATGTGTTTGTTAATTTCATTAATCGAGTTTAGGAGTAAAGTTGGTTGGTGGAGAGAACATAATAATTAATCATCAATTACAAACCCCAATGCACTTGAATAAACTAATGAAAGCATATGGTCCTCCCGGGATTCGAACTCGGGACACCACACCCAGAACATAAGCATCTAAACCATTACACCACCAGCACAGTAATAGATATCAGAAAGCTCATGTCTTCGCAAAACTCAACCTATTCCCAGCGCAACCTTGGCCAAAAATGTGTGGTCCTAACCCGTTGAAGGGGTGACCGCAGGAGTGAAGCAAATCGGCTCTGTTGGTCAGGCTGCAGAAGTGGTTATCCCTTTTTTGTGTGCGAGGACGATTTTGCTCAGATTTGGAAGGCTTGCTAGGAATATTTAATCTCAACTAACCCTCTGGCGTTCAAAAATATTCTGTACACCTAATATATTGTTAGGTTTGGTTAGGTTAAGTTAAATTATGTCAAGGTATTAATTTGGCACTGTTTTTTGGACCTGGTTTAGAGCTACTGGTGTTTAAGAATACAATCCCTAACCCGATACCTCATTTCCATACTCGTATACGTTTGCTCCCACGATGTTTAAGGGGAGGTTTTTAGTGTGTTTCCTAGACTTCCATCAAGCTTGAAATTACACTCCCTTGACCCCCTTTCAAGATAAATTTGTACATTTTTTGGTAGAAAAATATCGCGGCCGATGGCCGGTTCATCTTAAATTACAGGCTCGCTATCGCTCGCCAGGAAAATATCGACACCTAAATGGCACGAATGGTCTTAAAAGTGACATAAATGGGGTGAAAGTTGTTAACATCTCCAAACTAATGGGGCGAACGTCTTAAAATCTCAAAAGCAATGGGGCTACACATGAGGGAGAAAGGGGTAAAGAAAATAATCCCTCAAGTGGAAATCTCCCCGGGGGGATGGGCTTATCTGTTGGTCGATTTATTCATTCATTTCTATTTTATTTGTTTCCTCCCTACACTTCCACGATAAAAAAAAAAAAAAAAAAAAAATTTTTTTTTTACATTTCTCGGTACAAAAATGTCCAGGCCGAAGGCCGACTCCTCCTAAAATTACAGGCCAGGAAAAAATCAACACCTAAATGGCAGGAAAGGTCTTGATATTAACAAAGAAATGGGGTGAAAGGTCTTAAAATCGCCAAACTATTGGAACGAACGTCTTAAAATATTAAAACTAATGGGGCTAAACATGAGGGAGAAGGGAGCAAAAATCAACCATCTCCCCTTAAGAATAAGACCTATTACCCTTATACCTTTGCCCCCACGATTTTTACGAATACGGCCTTATACCCTTTACCTTTTCCCTTACTCCATACCTTTAATTGCTCCCTCGATGTTAAATAATAAGTCCTATACCTTGCGCCGACGATGTTTAACCCCTTATGTACCGGCGACGTCCTTTGTATTATATTCTGGCATTGATCAGCTTATTTTATTCAGCTTAGGAAGGACCTCTAGCAATTAACAGGCTTCGAACTATCTCACTTAACCCTTTTTACTACCACAGATCCTTCTTAAACTGCACACAATCGTCTAAATAGAGCTAGAATACAATTAAAGTCGGTATCACACGAGAGCTTTTATAGTCAACATTCGATGATCAAAAAAATTCTGGCAACATTGCTCGAATATTTTGCACTGGTATCGGAAACTAGACTAATGACTGATGAATTTAGGCAACCGAAATATTATATATGTTGACCACACAAGCTGTCAGATGAGTGTTGAGGATAAATGGTGAGTGAAAAAGCGCTCGTGTGATACCGACTTAACAAGACGTCGCCGGTAAAGAAGGGGTTAAGAATACAACCCTTTATCTCTTACTTTTACCCCATACCCTGGCCCCCTCGATTTTTAAGAATACGCCCTCTAACCCTTGACCTCTTCTTACCCTTGCCCCACGATGTTTAAGAATACTACCCTTAACCCCTTCTGTACCGGTGACGTATTTTCAACTTTATTCTGGCTACTATTAAACGATTGTATTCAGATTAAAAAGGGCCTCCAGCAATTAACAGGCTTCAAACTATCTCACTTAATCCTCTTTACTACCACAGATCCTTCTTAAACTGGAAAAAATCGTCTAAATATAGCTAGAATAAAGCGAATAAGGCGTCGCCGGTACTGAAGGGGTTAAGAATACTAGCCTTAACCCTTTACTGCCCTTACACCCTTACCCCTCACACCCATACCACCACCAGCACCTTTTCGGCATGGTAGCACTGTGGTTTATCGTTATATGGGTGTGGTTATCGTGTGGAGGATGGTGGTGGCTTAAGGGGAGGAAGACCGTTTTTCTGGACCCCCTTCTCCCTAATGTTTAGCCCCACTAGTTTTGAGATTATAAGACGTGGCCCATTAGTTTGGCGGTTTTAACACCTTTCGCCCCATTTCGTTGTCAATTTTAAGACCTTTCGTGCCATTTAGGTGTCGATTATTTCCTGGCGATCGATAGCGAGCCTGCAATTTTAAGAGGAATCGGCCTTCGGCCGGGACATTTTCTACCGAAAAATGTACAAATTTATCTTGAAGGGGGGTCTAGGGGGTGTTTTCTAAGCTTGATTGAGGTCTAGGGAGGAAACTAAAAAAAATAAAATAATAATAAATGAATTAATAGACCAAACAAATGGTCTGCCTCCCCTTAACTGTGTATGGGATAAAACAAGGGGGTTGGTGTTGAAAGCATGACTGTCCAGGGAGATTGGAATTATGCTTAATTGTATATATAAATAATTTCATGCATTTTTTGCCTTTTCAATCCGGTGTCCACTGTCTACTGGCTATTCTGTTCTAGCTACTGTCTGTGGGATTTGTTGTGTACTGTCTGTGGGGTTTGTTGTGTACTGTCTGTGGGGTTTGTTGTGTACTGTCTGTGGGATTTGTTGTGTACTGTATGTGGGGTTTGTTGTGTACTGTCTGTGGGTTTGTTGTGTACTGTCTGTGGGATTTGTTGTGTACTGTATGTGGGGTTTGTTGTGTACTGTCTGTGGGGTTTGTTGTGTACTGTCTGTGGGATTTGTTGTGTACTGTCTGTGGGGTTTGTTGTGTACTGTCTGTGGGATTTGTTGTGTACTGTCTGTGGGGTTTGTTGTGTACTGTCTGTGGGATTTGTTGTGTACTGTATGTGGGGTTTGTTGTGTACTGTCTGTGGGATTTGTTGTGTACTGTCTGTGGGGTTTGTTGTGTACTGTCTGTGGAATTTGTTGTGTACTGTCTGTGGGATTTGTTGTGTACTGTCTGTGGGATTTGTTGTGTACTGTCTGTGGGGTTTGTTGTGTACTGTCTGTGGGATTTGTTGTGTACTGTATGTGGGGTTTGTTGTGTACTGTCTGTGGGATTTGTTGTGTACTGTCTGTGGGGTTTGTTGTGTACTGTCTGTGGAATTTGTTGTGTACTGTCTGTGGGATTTGTTGTGTACTGTCTGTGGGATTTGTTGTGTACTGTCTGTGGGATGTGTTTTGTACTAAAGTAATTGTTCTGATTCAATACGATAATTATTTTGCTACATGAATTTACTCCGTTCAAAATTCATCTCTCGAAATCATGGAAATAAACAATGATCTACAACACTACAAGATAGTGTTGAGCTAGTTAGAAGTTGTTGGATGTCAAGTACAATAAAAGTTGTATATCATGGATAACTTTTAGTGTTCAAGGCATCGTTTTCTATATGCGAGAAAAGTTTAGGCTACCAAATGCATTCTAAACTTAACAAAATTACAACTCGATTATCACCGCAAAAAAGGAGAGAGATAAGAAAAAAACAGAACAAGAGAGCTCAATATATAAAAGTCTACAGTATATTTAAGTTCATAATATCGTTTCTGCTTAAAAAAAAAGAAGGACAAAACAGTCACCCAAAAACGTCAGAACATTCCAAACTCAATAAAAGGAAACCCACTGTCTTATATACAATAAAAGACCGTTCAAAACTCAATACACAACGGTTCAAACGATTCAAATGTGGTTATCAATGCCTGAAGAGAGAGTTTAGAAGAAATAAGCATTTTAATGCCAAAGGAATATTATCTACTTATATATCATATACTAATAATTTATACACAACTTTGGAGTAATTAAGCATATATGGTAGATGGCTATAGTATATTCGCTGTAAGTAGGCGAGGAATCATGACCTCTAACCTCTGTAACTCATAAACGACTAGAGTAATCGAGTTAATATTTTTACCATTTGGGAAGAGTCAGTCAAGAAATAGATGTGGAAAGTTACAGCCACTTTGCTCTAGTCCTTTTTGAGTTACAGAGGATAGAGGTCATGATTTCTCGCCTACTTACAGCGAATAGACTATAGGTAGGAATGGATAGATATATGATAAATGGTGTTCTCATAGAATGAAGGAAAGTGTAGAAAGGAAGAAGGAAGTAGAATAGTACAAGGTGAGGTACTGTCCTTATTGCTATTATAATGAAAGGAATTGTTTAGATGGATAGGTTTATTATAGTTAATATGGGTACTGACTGACTTATTTATTATGAATTATGAAACTGTATTTATCACCAATGCATATTCAACATCAGTCTTTGTTTTGCAGGTTGATGCTACGGGATTCGCAAACAGACAATGAGAAACGTTTCCCCACCACTCTTCATATGGAGGATGAAGACGAAGAATGTTTCCAAAGCCAAAACTCCCTTCACATCTGCAAACCTCAGGGATCAAATCTAGTCTGTGAGTGTCTGCAGGTAAGAAAATGTCATCGTAACCCATTTCAATTTAATTTACCCTTTCAGCAACTTTCATTTCAGATAAACTCCCGAAAGTAGATATAATCAACATAATCACTATTTGAGGATGGCTATTTTGCTGATAAACGTTTATAATAATTGTATTGAGCTATTTTTTGTCTAGAGATCCATCTTGGTGCCACTGGTGATATTTTCCTATTTGTATAATAAAATATATCGTTACCCATAATGAACATTTAGGAATACTGGTCCAGGGTAGGCTATATAATTTGGTCCTTGCGTGTAAGCTCTACAGGATGATGGTAGAAGTACTGAAATAGGCTACAATAAATAATTAAGTCATTCGCACCCACAAACTCATGATCGATAATCCAGTATCATAGCTTCTCACTACATATCGTTTTCTTATACCTATGTAGGGTAACCAACTAAATCAAATCAATCATAATTTAGTTTAGAGAAGTGGGGGGAGGGGGTTGACCTGGGGATAACAGAACGCAGACGCAGTAGCTGCACTGCAATCCAATTTTAAGTAGGACATCACGCAGCAGGAGTAGGAAGTGTATGCAATGTCCTAATGATTGCCAGAGTTGTATAACAAAATTACTGGGAAAAAATCGAAGGGTTAAACGAAATATGTTGTATGATGCAAGATGACTTTTGATGCCGGACATGACATGACATGATGTAGTACGAGTAATGGTGAGACAAGTAATCAAATGTATTCTGTAATACTACTGAGCCACAGAAATAATATATCACAGGTCCTCATTAACGACTGTGGGAGATGGAGCAGTGAACACCAAGGGGAAAGAGCTTGTTCAATACATGAAGCAGAGGCACAGAGTTTATGGAGACTTGCCCAAATGGGGTGGGGGTGGGGGGCCCTTACTGACACAACGAAAGTGTGAATTTGTAGGAAAAGGTTGGTCGTAGAAAATGAATATATTAACGAATTACTATACAATATGTACCGGTGGGTATTTCTGTATGTATGTATGTTTCGAGTAGTATTAATATTTATGTATTAGGCCAGCCGTCCGGCTGGCTCAGTTGATAGCGTGCCTGATTCCCATCTTGAAGGTCTCGCGTTCAATCCCCGCTCAGATTGAAAAGTTTTTCTGGGATATAGCCGGCGGTTACCATCTCCCCATGAGCAAGGGGGATGGGTAATGGTCTCTGGTAGACTAAAGAACGCCAAGCGCTTGTGAATCCTCGAAGGAGGAGATACGGGCGCTATATAAGTAACCAGAAGATTATTATTATTTATATGCAAATCCTGCATACTGAATATTCAGAATATTCAGTATGCAGGATTTGCAAACTTATTTTTATATTATATTCTCGTCATTTGCAGGGCAGCACAGTTGATGGTGTAATTAAATGTAATTACATTTTTACATGGTTAAAATTACGTGGTTTATACAATGACAATATAATTAATTGTACCAACTTTACAATTTACATTAGTCGAATGAAGGACATGCCAGTTTTTCGCATGGTTATGATGAATTGAATATAGAGTACCATTACGACACTTTTCATTATATTTACATTAGCTTGCCATGTAGCAATATTAGTAAGGTACTGCTGGTTATGATGATTTTTCTTGTTTTCCTTAGGACAGATCCGACTTTATTCCAGTGGCCTTTCACGCTGTTAACATTAAATACCACCTCGCTGGCAGCGGATAAACCTGTTATGTAGTGAACTAATAATCTTAGTGACATCATCATATAACAACGTAAGGGCAGTATTAATTCCTACGAGTGGATACACAATTTTTATAAACAGATATACTATAACCTAACTTTTCCGTGTAATGAGTGATTATGAACACAAGGTGTAATAGTTTTCACTATATATATATATATATATATATATATATATATATATATATTTAAGAAAATCGAAGTAACAAGGAAATACTTTTGTTCTTCCATGGCAAAGATTATTTCTTTATAAAATATACAGATGTAGAAAGCACTAGGCAACCCTGCAAGAGCTGTCGACCCACATAATGCGCGACCTCACACATGTTCATATTCTTTCGTTAGATTTGTTTGATTGATGTCTATATATAGGTCTTAGCAGACACTCCAAAAACCTTGCCTAAAGGGCCATTAATAATTAATATCAATTAAAATTCTTACTATTTCTACCTGTTGATCTTGGATGACATCATTGGGCTTATGTAAACTTTTGAATGAAGTCAACAGAAACCTGTGTCAAATTTTAAGCCATTTATCTCATGACTGGAACACAAGATCCGCCCGTGTGGGGTCGCCCATTACGTAAATTACATGACATAAATAGAGGATATGTGAAACAAGCAATCAAATTTACCCTAGAATACTTATTAACCAGAGAGTTTGACATCACAGGTCCTCATTAACGACTGAGGGAGACGGAACATCCCAGGGAAATAACTGTTTTTTTCTCAGTAGGCCTACATTCCATGGTCTTAGTAACTGAAGGCTAATCAGGACCTAGCACCACCCCTGTGTTTACACCGGTGACATCTGGGTGAAAGCTTGGGTGACCTGGCTGGTACCCTTCCAACTAGTACCAAAACCCCAACCCCAGAGGGAACTTCACAACAGTCCACTTATACTAGGTTCCTATAGCTATACTGCTAAAGTGAAACCGAGGCACAGGGTATAAGGAGACTTGCCCAAATGTTTCTTCCCAAGGGGGAATCGAACCCTGTGAAGGGAGCGCGATACAGCAGTGTAGTTCAAATATTGTATGAATGGGAAACAAAGGAAGCCTACTGTGTTTGTGTGTTGTTGTTTTCCGTCCCTTCTATTTTTGTCTTTTTGTCCGAAGATCAGGAAGTTATTCTTCCCATTTCGTAATTTAAACTGTAGTCGGTTATATTTCAGCTGACGGTAAATTGAATCGCTTTTAGTTGATTTATTGATTCTTAATGAATGTATAAACATGACACTATTATGTCCTTGCGTCATATTAATGCCAATATTTAATAATTAACATTATACACTACGAGCTATACGCAATAGCAGAGTAGGCCTAATTGAAATGAGGTCTTGGCAAATTATTGTCGGATAAAAACAATAATAAACTATAGGCTTCGGTGCCTGCATGTTCAAAGGCCGTCATAAAGTTACGACGTGGTGAGACTTGATAAATGTCGTAACAGCTTATCAAAAGCTTTCAACTTAGGAACCTGACCATACTTTGAGATTAGTTGTTGTAAGTTATCCTTCCCATTTACGACTTTGCTTTAGATGTAGGCTAGCTGGCGCTAGAATTATGATATCGGCTTTAGGGATATGACGGTCATTGAGCGATGTGATAGCGTACATAACTGACTATCCGATTCGGAATTACTGGCAAGCATATCTTCACACATTTGTTTCTTTTTCGCATAGGCATAATTAGTAATTTTTGTCTGCACACTTCCAAGTGGTAATCCTAGGCAAGGGATAAGTTTCTCGTATCAACATATGTATTCTCTAAAAAGTTTAATTTAGCAATCCAATCCATATCGACGAATGTTGTAAAGTATTTAGATTATTCTAAGCTATATAAATAGATTGATTAAATTCTGCAATGAATGTGGGATTCAATTTTGTGAAGAACTAGTTCGTGTTGCGCAGTAAACAGAGGCAGTTCAGTGGCAGCGTCTTGGGAAGCACTGCATTTCGTAATATTGTTAATACGTGCCTTCAGATTAGAGTGAGTATAAATTATGATACACTCCATGCATATGTCTTATTGTGTAGAGTGTAACGGGATTATAAACAAATAATGGAATATCTTCGACGAGTGACAAGGAGGCGTCCCGACGTGCGCAGATTCCCATTAATTAGATTATTTATCTTAATGAACTTCGTGATTACAACAAAAGGGAGCTAATAATATTCAGTTATGTGAATGTTTATCTTAGAAAACATATACAACATCTATATATATATGTATTCATTAATCATAGGTTAAATAAATGTAAGTTCATAAATATGCAGGAGATCGCATTCGTACACGCTTGAGAAGCCAGGGTTGCGCAATGTGAGGTTCCGCTGAATCCGCTCAGCGGCTCAGACGAAAGCAGCATCCATCAGAAGCGGAGTCTGTGGCTAGCGATCCTTTAACTTGGCCTAATTCCCTGTGTTCCCATGGTGTTCGTGATTTGTAAGTGCTCATGCGGATAAAATACAATCGTGGGATAAGAGTGAGTATGATGCAGTAGCATAAAATGCTGTTTAACCATGTATTATCGAAGCGTGAAGGCATGTTTAATCGTGTGTTTACTTATTTCATGCAAGTACTTCTGTGAAAGATTTATTGGAGTGACTGATTGTTTCAAGCGTTGCTGTATGTTACTAGTGCTTGCATTTCGGCTATGTTATGTCGTATTGTATCATAAATGGATATAATTGCGTAAATCAAAGCCAAGTTGTGTACACGTGGTTGCGGGCAGCACGGCGTCAAGCTGAATCTTGCCTGAGACAGTGGAGTTTTCAAGTTCACACAGGTGAGGGCGTACTCGCTCGCGGATGTATTTTAGCCCATAGATTTCAACTTTATTTACGCATATGATATAACTTGGGTTTTATGCAATTATGCGGTAGCTTTTATGTTAATATCCTACACTCGCAGAGACATATATTGCGCTCACGCGCAAGCTCATTCGAATATTAATTGACCACTTGCGAGTTTCAGGCTATAGGCTAGCCTAAGGAAGTTGGAGTTTTTTACATCAATATTTAGCAGAATTAGGCTAGGCCTACCAGCTAAAATATAGGCTAGTCGTAATAATACTTAAAACCAAATTCAACATACTTTTTATCCATCGGAAACCTACATTATTATTGCATTTATGTTTGATATCGATGTTACAGCTCCAACTTCCTTATAGCCTAAAACTCGCAAGTGGTCAATTAGCCTAGACCTAGGGCCTAGTAGTATTTATTTATGTATTTTATTTATTTTATTAATTTTATTAATTAATATATAGGCCTAGCCTAGGGGAGGTGTGGTGGAGTGGTCTTGCCACTGGCCTGGTAATCCAAAGGTCCCGGGTTCAAATCCCGATGTATCAATGGGAAGATATTATTGGGATGGAATTTGTGCTGTACCTGGTATCAGTGCATTACCACAAGCCCACCGAAACGTCAATAAAATACCCTCATTGTTCCCTGATTAAATAGCACTGTATGAATATTCCCATATTCAAAATATGCTATAGGGGTGCAATGCCTGGTGAGTTATCTGCTCAACAGGTGGCGTTGTGTGTGTGTAAGTCCGAGTGTAGGGGTTGAGACAGTGAAGCACGGGAACGAGGTGGCTTCAGAGATGGGGTCGTTTCGGGCCATGAGTGAGCACCGTGCCTCATGTGAAGGCAAGATGGCAGGTGCTCGTTGTACTCTACGTGCTTCACATGTCTCACTCCCTAGACTGGAACAAGACCTCACGGGCTTCACTGTTCATTGTAAAGCGGTGAATGTTAAGGCTCTCAGCCTATGCCCGAGAGGAAGTAAGTGGGAATATAGAAAAAAAAAAAAAATATATATATATATACAGTATACAGTATATATATATATATTGTTTGTTTTTGTTTTGTTTTTTGAAAGGATGAGGAATAGCCTAAGTAGAGGGTTCGGTCAGGAAGGTAAAGTAGAAAAAGGTGAAATACAGTAGTAGAGAAAATTATAGTGGGCTTTCTAAATTTAATTTTGTTAGGTTTCGCAAATTAGTAAATTAATATTTAGTACTCTAATAATTTAATGAATAAAGTACTGACGACTTAGCGGTATCGAAATATTACTTTTTAAATTGAGGCTGAACTTATCATTAGGCACCTTCCATCCCCCAAGCCCCATTCCTAGATTTACAGTCACTTGTAAAATTTCGCGGACGTAATAATTGTGTAATGCGACAATTTCAATTTTGGAATTATTGATGGGTGCAATTTGCATTGCATTGAATTGAATAGGCCTACATACATTCAATGATTTAGCGTCGTTATCAATTATGGTGATTGTGAATGCTTGTGTACTTTCTTTTCGTGGGCAAACTGTTTGTGTTCTTCTCCTGTCACCTCTTTTTCCTTTCTCGAGATTTTTACTGATCCTCCCTACCCCTTGTGGGAGTAAGGGCTGGCTACTGACTGACTTAATTTAATTACATATATTGTACCTGCTCAGACGGGTTGCCTTTTAGTAGCTTTACAACAAATTCCCGACATATAACTGCCCCATCATGTGTTTCCTGTGGTTCAGGATGACAGTGCTAACCGTGCCTAAGCAAGACTCAAGAAAGTCCCGCTGCAGCACCTGCAGTAGGCTATCTGCAACCACACCAGCCTTACAGTGATACAAAACAGTAGCATAACAAGACTTTAATTTAGGCAACTTGGACTATATAACTATAATTAAATAGAAGTATTTTTAAATCCATCCATTGAAAATAGAGTAGGCTAGCCAAAGAGACAAATACTTTCCATTAATGACTTGCAGGTGTTATATTAATAATTTTAATATAGAAATGTATGATGATAGGCTATTATGATGGACTAGATAAGTTACATTTAGTTAATTAATCTAACTACTGTACCTTATATAGCAAACGGCATTACTTTTTTGAATGATTGTATTTGCCTATTTTGCTACTTAAGGCCACCGCGTACAAATAGGCTAGTCTACCCTTCATCGATTACTTAGTGTCCATAAAATGATACACGTGCAAAGTGTAAATTTTGATGGGGTCTCTGAACTTTTCATAGTAACTGTACTCCCAAGATCATTAGGAGTATCCCTAGGCCTACCATAAGCTTACCTGTACCTCATTACGCATTCATCATCCTTAATGTTGGATCGAGGGGGAAGGAGATTATTTTAGGTAACCTAGTTCTGGCCATTCTTACAATCATTCATGACATATTTTGGACTTTTTGTTAATGTACAGTACCGGGTATTTCTTTGTAGGCTACAAATATGATTATGGGAATTGATTGATGGACATAACCTAAGTTATTTTTTTCAGAATAAAACCCAGGCCTACCGTATGGATTCATAATTATGGTATTTAAAATTACTATATGGCTATTGATAGACGCCTCAATCACCGAGTGGGTGGACACGAATAAATCGCTTCGACGCTCCTTTGTCGCTATAATTTTATAAGGAAAAAAACTAAGGTCAATTATGTTTAGTGACAAAATGCAACAACACTAGGCTACGAATTAAATTACAATCATACAACTACATACACCGGTCCTGTGTTTTATAATTACTGATATGTTGCATTTATTTGATACTGATAGCCTATGACATAATTTTGAGAAACTTATAACTGTAGGCCTATTCATTCGAGATTTTATGTAGGGAAGGAACATTTATATGATTGAATTTGAAATGTTTCATATTCATTATTTAATGAATATGATCAATTATAAGTTTGATAGTAAATTATTCTTGTAATTATTATTATTATTATTATTATTATTATTATTATTATTATTATTTTACTTATAGGCCTACATTAATAACTACAGTATATATAACTACCTTACCTCACTAAGGTAAGGTAAGTATATCATGGATGGGGTAAAAAGTTATGTGGGTAAATTTACATTACGAATAGTTACAGCTGAGATGATAAACTTTATTTGGTCGGACGTCTTGTGGGTTTTGAGTTTTTAGGATATTTTTATTTATTATTATGGAAGATTTGTTTATGCCATTTTCGAATAGTATATTATAGTTTGTCCCCTTGGTTAACAAAACGCCATCCCAGACTTCCTTCAAATTAAAACTAATTGCCCACTCCGACCCTCTTTAAGCTAAACAATTTGTCGGCCAAAGACCAATTTCTATCTTAAGTTGCAGACTATCATTAACTAACAAAACAATCGACACCTGAATGGGGTGAAGAGTCTTGTTATCACCAACCTGATGGAGTGAAACTTCTTAAAATGTCGAAACTAATGGAGCGAAACAGGGGCGGCCCAAAAAAGACTCTCCTCAGACCAAATAGGATTATAATATACTCGCGGTCAGAGAAGGTACGAAGGCTATTACGGAACTTATTATTGGTAGATTACACTATGGAGAGGCGATTACAGTTTGTAGCCTAATATAGCCTAATGAATACACACCGATATCATTACGTGTGGCTACATACCGGTACATTCCAGACACTAATAGCCATGAATAATAGGATCCTTTAGTTAGTATGCACGAAAAGATTAACATTATTTCTGTATTCAAGCTGAGTTATTCAATATGAGGTAAATTAAATTAATTTATTAGGTTATATACGAGTATTATTGTTCTCCAGTTCCATGTGAACTTATTACTCGAAAGTAAATATTTAAATTAACTTTCTTTTCACCTCTCTGCTCTCTCTCTCTCTCTCTCTCTCACAAATAGCCTACACACACACACACACACACACAGAGTATCGTACTCAATCCAGTCCTAAATCAACATAGCCCCGGTTAGTCACCCTCGTGAAAGGAATGTAACGTTTAGAGTAGACGGTTTACGTATTAAAGGTAAAACATGACTTTGGACCGTGACTGTACTATGGCACCCCTACTCGTCCACCTGTACTGGTACTCTGGGCGACGTCAGAACCTATGATTAATATTCATGTTTTCGTGCGGTGGGGTCCCGAGGGTAATTTGAATGGTGGTGGCCATCGTGATTCATTATGGACCGTTTACACTCGTGGTACCTCAGTCGCATTTAATAATATAATAACACAAACTATTCCCAGGAAGATTGATAATTTCACCCTTATCACTTGCAATTTACATACTTTGTTAAAAAAAAAGTATCTCATCCTTTCTTTCTCCCTAATGCTAGCTAGCCTATAGAGATATATCACCTCCCCAATCTGTCTTATCACTCACAACTTAAACTCTACTGTTTAGCCTATAATTTACGCAGATATTTTGGTAGTTTTTTGTTGGTAATGTTTATAACATTATTGCTAGTACTGGTACTCATCTTTATTAGTAGTAATAGTAGTAGTGGTAGGGCATTAATGTTTTCGTGTGGTGGGGTCCCGAGGGTAATTTGAATGGTGGTGGCTGTCGTGATTGATTATCGACCTTTTACATCCGCGGCTCCTGTCAACCTTAATACAAAAACACAGACCCTAGTAATACATGACTGTGTCTCAATTGCTGTATGCTTGTAATGTTATGTAGAATTTTCAATCATTATTTGGTTTGGTTATTTGATTGACATCATAGTGTACGGTACTAATGCGTTGTTCAAGAGGTGTTTTTATCGTATAATTATTGATGTTATGTTTGTTCTTTTATTATTATTATTTATTATTATTATTATTATTATTATTATTATTATTATTATTATTAATAATAATAATAATAATAATAATATTATTATTATTCATGCGATGGAGTCCTAAGGCTAATTTGAATGGTGATGGCCATCGAGATTCATTAGGAACCTTTTCACCACGGATTCCTCAGTCGCGTATAATAAATTAATATCGTTATATGACTTGGTGAACGGTGTTGTTTCTGGCAATTATTATTTTTGAACATGTTATCGTTATTAATAGTAGTAGTGCAGTACTACTAGTATGCTTGCTGTGGTGGGATCCATAGGGTAATGTGAATGGTGACCGTCGTGATTCATTATGGACCTTTTACACCACTAGATCCTCAGTCGCATTAAGAGAAAATATAATACACAAATAGAAAGTGAGGTATATATTTCTACCTTTTGAAAGCACTTTTTTCATGTTTATCCTCATAACCTTTATTAGAATGTGGAATTTAGTGATTACTTGATTCAGTATTATGATGCATGTTGTATTTATAACGTGTTATTGACAATTTTGTCATTGTTATTGCCATCACCATTCTTATGTTTATTATTATTATCAATCTGATTATTTGCAGTCGATTATTATTCTGTAACCGGTTTTCGTGGATAATTTGCATGGTGATTGTGATTCATTATGACATATTTACTTACATGAGGCTTCTCAGTCGATTATATTTTTATTATATTATATTTTGTAGCCTACGTATTATTAATACTATGTTTATTATTTTGTTATTTTTACTAGTAGCAGGCTAATATATTTTGTATGTAGAGGCGCCTGGGGTCATTTGAATGATGGTCGTGATTAATTATGAACCTTTTACAGCCACGGTTCCTTAAACGTCTTAATAATATCTAACTACTAAGAGAAAACAGGATGTGTAATGTCCAGTTATCATTTGTTATAAGCCTAAATTCTATTAATTATAATTTGACCAAAAACTACAAGAGTAATTAATCAAAGCTAATATTGCCAGCATTTGGAAATAGTTAGCCAAGGGATAGGTACGGATATTTACAAACCATTTACTTAGGAATAGACTATATAGGAAGGGTGAATATGATGCAATTTGTATTAACATTTTCAAGTTGTCTTTTTCGAATTATTATTGTTATTGATGTTACTTTTCTTATCATTTTTTAAATTAGTTTTGTTAACATAAACGATTATGTTCATTATTATTTTCGTCCGAATTGTGAGCGTTAAAATTCATTATCACCGTTACACCACGCGATTCCTCATTCATCTTTGGTTAGTAATACCACCATAGATCATTCAGGATAACATTTACTGCTTTTATCACCTCTGCTCTATGCATTTTGTGTCGTGTCGTCATTCATAATATCGAATTTTACCGCAGATTCTCCATTGTTTGAGCTCTTAGTTTGTCTTACTAAATTGTAAATATCTCCTTATTTTGCTGGAGGTAGTGCCTGGAACGATTACTATCGAATTTGTTATGACCAAAAATTGAGTCAGAATTTGATATTGTTTTCTTACCCCTTTCATGGAAGAAGGACAAAACTAAATAATAAGATGCTTTAATATCGGTACCGGTATTGTTACAGTTAATTAAGGAGCATACTCCAGCTTTGTAAATAAGCTACACTATTTGAAAACAGCGAAAACTAGTGAGAAATATGTCATTAATCTGGCCTAGCACCACCACGGTCATTACTGTATCATTTGTGTGGCTAGAAATGCAGGGAAGTGTAGGATGTATGGTAATTTGTGTGTGTGTGTGTGTTGGGGGGTTAATGGAGAATGTTAAGGAGTCTATATTTGTTATTGTTTCTTATAAGTCGGAGTGTATAAACATGGGTGATTAGCCTACTGCATGTATTTTACTTCGTATATAGCCTAATTCTCTCTCTCTCTCTCTCTCTCTCTCTCTCTCTCTCTCTCTCTCTCTCTCTCTCACACGCTGAACCAAACCGAAATAACTCCAGTCCACATTTAAATGATACCCATCTCGGCCACCATTTCCCTCTCCATTTTCTTTAATATCTCCTGGCATAATCTCCAGACGGGATATTTCTCATTCACTGGCGCTAGAGAGAGAGAGAGAAAGAGAGATAGATATAGAAATACTGCTTGCGTTTAGTTGGTCTTGCTAATAGCTTGCATGCCATGATGACATGGATATGGAAAATATGACGAGCAATAATGTTTATCAGTTTAGTTTAATGCCATTGTATGATATTCTTAGGGTATATTTTATCATAATAGTGTATATACTAATGTATCTATAAGATCATGTAGGGGATAGTATTAATCTCTAAATACAGAATTGTCTAGGTAAACAAATAAATAAGTAAACTAAATATATAAATACAAAAATAAATATAAGAGCTAAACTCTTTACTATGATGGCCTCAATGGACGACAATACCTTATGTCCAACCCACAACACTTATGCGCTAAACACCTGTTTTCATCTAGAGTAGATATCTATTACAAATTAAACTTCTAAGGTCTATACCTCTACTCATTATATCTATCCGCCTTGGGTCACCCGAGAATCCTGGGTATGAGAGGGTCAATGCCGGGGTTAAAACACACACATGATATATATTTATTCACACACACACACACACACACACACACACACACACACATACACACACACACACACACACATACACACACACACACACAGAACCACACATACATATCTCTCGTGAGAGAGAGAGAGAGATAGAGACGGAGATAGACGGAGAGGAAGAGGGAGAGAGAGAGAAGAAAGACCGAGATAGAGAGAGAAACCAAGAAAAACGAAAAATAACAAAAGTCTCTCGGGTCCTTGGAGGTCCAGTGCCGCGGTGCTCATTATCCGAATATTGATACGACCATTAGGACCCCGGTAACCGCGACCATTACACCCCCTCGCGTTATGGATGGCGGCCAGCGACTCGGTTTCCTGCAACCCACTTCGCGATATTGGCCTGATGAAGCTATATGCGAAACGTTGTCAATGAAGTGCTCCTCCTTACATGGTGTTTATATTTAATCCACTTCTCACCAGCTGTGTGGCCAATCAAATGTAGTGAAAGGTAGTACACATTACCTTGAACAATTCCGACACGTTTATGATATATTTTGAATCACTCCGTTTTAAGTCATCCCGAGTCTGTAATTTCCTATTATAACCCTTTGAAGTTTTATACGCATTTTAGCAGTATATTCTGGCTATCATTAGACGATTGTATGCAGCTTGGAAAGGATCTGTGGGAAATATAAGGGTAAACACTCTGTCAATTAACCTTCTGACTTCCATATAACCTTCCTAATCTGAAATATAATCTTGTAATAATAGCCAGAAAACAGAAATGCAATGCGTCTTCGTATCTTGAAAAGGTTAATTGTTCTCTTTCTAAAGTTTACCATATAGTTGGGTACCAGCTACTTGTGCAGGTAATTGTACAGTCATGGACAAAAACTTCGGGATATTTTTTCGGGGCGATTGAACTGTTGTGGTTAGGAAAATCTGAACAATATTGGGAAGCGCAATTTTGATGCACTGGCGAACTATTTTAATACACCGCATGAGCTATACTGATGTAAATACTAGAAGTCACTAGTTTATTATCACTGTGTTATTGTTATCATAGCAGTTGTTTAAGTATTCATAACCACTACTATACATATACAACCATACAACCTTATATTAAATGAGTATTAAAATGACGAAATGCATACAATACCTCTTTGAGTTTCTGGTTCATAATTAGTCTTTAGCAGAGTAATCAGGATGAGGAAATAACAGTGTATTGCCATCTAAGACAACCAGGCTAGTGTGGGGGATTGTAGGAGCGGTCAGAACTAGGTTGTATATAAAAACCTTGCGAATTCGTTCGGGCCGGGTCGGGGGAGGTCGGTCGGTCGGTCGGTCGGTTGGTTGGTGGCTCGCTCGGACCCCCAAACTCATCTCGGTAATGCCGGCCAATTGCCAGACCCCTTTTCTGATACAATGTCCCCCGCGCTCGGGAAAAATGAGAAATATGCGCCATAACTGAATCGGACTGGGGAAATTGTGTGGCTTTTCGTTTTACGCCGGCCTCTGGGATGGCATCATTATTTCATCGGTTTCTCAAGATATATATACAGTATATATAGGAACGTAACATTTCTTAGCTGAGAATTATCTATAATAATACAAAACAAAGGATCTAGAAAATATAATAATACCTTTGGCTCCGTATCTGAATTGGTTTACGTCGGTCACTGGGATGCCATCATTATTTCACATGTTCAATAAAATTAGAAATATTGTAACACTATAGTCTTTCAATAGTTAGCACATAATGTACCACAATTGGTTATGAATTAATCACTCCTTGAGGAAAACATATAGCTTATATATATATATAATATATATATATATATATATATATATATATATATATATATATATATATATATATATATATACTGTATATCCTCGAGGCTCGATCTATCGAGTAATCAAACTTATTGTTTGTCTCATCCATCCTATATCCGTATCATGTCATGTCTTTCCTTGAAGATAAATAAGAAACCTTGACAGTATTAATAACTGAATTGTTCACCCTTCATCTTCATATCTTCATCCGTTTAATAATAATGATTAGATAATCGACATAATATTATTTCACTTGTATTTTGTAACAACATTTATCTTAACTAGAAAATATAATTGGAACGGACTTTAGGGGAATAGCGTGGCTTTTCGTTTTTCACCGACGCTAGGATTACATCATTCCTATATCAGTTTCATAAAAGAATATCGCAACGCAACAAGCCTTCAATAATCTCTGACTTAAAAATATCCTACATCCACTCTCCTTCACTGAGATATATGATGTAAACATTATGACATACGCCACTATTGAATCAGACTTTGGAATTTGCTCGTTTTCTTAATTATTATTACCATTACGATTATTGTTATTATATTTATTCTTTTCCGCTGGAACGTGGAGGCAATATTCCTCCCACCATTCTTTAAAAATAGATATCAGCTGATACACGAGGCATTGCTTTTCAATCTTTTGTCTAGATTATACTTTATTAGGACCTGTAAAGGATTGGGAAATGCGTGTTTTTTTCATTTCTTCGGTACTAATAAAGGTATTTTCTTCCGCCTATTTTTGATATTTGTATTATTATAATTAATATTTTTTTTATTTTATTTTTTTGAAGCAAGCGTTGGGAAATTGATTTTTTTTTTTTTTATCCCCTTACCCAAACCTACTATAACCTTAACTTATGTTTCCTACCGGTACCTTATATTGCCTTTTCTTAACGTATTTATTGTATCTTGTAGTGCCTTACCTTACATTATCTTACCTCATTTTGCTTGACCATACCTTACCTTACTTTCCCTACCTACCTACCTACCTACTTTACCTTACCATGCATAACCTAACCTAATCTTACCCTACTCGACCCTACATTACTTTCCCTACGTACTTTACCTTACCTAACCTTGCCTAAACTTACCCTTACCTTAACCTACCCTACCTTATTTTCCCTACCTGCTTTACCTTACCTTACCTTATCTCACCTTACCGTAACCGAAACTAACCGACTATTAAGTAGATCTGTAGGCGTACTTCATGACTGTAGTACAATTGCATTCGAAGTTTGATGTGTATCTCTTCAATTTCTAAAGTTTTTTTTTTTTTTTTTTTTTATATATTGGATTGACGTCATTTGTATATTTACGTCCGAAATAATTATATAGACTAGTGTATGTGTTTTGTTTGTCTGTATAAATGACATGGTTCAACCTGTAGGCTATAGCTTGCCTCGTATATGAATGTATGTCTGTATTGATTTTATGTTTAGGGTTAAGGAGAGTTCATTGGACTGTATTACCTTTACTTCTCTATGACTCCAGATCAATAAGGCTAATAACGATTGTCTTTCTTATCCACAGGGTTACTCAGAAGAAAGACAAAACAATACCAAGAAGCAATGAAACTGAAGAACTTTCCCTCGGTTGCTGTCCCCTCGTTAGTTTTATTGACAGTGTGTGTGTTTCAAATCTCGGAACTTGTAAATTACGTATGAAGTGTGATTACGAACTCTAGAATCTCTTTTCTAGTACATTACGTTTGAACTGGAATCATTAACTACTAATTGACTGTGAAAAATGGATCATAGTAGTGGCGTGCGAACATGAATCGTGAACTATTATTAGACTTTGAAAAGAGCATAAATCTTGAACTATTATTAGACTTTGAAAAGAACATAAATCGTGAACTATTATTAGACTTTGAAAATTCGATTCTAGAAAATATCGTAAATGATAGTCATGTAAAAGGACAAAGACCACATACTATAATTATAGCATTGTGAAAAATCCAAAGAAAAAGTGAGTGTACTATATACTGTATATCCGTGTTCCAAGAATTTACAAAGCGCCAATGTTGATGACTACCTTTTAGTTCCTTCGTACCACCAACGAAGAAACGTCGTCCTAGTGAACGAAACCTGCAAAAATGAATTTCCGATAACACTCGATCATTATGAGATAAACCACAAACTCCTCATGTTCTGGAATACGTCAATCCCACCACCACAAGCTGCCCTTCATCTCTAACCTGATGGTGGGTGCTGAAGATGAAATATATGTTTATCCAGTGTTTCTCATGTACGCAATTGAAGAGGAATGCTGAAATATATGGACGTAACCTCGATTCGGAAAAAGGTTAGTTTATTATTACTATTATTATTATTATTATTATTATTATTATTATTGTTTTTGTATGTGTACACTGTAAAGGTGAATGTTATTTTAACCTTTGTTTCATAGTTTATTGCTTTACCTTTGTCTGTTTTATAGATGGTTAGGTGTACATTTATATATCGTCACATATTTGCGTCGGAATAAGGTGAGTCTTGAATTAATGCCATTATTGTGTAAATATGTGTTTTTTTGTATCATGTCCTCATCTGCTCACCTACTGTATATTCTGTCCATCTTAACCGAGCGAGAAATTGTATTCTCTTGCAGATTTTCTTATAATTAATGGCAGCATAATAAACTATTTAATTTCTGCTGTTTTCACAACTGACGATTTAGTCCAACATCAAAATTAAGTCACAGCTCAGTAATCAAGATGACATTCTTATAGGCTATATCACCCGGTTATATAATTATATAATGCGTTACATCATTTCATTCTGCCATGTAGACACAACTTAGCTAGGACTTTAAACCTTTGTTTTAATGTCAAGTCAACTTATACACCATTTCAACTAATATGTCTCAACCCGTGGCAACTCAACCGTGGCAGCTAAGTGCTAAATAAAACAGTACCACATGAAAGTCCTGATCTAACATAGCAGTTCTGGTAAATTTAGCAATGATTGAAATCTGCTTGTTGATATGAACTTCGTCTTGAGTTTTGTTTTCGGTTACCAGGGAGATTGTGTACTACTGTGTACTACTAATGGCTGGGAATTGTTTAGTGTTGTGGGTACAAAACTACATGAGGGAGGTAATTGAGGGCTGGGGGGTAAAAATATATAGAACATGATGAAGAATAGAGAATTTAGGGAGATTTAGGTAGAATATGAAAGGAGGAGGAATATGGAGGAATTGTAAAGAGGAGGAGAGTAGATATAAAGGAGGGTACTGGTAAAGGAAGGAAGACAAGAGAGAGAGAGAGAGAGAGAGGGAGAGGGAGAGGGAGAGGGAGAGGGAGAGAGAGAATCAGAGCGAGCGAGAATCAGAGCGAGCGAGAGAGAATCTGAGCAAGAGAGCTAGAAAGAGAGGCAACATCGGGTGGACTAAAGTAGGAATATCCATCATTATCATTCCCGGACCCCAAACCATTTGTAAGAGTTCCAGGAGGCAAGAAGCTAAGCCGGCCCATGCGTCACTCCCTTGATAAATGCTGTAGCTAGCCCTGGGTCACTACTACCACTCAGGGTTACCGAGTCGAAACACAAACTACCGCTAGATTCATTCTCAAAATTCGCTAGACTGTCGCTGGATGGTAAACAAATGCTGATAATCGTTAGAACAATGTCAAAGAGCCGTGAATACAAAACTGAAAAAACTAAACCCACGTATTACCGGTACTAATTGTTTATAATATAAAAACTCGATTTTTTAGGCTCATCATAGTTTGAGAAGTATTTTTAACATGTATGTGACTTCAGTTTCAGTTTTTGCAATGTCAATGCTATAGTGTCGCTCAAAATGTCTGGAATGTCCATATCGCTAGAATTCATGGCACTGGATGTAAATATTTACCGCTAGATCGAAGTAAACACCTCACGAACTAGCGGTAAAGTAGCTGAAATGACAATACTGTAACTACCAACACCACCCTTGTGTAATATTTTCCAGTATATACTGATATAGCTCCAGTAAATAAGAGCTAGTGGGACCGTCGTTCTGGAGAGGCATTCATCACTGGATATGAGGACAAGGAGGAGTCTGGGGGTTCTTGTTACATAAATGAATTATTGGGGGTTTACGGGGTTTTGTTTGGCGTGATTTAATGGTTCGTTGGGCAGTTTTGTGTCTGGTCAACTCGGCCTCTACTCGCTGGAGGTAATAATAGGATAGAACAAGCTCTTAACCCTCTCTGGCCACTCCATTAGTTTGGAGATTTTGAGATGTTTCACCTCATTAGCTTGACTATTATATGACACTTAACCCCATTCATGCATCGCTCTTTTTTTCGTTTTTTATTAACGAGCTCTAGCGAGCCTGCGTGAAGAGAGACTTTTTGTTATTAAGGTGGTTTGGGGAGCCGTTATTTTTATTCGAAACCTTCAATGATAATTAAGGAAAATATCATAACAAAAAAAACAAGATGTTGCAGCAGATACTGTCACGCACTATTTAGCATTGACCTAAGCTAAGGTTAGGTTAATGCGTCAGGTTTGTTTAGGTCAAAGACAACTAGACCTAACTTACTCAACCCTATGCTACCTTGTTCTGCAGTGGCCAAGTGGTTAATGTTTCTGACTACTAATTTGGCAACTCTGGTTTCCCGACCTTCTCATTATAATTTTACTATACGTATTATTTCTCTCTTCGCTTTATTCACTTCAAAACCGGCTAAACAACGAGCATTATTGATAGTTCGTCACAGAAGTTCCATTGTGTGTTTTAATGATTATTCTGGATATTTATAATTTGTCAGAAGTTAATCATATTGTTTCGAAGGCTTGACTTAATTAAACATTTCGGACTGTTAACAAATTAGCAAAGATATGGACAACCAAAACGACAATCTACTACAATTATACCCCCCACTCTCCCCTCCCAGCAAGGCCTAAACTATGGTATGTTCTATAGGGATTTAGGCTATTCCCTCTGTTTCTATATTGTTCTTACCTGTACCGATACTAATTCATCCCTTAACTCTTTTACATTTTCCCCATTGTGTGATGTTTGCATGTTTTTATAATTTAACGTTTAAATGGACGTTATTTGATTTATATATGGATATTAGAACACTTAAACGATTAAACACACATTAGAACATGAATGTCCTTTACAGTCCCGAAACTCGCAAGTGGTCAATTTGTCTCGCTTATTACACGGCCATTCGTCTTTCTTTCATCCTACACTTTCAAGTCTTGTCGCTACTCCAGTCTCTCATCGTTCCCTATTTGTCCGTCTGTGATTCTCCTCAACTTTCAAGTCTCTTGTAAATCACCTTCTCGATCTTAGCATTTTGATAATCACTATCCCGTAAGTCGCGGTTTTCCATATTTTTTCCTGTGTCCAGCTCGTTTCTTTAACCTGCAAATATTGACTGCCACGGTATTCTTTAGCAGTCCATTTGTTGTCTCCTTACAATACATTCACATTTTTGTTAGGGCCTGTATGAAAATTATCTTGTTATCCTTTTCTAGGCTATCTACCGGTACCGTACTCAGTTTGCTTGTGTCACGAACCAACCTAAATCATTTTGTTTTTCATTATTGGGCAAAGATGTTTTTTGGTGAGTTATCAAGTTGGGGAATGGTAAATTGGGAGGGGAAGGATGCCACAGGAAAATATTGAGGGGAATCATTGAGTGTGTGTGTACGAGAGGCGGGGGAGGCTTACGAATATCATTGAAGTGGTGAGCACCAGGTAAGATAAACGAAAGAAGTACCGGTACTTTAAAAGGGGGAGAGTTATAGCAAAGAGAGTTCTTCAGGGAGCATAGGGGGTGTTTCCAGGTTGAGGACAACAAGGAGGCATATTAGGTGTGTGAGTGGGAGTTGGAGTTCGAAACTCTGACAGCGATGGAAGGGGAAGTATGGGCAGTGAGAACCTCAGGGAGAATCCAGATGAGGGCTTAAAGCCATTTAAGGATAAGACAAGAGGGAGAGAAGAGGGAGGAAGGGATGAATTGCGACATAGCCAGAGAAGAGGATCCTGAAAATGTTTGTGGATGGATCCGGCAATGGAAGAATTCATTGTATGCAATAATTATTCCTCTTGTTTTTCTCTAATCCCATATAATTTAGAATGGTACCGTAATGTTATATGATCTGATTTGGTTCGTATGTTTAACACTTGCATACGCATACAGAAACGCACGCACACACACACACTCACCCCCCCCCCCCCACACACACAGCGCCCCCTTCCTTCCCCCTGTAAAACAAGCTCTGTGATTGGTTGAGACATTCTTTACTCGGCCCCGGATTGGTCGGTTATAATCTTGAGCCCCCCATCATGACCGAACGATAGGTCCCCTTCAGAATCCCTTAATGTCCCCTAAAAACAACCCATTGACTAAAGTTAAGACTTGTACGAAAACGGGGATTGTTGGTAGTTCTTATGTATACCGGTATGTATTGATTATTGCATGGTACAAACAAATTTTAATACCGGAATATTTAGTAATACATGATACTCTTTTTTTTATATTTAATTGTGTTGGTTCTGTTCGGATTCTGTCTCGATTCGGCCACCCCATCTGTGGGGTATGTGCCTGAGTATATAGATACATACAATGCAATACTCGGCTTACGGAAGAAAGAAGAGCATGGAGGCGATTTATTCGTGGTCACCCCCTCTGAGATCAAGACGTTTGGAAATAGCAAGACATGAATAGGCGTATAAGATATTTATAAGATGCTTATATACAGTATACCGGGTAGCCTAATACAAATGTAATCAATTATTCGAGTTATCGTATTCCATAATTCAGTATCTGGTCAAGATCCTAATATATCGATATTATACTGTTTTTCTTGAAGCGTTATTTTATCGAGCATTACCTTTCTTCTTTCTCTAAGTCTAAGGGAATACTTCTTAAACTGTACCTATATTCATTTTGTAGTTTAAAAATGCTTTGGTATAGTTAGATTGCATCGCTGGGAATGATTGGCAATGATTTGGAGAGTTTTTTTCCGTGTGTCTGCTTGGGTTCTCTTCGTAGGGTATAGATTCACAGTTCGTAATAGGCATGTTGTTATGGTTGGATGTTTTTCCTTTTCACTAACATGCGTGCGGATAGTATGTTATGAGGTTACCCTTTCCTAGGAGGACTGTAGACCATGGCTACCAGTTACCCTTCCTATAAAGCTAACCACAAAGGCATATCAAACAATTATCAACAGCACTGGAAGCTGTATTATAAGCAAGCGTAAAAAACACAAACACCTGGTATTTATGGCTTCGTTTTTATGTTATTGTGTTTTTTCTTCCAAATGTGGGAAGCGGAGACAACCTTACCATCCATAACGACCAGAACAATGGTGTAATATGGCGTCTGGTGGTCATCCCTTCATCTCTCTCTGCTTCTTCTTTATGGTGACCCTTCAGTAAGCAGAGACTGGACAACTGCAGACATTTTATATCTTTGCCATTTTAAAAACACTATTAATATATGAATAGTTTGATATGCTAGATTATTAAAGTATATTCATTTGGAGGCCTATGCAGATAAACAAATATGTAAGAATCCTTTTTATGATCAAGTATGCCATAGTATTGCCGCCGTGTTAGCGGTACCGTACCTTGTCATAGTTATTTATTTAGTTTTAATGAAAGAAGTAACTATAAATCAATTGCTGCCTTCTATAGCTGGTTCATATAAAGTTCTCGGTCATTAATCAACTCACATTCCCTTAGTTTTCGTTCGACGGGGTTCGAGATAAACAATGTCTTTTCTCACATGAACAGTCGCACTATTTTATGCAAATTCAGACGTTTTCGAAGCTGTTACGGTTTGATCTGAAACTCTTTATTAATTCTTCACCTGATATTTGTATTTCAGAGCTGCTTTTAACTTCTCCGAGGCTTCAAAATGTATTAGAATCAATGACTGTGACTGTACGGTACATTAAATGATAGATCTTATAATGAATAACACAAGTAACGCTCCATTGTTTGTACTGGATACTGGCTCATTTAATCAATGCTAGATATATATAACTTTAAATATACCGGTAAATATGCTATAGTTTATAGGAACTGTGTGCTGTATAGTAGCAGTAGGTGTTATATTATGGATATTTGAAATATCTTAACAAGTCTTAGCTTAGATGCTTCGATCTCTAAAATGGCCTCCTGGAAAATGTTGACCGACCATCAGTGACCGTATTTTATAGGATCATATCGTCACTTGTACAGTTGATGCACACGAGGGCTTAGAATGACAGTTGAATTCTGGCGACTATTTTGCTTGGGTATCGGTAACTAGGTTGGGGGTAGTTTATTTCAGGTATCTGAATTTTGATTAAAAACTAACAAATATATATATATATATATATATATATATGTATATGATGATGTCCTTGACCAGAATCACCGAAACAATTGCCGTAAGACTGACTGAACCGTAGGACTGGACTTGTACAGTACGTATATATAACCGGTTGCCCTAGTGCCGTAAATCAAGGCCCCGTACATAAAACTGCCTGGAGACCATAATCTGAGGGCCCCATCCCCCGTCCGTCCGGTAATGTCCTTACAATATCATAAAATATATTTAGGTTCGGGGGGCGGGGGGAGAGGCTTGACCGGTCGTGGGGGCTGGGAGAGGGGGGCGATGGTCTTAGTATATGGAAGGCTCTGATGATGGTCAAATGTTTTCATAATGTTACTAGCTTTGTTTTGTGAGGTACTTCTGTATTATATATTTATTTGTGTTTGGTGTGGTGTTCTTTGCATTATATCTTTGGTTAGTGTACGTGATGATCTTAGTATATTATAGCATATAGGCTATAGTCTATTCGCTGTAAGTAGACGAGAAATCATGACTTCTAATCTTCTCTAACTCAAAAGGGGCTACAGCAAATTGGCTGTACATTTCCACATCTATTATTTGGCTGACTCTTCTCAAATGGTAGACATATTAGCTCGATTACTCTAGTCGTTTTTGAGTTACAAAGGTTAGGAGTCATGATTTCTCGCCTACTTACGCGAATAGACTATACTCACTATAGTTAGGTTCGAGGTGGGGGCTGAAAGGAGTGGGGGGGGGGGGGGGAGGAGGAGGGGGGCAAAGGCTGGGGTAAGGGATGGGAGTCAAATGTCTTGTTAATGTTACGTGTCTGTTTTGTGTGGGTCTTCTTGTTCCTAACTATTATATTCCTTTATTTTGTAGTGTTATTTTAGGTTTGTGTAAGTTTGATTGATATCCTTAAAATATCACATATACAGTATTTTGGTTCGGAGAGGGAAATAATTATCTTCTCCTTAATGTTATTTGACTGTTTTATGAGGGTCTTCTGTTTGCTAGCAATTACAGTATGTGTTAGGTATGAGATACCGGTAATATATAAGTTATTGTCTATGTGTGACCTACAGTATGTCCATGGGTTTGTCTTGCATGATCTCCTTAAATTGTATTGTGACCTATATATCTTGTTCTAAGTTATATCTAGTCATAATATCTTGTTATATTCCTCTATAGGCCTATCTTGTTAATATCCCTCTATCTTTTCCATAACTTCGTTTGTTCGATATTTTGGAGAGCGGACATACCGTAGCTATGGCCCTTTCTTTGATTTGCGTAACCAGCTATTGTAAATACAAAAGTTAAAAACAAAAAGGAAAAACAAATAGCGTAACTCTCATCAGCCTGTGTTTTCCCCACAACACAGTACAACCAGTATATGTGTGACCCCGCCTGACCCCTATGCCCAAACCTCTTGACCCCGGAGTCAGGAAAAAGGCACATACACTGGCTAAGTTTCTTGTTTTATATAACTGATAAACCCGCATTAAACCTTTTAAGTTCGTGACATATTTGGGCAGTTTATTCAGGCTCTCATTAGACGATTTTATACAGTTTAAGAAGGATCTGTGGGAAATATAAGGGTTAAGACTCTCAATTAACCCTCTGACTTCCATATACCCTTCCTAATCTGAATGTAATCGTCTACTAATAGCCAGAAAACATAAAGGAAATGCATATTGTATCGTCTAAGGGTTAAACGTTGGGTTCTCATTGATGTGCTCTGAGGCGAAGACAATCTGATCTCTATCGATGTGTGGCAGGTAGTTAACCCTTTCATTACCTTGACGTTATTCTTGATATTCTGAGTATAAATACACGATCATGCTCAGACAAAGAAGGACCTGTAAGGAACGTTTTATTTTTTTCTCTCATTAGACGATTAGGCCTATATACTGCTTCAGAAGGACCTACAGTATATGTTATTAATTTGTTTTTGGTTTTTCAAGAGAGAAACTTAGTAGCTATTTAATTCCTAGAGGTGCTTTATAAATAAACACAATTATCTAGTGATTACGATAATTAGGTAAAATGTACGTCTTTCATTGTAATGGTTAAGAATTCAAGGCTGGTCTTGTCGTAATGGGGATAGATTACATCGGATACAATACAACATACTGTAAATATGTATCGGAACACTTTCACAATTACCAGTAGGTGAAAGGATCCGAATTAGGCTAACTATACTCTATTTATATTTATTTGTCAGCAAATGTTCACCTGAATGTGATTATGAATGAATGGGTTTGGCTGATATTGGTGTGCTGAGTGACTCTTAACCCC
Source organism: Paralithodes platypus (assembly GCA_032716605.1). Lineage (NCBI taxonomy): Eukaryota > Metazoa > Arthropoda > Malacostraca > Decapoda > Lithodidae > Paralithodes > Paralithodes platypus. Next base: position 26,591,584 of record CM064493.1, read on the forward strand.
CTCCAGTGCGATGACACCTTTTTTGTTTACTATTTGTTCTCACATTAGACGATTGTATACTGCTTCAGAAGGACCTTATGTTATTATTATTATTATTATTATTTTTTTTTTGCCATATTGATTTGAATTGAGTATAGGGAGATGGTCACCATTTGAGTTCTGGTAAGCATTATTTTTGTGCAGTATATAATTTGTATAAATTGTTTTGGCTTCTGTGTTTCGATATTAGGCCTATTTATCAGTATACTTTTTTTTATATTTTGTTTTTTTAATTTAAGCTAGTCCTTTTCTCCTATTTAGATCATAAATTATTTTATTTTCTCGCACTGCTTGGCTAGGCTATAATTATGGCCTACACACTTTACAACTCGCATTTAAAGTTTCGTCTCCATACTCAATTTAATTCTTTTCTTTTTCACTTGATCCTTTTCTTCCTCATGTTTAATATTTTTTGCTTATAGACAGACTTTACAACCCGTATTTAAAGTTTCGACTTTTCCTGGCTCCTCAGATAGTGTTTGATAAGGCTCTCAGTGACCGGATTTCACGCTTTAGCCAAAACCCGACCCGTATTTAAAGCCCGAGCCCGTCTTGATTTGATCCCCGATAGCCGCGATGCTTATCTCGCCTCCTCCCCCGACCGAGATCTCTTGCTTGAGACCAAAATGTATATAACCCGTTTTTAAGGCTGCGTTCTGGAGAGAGACTTCGGTAAGTAGAGAGTGGATAGCTGAAGACATGTTGTGCCTTTGTTAAGAAGTGTAATTATATTAAATGGCATATAGCAAATCGATGATAAATCTGCTTCATAATTTCGGATATTCTTCCATGTTAATTGTCTTCCCCGGAACGGAGTGTTTATAAACTGTGCATATACTCTTAAAGCTTAAACTCATTGATTTTAAGACCTCTCCACTTCCCAGTATTGGTGATCAGAGGATATATTGATCTAAGGATAATGTCGGATAGGTTGGGAGAGGGGTATCCTGACCAGGATTCGAACCCACTTACTCCATGAATTTTTGGAAGTTTATACTCTTTTCAATCTTAGAAGTCCTTCCTTAACTGAATACAATTGTCTAAAGTTAGCCCATATTAAAGGTAGGAATTCGTAGATTACTGAAAGGGTTCCTATTTTGTGCGCCTGGCTCCAAATTGCATCACGATCAAATAAGTAGTCCAATTTCCTCGTTTTACATATTCCAGGCTCCGAAATGGTATCTGGTTAAGGGGGCCCACCTCGCCTTTTCTCTCCTTTTCTTTCTTTGTCTGGCTTGTATCCATTCGGCCTCATTCAGCCTACTGTTTTAAGACGTTTACCCCTATCCAGTGTGTCAATATTTTCCTGGCGAGCGGTAGCGAGCCAGCATTTACATATTTTTGTTTTGACAGCAAGCTAAATTTGTACATTTTTCGATAGAAAAATGTCTCCGGCGAACCCGGATTTCTCCATACAATGCTGGCTCGCTCTCGCTCGCCAGGATGAAATTGACACCTGGATGGGGATAAACGTCTTAAAACAGTTGGCTGAATGGGGCCGAATGGATACAAGTCAGAGAAAGAGAGAAAAGGAGAGAAAGAGAAAAACACAAACAGGTGACCATCCTTAAACAAGATGTGTCCAGTCTCCGTTTTCTATAGGGTAATAATTTAAGGACCCCTCTTGGTTTTCTCCCCGGATTTTCTCGCTTTACATACATTACAACCCCCACTTATATTCCCATCCCCGCTCATTTGCCACGATCCCGCCTGATACTTGGCCCGTGGGAGGAGGAGGAGGAGAGAGAGAGAGAGAGAGAGAGAGAGAGAGAGAGAGAGAGAGAGAGAGAGAGAGAGAGAGAGAGAGAGAGAGAGAGAGAGAGAGAGAGAGAGAGAGAGAGAGAGAGAGAGAGAGAGAGAGAGAGAGAGAGAGAGAGAGAGAGAGAGAGAGAGAGAGAGAGAGAGAGAGAGAGACGCATATTATAAATGTTGTATATGATACGAATTTTAGTACTTTCCAAATCGAAATTGTGTGCATGTGTATGTGTGCAATTTAGAGCGAGAGCGAGACAGGAGTGGGTGGGTGGAACTGACTCCTTATGCATTTATGATAGATACAGTGAAATATAATACGTATATTTCATACGAAATATAATTTCGCAGAAAATTGTATGCATGTAAGAGAGAGAGAGAGAGAGAGAGAGGGAGAGAGAGAGAGAGAGAGGTAGTCGTGACCGGTAACACTCCGGCGTGTGATTGTGAGTGGGGGGAAAATTAAAGTTGGCTCTGGTATCTTGTGGGTGTTGTAACTCCTCATAATCCAAACGACGATCTGATGGAGATATAGTCATAGATAACACACACACACACACACACACACACACACACACACACACACACACACACACACACACACACACACACACATACACACATATATATTTGGGTAACACTTGGTGATTTCATTCAAATTTGTAAAGCCTCTATGAATCTAATGGATAAAATCTTATTTGAATTTGCCTAGCTCGTACTCTTATGATTCCTTCCTAATCTGAATATATTAGTTTAAAAATGAAAGGATTAACGCGTTCTCGAATATTGAAAGGGTTAAATTTTCATAAGTATTGCAAGGGTTAAGTACGCGTTTCAATAGAAGGGTTAAATATGTGATAGGTAGTGGAAGCATTAAATGAGAACAGGTGTGTGTGTGTGTGTGTGTGTGTATCTGGGTGGAGTTGCTCTGAGTCACGTCTATGCTGTAAACACGACGCACTTTCACGTACATATCATATAGCCTAGCCACACACACGCACACGCACATATACACGTACACACACTATATACCTAGACACATACACCTTTACACACACATGCATACTTCCATTAACACAAGCCCACAGTCACATACACATTACATACTATACACACGCAGCACACAGTCACACACACATTGCATACCGTACTACATTGACGCACTGTTTATCTTCCTAGCCACTTTTTTTAGTTTGGCAATTACTAGACGATTATATTCAGATTAGGACGGGCATATGGTAGTCAGAGGATTAACTAAGATTACCTTTACCCTTTTCATTCCCACAAACCCTTCCTAAGCTGTATAAAATCGTCTACTGACATCTAGAATTAACTGTCAAAATGCGCCATAATCTTCAAGGGGTCAATAGCCCTCTTTAACTCTTTTAAGTACCAGCGACGTGTGTTGTATATTATTCTAGCTATGTTGAGACGATATTATGAAGCTTAGGAAGGATCTGCGTTAGTTACAAGGGTTGGTTGAGATGGTTTGAAGCTTTATTACTGCTACTGGTCCTTCCTAAACTGATTAAAATCGTCTAATAGTGGCCAGAATACGATAAAAAGGACGTCCCTGGTACTGAATGGGTTAATGGAACCGATTTTGTACTCTGGCCCACGGATTATGTACCGTAACTGTATTTGTAACCAACTGTACCGCCTGTCGCACACTCCCATATAGAAAATAGATCGTTCATAATAGATACAAACTGGGGCCTGGTAAAGAGGGTGTGGAAAGACAACCTCGATCGTCCTAATCTCGGCCATCAGTGTCGTGTATGTGAAAGTCAAAAGATATATCTCCAGTATCACTTGTTGGGGGGTGCAGAGGTGGTGTGTGTGTGTGTGTGTGTGTGTGTGTGCGTGTGTGTGCGTGTGTGTGTGTGTGCGCGCGCGCTATATAATGAGTGTTGCTCTGAGTCCTCTTACCCATCTATCTACTGTACTGTATATATGGGTAGTGTACTGTATGTGAAAGTCAAAAGATATATCTCCATTATCACTTGTTGGGGTGCAGAAGTGATGTGGGAGGGTCGTGTGTCTCTGTATTGTTTGTCTGTCTTTGTCTATCTGGCTCTGTCTATGTATCTGTTTCTCTTGTCTATGTCTTTGTGTCTGTCTGTCTTTATTTGTGTTTCTCTATAGACATCTATATCAGATTTGTGTATGTCAAAGTAAATACAGATATAAATTTCCAGTATCACCTTTTGAGGTGCAGAAGTGATATGGGAGGGTATTGTGTTTGTGTGTGTGTGTGTGTGTGTGTGTGTGTGTATATATAATGTGTGTGTGTGTAAGAGAGAGAGAGAGAGAGAGAGAGAGAGAGAGAGAGAGAGAGAGAGAGAGAGAGAGAGAGAGAGAGAGAGAGAGAGAGAGAGAGAGAGAGAGAGAGAGAGAGAGAGAGAGAGAGAGAGAGGAGGAGGAGGAGGGGTGGGGGTGGAGGATTCGTGTACATGTATGTTAGTGTGGTTTGGTATAGGGTCTATTATGTATGGGGTAGTATGTACATTATTTGTTAGTAAATAAGTGTGTCTGTCTCGGCTTTCCTGTCTGCTCACATTATGTATTCCTTTAAATCCACTCTCTGAGTCATTTCGTTATACTGCCTGTCTAATTCACTGTCAACCCCAGCTTTTTTTACCATCTGTCTATATAAAAGGGCGTGTGTTGAACGTGAGAGTATCAGTGTGTGTAAGAGAGGCCCTAATGTGTTTACATGCATAACCCATCTTACACACCATCGATTCCGTTCACGAGACTCCACCCAACTTTTCACTTAATATTCACTCACCCATATATTTGCCTGCCTTTATTACATCCAGCTCTACATATTAGGTCGTTTTTATACATAGTTTGATACATCATTTCTTTAGGCTATCATTTATCCATATATTTTCCTGCCTTTATTACATCCAACTCTACTTTAGGTCGTGTTTATACATATTTTTATACATAATTTATTTATCATTCATCCATATATTATTCGCCTGCCTTTATTACATGCAGCTCTTACCTTATAACGTATCCTTGACTATAATTTACTGGGTGTAACCTTTCTTGTATTATTTGTATGGCGATTCATTCATAGTTATTATCCTTGGTCTCAAACTTTAAATTAAGGTACCGTAATAATAACTGCACTTCGTCATCCTTTAACATATCCTTGACATTTTAATGTACGGTCGCGCTAATAAGTCATGTCCCAGCTGTTATTACGTTTGGCTTGCTCTGTGCTGTATATTAATGTCTGTCAGATGTTGAATAGGGTGGGTAAGTCTAGGAACATGTTTGTATATTTCACTCGATATGAAGAAATGAAGCTTAGATATTGCTGATACCAATTATTGATCAAAATATACTTGGTGCCGAGACATCACTTATTAGCGCGACTGTACTTTATTGCTATTACCGGTATATAGGATGTCACCTTAATATAATCCTTACATAGTGTTTAATTCATCCACACATTGTCACTTATAAACTCATTCTCATCCTTACTCTGACTGACGTGATCCACAGTTCTTTTATCCACCCACCTGTAGTCATATAATCATGCATACATTTATTTTTAATCTACACACATGCATAGTCAATAAATACCGGTACCCCAATTCATCCATACACGCAACCATAATTTGTTTGCATTTATATGATAATATTGCCATTATTAAGTATTGATCAGTAGCCGCGGTATGATTGCTCGTCCATGCATGTATCCGGTCACACGTCAGACTTTTCGGAGGTTCATATCAGATTATATTTATATTGCTTGTCTCATCTTTCCTATATTCATGTCATGCCATGTAATTGTTGAAGTTTTGACAATATTGATATACCGGTATATGAATATTGGTATTGGGTAATATAATGACAATATAGATTTTCCTCTCCGGTGATGAAATTCAAGCTAATACTTTTCATTATTTTCTGTAATACCTTATGTTTATGAAGGTTTTCGTAGTATTATTATACATGCAGGGAGACCATTATGTAGATATACAGTCTTATGCGTTGATAAATTAGATTTGTTCCTATTCGGGATGGTAGCCTAATACTAAACACTTTTTGAATGTGTGAAGAATGTTTGTTTCAAAACATGTGTAACTAACTCTCACTATTCTCGGTTGTGTACAGATTACAGATACATGTATCATATCCATGGTTTCATACCTACAATAAAGGAGTAGGTTGTTCTTATCAGTACACTTTCGCAGGATTTAGCCAAACATTTCTGACGGAAAATTGCTATGTCTTCCTCTTGATTTCTGATCTATTTTGTAGTGAAATATGCTGTTAATTATGAAAGTTTGGTATTGATACGATAAAGACATAGTAGTTCCACATTTGTACATCAATTCTCGGGGGAAAAAAAGTTACCAAGGGATTCAATTTACCGTCAAACCAACTTTAGTAATGATGACAAAAAGCCACTGGGGTCAAGTAAGTCAACTCAAGTCCTATAATACTTTTGATATTTATTATGGAACCACTCGTTTCTTTAATATACTGCATATATCTATATTATATTGTTATGTATTTATTAAAATCGTGTTTTCTCTCTTCCAAACAATGTATGTGTTGGTTCAAACATCGCTAATGTGTTTTCCAACGTCTTTACTTCGTGTCTGCAGTCTCTTATCATATCACCATTTATATCGATACCACAATTATGCAATCTGAGTTATGATTGTATTTATAGCGATGAACCTTCCCCAATAGCATGTTATTACCAACACACTTTAGCCTATTACCTTAATTAAGTGGTCCAATGGCAGTAACTCGTAGCATGTTCTCACTTCCCTTAAGGGGGGTCACCTGTTTTTTTTTCTCTTTCTCTTCCTCTCTCTTTGGCTTGTATCCATTCGGCCCCATTCGATCACGTTTTAAGACGTTTTACCCCCCATCCAGGGCTATTTTCCTGGCGAGCGAGCCAGCATATATATTTTTGTTTTGACAGCAAGCTAAATTTGTACATTTTTCGATAGAAAAATTTCTCCGGCGAAGCTGGATTTCTCCATACAATGCTGGCTCACTATCGCTCGCCTGGAAGAAATCGACACCTGGATGGGGATAAGCGTCTTAAAACAGTTGGCTGAATGGGGCCGAATGGATACAAGCCAAAGAGAGAGGGAGAGAAAGATAAAACAAAAGCGAGGTGGGCTCCCTTAAGTGGTCCAAACTTTTGTGGCTCACCTTCTTAATCAAGTTATCACAAAGTGTCACCTGAGTACTAATTATCACTTGATTGATCCCACTTGGCCTGGTGCACCGTAAAAGAAAGATTATTTTTTTCATATTTTTAGGTTGAATTTCGCTTCATTTTGTTTTCTATTTATTCAGTGAAGTAAATAATACATTCATTAAATTATATTTCATTGCGTATTTTGCGTGGAGTTAATAGATGTTTTAATATTATTGTTTTCTGTTAATACTGGTATTGGTTTGAATGTAACTGATCAATTTTAACTATACCAGTTTCTAAAGTTATTCTTAGGCTATATATTGGTTTGTTTATATTTAGCATTGTTTACGGTTTAGTATTGTTGTTAGCAAGCCTTCCTGTTATTTTTTAGCATTTTTCTTTTTCCCTTCAGTTGGTTTTTACTTTGATAATCTTCCCCCCACTTTTAAGTTTACATTTGGTTCAGCAATAAAGATCTACAATGAGCTAACCATTGCTTAAACACTGAAGCTCCAATTTCATCTATCTCATTTCAAAACTAATTAATTTAATTAATTGTTATTCTATAATATAATTATAGTCTATTCATTATAAGTGGGCCAAAATGTAACCACTAACCTAAACAAAAAAAATAGACAAAAATAATCTTCGAGATTATTAGTTATATTTTCTTTATAGTTACTATTCTACAATAAGAGCTCTTTGAGGTACACTAAGTTAAAACAAAAATAGACAAACATACCGTATTAGAGAAGGGAGTATTGGAAGTGGAAAGTAAGTTATTTATTTAGCTTACCCTTTGATATTTAAGAGGCCTTTACTAAGTTAAAACAAAATTAAGTTGATATTACCGTATTGAAGGGATTAGTGTTGTGCTGGGTTTTATTGTGATTTGTGGATGCATTTGCTTCCACCCACCGTTTTCTATTCCACTTCCTCTTCAAGGGTGACCTAGTTATCGCGGCACCGTGACTCGTGAGACGTGATACCATCCTGCCCGGATAACCACACATTAATACACTTCATTTGATATGATGTGCAGAGGCGAGGGAGGAAATTAATGTGGAGGGATGATAATAAATAATGGCTGTGTTTGTGGGTAAATAATAGTTAGGTAGTTAACCCCTTCTGTACCGGCGACGTCATTTCAGTATATTCTGTCTTCTACTAATTCATTGCATTCAGTTTAGGAAGGATCTCGAGCAATTATAAGGCTCCGAACTATCAACCCTTTTAACTACCACAGATCCTTCTTAAGCTACATATAATCGTCCAAATATAGCTAGACTTAGATACAACAGACGTCACCGGTACAGAAGGGGTTAACTGGATTTCCGTACTGTAGATGCTTCGCTGGTGCAAGTTATTACAGAGTTTTGATCATTCGGCCTTGCTATAGTCCATTCATTATAAGTAGGCCAGAAATCGTAACTTCTATCCTCTGTAACCCAAAAAGAGCATGAACATATGGGCTGTAAATTGCCATGCCTATTCCGTAGCTGATTCTTCCCAAACAGTCTAGAAATGAGATAAATTACTGCAATCGTACTTTATCAACTTAGTTGTTGTTGTTGTTGTTGTTCCCAACTTAGTTATAGAGGTTAGTGATCAAGATTTTTGGCCAACTAATATGAATAGGGTATAATATTTAGTTTTCTGCTAGAAGTAAATTAACTTATCCCTATCTTGATTAGTCGGCTATTACGATCTTATTGCCGAGTGTGTTGTTAATTATGAACACTTATTTATTATGTCGCAGGAACAGAGTTTCATAATTATTTTCCCATTAAGTATCGACAAATCAGCTACTAAGGGATTCACTTTACCGACTATAGTGCTATTACTTTGGTATTAATCCCTGATAACGGGTGTGTGTTTGGTTAAGTTGTGCTAGTTTGTTCTACTGTTATAGTCTGATGATACTGTTAGCTTTTGTTTTTGAGAGAGAGAAACGTGAGCGAGTGAATGTGTGTATTCTTTTATTTACGAATGCGGGAATTGTAAATATGTTTCATATATATATATATATATATATATATATATATATATTTATATACATATATTATGGTCTGCAGAACGGTAGCGTATGTATCAATATTCAAACCTATCACCACCCCCATATATCATCAACACTGCCATAAAATACCAGCCATTGACGGAAGCTGGTTCTATTGTGTGGGGTAGAGGTGCTGTGTCATGCTTCACTATTATACTGCATTATTAGCTTCACCCGGCGCCACTGGCATTGTAGTCTGCATCTCATTTGTCCGGCAACATATTTATTATTCCTGAATGTTCTCTCTCTCTCTCTCTCTCTCTCTCTCTCTCTCTCTCTCTCTCTCTCTCTTTTTGTAATAATTGTATTCAGCTAACTATGATCTCAATAACCATTGATGTAATGAAAATATGAATAGTCTCCTCATACGATTGCACTAGTTCTTTAGTGCTATTATTTACAACCTGTCAATTAATAATTCAGTCACTACAAGCTTGCTTGCTTTTTTTTTTTTTTTTTTTTTTTAAATGAGATACGTATATACAGCCCATGTGACAATTAAATGAGGAAACTATAATAACACATCTGAATAATGCCAACCTGACTTATAAACACAAATATGAATGTAACCAGACGACGATGCTGTTGTTTCAGTGGAATAATGGCTCTTTGAGCAGTATGTATCGCCTTACTAGTGGTTGTCCCCTCACAGGATGGGGTCGCTGCTCAATAAACTCGCCCCTCGGGGCAAAATCAAAATCAAATCTCTCTCTCTCTCTCTCTCTCTCTCATATATATATATATATATATATATATATGTTAGTAAAGCCAGGTAATACATTTTCTTTAATACATACGAGGTTGAAAGAAATGGCAATTTCTGCGTTGGAAATTTTATTATTCAAAGTTTCCAGGTCTCTGATGAGTTTTCGCTGGGTGGCAGGAAGTAGATGAAGGAGATGAGCAAAATTCATGGTGGTACAGGGTTACATAAATGTACATGATGATACAGGATATACGACGCGTTTCACTGGACAACCAGCATTATCAAGTAAGGAAGGAATGATATAATTTTTTTTTTTTTTTTTTTTTTTTTTTTTAAGGTAGGGGGGTGAAGAGAGGCACCACAGAGTGGGTGGGGGGAAGAGAAAGTAGGAAAGATGAAATACAGTGGAAGAGAAAAGTTAGTGGGCCGTCCACCTTGCTGTTGTTAAAGGGATGTTTATTTATTTATTTATTATTACTAATTTGTAAGGTAAATTCTGAGGGATGTATAACTAATTTGTAAGATAGTTACTCCTAAAGGATTAGCTTCAATCCACATGTTGTCATCACATATCCATTTGTCTCCATTTGCCTTTGCTGTTCCATTAATGATATAAAAGGTAAACAGGAAGGGTATATATAGAGGGTGGAGGATCAGAGGAGGCGGAAAACAGGGGGCAAAAGTCTGCTATTGGTGGAAGCGTAAACTAGGAGAGAGAAAGGGGTTAACCGCTTCACGCATGCGCACTGGATGCGGGATGGTGGTCAGTAGGTGGGGTCGAAGCTGATTGGCTGCGTGTCGAGGGGCGTGGCCTAAGTTGTGTGGCGCCTGCAGAAGACGAAGCTGAAGGAGGTAGCGCGGGGGGCTGCGTCAAGGGCACCGGGGGCGAGGAGGGGTGTTAGGTCCTGTAGGGTAGTGCCTTTTGGCAGAAGGAAGGATCTGAAGGTCCAGAGTTTGGTTGTTGATGTTGGGATGTAAGGCTTGGATATATAAAGCTTCGAGTACAAGTAATCTCCTTGGGTCACTTTCTTTATCGAGTATGGTGGTGTGTTTCTCTAACTCGTTGCGTGTGAGGTGAGGGTGATTAGGGGTGAGATAGTGGTCTTTGATGGCTCCAGCCTGAAGGTGAAGAGTTAACCGACGTGAAAGACGAGTCTGCGTCATACCAATATAGGAATGAGGTCCACAGTCCTCATAATTACAGGTATGTTGGTAAATGACGTGATCGTCGGTCATCGGGCTCTTTATCTTGGTGGAGGCTGGTTTGTTGCGGAGAACGAGGTTGGAGGTCTTGGGGGATTTGTACCTGTACCTGTACCACCATGAATTTTGCTCATCTCCTTCATCTACTTCCTGCCACCCAGCGAAAACTCATCAGAGACCTGGAAACTTTGAATAATAAAATTTCCAACGCAGAAATTGCCATTTCTTTCAACCTCGTATGTATTAAAGAATATATATATATATATATATATATATATATATATATGCACAGTGAGTGTGTGTGTGTGTGTGATTTAACTACAGGTATGCCTACCTCCAACAATAATATATACGAGTAGTAGTGATGTGGACACATTAATTACTATACTCCCTATGCTTCTGTCTCACCTAGTATTATATACAGACACCTGGTATAAGCGGACTGTTTGTGAAGTCTCCTCTGTGGTTGGTGGTCTGGTACTATAGTCCACTCATTTTAAGTAATTCAGAAATCGTAATCGCAAACCTCTGTAACTCAAGCAGGACTAGAGCAAATGGGCTGTACATTTCCACACCTATTCCGTGGCTCACTCTTCCCAAATGCTAGAAATATTAGCTTGATTACTCGAGTCCTTTTTGAGTTATAGAGGTTAGTGGAGATGGTTACTTGCGTACTTATCATGAATGGAGTTAGTTGGAAGGGTATCGTCCAGGTGACTAACCTTTAGTGACAAAGACCATCGTGTTTCATCTCACTCAGACGTTAATGAGAGCCGGCGATGTAAACCTTTGTGGCTCAGCAGTATTCCATGGTAAATTTGATTGTTTGTATCATATTGTATATATTCATTTCATGTTATTTATTCTTACTCCCCCGAGCCTATTAAAGTTAGTAGGGGACAGATGGGTTAGTAACTGAGGGGGGGATACAATAAAGTTATTCATTTACAAACGCAGTCAGTCGCGGGTTTGATGCGAGATATTTGTCTAAGCGGAGTTTAAATGAATCAACGGTGCTGCAGTCTATAACGTCTCGGGGAAGCCCATTCCACAAGTTGACAACTCGATTGAAGAAGAAATTCTTAGATTCGTGTGAGTTAAAAGATTTACCAATAATTTTGCAACCGTTTCCCAGCGTGTAATTAGATTGGTCGATAGTGAAGTACTTACTACAGTTCATATTGTCGATGCCTTTGATGATTTTGAACACTTGAATTAAGTCACCTCTTAATCTGCGCTGGGTTAAAGGAAATAGATTTAATTCTCTAAGACGCTCTTCGTATGGTTTGTTCTTTAGGCTAGGTATCATTTTGGTAACTGTACGTTGAACTCGTTCTAGCTTGTTTATATCTTTTTGGTAATAAGAGAGAGAGAGAGAGAGAGAGAGAGAGAGAGAGAGAGAGAGAGAGAGAGAGACAGAGAGAGAGAGAACAATCATCGCCACGAAGAAACAATAAAATACGAGGTAGTTTGATCATGATGGTAAACAAGCAGGAAGAGATGATGCAGTGTCGTCTATGGGGAGCATCAAACCTATTCTCCTTTACAGTGATTGCCAAGTTGTATTTTAAGCTGCGAGTGTGTCGTGCGTTTCCTATGTACAGTCGCGGTCTTTGATGCTGGTACATACATTTTCTAAGCTCTCTCGGGCTGAATTGAATCTCTAAATTTATGTTTTACCAGATACTTGCATTTCGGAGGTTCGTTTATTCAGTTCGAGGCTTCAAAATGTATCATAATTGTGGGGGTAGTGTTTATATATTGGTCTATTTATTGAGTGAATGATTTATGTGCAAAGTTTCCTCGGTAGACCTCCATCATGCTAAAAAAATACACCTCTAGAACTCCCTTCGAGTTAATGTGTAAATTTTTCGGTAGAAAAGTGTCCCAGCCAAAGACCGGTTCCTCCAAAAAATACAGGCTCACCAGGAGTAAATCAACATTTAAATGGCGCGAAAGGTCCTAATATTGACACAAAATGGGTGAAAGGTTTTAAAATCGCCTAACTAATGGAACGAACGTTTTAACATCTCAAAACTAATAGGGCTAAAGATGAGGGAGAAGAGGGGCCAGAAAACCCCACCATTCCCCCTTAATTTATTGTACACTATAGTCGATGGGCCAGTTCTCCAATATCACACTAATCGATACTATTCAAGGGGGTCAAACTTTCTGGGTAATCTCCAATGAACGGCTATTGTGTAATATGGAAACTCATAGATCAGGCTATTATCATTTCAAAATAACCTATCCACAACATCAATACTACTACTACTACTACTACTACTACTACTACTACTACTACTACTAAAAATAATAATAATAATAATAGACGTCTCTAGAGGTAATGATTTTCACCCTGCTCCTTGATCTAGTAGACAATATTGTATATCATATTTTGCCATAACGACATAACTTAATTATAGGAATGCTGAGATAAGCAATCCATTTAATCACATAAATCCCTCGAATGTACTGCTTGCCTCACCTCCTTAGCTTGTAGTACTACGGTTTTATGTTACAGTGGCTGATTTATTAACTTTATTTCATATACTTTAACCAAGCAAGTATGTTATTATATGATAAACACATATCATACATTACTCAATCGTCATAGATATATTTACATACTAAGAATCATATGTTGTCTAGTAGTATCGGTGATGAAATAACTTTACCAAGCAAGTATGTTATTATATAATAAACACATATACATAAATCAATCGCAGTGGTTATAGGTTTCATACTAAGAACATATGGGGTCTAGTAGTATCGGTGATTGGCTGTATAACACTGGAGTTTTGTATTCCTAGCTTACGGTAAACTGACATATTGCCATCAGACTCGGCTAATACGAAGATTTTGCAACCAAATTTGTTGCTAATTATGAATATTTGGATTTAATAGCACGCATGTATGTATAGTAGCTTACAATTTGTCCATTAAGTATCGATAAACAAGTTGCTAAGGGATTTAAATTTACATCAGCCAAATTAAGACGACTATAGAGTACAATACAACATGGGGACTAGAAAAAATAACAATATAGGCTTGTTGGCAGTACTTAACCCATAGACGTTTCCAGTACGGTACTGTTTAAGGGTGAAGGCGAGCCAATTGGAAAGGTGAATCTGAGGTTGACCGTGTGAATACACCAAGGGGAGAAAAGTGGATTTACTGAGTATTAGACTTCCTAGTTCGTGTTGTTTTGTGGTTACACTCGTTTATTGGGTGGATTTTGATGGATGTTTTCGTGTGTTGAATAGTGGTAAATGATTGTCGGATTTCTCAGGTATTTATTTACTCTTACTCTAACTCACTCACTCTCACTACTCTACTCTACTCTACTCTACTCTACTCTACTCTACTCTACTCTACTCTACTCTACTCTACTCTTTCTCTCTCTCTCTCTCTCTCTCTCTCTCTCTCTCTCTCTCTCTCTCTCTCTCTCATATACTTTCTTTACTTGGAAAGGCGGATCTGAGATTGGCTGTGTGATTATACCAAGGAAAGAATGAATAAAGTGTGATGTGATGTATTTTTGACTTCCTAGTTTGTGTTGTTTTGTGGGTTGTACTCGTTTATTGGGTGGCTTTTAACCCTTAGATGATCCGATGACGCATTTGTTTTTTGTTTTTTTAGCTATTATTAGACGATTGTATTCAGATTAGGAAGGGTATATGGAAATCAGAGGGTTGATTGAGATAGTCTTTACCATCATTATTCCTACAAATCCGTCATAAGCCTTATAAAATCGGTTAATATATTAGCCAGAATAAACTGTCAAAATGCGTTATAATCTGTTAAGGGCCAATGGATGTTTTATTGGTTGTTTTATTGTGAGTGCTTGGGAATAGTGGTGAGGCAGTTTGATTCTTTGAGTATTACTTTGATTAACTATCTATCTATCAATATGTTTTCTATATATCTATTCTTTCCATCTCTTCATGTTCAGTTTCCTCTCCTCTCCTTTCTTTGTTTTTATTCTAATTTTCTTTCATTTTCCATTCCTTTTCTTTATTTTTCCTCATCTCTTTCTCCTCCTCCTCTCCATTTCCTCCTTCATTCCTCGCTCCACTCCTTTCTCCTTCTTTACCATTGTTAACTCAGACACCGAGAATGGATCCCGACCAGAAGGAAGACGCGCCTAGGCTAAGCTCCCGTGGCCGTCTTTCACATTTCCTAAGAATGGGAGCATTACAGATCTTCCAGAACGGCACAAAGACCGAATTTTTGAGGATGGGAGTATAAAGTGGAGCCGTTTTAGATGTTTTAATGTTTTGGTATCCTTATGTGATAGTATATGTAAGTCCACCCTCTAAAGGAAGTTGAACCCTTGTTATTTATTTGTTTCATTACAAATCAATCTAATGTATAGAACCCAGGACGTATGCCACAAATTAACGTTAGTCTAGATGTCTCTAAAGTAATGCTGAACATTTATGTTAAGCTTGTATGGGGCAGCAACTTTTTATTACCGAATCAGAATCCCCTGACAACATTATTTTGCTGCAAATATATCGAAATGGTATTTTAGTCATTCAAATATACTAGCAATGGTATTTTATTAGTTTACGTTGTATAGTATAAAGTGATTGATTTGTATTCTTATTGACAAAGGTAACCAAAATTCCAGAGGACTTGGGCAGCCAATATATCCTCTCGAGTAAATAAATACGGAAGTTTGGGTTATCGGGAAGGGTTCTATTGTAGAGTTACCTAGGCGGATTCAAGACGAGAAGAATTTAGTCAGGCGTTTTAGGTAATTCTCGGACGTTCTTGGCGATTTGTTGTGGGGCTGAGCGGTTTGGGGGGCTATTGAGAGAGAGAGAGAGAGAGAGAGAGAGAGAGAGAGAGAGAGAGAGAGAGAGAGAGAGAGAGAGAGAGAGAGAGAGAGAGAGAGAGAGAGAGAGGAGAGAGAGAGAGAGAGAGGAGAGAGAGGAGAGAGAGAGAGAGAGAGAGAGAGAGAGAGAGAGAGAGAGAGAGAGAGAGAGAGAGAGAGAGAGAGAGAGAGATTTGACTTGACTTGACTTAACGTGTCATACTTTAAGTATAAATCTCAAATTATTAAACATTTAATTTATCACTATTAATTGTAAATAAGATGTGTGTGTGTGTGTGTGTGTGTGTGAAGTGAAGTGAAGTGAAGTGAAGGAAAGGAAAGGAGGGAGGACGAAAGAATAATGCCTACATTCGTGACTAGCGGAATTATGTACCCAAATTAATCAAGTTAAGAATATTCTAGAGAGTATAGTATAAGTAAATTAATATGTAAGCAGGACAGATTACAAGATACCAAGGTTTATCACATTCAACACTACCTAGCTAACACATTTGGTAGACTTGTACCCAGTGGTCCCATTTGGCTATCCAATACTATATGGATAGTTGTATATAAACAATAACAATTAAATACAAATACATAAGTAAATTTATTCTTGGTATGCTCACAGGAAAATCTAAAGGAAAATCATTAATACTGGTGTATGACTAACAACATTTAGATGCATACCCATTAAATTCATGCAGGTATACTCACTAGAATATCTAAAACAAAATCATGATGAGAGGCAAGCAATATTGTAATTATACTAAGACACTTTGGAAACATGACTACGACCGAATTTTCGAACATTAATTTAATATTAAATATAGGACGATCAATGGAGAATACATTAAAGCTGAATTAATTAACTTGATACCGGAGCTTATAATGGTGTACAGAGAGAATAGAAAGTATAACTTAGAACGAATGAGTTGTACATAGTCAATAGAAACAAGATACTTTTAACGAATTAATTGTACATAGGTAATAACTTAAATAAAAACTTAGAACGAATAAGTTGTACATAGGTAATAAAACAAATAACGTAGAACGAATAGGTTGTGCAGAGGTAATAGGAACAATAACACACGAGAATAGGAATGTGAAGGAAATATAAGTTAGTGGGTGACAACGAATTGTGGAAAAGAGTGGAGATGGATTGAAAATTGAGGTATTTAGGAAGAATACCAATGTAAGGTGACATAGAATACATAGAATAATTCTCTCTCTCTCTCTCTCTCTCTCATTCCTTGTCTACCTAAGCCCTACCCCTTGTCTACCTAACCCCTACCCCTTGTCTACCTAACCCCTACCCCTTGTCTACCCACTTACTCTTACCTGCCAAACCCTATTATTTTCCCTATTTTAACATCTATTCTTTGTCTACCTAACCCTTACCCTACCTAAGTATACGATTATATCCCATTTTCTACCTCTTGCTTGTCTAAACCTTACCACTTCCCTAGCTCTACACATTGCCTTACTTAATTATACCTACCTATCCCAACCTCATTTTCTAGCCTTTCTAACCCTTCCTTCCCTGCTCATCTAACCCTACCCCTTGCATACCTACAATATTTCCCAGCCCTATTTAACTTATTGTCTACCTAACTCCCATTTCTTGTGTTCCCATCCCTGTGTCTTGCCCTGACTCACCTACTGTACTTCTTAACTATTCCTAACTTCAACCTTTCCCTATGTAGCCTATTTGTCTATCTAACCCCAATCGTTGTCTTTCCCTAACTGGAATTATTCTCCATCTCACCCTTACTTCTTCTTTACCTGACACCTATCTTTTGCCTACCTAACCCTTTCCCTTTATAGACCTAACCCGTTTCTTGCCTACTTGCCCCTCTCCTTGCCTGTTAAACTCCTTTCACTTACCTCTCTACCTCCATTCTCTTGCCCACCTAACCCCAACCTCTCGCTATCTCACCACCAGCCCTCCTCTCCATAAGGCTATGAATATTTACTACACCTTCGCGTGACTCCCGATCGTAATGGGTTATTTCAATTAGCTAGAAATAGGATACGATGCCTCTGGGTTGGCCTCCTCTTGCTCTTATATGCTCTCTTTCGCTCTCCCTCTCTCTCTTATATATATATATATATATATATATATATATATATATATATATATATATATATATATATATATATACTGTAAACTCGCTCTCTCTCTCACACACACACACACACACACACACACACACACACACACACACACACACACACACACACACACACACACACACACACACACACACACACACACACACACACACACACACACACCTCTCTCTCTTTCTGACCCCTCTCCTCCTTACTACAGAGTTCCTCATTGATGTTGTCATTTTCTATTAGCGTTTGTGTTGTTGCCGTCCTGGTTTACTGGGAGGCCTGGTCTTCACAGCCCCTGGACACGCCTTCAGACCTTTCTTTTCAATATTTACACCTTCACCCGTAAGCACCAGGTTTTCTATTTTAGCTTAGTTCAGTTTTCCATTGTATTTGATTTCTTTCTTCCGTTTTCTTTTCTCTGTTGGTTCAGTTTTCGATTGTATGTGTTCTTCTATCTTTAGATGTATGCAGTGCCTTTTACATATTTATTTATTATTATATATATAATTTTTTTAGTCACATTTGTTTCCAATCATTTTACCCATTCAAATTCCTTACCGGGGTTTATCAAGATAATCCAAAGTCCGATTAGTTTCTAATTGTAACGTTCCTTATTTATTGATTATTATATTTATTTTTATTTTTTTACGCACTTGTAATTTTAGTTATTTTTTGTATTTTATTTGCTTGCTGAATATTTCATTGCTTTATTATTTATCACATTTCATTACTATATTTGTATCGTGATGTATAGTTTAGTATACGTAGTTTCATATATAACTTAGTGTGTCACTATTACAATACACACGTTATGAATATTAGCTCCACTTGGTTTGTATTGCAGCTATACATTTACACTTAATGCATGTAACGTTTTGAAATTTATACCTTGTTCTAATACCAAAATTATCAACTGAAGTTATATACTGTATCTGCCTTCCGTGTATTTTTCCCAACATCTTTATAAGGGCATTGCTTTGATTTATCTCATGATACAGACAAGTACTTGATATATATAGCTTGCATGATCACGAACACTGTTTGCGTTCACCAGGATCAGTTGTAGTTATTATAGGTGTCCATTATATTTTCAAAAATATTCAGTGTGGAGAAAAAGCAGCTCTGTAATTTAACTGTTTTAAACAAAATATCATGTACGAAACTAGCACATAATTGTAGACTAGTATATAACTATTTGCCTCAGGTACATTCATCATCAGTTTTGCTCTCGTTTTATTATTAATAATATATACAAAGCCTACCTGTTTACCATGGAGTAGGCTTATGTAAATTTACAATCAGTGAATTGATTATAATTAATTGTCTTATCCTTTTTCGTATTGAAAATGTGACCTTAGTTTCTCAAATTACACACACACACACACACACACACACACACACACACACACACACACACACTCACTCACTCACTCACTCACTCACTCACTCACTCACTCACTCACTCACTCACTCACTCACTCACTCACTCACTCACTCACTCACTCACTCACTCACTCACTCACTCACTCACTCACTCACTCACTCTCGCTCTCTCTCTCTCATTCAAATACTGCATATCCAAACAAGCCTAATACACAAAGCAGGTAGAAACACAACATTTTCGCTGGCAACTGGACACCAAAGAGTCAGTTTTTCCCCTCCCTGTTAAACGCAGTGGTCGAATTACATTAAAGTCCTTCCTCCATTTCACCTTTTCCTCCCCCCTGGACCACTTTTTGCGATCCTCCATCACAGGGTATCACCTTGCACCACCGCTCCTGTCATGACCAACACCTCGTTTCACGGGGTAGTGGGTATGCAGTTTTACATCAGTCAGGGAGTATGTTACTATTGATGATATAGTTTGCTTTGTTTCACGAGGTAGTGGGTATGCAGTTTTGCATCAGTTATTAGTTGGTATGTTATTATTGATGGTTTAGTTTGCTTTGTTTCACGGGGATTGCTGGTGTAGTTTTCTTGGTTTAACGGGGTCTTGGGTATGCAGTTTTATATCAGTCGTCAGTGGGTATGTTATTATTGATGATTTGGTTTGCTTTGTTTTGTGGGGTCTTTGGTATGTAGTTTAGTATTGTAGGAATCATCTTTGGGTATGTTATTATCGATGTTTTAGTTTGCTTAGTTTTGCGGGGTCTTGGGTATGCAGTTTTATATCAGTTATCAGTTGGTATTATTGATGGTTTAGTTTGCTTGGTTTCACGGGGTATTGGGTATGCAGTTTTACATCAGTTATCAGTTGGTATTATTGATGGTTTAGTTTGCTTGGTTTCACGGGGTATTGGGTATGCAGTTTTACATCAGTTATCAGTTGGTATTATTGATGGTTTAGTTTGCGTTGTTTAGCGGGGTCTTGGGTATGCAGTTTTTACATCAGTCATCAGTTGGTATTATTGATGGTTTAGTTTGCTTGGTTCCACGGGGTATTGGGTATGCAGTTTTGTATTGTATTAGTCATATTAGTGGGTATTTAATTATGTTTTTATTTAGTTTATTTCACTGGGTATATTTAAGATGTCCTCTCCTCCTTTACTCTCTGCCCTTCTTTTGCTCTCCCACTCTCCTCTGTCTGTTATCTTTCCTTTCTTCTCGTTCTTTCCAAATGTCTCATTCTTATATTTCATCTTCGTAATACTGTAACTAAGTATTCAAGACGAATACACGTCAATTTCCCGTCAGCTAAAAACAGACTAAAGTTACTTTATTTCACAACAGCTGGTTCAGAACACTGTTTTATAATCAATACTTGGTACACATTGTGCACCTAACCTCTATCGTGTTTAAGTTTGAGTGTGTATGTATTGACTATCGTTGCAATCCCCCCCCCCCCACACACACGCACATACACCGGTGTATGTTACACATAAACAGATAGGCGTATACAGATAAAAGTAGATACGTCCTTAGATAAATATTGATGTTTTTATACTTTCAGCTCACGTATTTGTGAGATATACTTAATAACAATAGATATACACAGCAAACACACAATTGGCAGATAGGCTTATGTAGAAATATATGAAAATATATTGGTACTTATATAAATACACAGGAAATACGTTGACCCTAGAGACGGACAGGTATCCAATGAACGAGACCCGCTCACACCCATATTTGTAGTTTTATTTGCAACTCACGCGTCCAGTTATGATGGAGGGTTGTGTGGTTTTAATTCGCCTTCAGATAAATAGATAGATGGACAAATATGTATAGAAATACAATATGCAGAAATAGATACAGAGAGATAATAGAAACCTAGACATACATATACATATATAGATAAATAGATAAACATAGATAAATATGGTAGACAGATTATAACCATACAATTACACATGCAGACATACTTCAACAGAGCGAAGTACCCACATACCACACCCACACCCACCCACATCCACACCCATATACTGTATGTAGGTTGATTTGCAATTCACGCGACCAGTTATGATGAATGGCCGTGTGGTTTTAATTGCTCTTTAGATACATAGATAGATTAACATATATAAATAGATAGACTTATAGATGTATAGACAAATTGATAACAAAAATATAATTCATAGATTATCATTAGATAGATAGTAAGCACACAAGTACGTACAAACATGAAGACACAAAAACACCCACATTTGATGTAGACCTAAATGAAGAGGTGAAGTAGGCAGATAGATATACCTAGAGATAACTAAAGAGGTAGATACATTGAGAGCGAGAGAGTTACATGAGAGAAAACGGCCACAGCTCCATATTTGCAACTCACGCGTCCAGTTATGATGGATGATTGTATGGTTGTTATTCCCTTGTGATTGATAGATAGATAGATAGATAGATTGATAGACATATATATATATATATATATAGATATAGATAAATAGATATATTGATAGGTACTGTAGATAGACAAGATACACATACACACTAGATACAGAACTACTGAAAAACAAACATGCATATTCAGCTATACAGTAGATACAGAAATAAATACAGCTGTATAAATGGATAGCAAGCATACAATTACACATACAGACATACTTCAACGGAGCGAGGCATAATCCACCCCCCCCCCCTCACACACACACACACACACACACACACACACACACACACACACACACACACAGCCCGTAGCCTAGTAGGTAGAGCTCTCGTCTCACACGAGGGGTCGGGGGTTCAATCCCCGGCCGGGCGGAGACAAATTGGGCTTGTCTCCTTTCATGTGTTAGCCTCAGTTCACCTAGCTGTAAATAGGTACCTGGAATAAGTGGACGACGTTGTGACGTCCCATCGGGGGTTGGCAAAAATGGTACAAGGCGAGATAGGTATCATATGGTTCACCTAAGCTGATGGCTACCTAAGCCTTCGGGCGAGACGGTACCGTCTATAGTGAGAATGGTACCATACAGATCCACCCTAAGCCTTCGTTTCCGATGTCGCCAATTGGCTAAAAATACAGACTACACACACATCCACAGCCATTCCAACGATACATATAACACCTACACATATAGGAGGCGGGAAATAACGAGCATGCTCACTCCCGCAATACAACTAGAGTAAGTACAACTAGAGTAAGTACACACACACACACACACACACACACACACACACACCCACACACCCACCCACCCACACCCACACCCACCCAAACCCACACATCCTCTTCCATATTTGCAGGTTGATTTGCAACTCACGCGTCCAGTTATGATGGATGATCGTGTGGTTTTAATTCCTCTTGGGGGTCCCGCTGCTTCCTGTGATGGGGTCAGGGTCTTTGGTCAGGGTGTATGTACTGGTATTAATATGTATTGGAATTAAGGGGTGAGGGTTACATGTATTGAAATGGGGTGTAGATTACTCGTGCGTACCGTATATGTGTTTATAATTTGATGTGCGGGTGATTAAGGGGAGATGGCCGTTTTGGGGGGGTCTGTTAATTCAGTTATTCCTGTATTTTTTAGTTTCATTGCTAGACCTCCATCAAACTTAGAAAAACACACCCTAGACCCCCCTTCAAGATAAATTTGTACATTTTTCGGTAGAAAAAATTCCCGGCCGAAGGCCAATTCCTCTTAAAATTTCAGGCTCGCTTTCGCTCGCCAGGAAAAAATCGACACCTAAATGGCACGAAAGGTCTTAACATTGACAGCGAAATGGGGCGAAAAGTAAAATCGCCAAACTAATGGGCCGAACGTCTTTTAATCTCTATACAAATGGGGCTTAACACGAGGGAGAAAGGGGACCAGACAAACGACCCATCTCCCCTTAATATGTATTGAAATTAGAAGTGGGTTACATTTGCTGGTAGTGATTGATATGTATATAAATTAGGTGTACTGAAGCTTGTATGTATGGAGGTATTCATATGTGCTGAAATGAGAGGCTACTTTCTTATGATAGGGGTCAGGGACTCTGGTCAAGCTATATGTAGTGGTAATAATATGTATTGGACTGGGTACGTATAAGTTATATGTGAAGGTGTCAGTGTGCATTGCGATTACTAAAGGCATTGCTTAAGGGGGTAGTTCTCGCTTTTTATGGACCCCCTTCATGTTTAGCATATTAGCTTTGAGGTTAAAGATGTTCGTTCCATTAGTTTGGCGATTTTTAGACCTTTCTCCTATTTTTTTTTATCAATATTAAGACCTTTCGTGCCCTTTAGGTGTCGTTTTTTTTCCTGGCGAGCGACAGCGAGTTTCTAATTTTAGGAGGAACCGGCCTTCGGCCGGGATATTTCTCTACTGAAAAATGTACACATTTATCTTGAAAGGGGGTCTAGGGGGTGTTTTTCTAAGCTTTATGGAGGTCTAGCGAAGAAACTCAAAAATGAGTTAATTAATAAATATATAGACCAAAAATCAAGCACTACCCCCTTAAATGTGTGTGTATATGTGTGGAAGTATTTATATAAGGTATAGGAAGTAGTTGTAGCCTACATGTATGTCTGTATGTGGAGGTGTTATTCGTATGTACATGAATTCGGTATATATCACAAGTATGACACGTGAATGCCATATACAGTATGTGTTTAGAGTTATGGATCGAATCCCAGTGGGTGGGTGGACATAAAATTAGGGTTTTGTAATGCGATCCAGTGTGTTGCCGCATGTCTGCACACACTTGGGTTCGTACTCTATTTCAAACACTCACATTCACACACACTTTCACTCTAACATAGATAATTTGCCCACTCACATTCACACACTTTCACTCTAACGTAGATAATTTTCCACATGATCAATATACAAACAGCCTTACTAATCTGAACTGTCCGTTGAGGTAAGATGCATACAAATATAAGTATCATATAAGGCCAGTTGATTTTAGGTTAGATCTTACAAAGTATATGTAAGATGTGACGTCATTGGTAAATTAGGTGCCATAAGTCTCTTCACGTCGTAAGTTATTTAGCCGTGCCTAGATTACCGTGAGAAAGTTTCCGCGTTGGATTTAGTAAACATAGCTTGTGTGGTTATGGGTCAGAAGGTTTGAGATCGTATTTCATTGTTTGGCATTTCAGCTTCTACATTTTATAGGGAGTATTGTTTTTTGCTTGACCCCCTTATCGGAAACTAAACTGATGGTAGATGAATTTAGGTAACCGAAATATATTAAATGTTGATCTCATAAGCTGCCAGACCCGTGTTGAGGATAAATGTCGAGTGAAAAAGCGCTCGTGTGATACTGGCCTTAAGCATGAACTAGAATAACTAATTTATTCCGATCTAGTAGCTAACAAACTAACCTAGATATTCAATACTCGGCAAGAAATTGCAGGGTGGCCATTGTAAGAAAGTTGGATGTACACTACCTATGTCATGGAGTGTATTGAGGGGAGATTTCGACCTGGAGGATTTTTTGCTGGACCCCTTTCTCCCTCATGTTTAGCCCCATTGTTTTTGAGATTTTAAGACGTTCGCCCCATTAGTTTGGCGAGTTTAAGAACCCTCGCCCCATTTCTGTCAATTTTAAGACCATTCGTGCCATTTAGTTGTCGATTTTTTCCTGGCGAGCGATAGCGAGCCTGTAATTTAAGGGGAACCGGCCTTCGGCCGGGAAATTTTTCTATCGAAAAATGTACAAATTTATCTTGAAAGGGGGTCTAGGGGGAGTAATTTTAAGTTTGACGGAAGTCTAGGGAATCAACTAAAAACCTCCCCTTAAAGGTACCATCTCGCTGAACTACGTAGCTAAAGAAAACTGTTTGAGGGACCGTCTTGTATACCTGACACCCCCCCCCCCCCCCCCCCCCCCCAGAAAGCCCCCCTACTGGGCCTATGGTCAAACTAACTCACCACCCTCGATTGTCGTTTGAGAGGCGTATATCGTTTGCTTGATCGCTCTCAGGTGTAATTAATTTTGGTATCAGACGGTAGCCGGGTTCTTTTATTTACGTTATGCTTCATACTATTATGTCAAAATGGGGTATCACACGAGAGCTAGCATCGTCAACTTTTAACCCGCATTTTCATTCTGACAATATTTTCAGACTATTTTGCACTGGTAATGGCAACTAGACTGAAGGTAGAGTATTATTGGTGTCGGCATTCTTATAAAGGTGTATTTCAAAAGTTGCCAGATCACAGTTTCGGACAAAAAATAAGTTGAAGGAAAAATCGCTCTTGTGATGCCGGCTTAAGGGGAGATGGTTCACTTTTTGGGCGATTTGTGCATTTATTCGTTATTTGTCTAGTTTCCTCCCTAGACCTTCATCAAATTAAAAAAAAAAAAAATCAAGTAGATACCCCTTCTAGATTAATTTGTACATTTTTCGGGAGAAAATTTTCCCGGCCGAAGGCCGGTTCTTCCAACATTACAGGCTCACTATCGTTCGCCAGGGAAAAAATCGACACCTAAATAGCACGAAAGGTCTAAATATTGACGAAGAAATGGGGCGAAAGGTCTTAAAATCGACTAACTAATGGGGCAAACATCTTAACATCTGAAAACTAATGGGGCTAAACATGAGGGAGAAAATGGTCCCGAAAACCGGCCCATCCCACCTTAAAGGGACCATTTGTCTACGTTACTGATGGGAATAACACGCTACTATACCTTTGATTGTCCTTCCCGAGTTTAATATTAATTGTTATCTCCAACGGTAGCTGTGTTTCATTGTGTGCCGTTTGGTTTGATGTTTTGTTTGGTGGATCGTTTCTCTTCCCTGCTGATAGAAATTACTACCCACCCTTGATTGTTTTTTGATAAGCGTTTTCTTAGTTTCCCTTCTGAGGTCATTTTTATTGTAAACATCAGACGGTAGTTCTGTTCCATTCGTAATGCTATGGTTGGTTATGTAATGATTTTTCAAAATGATTCGTTGACGCTGAGCTATTTTACTCATCACCCTCCAGTACCTTATATTGGTGTTCGCTTTGATTTTGTTTTACCTTTTGTTGTAATTCTTATTTACAATTATGCCCTAACCAAATTAACGCATTGCTTTTATTGTATAATAGGCATTTACTTCATTTAAAGTCCTTCAAGCGATTATTAAACGGTAGCTGTTCTCCATTGTAGACGCTATGGTTGATATTATAGTGTTATATGTGAAGGGTCATTAGTATAGCCTAATGATCGCACTGTTTTCCACTCACGAGTGTTGTTTGAGAAGCGTTTACTTCTTGATTATATTTAGATTTAATTATTTTCAAAACAGTACGGTATATGTATTATATAGTTTAGGCTATGGTTGATGTTATATTATCTGTGGTATCATTGTTATAATATATTGATCAAACTCACTACCATATTTTTTATTATTGTCTGCAAGGCTTTTTGTCATGTATATATTATTATTTACTAGACGGAAAACATCATGCGTGGACTGTGGAGTATCATTAATATAATGTTAATGGTTTCTTTAGGTGATGGAAGAAGCTATTAGCGAACAGTCAGTATACATGCATATTGTAAAGTATTGTACTCCTCTTCACATTAATTTGGTCAACTGTGGAGAGATCTATTTAAAATTACATCTGTCTATTTATCAGTCTATCTATATACATGTTTATCTATCTATTATATTCTTTCTATGTCTAACCCTTTTTTCATGAAATGTGTTAGCGATTGTTTACGTGAATCTTCTGTTCTCTTGTGTGTTCCCTTTACAATTGCTAAGGCAAATAAACAGAATACGCGACCATCACGCTCAATGTTTAAGACCACAACATTGAAAATAAATTCGAGACTTCTTCTTTTGGTATCCCTTAAGTGTCGTTATAGGCCTGTATCGGACCGCGTTTATGGGTATTTCGTCCACTAGTCCATTCGCTCTCAAGTATGTTATTATCGTTATAAGAAGTTGGGTTGGTTAAGGCAGAATGGCCTAGAATAAAGTTTGGATAGGTAAAGGTAGATTGGGTTAGGTAAGGTTTCTGGGTTTGGTAAGGTTTCGTTTGATTAGGTTTGGTGTTGGTGAAACTAGTTTAGGTTAGGGCAGGTATTGACTTTGTTTAGGCTGGGTTATAGTAGTGTAGCATATGGTAGTTTAGGTTAGATTAGGATTGCTTTAGTATGGTCAAGTTAGGTTAACATCAAGGAAGGTTGTTCAAGGTATATATAGTAACCTTAATTTAGCTAAAGATATATTTATTTAGATCAAGTTAAGTTTCTGTTAGGCTACCGTAGTTTGTTACTTATTCATGTGCATGAATCTACTGTAAACTTATGCGAAAGAACCTATAAGCATCTACTGTAAATTTATGCGAAAGAACTTGTAAGCGAACATACCTTAATCCCCTGACCACTGCCCCATCCTGAGACCTAGAGTGACCGGAACGAAAGACCGAAAATTGAAAATACCTTGTGTACCGATGGACCTCCGTTATATTTATGGGTATCGCAGGCTCGCCCCGCTGTTTGCATATGTTTACTAAATAGGCGGGGTGTGTGCGGGGGTTTAATGGCGTTTATACACACACATGGGTGGAGGGAGATGTGTACGGGGTTATACTTATTCACACACACACACACGCACACTCTCTCTCTCACACACTCACTCTCACTCATTCACACACATATTCTCTCACACACATGAACACACGTACACTCATTATTTCCTTCTCCATCACACACACACACACACACACACACACACACACACACACACACACACACACACACATAGGCGAACACGAACACACGCGCAGAATACTGTACTATCAACATCAATATGTTAAATGTGTTGTGTGTGTATTACTGTTTTGGATACTATGAATTAGTCTATCCATACAGTATCTCTATCTATCTATCTATCTATCTATCTATCTATCTATCTATCTATCTATATATATATATATATATATATATATATATATTATATATATATATATATATATATATATTATATATATATATATATATATATATATATATATATATATATATATATATATATATATATACAGGTATATATATATCCATCCATCCATCCATCCATCCATCCCATATACTGTTGTGTAAGTAAACGAAATAACAGAAAATCCCCAACGTCTCCTCTTCCCCATCTGTTTGTTATGTGGAGGGCGACCGTGACCAACACCAAGTAAATTACAAACCCAATACACAATACAGGCTACAGAGAGGGGGGCCATAAGAGTGGGGGAGGGGGGTTTGTTTACACCATAGTGTTCATAATATACAGTGACTGGACATCTTATATCGTATCCACATTTTGGAAACTATTCACTAAATGTTAAGTCACACTAGCACTTGTGATGGTGGGTGTATCGGAGTCTCGGTATCAGAGTAAAACAAAATACAGCAGTAATGTTTGTCCCACGATTTCATTTATTGTGTAACACAAATAGGTTCGTACTATTAAAGTATAATTCAATATGCATGTTATACAAATGGGGGTACTGTTTGGTCAAAGTTTACCGATGGCCCTCTATTTTACGTATTTATATACAAAATAGTGGTTATAACACACACACACACACACACACACACACACACACACACACACACACTCTCTCTCTCTCTCTCTTTCTCCAGCACTCAGAAAAGATATAGAGCGACTGGAAAGAGTACAAGCCAGGGCTACAAAACTTATTCCATCGATTATAAGACTGAGCTACGAGGACCGGTTGAGAGCTCTTAATCTCTTGCCGTTGGAGACACGCAGACTACGAGGTCAGCTCATTGAAGTTTGTAAAATACTCAATGGGTTTGACAACGTGGGTTATAGCAAAATGTTTAGCCTCAATACTAATACACCACGCAACCATGGCTGGAAATTAGAATTAAAAAGGTTCAGCACAAGTATTTGTGGAGAAAAAAAAATCTCATAATTATAAGATCTGTTCTACCTGGAACAAACTGCCCTCAGAAGTTGTAAACAGTTCTTCAGTAAAGCAGTTAAAGAAGAGAGTAGTCTTTTGCACACTCTGTAATGAGTGTAGTGCACTGAACAGTCTCTCTCCTTTCACTTCCAGTATCTCCCCGGAATGGACTGCAAGGGCTTTGAGATACTAACTATTCCTTGTAACTCCTTGTAACTCTCTCAGCACTTGACCCATCTAATGTTTACCGATGGGCCTCTATTTCACACCTTGACCCTCCCCAAATTTAATGCTCCTCGCCCACCAGGTAATGGAAGGAGCGGAGATTCTGAATAATTTATGGTAACACGTAAAAAGATCTTTCCTTGGGTGGTTCTAATGCTCTGTTTGGGCCCATAATTTGTGCTGGGGTAATTTAAAATCGAGAGGTAAATTGAATTCTGTATACGCTTGTTTAATTTGTGTTTGAAAAAAGGTACCCTTGTGTTAGGTAGTTAGTTTGTAAGTTTTGATTTAGTATATTAATCAAAATCATATGTGCAGGGAACGAATTTATCAACACTTTATTGAGAGTAAATTGTTCGAGTAAAAGGATGACATGAAAAGTTAGTAAATTTGTTAAATAGTGTTTATTTTATTTTAAGCGATGGAAATATTGATTGCATAGCCCAATATTTTATCAAGACATTTAAATATGTATGTTCATTTGACCATCAGTTTAATAGTGTATTTTAAAGGTAGTTTTGATTGTATGTATAATACAGAAAATAATTCTTTGATAATGGTTGGCAATGGTAGAATGTTTGTTTTGATAAATGAAGAACGTTAGATACATACAATTTAGCATGTTTTGTTTATATCAGGTATTTGAGTGGAAGTGTGAGTTTATGTGTCCGTAATTCCCATTTCTGCGTATAAGGCTATAACTATACTACCTTAATGCCTTACCGTATATCATCTAGCTGTCCTTGATTCGTATTATCACTGTTTTCTTCAATAAGTCCCCGTTTGGGCGAATACGGCAATAACGTTACTATTTCCTTACTCGTATTACTACCCTTGATCCCTATTCCATCCATCATTCTCCTCAGGAATTCCCCTTGTGTGCGAATACGGCAATAACGTTACCGGTACTTCCTTATTTCCTTATCCGTCTAATACCTTGCACCCTTCCGTATTCCCAACCCCCGTTCGTTCTCTTCCGTCATTCAGTGTGTGACAAAAACAAGAGTCGTGCGTTTCGTCACAAGAGTTTGGAGACATGGAGCGGGAGGGAGGGAGGGAGGGAGGGAGGGAGAGGAGAGGAGAGGAGAGAGGAGGTAGATGGAGAGGAGAGAGGAGGTAGATGGAGAGGAAATAAGAAAGAGGAGAAGGAGGAGGTAGGGGAGAGGAGTGGAATGAGAAAGAATGAAAGGAGGGCAAGTAGAATGAGGAGACGAGGATAGGCAGGCATTTGGTGAATAGTAGTGTGAAGAAGAAGAATAGGAATTAGAAGAAGAGGGTGCCAATGAGTGTGGTAGAGTGAGTGAGTGTATTTATGAAGATACATGATTTAGAAGTACCCAAATGTTATTGTGATTAAATAAAACAAAACTCTGTTTACACTTACATTAATTAAAAAAACAAAACAAAACACACACACACACACACAGTCACACACACACAGTCACACAAACAGTCACACACACACACAGTCACACACACACACAGTCACACACATCATAGTCACACACATACATACATACATACATACATACACACACACATATATATATATATATATATATATATATATATATATATATATATTATATATGCAGAGAGAGAGAGAGAGAGAGAGAGAGGGGGAGAGCGAGAGAGAGAGAGAGAGAGAGAGAGAGAGAGAGAGAGAGAGAGAGAGAGAGAGAGAGAGAGAGAGAGAGAGAGAGAGAGAGAGAGAGAGAGAGAGAGAGACAGACAGACAATAAAAGGCTAAAGTAACCAAATACACAATTACACCATACTAAGCTGAGGAGGAAGGAAAAGTGCACCCCACTCTGAAAGAATTTAATCTTCACTAATGACGGCCTGTGTTGATTCCGTAATTGTCTGAATTTACGAATGGTGGAGAGAGAGAGAGAGAGATTGCAACATTTTCTGAATCACGGAAAGTTGTCATATTTGTACTAAAATAAGCTGCTCAACCTTGACAAAGCAATGTCTGTAATGTCTGTTTGTAAGATATTTAGCTACCTCCAGACGATATTCTTTAGATTGGAATGACCTGCCGTGTACCACCCATATACAGTATACTGTATATTATCAAGATAAATATTATATATTTATAAGTTATATATTTACCGTTAAGGGGAGGTTTTTTTCTGGGCCCCCTTCTCTCTCATATTTAGCCCCATTGTTTAGATATTTGAAAACGTTCGCTCCATTAGTTGGCGACTTTAGGACCTTTCTTGCCATTTAGGTGTCGATATTTACCTGGCGATAGCGAACCTGTAACTTTGTACCACACGGTCGCCAAAGGTCGCATGTGACCTCGTAGTTAAGGTAGAATAAGCATTGTACTGTACCTAGGGTGATACAAACTCTGTAGATGTTCAGCCTAGAGCCAGACAAGCACATACAGTACAGTACATACACAGCAGAGCCTACCAGACCTAAACCCAGTCAGAGTCCTTGAGAACAACAGGAAGCCCTGATGGACGATTGGTTGTCAAAGCGAGCATGAAGACGAACCAAACACCTCGAACACCGTGAACCCGAGTGCGAAATCCCCCACTTAATTATAGGGATTATTCCTAGCAGAGCGGCGATAATGGGGGGTGTTCTGTGTGGGGGTAATGTCGGGAGAGTTGCGATCCGGGTCTTTATTCCGTGGTTTAGCGGGGGTAATGAAGGGGCGTTGTAAATTGTTCGCTGCGCAGGTTGGCTATAACGTACACGCTATATGCTGGCGATAAACCCCCCCCCCCTCTCTCTCTCTCTCTTCCTCCCACCAAATGATCAATGTGAAGGAACTGAATAACCGGCGTCATGTCTCCCTTTCAACCGCCGCCGCCCCCCCCCCCCCCTCCCCCTCCCCCCCCCCTCTCTCTCTCTCTCTCTCTCACTCTTTCCTCTCTCTCTCTCTCTCTCTCTCTCTCCTCTCTCTCTCTCTCTCTCTCTCTCTCTCTCTCTCTCTCTCTCTCTCTCTCTCTCTCTCTCTCTCTCTCTCTCTCTCTCTCTCTCTCTCTCTTTCAAGGTACAGGTAATGCTATTGTCTATTCACACCAGTTGCCTAAATTGTACCCTACGTAAATTGGATATATCGTCCACTATGCGAAATACACTGCTAAACTAAATAACCATTTCTCATGTGTTGTAATATTTTCAATTGCAAAACACTACTACTAAACTATACTCTGTTTGTTTCCAGCTGATACTAAATTGCTATCTCTCCATCCTGCTTACTCGGCTATTACCATGATTTTGTAGTTAAATTTGTTGTTAATTATGAATACTTGGCAATAATATGACGTACAAACATAGCAGTATCATATTTTTCCAGTAAGAATCGAGAAATCAGCTAATAATAGATTCAATTTACGATCAGCTGGATTTTTTTTTACTATAGTATGTAGGCTAATATAGTCGTCTTGTATAATAAGCTAACATTGTTTTAATGGTTTAAGCACACATACACACATTACATTATATACTGTATGCATGCCACATTATTCAATCATAATAAAGTATGTTTTCACTAACATAACTACAATGTGTTGTAGGGTATGACTTAATTTACAATACATGTCTTGCATTCTGAACAACACAAGTTTGCAGTGTAGAAAGAGTGCTTGTCGCGAGTATAGTACATTTTAACTCCGTGACTATTGAACTCGCTATGCCTGCGTGAATCGTGAGAGGTGAAACTTCCGATGTGTCGTAATTTGGCGCCACGGGAGGAAGGTGATACGTTGGGTACGATTGTGTGTGTGTCTCTGTGTATGTGCTAGAGAGAGTCCATACTAAATGTGTGTATAATGATGTATGCCTGTGTGTGTGTGTGTTTCTGAAGGCAGGAAATAGCGTCATGGGTAGGCACATGGATTGCAGGTGTGAATTGATTTATTTGGGTGCCCTGATGGACGTGTTTGCTGTAGATCAAAATTGATAACCGCGAAATGTATAGTTGTTTAATTGTATGTCGTATTTTGGCCATATTTGGGAATTATTTTTGTTCTTACTTTTGATTAAACTCGGCATACTTGTTGCCAGGTAGCGTTACCCAAAGACTCATACCCAGTGCACAAAACAACAACAACAACAACAACAACAACACAACCCACAAGGTTTTCTACATTTCTTTTCAGTCCTTTCATTTACTCCTTTGCCTACCCCTTCGCCTTTCTCCTCCAATTTCCGCTGTATACTTTATTATTTTTAATGTCGACTCAGTATAAGCGCTTTGCTACAAAATTTATGTCTGGCTTTCTCTTACTTTTGATTTATTCAACCATATTTCTGAATTAGTATTTACAGTATTATTTGTATAAGGAGACACGTAACAGACTCGACCTTAAGTCATTACACACCTTTGTATAGGTCTTTAATTTGCTCTTTAGTCTTCACACTATTCAACTATTTAACGCACATAAAGAAATTTGGCTATATCATCTATTTTCTTGAGTAATTTTTTTTTTTAATGTTAGAGAGAATTCTTCGTCTGTGTATGTACAGCTATTTCAATTAGAACTAATGAGAATCAGACCATTGCAGAACTGATATGTTGCTACTTTGTATATTAAATTATTTTTATTTATTTGTATACCTTCATACATTTTCTTCATATTCTGGTTACCATTAGACGATTTTATTTGGTTTGTAATGTACCTCGAGGACTCAAAAGTGTTAATACGATCTCAATAAACCCTCCAAAACCTTCATAAACTGCATACAATCGTCTATTTGTAGCCAGAATCCAAGGTAACAACGCGTTATCGTGCTGAAGGGGTTAATTCAATTTTATCCCACGAGGTAATTCTTATTTCATTCCTCCACGTTTTCGTTTACTTCGATCAATGTTTCACTGTTAATCTGAGTAGTAGGAAAAAACAGGTGACGTTCGGATCCTAATCACTAAATCTCTTTACACTTCGGATAAGGCCCAAGTCACGGATAAACCGACCCCAACCGCACTCTCACACTCACCAAGTTTTACGGTAATTTTTAACGGAAGCCAATTCGTCCAGAGCGAATTCGATTCACCTGTACTGTATGTATGTATGTACTGTATGTGTGTGTGTATGTATGCATGTATGTATGTATGTTTGTATGTATGTAGCCTATGTATGTATGTACAGTATGTGTGTATGTATGTAAGTATGTATTTACTGTATGTATGTATGTATGTATGTATGTATGTATGTATGTATGTATGTACTCAGGCACATGCCCCATAGCTGGGGGTGGCCGATTCGAGACAGAGCCCGAACATAAACAACATTTAAAGTTCCAATTCTTTGGGTTCGGGATCTCTTTCGCGTTCCCTCGTCCCTTTTTTTGTCTCGTCTAGTAGCTGAATTTTACAAGGGGAGGAAGATTCCTATCCTCCCGCCCCCGAAGTATGGGAAGTAGTACAGGAAAAGAGACAGACAGAAAAGGCTAAGGTTGCGTAGAGGATGCCAAACCTCAAGCTGGACAGGACCAGCCCTCACACAGTTTAAACTTACCTAACTTACCATAGCTCATAGCCTTAACTATACCGGTAACTTTAACTTACCTCACCTTACCTAAGCCAAGTGTATCCTAACCCAATCGAGCCTAAACCTTCTCTAACCTATCGTATTATAATCATATCCCAACCTAAGCCATGTCCATCATAATATAATTTAACTTAACCCAACCGGCTTCAAAATGTGGGAGACAAATTAACCCCTTCTGTACCGGCGACGTCTCTATAATTATAATTTTGCTACTATTAGACGAATTTATTCAGTTTATAAAGGACCTCCATAAACTAATAGACTTCGAACTATCTCACTTAACCTTTGTTACTACCGTAGATCCTTTTTAAACTGCACAGCATCGTCTAAATATAGCTAG
Organism: Paralithodes platypus; assembly: GCA_032716605.1. NCBI lineage: Eukaryota > Metazoa > Arthropoda > Malacostraca > Decapoda > Lithodidae > Paralithodes > Paralithodes platypus. The sequence continues at coordinate 26,626,840 of CM064493.1, forward strand.
AATGTAATTGAAAAGACGTCGCCGGTACAGATGGGATTGAAAATGAACTTGTACGGTGGATATTATTTATTGGTGAATTGATTTGTGGGCAACTAATTTATAGACAAATTGTCTTTATGGTTGACTCTTTTGAACGCAAGGTAGCTTGTTAATGAATTGACTTGAGGGTGACATAATTGTGGACGAAAATCTATGGGAGAAAGAGCTTGGGCTGACGAATATGTGGGTGAACTGACCTGTGGGCGAACTGACTTGTGGGTGAAAACTTGTGGGCGAAATACATGTGATTGAACTGACTTTTTTTGTTTTCTATGTGAGTGAGGGAGACAAAATGCGGAACTTCCTGTAGCGACTGCCTCCTCCATGGTTGAAAGAGTGACAGGGCCAAAATCAAGGGTCGTTCGAGCCAAAATGCCTAAACACACGGAGTTTGCAGCAATTTAAGGGGGTTGGTTGTTTTTTCTGGCCCCCTTCTCCCTCATGTTTAGCCCCATTAGTTTTCAAATTTTTAGACGTTTGGCCCATTAGTTTGGCGATTTCAAGACCTTTCACCCCATTTCTTTGTCAATATTTAGACTTTCTTTCCATTTAGGTGTCGATTGTTTTCCTGGCGAGAGATAGCGAGCCTGTAATATAGGAGGAAATGTATAAAAATAAATAAATAAATAAGCGAATAAATACGCGAATAAATACGCCCATTCTCCCCTTGAGGCAAACTAACTTGGCGTGGGGAAATAGACTTTTGGGCTAACTAATGTGTGGCCAATCTGACTTCTGAACCAACTGGGCGAACTGACTTAAGAACGAAACACTTTTGAGGTGTGAACTGACTTCCTTCTAGGCGAATTGACATGTAGGCAAATTAACTTATGCGAGAACTGGCTTGCTGGAGACTGACCACAGACCCTCCGAATAAATAAATAAACAGATAAATACCGGTAAATACGTAAATAAATATGTAACTAAATAAATGAATAAATATGTAAATAAATAAATTAATGTATATATATAAATAAATAAATTAATTAATAAACTTCTCCCTGCCACCTATACACGCACCTTCCCATCATTAGCAAATCACGGCTTTCGTCACAGGAGCCAAAGTTTCACAGGTGACTGGAAAAACACACCTGGGCTATCCGGAACCAGGTGTAAACATCGTAATATCGGCCCTAAGTACACCTGGCGTAAGGGTGATTTTGCGGTTCGTGTTTGGGGTGTGGTTTAGGGCGCTTGGGATCCGTGTTGGGGGTTTTATTAGTAAGTTATACTATTGTTTGTGGTCAAGGGATGAACTCGGTTGTAAATGAAAAACCCACGGACTGGTAGCACCTGTGGATTGTGTGTGTGTGTATTTAAACATTTGCTCGTGTGTGTGTGTGTGTGTGTTCTTAGATAAAAGGAAAGAAAGAAATTAATAGTATTGGCATTCATGATTGTTTTAACTAAACTGTTTCTAATACTAAAACATGTCCCTTTGTTAGATTACAATTCTTAATCAAAAGCAGTAATATTGAATCGTCATAATTATGTATATTCTATTAATTTAAAGATATATAGATTTTACATTGAATATCAGCATGTACAGTATATGGTTATAGGAACTTATATTTCTTTTCTTCTTTCGTGAACTTTTCCAATATGACAATATATTGCAGTTGTAAATTATATAAATAAAAAAGTAGCCTACTCAATAAATATTTAACTAATAATGCACATTATACCTCCATATCTATTAATGTATCTCAAGTATTTACCTTACAATAATATTATACCATTCATATATCTTATCTATCTATCTATATCTATCTATATCTATCTATCTATCTATCTATCTTTATATATATATATATATATATATATATATATATATATACAGTATATACAGTATATAGACACAGTATATACGCATTTACAGGTCTATTATGAAAATAACAATGACAAATATAAGGTACCGGTACTTCCCCCTCTCTCTCTCTTCATAAAACAAACCAAAGCAGCAGGTCCCATACAAAAGGAAATGAGGGTATACATCACCGCGCCACCCATAACAGATGTTGACCCATTATACTGTATACCGTAATTACCTCCATGTTTAATCACGCCACCAATAATAACCAGGGCCTTTAATCATCCTCCCTCCCCCCACATTACCTATTTTAATCAGTCAACGGTTTCTTGACTATTAAGGGGGGATGAGCGTATTTATTTGCTCATATGTGTATACTTTTATAATTTGTTTAGTTCCTCCCTATAACTCTATCATGCTTTAACCCCCCTCCCCCCCCCCAGACCCTCTTTCAAGATAAATGTGTACATATTTCGATAGACAAAATTCCTGGCCGAAGGCCGGTTCCTCTTAAATTACAGGCTCGCTATCGCTCGTCAGGAAAACAATCGACACATAAAGTACATGACAATTCTTAAAATGGGATGAAAGGTCTTAAAATCGCCAAACTAATGGGACGAACGTCTTAAAATATGAAAACTAATGGGGCGAAACAAGAGTAAGAATGGGGGGGGGGGAAAGGATGGCAGAAAAACGACCCATCCCTTAATGCTACTAACAAATTATTAAAGTCCGCCTAGGAAGAATCATTAATCATCTTCCCAACACCCTCCCACATTCACTCTTTCAATCAGACAAAACCATCTTGAGTTTATTAATGCTACCCAACTTTGACTCAACTTAACCGTTCAATTAGACAACGATTCTTGACTTTATTGACGCTGCAGCCAAATAATTGTTCTCAATTTAGGAGGGATTTGTCATAGTTAACTGAGATAGTCTTCAGCTTTTTTATCCCTAGAAGGCCTTCCAAAACTCAATAAAATCGTCTCATGTTAGCCATATTAAGTGCGACAAAGCTGAAACGGTATACGATTCGTATACTGAGAGGGTTTACGATTCTACAAATAGTAGCTTAAATTATCTTTCAAACATCTTCGCCAACATTAACTTATTCAGACGACGATTTCTTGACATTACTGATTCTGACAGGTGATTTTACTCAGCTTAGGAAGAACCTGTGGCAATCAAAGGGGTACACATATATCCCAATTAACCCTCTTACACGCGCAACTTTTAATATAAACTGAATAAAATCTTCTCTTGATATCCGGAATGAATGAATGCGTCACGGTGTACTGAAAGGGTTAACGAGGCTAGGAATAATAACCGGGCCTTTAATCACCTGCCCAACACCTTCCCACACTTTAAGGGGGGATGGTTCACTTTTTGGTCGATTTTTTCATTTATATAATTATTATTTTTCTAGTTTCCTCCCTAAACCTCCATCAAACTTGAACACAAACTTCCATTAGATTGATTTGTAAATTTTTCGGTAGAAAATTTCTTCCAAAATTGCAGGCTCACTATTGTTCGTCAGGAAAAAAAATCGACACCTAACTAGCACGAAAGGTCTTAATATTAACAAGGAAATGGGGCAGAAGGTCTTTAAATCGACAAACTAATGGGACAAACATCTTTAAATCTGAAAACAAATGAGGCTATACTTGAGGAAGAAGAGGGACCAGAAAAACGACCCCTCTCCCCTTAAGTCGATGTAAGTGGGTAAATCTGTGCTACTTGGCCTACAGGGGGGGAATTGATTTGTGAGGTCCATTTGCTTACTGAGCTCATTATGCTATTTATTATGGTACTCTTTTCTGTAGGGGGAAGATATTTGTTTATTTTATTCGAGTTATAATGTTTTCTGTAGGGGGAAGATATTTGTTTATTTTATTCGAGTTATAATGTTTTCTGTAGGGGGAAGATATTTGTTTATTTTATTCGAGTTATAATGTTTTCTGTAGGGGAAGATATTTGTTATTTTATTCGAGTTATAATGTTTTCTGTAGGGGGAAGATATTGTTTATTTTATTCGAGTTATAATGTTTTCTGTAGGGGGAAGATATTTGTTTATTTTATTCGAGTTATAATGTTTTCTGTAGGGGGAAGATATTTGTTTATTTTATTCGAGTTATAATGTTTTCTGTAGGGGGAAGATATTGTTTATTTTATTCGAGTTATAATTTTTCTGTAGGGGGAAGATATTTGTTTATTTTATTCGAGTTATAATGTTTTCTGTAGGGGGAAGATATTTGTTTATTTTATTCGAGTTATAATGTTTTCTGTAGGGGGAAGATATTTGTTTATTTTATTCGAGTTATAATGTTTTCTGTAGGGGGAAGATATTTGTTTATTTTATTCGAGTTATAATGTTTATGCTCTTGTCTGCAGTATGTTATATTCAAGATCATACTTAACCCTTTGAGTACCAGCGACGTCTTTCTTAATTTGATTTCAGTTACATTTAGACGATTGTATTATTAAGAAGGATATATGGTAGCTGAAAGGATTAATTGAGATAGTCTTTAGCCTTTTTTGTTGGTAGACGTCCTTCCTAAGCTGAATATAATTGTCTAATAGTTGCCAGAATCTGATGAAAAGGACGTCCCTGGTACTGTATGGGTTAACTCCCTCAGCGTGATGATAACATAATGCTCGTCGTATTCTGGTTACCATTCGACGATTTTCTTTAGCCTGTAAGCTACCTTCAGGACTCAAAAGGGGGTAAACAGGATCTTGATAAACTCTCTGAATAACGCTCGTGTGACACCGGCTTTATACGCTTAAGCCGGTATCACACGAGAGCTTTTATAGTCAACATTCGATGATAAGCATTTTTCTGGCAATATTTCTGGAATATTTTGCACTGGTATCGGAAACTATACCGATGGTGGATGAATTTAGGAAACCGAAATATTTTAAATGTTGACCACCTAAGCTGCCAGGCCAGTGTTGAGGATAAATGTTGAGGGAAAATGCGCTCGTGTGATACCGGCGTTAGGCTTTGAAACAGGCATACCGGCAGTTACTTTTGAGACCAATCATTATATATAGGCCAGGAATCATGACCCCTAACCTCTGTAACTAAACAAGAGCAAGAACGAATGGTTTGTACATTTCCACACGTATTCCCTGGCTGAGTCCTCCTAAATGGTAGATATATTATTTGGAATTACTCTAGTCGTTTATAGTTATGGAAGATAGTGGTCGAGATTGTCTACCTAACTATGATAAATACATCAACTATAATTGTTACCATACCATGTTTATACTATTAATGCCATGGTTTGTTTTGATCATCTCAGTTCTCAGAGCGTGATGGAGAACTCAATGTTTGAATTAACGTGGCCTAAAGGTTGGTTAAGATTTAATAATTTGATCTCTTCATTGGCAAAATTATAAATTAACAAAATGATCAGGTCAGGTAAATTCTGATAATGGTTTTGTGTGACCTTGATAGACACCAGTGGCCAATATATTGTTATTAATGAAGTATTGTTATGTTATGTAAGGATATGTTATATATAAGTTATATACCGTATATGTTGTGTAAAAAAACATAATAATATTTAACTTATGTCGCTCGCCCAGAATATATCGACTACTGAATCGGATGAAGTTTCATATAATCGCGAAACTAGTGAATTCAAATGTCTTAAAATCTCCAAATTAATGGGGTGAAACAGGAAGGGTCGAAACAGATCCGCCTTGCACTAGATAGGGTGAAGGAGGATTGTTTTTGTGTATACGAGTACAGCTTCCCATAAATTTCATCTGCATCTGGCAGCTTCTATAATATACTTTGATCGAAATCGAAATTTGTATGATAATCATATTTTGGAATACATACTTATCCACATCTCAAGAAGCTTTCCCATTCATTCACCTACGGTACTTATCTACCTACCTACCTACCTACCTACCAGCTAGTTTATCTACCAACCAGCCAACCATCCATGCTTACCAACCATCCATGATAACCAACCAACCTACCTACCTACCTACCTACCTACCTACCTACCAGCTAGTTTATCTACCAACCAGCCAACCATCCATGCTTACCAACCATCCATGATAACCAACCAACCTACCTACCTACCTACCAGCTAGTTTATCTACCAACCAGCCAACCATCCATGCTTACCAACCATCCATGATAACCAACCAACCTACCTACCTACCTACCAGCTAGTTTATCTACCAACCAGCCAACCATCCATGCTTACCAACCATCCATGATAACCAACCACCTACCTACCTACCTACCTACCTACCTACCTACCAGCTAGTTTATCTACCAACCAGCCAACCATCCATGCTTACCAACCATCCATGATAACCAACCAACCTACCTACCTACCTACCAGCTAGTTTATCTACCAACCAGCCAACCATCCATGCTTACCAACCATCCATGATAACCAACCAACCTACCTACCTACCTACCAGCTAGTTTATCTACCAACCAGCCAACCATCCATGCTTACCAACCATCCATGATAACCAACCAACCTACCTACCTACCTACCTACCTACCTACCTACCAGCTAGTTTATCTACCAACCAGCCAACCATCCATGCTTACCAACCATCCATGATAACCAACCAACCTACCTACCTACCTACCAGCTAGTTTATCTACCAACCAGCCAACCATCCATGCTTACCAACCATCCATGATAACCAACCAACCTACCTACCTACCTACCAGCTAGTTTATCTACCACCAGCCAACCATCCATGCTTACCAACCATCCATGATAACCAACCAACCTACCTACCTACCTACCTACCTACCTACCTACCAGCTAGTTTATCTACCAACCAGCCAACCATCCATGCTTACCAACCATCCATGATAACCAACCAACCTACCTACCTACCTACCAGCTAGTTTATCTACCAACCAGTCAACCATCCATGCTTACCAACCATCCATGATAACCAACCAACCTACCTACCTACCTACCAGCTAGTTTATCTACCAACCAGCCAACCATCCATGCTTACCAACCATCCATGATAACCAACCAACCTACCTACCTACCTACCTACCTACCTACCTACCTACCAGCTAGTTTATCTACCAACCAGCCAACCAACCATCCATGATAACCAACCAACCTACCTACCTACCTACCTACCTACCTACCAGCTAGTTTATCTACCAACCAGCCAACCAACCATCCATGATAACCAACCAACCTACCTACCTACAGTACCTACCTACCTACCTACTTACTTACTTACTTACTTACTTACTTACTTACTTACTTACTTACCTACTTACCTACCTACTTATCTACCTACCTACTTATCTACCTACCTACCTATCTACCTACTTATCTATCTACCTACCTACCTACCTACCTACCTACCTACTTATCTACCTACCTACCTACTTATCTATCTACCTACCTACCTACCTACCTACTTATCTACCTACCTACCTACCTACTTATCTACCTACCTACCTACCTACCTACCTACCTACCTACCTACCTACCTACCTACCTACCTACCTACCTACCTACCTACCTACTTATCTATCTACCTACCTACCTACCTACCTACCTACCAGCTAGTTTATCTACCAACCAGCCAACCAGCCATTCAACCAACCATGCTTACCAACCATCCATGATAACCAACCTACTTACTTACTTACTTACTTACTTACTTACTTACTTACTTACTTACTTACTTACTTACTTACTTATCTACCTACCTACCTACCTACCTAAATATAATAACCACCCACTTACTCACCTACCTACCTACCATTGTTTATTCCCCAATATTATACAACACTTAAGTTTGAGCCACAGTAAACAGTAACCCTTCTCATATCCCGAGTATCAGTTTACCTCTCCTGAATATTCCGCACATACGTCTGTCTATTTATCTATCTATATTTGATGTGTATATCTATCTATCTTTCTATCTATATTTATCTACCTATCTATTTATTGTATATATTTTTATTGTACAGCAATTGAAGTTTAGTAACAGTAGGCTAATCAGTGTCTTGCAAACATAACCCTTTTCATACGTCAAATATCATTTTACCCCTATCGAATATTCCACACGTACTCATGTGTATCTATCTATATATATCTAGTGTATATTTATCTACTATACAGCACATACCGTATACCGTATCCTAGCTGCATTAAACAGAGGCCAGCGCACGTAACCCTTCCCATACCCCGAGTATCACGTTACCCCTAGTGAATATTCCGCACATACTCCCTTCACTCCTGTTTATCACTAGCTGTCTATCTATATATGTATCCATCTATACAGTATAGCCATCTATCATACAGGCCCGGTAAACAGAGGCTAGCACACATGACCCTTTTCCTAACCAGGGTGGCATATTATCCTTCTTGAATATTCCACACTAAACTCCTACGTATTTATCTATATATCTATCTATCATATCTATCTATCTATCTATCTATCTATCTCTGTACGTGTCTATCTTTGTATCTATTGCATATTTATCTACTATACAGCACTTTAATCCTAGCCCCCAGTAAACAGTGACTAGCACACGTAACCCTTCCCTCACCCCGAGTATCAGTTTACCACTATTGAATATTCCGTACTATGACTACTCCCTTCTGGGTGTCTAGCCGGAGCAATATTGTTTGAAAACTTGAACGAATATGAGAAGGAATACAAGACAGGGGAGGCTGGCCGTTTGTTTGATCTATAAATAATTTATTCATACATTTTTTTTTTTTTTAGTTTCCTCCCTAGACCTCCATCAAGCTTAGAAAAACACCCACTTGACCCCCCCCTCCCCCCTTCAAGATACATTTGTACATTTTTCGGTAGAAAAATTTCCCGGCCGAAGGCCGGTTCCTCTTAAAATTGCAGGCTCGCTATCGCTCGCCAGGAAATAATCAACACCTAAATGGCACGAAAGGTGTTAAAATCGCCAAACTAATGGGCCGAACGTCTTATAATCTCAAAACTAGTGGGGCTAAACATTAGGGAGAAGGGGGTCCAGAAAAACGGTCTGCCTCCCCTTAACATGAAGTAGCATTGTGTTGGGCATTTTATCACTGCTAAAGACGTGATTTGAACTATAGACCGTAATTTTATCATTGCATATACAATAATAGCAATTACATAGAAAGGACTTGGCTTTCGTTGGACACCCTGAGATTCCCTTTACCCTTGACTATTAATCAGTATTTGTCTGTCTATCCATCAATCTATCTGTTTCTATTCCCCTATATATATATTTGTGTGTATACCTATCTCTATCGTACTATTTATTTATCTATATGTATCTATGTGTATATCTATCTATCCATCCATCCATCCCTCCCTCCCTCCCTCCCTCCCTCCATCCCTCCATCCCTCTCTCTCTCTCTCTCTCTCTCTCTCTCTCTCTCTCTCTCTCTCTCTCTCTCTCTCTCTCGCTCGCTCGGTCGGTCGGTCGGTCGGTCGGTCGGTCGGTCGGTCGGTCGGTCGGTCTACCCATCCATTATTATATCTATCCTACAGCCATACAGTACACAGTGGCCAGAACAAGTAACCCTTCTCCTACCCCAAGTATCAGTTTACCCCACTATTGAATATTCCACACTTACCCCCTTCACTCTCGGGGCATCCATCACCTTTACAACCCTTCCTCTATTTACATTATTTATTTTAGCTATTTTTTGGTATTATTATTATTATATTTTGTATTTGTGTATAAACAGTGTGTATGTAATGTATGTATGTATTGTTGTCTGTCACGTCTTACGGTTGAAAAAGTCCTCCACAATTTTCGTGTTGTCTCATTCTCTGTACACTCCTCCTCCCCATATATCCAAACCACTTTATAAGGGGGGTGACCTGTTTTTGTTCTGTCCTTTTCTATATTGCTCTGGCTTGTATCCATTTGGCCCCATTCAGCCTACTGTTTTAAGATGTTTATCCCCATCCAGGTGTCAATTTCTTACTGGTGAGCGATAGTGAGCCAGCATATTTTTAATTTTTGTTAGACAGCAGGCTAAATTTGTAAATTTTTCGATAGAAAATTTCTCCGGCGAAGCCGGATTTCTTCATATAATGCTGGCTCGCTATCGCTCGCCAGGAAAAAATCGACACCTAGATGGGGATAAACGTCTTAAAATAGTTGGCTGAATGGGGCCGAATGGATACAAGCCAGAGATTTGTAAATTTCATTAATCGATTTTAGGAGTATTGTTGGTTGTTGGAAGGAACATAATAATATAGAGAAAAGGAGAGAAATAAAGAAAACAGGTCACCCCCCTTAAGTAACCCTTGATATGATCTCTCCGGTTAACCCCTTCACCACCACTACGTAATGTTGTACATATTCTAGTTACCATTAGACGATTTTCTTTAGTTTGTAATCTACATATGCGACTCAAATGGGTAAATACCATTTCAATAAACCCTCTTAGTAACATTGGTCCTTCTTAAACAGCATACAATCATATAATTTTAGCCAGAGTCAAAGGTAAAAAGGCGTCATGGTGCTGAAGTGGTTAACCGCGCCTATCCCCGCACATCTCTCTCAATTCGCCACAATGTCTCGCCCTGTCGTTGAATCTAACACCACTTATTGTCCTCAGACACTTTATGACTACCACATCCATCCTACTTTAAGGGACCCCACCTCGATTTGTTTATCTTTTTCTCCCTCTCTCTTTGGCTTGGATCCATTCGGCCCCATTCAGACTACTGTTTTAAGACGTTTACCCCCCCCCCCCATCCAGGTTTCAATATTTTCCTGGCGAGCGGTAGCGATCCAGCATACAGTATATATATATATATATACCGGTATATATATATATATGTTTTGACAGCAAGCTAAATTTGTACATTTTTCGATCGAAAAATTTCTCCGGCGAAGCCGGATTTGTCCATACAATGCTGGCTCGCTATCGCTCGCCAGGAAGAAATCGACACCTGGATGGGGATAAACGTCTTAAAACAGTTGGCTGAATGGGGCAGAATGGATACAAGCCAGGGAAATAGAGAAAAGGAGATAAAGATTAAAAAAAAGCCGGTGGCTGTCTAACATTCACAGCTTATGCCTCACATTCATATGCGATTTTTGGTCCCACTTTTTCCTCCAAACACATCGATCTTTGCATGAGTCGACAGAGATTTACTTTCAATCTTTCATTATTTTATTTTATATTTCATAGCTTGCCTTCTTAATTCCTTTACATTCAAGTTCTCCTTCATTATAAGTTATGTATTTCCATGGCCGCCGTACAACGTATTTACTCATGTATTCATTAATTCAGCTTACTAATTCTCCGTTGTTCTTCGTGTATTAAATATTAAAGTAATGCGTACTAATGTTGAGGAAATGTTGGGGAAATGTCGAGGTATGGTGGTGAGATAGTGATCGAATGGGTATTGAAAATGTGCAAACTAGCATGGGAGAAGGGGAGTGCACCAATGACTGGAAGACTGGCATAATAGTCCCCCTATAATATTATTAAGGGCAAAGGGGGAAGAGGAGTGTGTGGTAACCACCGAGGAATATGTCTTCTAAGCGTAGTAGGGAAGGTATACAGTAGGGTAGTGATTGAGAGAGTGAGAGTGAGGACGGAGAAATGGATAGGCGACGAGCAGGGAGGCTTTAGGAAGGGAAGAGGATGTGTAGATCAGATTTTACCCTGAATTGTGTTGTGGAGAAATATCTGGAGAATAAACAAAAGGTGTATGTTGCCTCTATGGACTTGGAGAAGGCATATGACAGAGTGGATAGAGAAGGTTTGTGGAAAGTACTTAAAATATACGGAGTAGATGGCAAGTTGCTGAAAGCAGTGAAGAGCATGTATGAGGGTGCAAAGGCGGCAGTACTTGTGGAGAGTGAGCAGAGCGAGTTTTTTTTTACCTGAATGTTGGTTTGAAACAGGGGTGTGTGATGTTCCCATGGTTGTTTACTGTATATATGGTGGAGTCATGAAAGAAATACTATCAAGAGCAGTGGATGTTGGTGTATCGCTGAAAAGGGAGGGAAATGAGTGGAAGCTACCTATACTGCTGTTTGTGGATGATACAGTTCTGATGAGTGATAATGAATGGGAGTTGCAGGGTCTGGTAAATGAGTTTGGAACAGTGTGCGAAAAACGGAATTTGAAGGTAAATGCGGGGAAGAGCAAGGTTATGGTCTTCGAAAGGGGTGAAGTCACAGAGTGTGAGGTGAAGCTGAACGGTCAGGCTATGGAGATCGTCAACTCTTTCAAGTATCTGGGCAGTGTGTTGAGTAAAGATGAGACTGTGGATGAAGAAGTGCGAGAGAGGGTACAACAGGGGAAGAGGGTTGTAGGAATGCTGAAAGCAGTAACAATAAATAGGGTGGTCAGTATGGAAGTGAAGAAGCCCCTGCATGACAGTGTGGTAATCCCGACACTGACTTACGGAAGCGAAGCATGGACGTTGGTTGAAAGACTCAGACCAAGAGTGAGAGCAGTGGAAATGAATTACTTAAGAAGTGCGTGCAGAGTTACATGGAGGGATAGACAGACTAATGAAGAAATAAAAAGGAGGTGTGGTGTGGAGGTAGATGTGCTGGAAAGTGTGAAAAGGAACAACTTGAGATGGTTCGGCCATATGGAACGTATGGAAAGCGAGAGAATGACTAAGAGGGTGTACGAGAGCGAGATGGAGGGACAGAGAGGGAGAGGTAGACCGAATGAGAGGTGGAAGGATGGAGTGAGGAAGTATATGAACGAAGGCGGTGCTGGTTGGGGGGAGGGGCGTCGACTGACTGGGGACAGGTGCATGGGGGCGGTTCGTTCGTGGCCACCCCTTCGGGAATCACGGCGTCAGGCAATAGATAGATAGATAGATGCGTACTAATTTTGGTCACAGATGTCTTTCCAATGTGTCGTATATTTATTTTGAACATGATATTGTTTATACTGTAGTTTCTTGTTCGTATACAGAAATTCATATACTTGAATGCATTGTATTTACATTACATTGTTCATATACTGTATCATCATTCACATAATTATAATTATGCATTGTTGAATACTAATCACCATCATGTATTGTAATAGGTCGCATTTGTTATTTATGCATCTATACATTCTATAGTAGCGTATACGCTCTTAGAATATTCATAACTAGATTAATTATTTGGGTACATAATTCTCGGTAGTCATGAATGTAGGCGTTTACAATATTATTCCCTCCACACACACACACACACTCTCTCTCTCTCTCTCTCTCTCTCTCTCTCTCTCTCTATATATATATATATATATATATATATATATATATATATATATATATATATATATATATATATATATATATATTACCTTACGTAACTCATATCTCTAAACACGAACTACGACACAAACCGTCTGGATATGTATACACATTACTAATATTTGTCATATAATAGTGAATAGTAGGACGTGAGAGAAGTGACGTGTTGTTATGATAGATGTAGTCATTTATTCCGACCAGCTTATACTAGTGGTAAGCCAAAACAGAGGGCTCACATTTCACTCCATGGCTCCGAATGCGATTACTTTAAGGGGGGTCACCGGCTTGTTTTATCTTTATCTCCTTTTCTCTCTTTTTCCATGGCTTGTATCCATTCGGCCCCATTCAGCCAACTGTTTTAAGACGTTTATCCCCATCCAGGTGTCGATATCTTCCTGGCGAGCGATAGCGAGCCAGCATTGTATGGAGAAATCTGGCTTCGCCGGAAAAAAATGTCTATTGAAAAATGTAAAAATTTAGCTTGCTGTCAAAACATAAATATATATATGCTGGCTCGCTACCGCTCGCCAGGAAAATATTGACACCTGGTTGGGGGTAAACGTCCTAAAACAGTAGGCTGAATGGGGCCGTATGGATACAAGCCACAGAGAAAGGGAGAGAAAGATACAAAAAAGAGGTGGGCTCCCTTAATGAATCACTCAGGAGGTTGTTTGTCTAGCAACCCAATTCTATGTTATTATTACATGTCTATCTAGTCAGTATCGCAGAATATAGATGATGATTTATATATATACAGTATACTGTATATATATACTAGTTTGTGGTGAAATCGGAATTGGAAACAATAATTTAGTGTAAGACCTTCAGGATACTATAGGTAGTGCCAACGAACTTTAAAACAATGTTGACCCCTTAACTTCTTATAACCTGAAATAAATTAAAACAATTGGGCTGAAATTCCTATCGTTTGGGAAGAGTCCACCAGGAAATAGGTGTGAATATTTACAGCCAGTTTGCTCTAGTCTAGGCCCTTTTGAGTTACGTTGGCGCTACCTATAATACCATAGATTCCATTAGGCTGAGTTTGCAGCTTTGGTACACAAGTGACCTCTGTTCCAGTATATAGTTAGGCTTATGTATGTTTGACAAATTTCAGTTTGGTAGTTGCTAAATATTGCGACAAATCATGATTGTCTGCCTCCCAAGAATAACATAAACAACATCAACAATAACATCAACAAGTAATCTTGGAACTCTCTCGCTCAAACTGTGTTTCCCTCATCTTATGACTTAAAGTGCTTCAAACTCCGTGTTTCAAGACAATGTGGCTCTAACGCACCTTGGGTTTGGCTCTCTGTTAATCTTTCTACTTTAGAAAAGACACTTTTTACAGGCAGCCTTGCCTTTTATCGCCTTCATACACATAGGAAGACAAAACAGATAAAATTAAACTTGCTAAAATGGTTCCTAAACATAAATATTCAACACCGGGAAAGGGGCATTATTCATCTGTTCTTGGGAATACTAGTTAAGGGGGGATGGTTCACTTTTTGGGCGATTTTTGCATGTATTCATACTTTTTTTTAGTTTCCTCCCTAGACCTCCATCAAATTTAAAAAAGAAATATCCATTAGATCCCCCTTCTAGATTAATTTGTACATTTTTCGGTAGAAAAATTTCCCGGCCAAAGGCCGGTTCTTCCAACATAACAGGCTCACTATCGTTCGCTAGGGAAAAATTCGACACCTAAATAGCACGAAAGGTCTAAATATTGACAAAGAAATGGGGCGAAAGGTCTTAAAATCGACTAACTAATGGGGCAAACATCTTTTTTGAAAACTAATGGGGCTAAGCATGAGGGAGAAAGTGGTCCAGAAAACAGGCCCATCCTCCCTTAAACAAACCTATATATTAATGTTAATGTGTTCTTAGGCAGACCGAATATTTAGGTCGCGTGGCAGGTGTTATGGCTGGCCAATAATTTACATACAATGGAGGGCCGGCGGTGAGCGGGCATTTGTTCTACCCTAGTTAAAAAATGCCCACTGCCCACCCCTTACGATAAGAGAGAGAGAGAGAGAGAGAGAGAGAGAGAGAGAGAGAGAGAGAGAGAGAGAGAGAGAGAGAGAGAGAGAGAGAGAGAGAGAGTGTGTGTGTGTTTGTTATTATTTTAACACATTTGCTTGCTGCATGTTTGTTTGTTAATGCTCATGTAGATTTGAACCTTTTATATTTATGTTGTATGACCACCGTAAAACTTCGTTTCCTACACTGTCAAACTGAATGCTTAATGCTATAAGAAAAGTGTACACTTAAACCGTGTTTTTCGATATACAGTATGTATTAAAATTAGTACACACAAACTATTTATATTATGTATTAAAATTAGTACACACAAACTATTTATATTATGTATTAAAATTAGTACACACAAACTATTTATATTATGTATTAAAATTAGTACACACAAACTATTTATATTATGTATTAAAATTAGTACACACAAACTATTTATATTGTATTAAAATTAGTACACACAAACTATTTATATTATGTATTAAAATTAGTACACACAAACTATTTATATTATGTATTAAAATTAGTACACACAAACTATTTATATTATGTATTAAAATTAGTACACACAAACTATTTATATTATGTATTAAAATTAGTACACACAAACTATTTATATTATGTATTAAAATTAGTACACACAAACTATTTATATTATGTATTAAAATTAGTACACACAAACTATTTATATTATGTATTAAAATTAGTACACAAACTATTTATATTATGTATTAAAATTAGTACACACAAACTATTTATATTATGTATTAAAATTAGTACACACAAACTATTTATATTATGTATTAAAATTAGTACACACAAACTATTTATATTATGTATTAAAATTAGTACACACAAACTATTTATATTTAGAACAAATAGGCTTCCATGGCTCTAACACAAACGATTAAATCACTATTTATGTGTATCATGGTTTTATAATTAAGGGTGCAATTTTAAAAGTGTATATATTTAACAATATCAGTAACGGCTATATTATATTGTCCTGATGAAAGAGTATATATAATTTTCAGCATACTGATCAAATTAAAGTCATAGATTATTGCAAGTCAATAATATGGATAGGGTCTATATTTTAAAAGAACGGCATTCAGTCAAGCAACACCCATGATGAGATCGATCTCCAAAACCAATCCTTCAAGTTGCAAAAACATAACTATTTATTAAATCTTAAAACAAAAATAATTGCAAAATTGAGTATACTGCATATATCTGCAAAATCATCTCCAGGTAATTTAGTCGGCAAAGAAGAATGAAGATTGATTGCCAGTGTATTATTAAACCCGGATTCACACAAGCACTTTATATAGCAATTTTATTTTGTTCCTCTTAAAATTACAGGCTCGCTATCGCTCGCCAGAAAAAAATCGACACCTAAATGGCATGAAAGGTCAACGAAATGGTGCGAAAGGTGTTAAAATCGCCAAACTAATGGGCCGAACGTTTTAAATTTCAAAACTAATATACTAAACATGAAGGAGAAGGGGGTCCAGAAAAGGCGACTACCTCCCCCTTAATTGGCATATTAAACATTGATATCTCGGGTTATATATTATGAACATAAGTGGGTAGTTATGAGGGATGTGTTACCGGGTCCTGAAACTGTGTGATTCATCTTCTGACCTGACGTGTGGACATGTGTGTGTGTGTGTGTGTGTGTGTGTGTGTGTGGGTGAGAGAGAGAGAGAGAGAGAGAGAGAGAGAGAGAGAGAGAGAGAGAGAGAGAGAGAGTGTGTTTGTGTTTGTGTGTGTGTGCGTGTGTGAAAGAGAGAGAGAGATAGAGTGTCTGTGTGTGTGAGAGAGAGAGAGAGAGTGTGTGTGTTTGTGTGTGTGCGCGTGTGTGTGAGAGAGAGAGAGATAGAGTGTCTGTGTGTGTGTGTGTGTGTGTGAACTCAAGCGTACACACATTCAGATAAGCACATTACCTCAGCTTACACAGAGGCACGCGCCCTCACATACAGTATACACGAGTACACACGTCAGGTTTTCCTACAATCACCTCATGTATGTACAGTTGTGTACATATGTAGCTGTTACAGGACTATTCTCAATTATTGTATTATAGGTACTGTACAGTTGGCCAAATAAGTCGTGTCGCCGCTGCCATTACGTTTTGCTCTGTGTGCTGTATTAAGGGGAGGTTTTTAGTTTGTTTTCTACTCCTCCAGCAATCTTAAAATTTCACCCCCTTGACCCTCGTTCAAGATAAATTTGTACATTTTTCGGTAGAAAAATGTCCCGGCTGAAAGCCGGTTCCTCTTATATTACAGGCTCGCTATCGCTCGCCAGGATAAAATCGACACCTAAATGGCACGAAAGGTCTTAAAATTGACAGAAATGGGTCGAAAGTTCTTAAAATCGTCAAAATAATGGGGCGAACGTGGTTAAAATCTCAAAAGCAATGGGGCTAAACATGAGGGAGAAAGGGGTCAAGAAAAAAATCCCTCAAGTGGAAATCTCCCCTTAATGTAAGTCGGATGTTGACTAGGGTGTGTATAGATAGGGACATGTTGACTAGGGTGTGTATAGATAGGGACATGTTTGACTAGGATGTGTATAGATAGGGACATGTTAACTAGGGTGTGTATAGATAGGGACATGTTTGACTAGGATGTGTATAGATAGGGACATGTTGACTAGGGTGTGTATAGATAGGGACATGTTTGACTAGGATGTGTATAGATAGGGACATGTTGACTAGGGTGTGTATAGATAGGGACATGTTTGTATATCTCACTCCAAACGATACATTAATCTTAGATAGTGCTGATACCATTTATTGATCGAAATATACATGGTGCCGCGACATCACATACTTGGCCAACTGTACATTATATTTCCGCATTAAAATAAAACACTTACAAACAGACTTAGACTATCCGAAGCATAGGGTTAATTCCGCACACACAAGTAAATACTCATACATCGCTAAATACTCATACACCGCTAAATACTCATACACCGCTAAATACTCATACACCGCTAAATTAGTTACATCAAAATACATCGTTTTTATATATTTGTGTGATCAACTATTGTACTCGCCCATACACACTCACTCAAAGCACAAACAAAAAAAACACACACACCACAGAGAGAGAGAGAGAGAGAGAGAGAGAGAGAGAGAGAGAGAGAGAGAGAGAGAGAGAGAGAGAGAGAGAGAAAGAGAGAGAGAACAGGAGGAGACGAAACCAGCATTATACACATTAAATTGAGCATGAATAATTCGGTGCGGAGTGAATATAAACCACCGAATTCACCTGGACAATGGACCACCTGGCACGAATCATTTGTAAACAAGGCTTCTTGATGTGTGGTATGCATGGGAGAGAGAGAGAGAGATTACCTATATTTTTGCTTGAATATATATATATATATATACTGTATATATATATATATATATATATATATACTGTGATAATGCATATTTACAATAAAATTTAAACACTGCCCCTTATTACATGCCTAAAACTTTAATATTGTCTATATCACATGGTTCTCTCTCTCTCTCTCTCTCTCTCTCTCTGCATCACCTGCATCACCGTTGATTCATTTAAACTCCGCCTAGACAAATATCTCTCTTCAAACCTGCGACTGACTGCGTTTGTAAATGAATAACTTTATTTTATCCCCCCCACAGTTACTAACCCATCTGTCCTCTACTAACTTCCTAATCCTGCCACGGACATTAGTTCCAGGGCAGTAATTCCCTTTCCAATGTTCCCTTACCCACTCTAAACCACTGTTTGGACACTTGATCCTCAGTGTTTTGGAGGACAAGCAACCTAGAAGGGTCACTAGATCTGTTGTTGCTTGATTTCCTTTGTACTCCTTTGTACTCTCTCTCTCTCTCTCTCTCTCTCTCTCTCTCTCTCTCTCTCTCTCTCTCTCTCTCTCTCTCTCTCTCTCTCTCTCATTATTGTGCAGGTAGTGGGGATGCAGATTTGACTGGCCCCGTGATGGATTGACCAGAATTGAGGGTCAAATGCAAATTGATGGAGAGAAAATTGATGCATATATGAATAGCTGAATAGATGAATGGCTGAGTGGCTGTATTGAGGTTTAGTTAAGTGTTTGTTGATGTTTTGTTGTCCTCTCTCTCTCTCTCTCTCTCTCTCTCTCTCTCTCTCTCTCTCTCTCTCTCCTCTCTGTCTCTGTCTCTGTCTCTCTCTCTCTCTCTCTCTCTCTCTCTCTCTCTCTCTCTCTCTCTCTCTCTCTGTGCGCGTGTGTATGTATATATTTTCTTACCTGAAATGAATACAGTAGGAAAGGTTAGACAATCAAATAAATTACATACTTAAATGTAAATTGTATATTGCATGTCTTGAGGACTATAGTATACATTTCGACGCATACAGGCTCTCAATATAACGAATTGTGCATTACTGTATAAATGGAAATATATATTATGTGTATATTTAGACATTTGATATAACTTGCCATAGTCGATACTACATTACAACACACACACACACACACACACACACACCTCTACACACCTCTACACACACACACACACACACACACACACACACACCTGTGCATACACACACACACACACCTCTACACACTTCTACACACACACACACCTCTACATACACACACATCTACACACACACACACACCTCTACACACACACACACACACACCTCTACACACACACACACACACACCTCTACACACACACACACCTCTACACACACACACACACACACACACACACACACACCTCTACACACACACACACACTTCTACACACACACACACACACCTCTACACACACACACACACCACTACACATATCATACACACACACACCTCTACACATACCATACACACACGCCTTACACACACACACACCTGTACATACACACACATCTACACACACACACACACATCTACACACACACACACACACACCTCTACATACACACACCTCTACACACACACACACACCTCTACATACACACACATCTACACACCTCTACACACACACACATCTGCACACACACACACACACCTCTACACACACACACACACATCTACACACACACACACACACACCTCTACATCTACACACACACACACACACACACCTCTACACACACACCTCTACACACACACACATCTACACACACACACCTCTACATACACACACATCTACACACCTCTACACACACACACATCTACACACACACACCTCTACACACACACACACACATCTACACACACACACACACCTCTACATCTACACACACACACACACACACACACCTCTACACACACACACACACACACACACACACACACACCTCTACACACACACACCTCTACACACACACACAAACACACACACACAAACACACACACACATCTACATACACACACACACACACACTGATAATTTCAACCAACCACCACGATTATCCTCAACCGCATCGATAAAAAAACATATTCAGAAATGTCACAGATATTCACAAGTTTCGAGCCACATGCGTCGCTGTCGATTCCATTCACCACCCTCTGAATGGGAATCGATAGTATGAAATTTGTAGTGCATTGTGTGAAAACGTCTGATAAAAATACACCGACTTCCATTCACTCGGGTCGTGTACTTTTGTTGTCAATGTGGGTATTCGTGTTAGGGTTTAGGTGGATTTACACAGGCGATTTTTCACTTTTATTCTGGCAACTTTTGAGACATTTGTTCACTGTTATTGGCAACTAGACTGAAGATAGATAATTATTAGTGGCACCATTATGATAAAAATATGTTCTAGAAGCTGCCAGATCAAAGTTGGGTATAAACGTTGCCGGAAAAAGTGCTGGTGCAAATTCGCTTTCAAGGGGGTGTCACACGAGAGCTTTTATCGTCAATTCTAGATGGCCT
>CM064493.1:26650407-26658670 GCA_032716605.1 Paralithodes platypus
ATCCATTGATATCTATGTTATTTGTCACTAATAATAAAAATTATGTTTATTGATACTGAGTTTTCATGTTCTTAATTTCGTTTATAATAATTTGGGTGTTTAGAAGTTTTAAGAATATATTTGTTATTGAATTAAGCAGTCAGAGAGTGTTAACGTTATACAGTGTTCAACTAGATATTTTATGCTTTGAACTATAACAGATATCTATAATATAAATGTTCTTGTCTGCGTGGTGAAGTAATTGATTTGGTGAATGAAGGGTGGCCTATAGTGATGACCTTATTGATGCTGTTAGGTTGTGTATTTGTCATTTCGGTTATTTTGCTTGTTGGCGTTGTTTTTGTTGATGCTGTACTGTTTGTGTTGTATAATCTCGTTAGTCTACAGTCGACAGAAAGAGTAAAACATAACCCTTTTAATACTGGTAATATCCTTTGAATTTGATTATAGTTACTGTTAGACAATTTTATTCAGTATAAAAAAGGCCTCCAGCAATTAACACCCTTCGAACTATCTCACTTAACCCTTTTTACTACCCAGATCCTTAACTGCACAAAACCGTCTAAATTTCGAACTATCTCACTGAACTCTTTTTACTACCCCAGATCCTTTTAAAAACTGCACAGAATCGTCTACAAATAGCTAGAACAAATATAAAGACGTCGCTGGTACAGAATGGGTTAATGCATAATTGGCAGCAACTGAGATTGTTGATGAAGGGTTGGATACGGTGTACTGCTCTAACCAGTTTGGATTAAGGGGGGGTCACCGTTTTTTTTTTTTTTTTTTTTTTCCCTGGTTCGTATCCATTCGGCCCCATTCAGCCAACTGTTTTAAGACGTTTATCCCCATCCAGGTGTCGATTTCTTTGTATTGCATTGTATGGAGAAATCCGGCTTCGCCGGAGAATTTTTTATATCGAAAAATGTATAAATTTAGCGTGCTGTCAAAACAAACATATATATGCTGGCTCGCTACCGCTCGCCAGGAAATTATTGACACCTGGATAGGGGTAAACATCTTAAAACAGTAGGCTGAATGGAGCCGAATGGATACAAACCAAAGAGAGAGGGAGAGAAAGAGAAAAAAAAGCGAGGTGGGCTCCCTTAAATAGAGCTGTCTCCCACGGATGCTAGACATCTCAACACCGTGCCATCTCACCACACAAACAAGACGAGTCACCTCAACACCATGCCATCTCATGGCCAGACCTATTCTTCACCAGTCGGTTTCATCACCATACCAGCTCAATACCAAGCCAATTCAATACCAAGGCATCTCAATACCACACGTTGCCACATCTACTGTCCTGTACAGCGATCACGGGTACCCCCCCCCCCCTCTCTCTCTCTCTCTCTCTCTCTCTCTCTCTCTCTCTCTCTCTCTTTCTCTTTCTCTCTCTCTCTCTCTCTCTCTCATCTATGCAGTAAAGATAGGGATAAATATTGCTATCTACCCACTACACTGACTACAGGGAAAAGTTTTCGTTTATTTTGACACACACATAGGCCTACACGTATTATATATACACTATAAATGATATATATGCAGGGGAGGTGTGGTGGAGTGGTCTTGCCACTGGCCTGGTAATCCAAAGGTCCCGGGTTCAAATCCCGATGTATCAATGGGAAGATATTATTGGGATGGAATTTGTGCTGTACCTGGTTATCAGTGCATTACCACAAGCCCACCGAAACGTCAATAAAAATACCTTCATTGTTCCCTGATTAAATAGCACTGTATGAATATTCCCATATTCAAAATATGCTATAGGGGTGCAATGCCTGGTGAGTTATCTGCTCAACAGGTGGCGTTGTGTGTGTGTAAGTGTGAGAGTCCGAGTGTAGGGGGTTGAGACAGTGAAGCACGGAACGAGGTGGCTTCAGAGATGGGGTCGTTTCGGGCCATGAGTGAGCACCGTGCCTCATGTGAAGGCAAGATGGCAGGTGCTCGTTGTATTCTACGTGCTTCACATGTCTCACTCCCTAGACTGGAACAAGACCTCACGGGCTTCACTGTTCATTGTAAAGCGGTGAATGTTAAGGCTCTCAGCCTATGCCAGAGAGGAAGTAAGTTGGAATATAGAAAAAAAAAAAAAAAATAAAAACAAAAAATATATATATATATATATATTGCAGTACCGGTAATGTGTGTTTTATATTTCAAATATATTTAGACGGCTTTGTACTGCTCAGGAAGGGTCATGTTAGCTAAGGTTCATTGAGATGGTTTGAAACACTATAACTAATAGAAGTCCTTCTTAATTTGAATAAGATCGCATAATAGTTAGTAAAATAAAATAATGCGACCGAACTATATTAATTCGGTACCGTATATTAAATAATTTAAGATATGATAGGGGTTTACGGTCTATTCGCCCTCACGTCTGTTCGTCCACACTAGGAATTTGTTATCCCAAACAATGAAGTTCGTTATCCCACACCTTGAAGTCTTTTCGCCCACACTTTGAAACCAGTTTAGAGTGTGGGAGGCTAACAAGTCTCCCACACTCTAAACTGGTTTCTAAAGGATGCAAATTTTGTGTATTATGTTGACGACAAAATTTTGTCCATTCATAATATAATACTGCTATGAATAATTTGTGTTATCTCATTTCCGGACTTAACTTAGTTTAAATATCTTCAGATTAATTGGTTAACTTTTCATCATATTCATATTACTAACTCTCTGTAATGTTGAGGCTAAGCATTTTGTTTTAATCCACATTGTCTGACCCATTCAGTATATATAAGACTTCCATATGAGAGAGAGAGAGAGAGAGAGAGAGAGAGAGAGAGAGGAGGAAGGAGAGAGAGAGAGAGAGAGAGAGAGAGAGAGAGAGAGAGAGAGAGTATATATAGCTCATATTCAAGGAGCAAATCATAAAAATATATAATAATACTAGTGAAGCATTGTACAACTATAATAGGAATGTCCTGTGTTTTAGTGTGTGAGGAGACTAATGACGTGACCGATTAGAAGGATTAGAGTACAAAGGAGTACAAGAGGAAGGTATAATTAACTCGGTCACCTTTCCCCGGCCACTTTTCTGGGCAACTATATTCTGGAATATCTAATGTTAATTTTGGAAGCTTCTAAATATATGTTATTATTTGAATGTAGAGCATGGTCATCATTCAAACTCAGTATAGTTGTCAATTATATACATAATAGCGCCTCATAGTGCAGCCACAAACATAGCTGTGGATCGAAAATTTCCGGAAATAGCCTGTGCCTGTGCACTGATTCCTGTATACATGTTATGTCAAATACTCTAACCTCAAAAGTCCTACACAATTAATATCAATCGACGGTTGGGAGGAGGGGCGTCGACTGACTGGGGACAGAGGTGCATGGGGGCGGTTCGTTCGTGGCCACCCCTTCGGGGATCGCGGCGTCAGGCAATAGATAGATAGATAGATAGAATTTATTGAAATGCTAACAAGAAGAACACTGTTTATGCTATTTGTTTTTTTGTTTATTTTGTATTTGAATGCTCTATAATCTTTCCATTTATGCATTTTAGTTATCAAGTTCCTTTTCGTTCTGTGTTGACCAGTTGACAAGCAAAGACTGTGAAATATTTCACTCTTCTATCAGTATTACAACCTCCAGTGTTCTTCTCGGTCTTTCTTCTACCCAACAAACTCTATCTCTTAATTAATCTTTCCTTCATCATATGACTTAGACTGCTATATATTCCTTGTGTCCAGGCATTTTGACCCAAACGTCCCTTGAATTTGGCTCCCTGTCACTCTTTTGGCTTTGGGTTAGACACTCGTTACACTCAGCCTGCCGTTTGTCTCCTTCATACACACATAAGAAAACAAAGTACTTATTGAAACATTTTGCTGTCCTCTAAAGCTTTTAGATCTGTAGTATGAGCACAAACAATAATGATAAGTTGTCCTGTCGTATATATCATATGAATTGTTTTATATTATTAATTTCGTGTTTCTAATATAACATAAGAACATAAGAAAATGGGAGTCTGCAAAAAGCCGATCGGCCCACACAAGGCAGATCCCTGTCACGTCCAA
Source organism: Paralithodes platypus (assembly GCA_032716605.1). NCBI lineage: Eukaryota > Metazoa > Arthropoda > Malacostraca > Decapoda > Lithodidae > Paralithodes > Paralithodes platypus. The sequence continues at coordinate 26,654,448 of CM064493.1, forward strand.
CCCCAATTACAAGACCCAATTGACTCAATAATACCTTGAGTACTGACCCCACCAAAACGGTCAGAGATTAACACAAGATTACTGGGGTCTGCTAAGCGCCGATTGGCCTACACCCGGCAGATCCCCCTCATACCCAACCCATCTCGTCCATATGCCTATATATATATATATATATATATATATACATATATATATATACTATATATATACACATCGGTATATATAACCGCGCTAGTGTACATGATACAGTATAATCCTATATTCAGATCAAGCAAAATTATACATTTTCACAGAAAACGAGAGCTGCCCAGTCTTGGCGGGAAACGCGTGACATCCGGGAACCCACCGGGAGAGGGATATCAAATCACCTTCCATATTTAACTCTAGGTGGTCCTTATAATTATTTTCACTTCCCATAAACAACATTATGATATTGAGTTAACGTTTGTATTGTTTAGTTGATTTTTAAGCCGGATATTTATTTTATTGTGTATAAGTGTCCGGTGGAGGACTATAGACTCTCGCTTGATTCCCAGAGACGGTGACGCTCGGTAAAGACGCGTTGCTCCTCCCGTAGTTATTTTTGTTATTTGTGCGCGATATTCGAGTGCCAGAAGTGCGGAAAGAGACTGGAGGTGGTATTTGACGAATAGCGGACGGGCTGAGAGGAGAATGGGAAGGAAATAGGCTGAAATAAGGTGAGAAATATGGGTGATATAAGTAACCCCTTCAGGATACTATGACGCGTTCCTTCATTATGTTCTGGCTAGTATTAGACGATTTTATGCAGTTTAGTAAGGACGTCTAGGAAGGAAATACATAATAACTATCTTTAATAACCCATTGAGAGGATTATGACCAGTTTTGACAGTTTATTCTGGCTGCTAATAGACGACTATATTTTAATGGTGTGTGGTGTGGGTATGGTGCCTGGTTGTGGTTGTGGTAGTTATTGTGGTGGTAGTGGTGGTAGTTATTGTGGTGGTGGTGGTGGTAGTTATTGTGGTGGTGGTGGTGGTAGTTATTGTGGTGGTAGTTATTGTGGTGGTGGTGGTGGTAGTTATTGTGGTGGTGGTGGTGGTAGTTATTGTGGTGGTGGTGGTGGTAGTTATTGTGGTGGTGGTGGTGGTAGTTATTGTGGTGGTGGTGGTGGTAGTTATTGTGGTGGTGGTGGTGGTAGTTATTGTGGTGGTGGTGGTGGTAGTTATTGTGGTGATGGTGGTGGTGGTAGTTATTGTGGTGGTGGTGGTGGTAGTTATTGTGGTGGTGGTGGTGGTAGTTATTGTGGTGGTGGTGGTGGTAGTTATTGTGGTAGTTATTGTGGTGGTGGTGGTGGTAGTTATTGTGGTGGTGGTGGTGGTAGTTATTGTGGTGGTGGTGGTGGTGGTAGTTATTGTGGTGGTGGTGGTGGTAGTTATTGTGGTGGTGGTGGTGGTAGTTATTGTGGTGGTGGTGGTGGTAGTTATTGTGGTGGTGGTGGTGGTAGTTATTGTGATGGTGGTGGTGGTAGTTATTGTGGTGGTGGTGGTGGTGGTGGTAGTTATTGTGGTGGTAGTTATTGTGGTGGTGGTTGTGGTAGTTATTGTGGTGGTGGTGGTTGTGGTAGTTATTGTGGTAGTTATTGTGGTGGTGGTGGTGGTAGTTATTGTGGTGGTGGTTGTGGTAGTTATTGTGGTGGTGGTTGTGGTAGTTATTGTGGTGGTGGTGGTGGTAGTTATTGTGGTGGTGGTGGTGGTAGTTATTGTGGTGGTGGTTGTGGTAGTTATTGTGGTGGTGGTTGTGGTAGTTATTGTGGTGGTGGGTGTGGTAGTGGTGGTGTTGGTGTGGTGGTGGTGTGGTAGTTATTGTGGTGGTGGTTGTGGTAGTTATTGTGGTGGTGGTTGTGGTAGTTATTGTGGTGGTGGTGGTGGTGGTGGTGGTTGTGGTAGTTATTGTGGTGGTGGTTGTGGTAGTTATTGTGGTGGTGGTGGTTGTGGTAGTTATTGTGGTGGTGGTGGTGGTAGTTATTGTGTGGTGGTTGTGTAGTTATTGTGGTGGTGTTTGTGGTAGTTATTAGGGGTGGTGGTGGTGGTGGTGGTGGTTCGTGGTGGTAGTCATGTGTGTGGTGGTGGTGGTTGTGGTATTATTGTGGTGGTGTGGTGTGTGGTAGTTATTGTGGTGGTGGTGAGGTTGTGGTAGTTATTGTGGTGGTTTGGTGGTTGTTTGTGGTGGTGGTTGTGGTATTATTCACTTGTTATCTGGTGGTGGTTGTGGATAGTAAGCTATGGTGGTATGGGTAGTTTTCGCTCAGTTATTGTGGTGGTGGTGGTATTGTGGTGGTGGTTGGTGGTAAGTTCTTATTGTGGTGGTGGTGGTGGTTGTTCCCCTAGTTATTGGGTGGTGGTGGGTACCCCCACCACCAATTGTGGTGGTGGTTGTGGTAGTTATTTTGGTGGTGGTGGTGGTGGTTATTGTGGTAGTTTTTGGTGGTGGTGGTGGTGGTTGTGGTAGTTATTGGTGGTGGGTGGGATTATTGTGGTGGTGGTTGTGGTAGTTATTGTGGTGGTGGTTGTGGTAGTTATTGTGGTGGTGGTTGTGGTAGTTATTGTGGTGGTGGATGTGGTAGATATTGTGGTGGTGGTGGTGTTTGTGGTAGTTATTGTGGTTGTGGTGTGGTGGTAGTTATTGTGGTGGTGGTGTGGTAGTTATTGGTGGTGGTGGGGGTTTGTGGTAGTTATTGTGGTGGTGGTTGTGGTAGTTATTGTGGTGGTGGTTGTGGTAGTTATTGTGGTGGTGGTGGTGGTGGTGGTATATATAACCGCGCTAGTGTACATGATACAGTATAATCCTATATTCAGATCAAGCAAAATTATACATTTTCACAGAAAACGGGAGCTGCCCAGTCTTGGCGGGAAACGCGTGACATCCGGGAACCCACCGCGAGAGGGATATCAAATCACCTTCCATATTTAACTCTAGGTGGTCCGTATAATTATTTTCACTTCCCATAAACAACATTATGATATTGAGTTAACGTTTGTATTGTTTAGTTGATTTTTAAGCCGGATATTTATTTTATTGTGTATAAGTGTCTGGTGGAGGACTATAGACTCTTGCTTGATTCCCAGAGACGGTGACGCTCGGTAAAGACGCCGTTTGCCTTCCCGTAGTTATTTTTGTTATTTGTGTGCGATATTCGAGTGCCAGAAGTGCGGAAAGAGACTGGAGGTGGTATTTGACGAATAGCGGACGGGCTGAGAGGAGAATGGGAAGGAAATAGGCTGAAATAAGGTGAGAAATATGGGTGATATAAGTAACCCCTAGGATACCATAGACGCGTTCCTTCATTATGTTCTGGCTATTATTAGACGATTTTATGCAGTTTAGTAAGGACGTCTAGGAAGGAAATACATAATAACTATCTTTAATAACCCATTGAGAGGATTATGACCAGTTTTGACAGTTTATTCTGGCTGCTAATAGACGACTTTATTTTAATGGTGTGTGTGTGGGTATGGTGCCTGGGTGTGGTTGTGGTAGTTATTGTGGTGGTGGTTGTGGTTGTTATTGTGGTGGTGGTTGTGGTTGTGGTAGTTATTGTGGTGGTGGTTGTGGTAGTTATTGTGGTGGTGAATGGACAACATTTTGTCGTCAACATAATACAAAACATTTGCATCCTTTAGAAGCCAGTTTAGAGTGTGAGAGGCTAACAAACTTCAAAGTGTTGGCGAAAAGACTTCAAGGTGTGGGATAACGAACTTTATTGTTTGGGCTAATAAATTCCTAGTGTGGGGGCGGGAAAAACACTTGAGGGCTAATAGACCGTAAACCCCCCTATCATATTTTTAAATGATTTTAATTATACGGTACTGCCTCACCTAGCCCTGATGAAATATAGTTTTGCGGTGTCGCATTATTTTAATTTTTACTAACTATTATGCAATCGGGGGGGGGTTGGGATTCACATTAAGTAAGGACGGTCTATCAGTTATATTGCTACAAGCCCTCTCAATCAACCTTATAGCTAACCTGAACCCTTCCTAAAGCACTTAAAAAAGCCGTCTAACTATATTTGATAATATAACACACATATAATCTCCGTTAATGCTATATTTGTATTATATATATATATATAATATATATACGTTATATATATATATATATATATATATATATATTATCATAATATTTATATTAATCAGGTTATGTGTATATATAACCGTGTATGTAGTCCTTATGTGTGT
>CM064493.1:26658770-26691270 GCA_032716605.1 Paralithodes platypus
AGAGATGAAAGGGACAGGAAGAAACGGTGATGATTCTAAAGGGACGGGCGGAAACGAATATATCCTGGGGGAAAAATACTTATGCGATATAATAATACTGGTACATATTATTCTGGCTAAGATTAGACGATGGAGAAAGAAGGAACCATGGGGAGGGGGGGGGGGGGTTATAAACTAATACAAATATAAAGAGATCATTGGTGGTATATTACAGTTTTTAGTCCTATCTATTTACCTTTAAATCTGGCCAACATTTGTCGTTGGAGACGAGGATAGACAGATGAAAGAAACAGGAAGGAACTGTGATGACGAGATGTGAAGGGAGGAAACGAAACTTAAACGATGAAAGGGCTAATTTGGCGGAAATATTAAGAGAGAAATGTAAACATGGTGCGATCCGGAAGCCAAGATTGAAGTAAGGCGTGCAGGATTAAAGTAGCGGTGTCTTTAATGATGAACTGTTTGGGGAGTAGAAACAAATATTTGAGAATGGGGGAACTATTAGGGTAAGAATAAATTGGTGACATGGGCAGTTAGTCATGTTTGTAAGATGGGTATGAGCTCACAACTTAGTCATATATTGACTACGAGAGGTTAAGATCTTTGTCAAAGTAATTTCGAATATTTGTGTGAACCTAAAATGGAGAGACAAGATGAGAGCCTCTTGGATAAGAGAACAAACACAAGTAGAAGCTATTCTTATTACTATAACATAGCATAGAGGAATTAGTCCTGGCCTAGTCCTATATTTAGAAGAGATGATAACAGATGGACTACTAGAACAACAGAATGGGAACCTAGAGAGGGAGATAAAGGGAGGAGTAGGCAACAACAGAATGGGAACCTAGAGAGGGAGATAAAGGGAGGAGTAGGCACACAACCTACTGGGAACCTAGAGATGTAGATAAAGGGAGGAGTAGGCAACAACATAATGGGAAACCTAGAGAGGGAGATAACAAGGAAGGAGTAGGCAACACCAGATGGGAAATCCTATGAGAGGGGAGATAAAGGGAGGAGTAGGCAACAACAGAATGGGAACCTAGAGAGGGAGATAAAGGGAGGAGTAGGCAACAACAGAATGGGAACCTAGAGAGGGAGATAAAGGGAGGAGTAGGCAACAACAGAATGGGAACCTAGAGAGGGAGATAAAGGGAGGAGTAAGCAAAGAACCAGATGGAGAGGTGAGATCAGAAAATTTGCTGTGGTGGAAACGATTGGGAGAGGCCTTTGTCCTGCAGTGAGCTAACTCAGGCTGACGATGATGATTATGATTAAAATAGAGAAGACAGTAAGGAAAGCATGATGCGAGCGAAGGATGACTGGGACATTATTATTAGGGATAGTGTAGCATTTGTAAGTTTGTTGTTTTACACCAGTCTTCTTGTATTCCATTATATTATTGTATTGTTTATTCATATTGTTTTAATTATTGTATTTGTATAATATTAGCATTCCTAACATTATTATTTTCTTTTTCTCAGAAAGACGAAAACACCAGGAGCAACTGAAGTCCTCCTGTAGAGAAGAAATTGAAACCAGTTCGATTTAAACCAACTGAACCAGAATAATAAGAAGTGAAGTCAATCAAATTTAATCCAACTGAAGCTAACAATATATTATCAGTAGAATCGAAGAAACAGAAAAACAAATACTGACCAGTGAATTTAAATAAGCTAATAACAATTGACCCCTGCCATTATTCGCAAAATTTACTTCAACATAAAACAAATTTAAGCCAGTTAGAGTAGGCCTACTGTATTGTTTATTTGAAGCCACCAAGCATAAGGCTAAGTGAATCCAAACAATGAACATTATAAGCTAACCAATATACATTACGAATCAGTAAGGTTGAGATCCGCGAACAATTAAAACTAGCCATATTTAGAAAACCATAAGCAAAATTGAGAAAATTAAGCCAGCCTCAATATAACAAGTGAAAACAATATGAGAACAATTAGAATCAGCCAAGATAAGACAAGTTGAATTAGCCAATCTGAACAAAGACAAGTTAAACCGAAATAATAAAAAAATTGAAACTTGCTAGAACTGAAACAAGTGGAAGAAATAAAAGCAGTTAAGATACGAACAATTGAATTAACCAATCTGAAAAAATAAGTGAAACCAAAATTAGAACCCATTGAAACATGTTAGAACTAAAACAAGTGAAATCAATAAAACCCCCAGTTAAAGCTAGCTTGAAAAACAATAAGTTGAAGCTAAGTGTTATAATAGCTCACACAGGACCAATCAGAGTCAACAAGACAACAAAATCACCCCAGTCCCATTGTTTATATTATATTGAAACCTAGTAATCTCACTATCCCGGGCAGGGTCTCCAAGGGGGCTCTACTTGTTGGCAATAGTCGGACGCCTTCGAGATTCAGCCCTGGTTGGGACTCGAACCGGGGGTGTCTATTTCTGGAGGCTGGCATATAATATCTTCAGCTTGGTGGCAGAGGTGAGTTGGTTTGTCTTTTTGTAAATTTATTTTAATTCGATTTATCTCATGTCATTTCTCCTCTTTCATGCCTGTTAAAATGAAAATACAATAGTGTCTGCACTCCGAAAAGGTAAGATCATATTCTTTTATTATATTATTATGAGGATATTGTAATTTCTTTAATAAGGATTATTCTCGTGTACTATATTGAGTTCAGTTCATTCAGGACAATGCAGACGAGACATAAACTTTCAGAAAGCCACATGATACCACAACACACCACTCTTAACATCACAATACTGTACACATATTATCATAACATACACCACACCACAATACAACACCACAATGCTATACACACACATCACACTACAATACAGACCTAACCTTACCCACTCCCACTGAGGAACAAATGAGCGGGATCCTCTTCACTTCTACACTTTTCCGCACATCATCACCTCAGACGTGCGCTGGGCGGGGGGGAAGTGATTTTGGCGGGTGTCCACGTGCTCCGAGTGACAAACTAACTTGGCTGGATATTCTTACTTACCTGTCTGTGAAATATGAGAGAGAGAGAGAGAGAGAGAGAGAGAGAGAGAGAGAGAGAGAGAGAGAGAGAGAGAGAGGAGAGCGAGAGAGAGAGAGAGAGAGAGAGAGGAGAGAGAGATAGAGAGAGAGAGAAGAGAGAGAGAGAGAGGAAAGGCGAGAGAGAGAGCGAGAGAGAAAGAGTGAGATCTCGAGAGAGAGAGAGACTTAGAGCTATTCGCTTCAGAGCAGGCGTCACACAAAAGAGATGGACAATATAAAAACAAATATGCCAATGAGACACTTGGAATATATAGAGCCAACATAAAACAATGCAGGCAAATACAAAAACATACAGGACAGCACTCCACAAAACACACTACGTCAGACCATAATACAGCACACCACACCAGAATACAACACACCACATCACACCAGAATACCAGAAAGCACTACCACAGGCACCATAATACAACACACCACACCAGAATACAACACACCACACCAGAATACAACACACCACACCATAATACAACACACCACACCAGAATACAACACACCACACCAGAATACAACACACCACACCACACCACACGGCGAGTGAGGGCTGGTCCTGTCCAGCGTAAGGTTAGGCATCCTCTACCCAACCTTAGCCATTTCTGTCTGTCACTTTTATGGTACTTTTTCTTCTAGATGCTGGCGAGATCGCCAGATAGCTTGGCACTGAAGGTGGGCTGCGGACGGTGGGGGCATTGGCCCTGGGGTGCAAGCCCGTGGGCTGATGATCCCCTCCCCCGTTGCTCTCTTAAAGAGACAGATTTCATCTCATCCTGGCACCTTCGGGGGCCCGAGCATCTGGAGCGACTTTGGTCTACCGGACTCGGGACTGTTCGACCCGACAGTATGGGGAACTACTGCAATTACACTACACTACACTACACTACACTACACTACATTACATTACATTACATTACATCACATCACATCACAATACAGACATAACCCTATCAACTCCCACTGAGTAACAAATGAGGGAGATCCTCTTCACTTCTTTACTTTTGGCTCATTATCACCTCAGACATGCTGGGTTAAGTGCTCATAATGTCATTTACTTAGCAGGAGAGATTTTTTAAGGAATTGTATATTTACCTAGCTTTGAATAATGATAGTTTTGTTGTTATATTTTCTTTATGTTATGTCTAATCTGTATGTTACCCCAGTTTGATAAATTTCTCTCTCTCTCTCTCTCTCTCTCTCTCTCTCTCTCTCTCTCTCTTTCTTCATATCATGCTGGGATAAGTGCTCCTAATGTGACTAACTTAACAACATAGTCCATTCTCCCCTACCTTCCTTTGAATTATGTCTGCTTTTTGGTGTATAATTTATTAACTTATTTATTACCGTATCCTTTGCTTTCCTGGTAGTCTTATTCTAGTGTGTGTGTGTGTGTGTGTGTGTGTGTCTGTTTGTGTGTGTGTTGTGTGTGTTTGTGTGTGTGTGTCATGACTGGAATCTTATGAATTTGGCCGTGAAGAGATTCAAGTTGAGCCAAAACTGTCTTGTCTTTAGAATATTGTTTTCAATATAGCCTATGGGTTTATTCTTAAAATCTTGTATCCACGGCACTGTTAATGTTTCCCTATTCACAATATTACTGTTTTTGTTCTCACTCTCTTTAAATGATAACTGTTATTGTTGTTGAAGTGTGGGGCAATTATGTTATTGTGTTCCTCTCTTGGTCATTCTCTCTTAGTTTATCGGGCCATTAGTTTTAGCCGTGTGGTTCTGTTTTTTTTTTTTTTTTTTTTTTTAACTGATTATTATTGTTGTTTACGTGTGGAGCAGTGTTATTATTGTGTTCCTGTGTTGGTCATTCTGTCTCTCTGTATCAGGCCATTATTTTTAGCGGCGTGGTTAGCGATCCACTTACCGTCCGGACTCCCGCTGGGGCTCGCCTACCCCAAGTCTGTAGTTCCGTTCGCTTCACGAGTTCGCTTACTTGGATTTATAGCAGTTCGGATAACTAAGAGTCACTCAAGACAAAAGAAAAGGGACAACTGATAATTTTGTGTATAGTCAAAATTAAAGCTTCGGGGATGATTTTGCTTATAAACTGTCTAATTTTAAGTTAGTCACTTTAAAGCGGTAAAGGCCCTTTAAAGGTTCCCTAGCGAACATCTTGATCTGATATGTTAACCCTTTCAGTATAAAGTGCGTTTCCTTGTATCACTATGGTAAGTTAAATACAAGTGCCAGAAAGTATAGCTAAAATACAAGTAAAAATTGAAGTCCAATAAAAAGGGTTAAGCATTTTCCTCATAGATTTCAAAGCCTGTTGTTTGGTGTTCAACTTTCTCGTTTGATGTTAAGGCGTGCGAACCCATTGCAAAATTGGCCCCCCTCAAAATAATACGGTTCGCGGTGTATAATGGCCGCATTTTTTCCCAAGTGTTTAGCGTCGGATTCTCTCAGACGGGGGTTGATTATTCCTGGTTTATGTCAGCTGGTTTATGTGTTGTTTACCGTCGTCATTTACCGCGGTCGGGTTTGATCGGATTGCGCTTGTTTTATTTTTTTATTTTTGTTTATTTTTTTATTTAGTTTTGTTATTTATGTATATATATTTTTCAGTGTTGTGCATCCGCCGTTGTTGGATGATTGGTTGTGTGTGTGTGTTTATTTTATTTTTAATTTTTTCTCTCGACGAGCGTGGGAGGATATTATGGTAGTATTATATAGCTTGTGGGAGACCATTTAAGGAATCATGTTATTTGTGTCACTTTTTATTATATAAGCGGTAATTAGTGGGAGTGGGGAGTGTGTGTGTGTGTGTGTGTGTGTGTGTGTGTGTGCGCTTGTGTGTGTGCTGTGTTTCATTATACTGTGTTTATGTTATAGCACTTACTATTTTTTAAAGCATAGTGTCAAATAGCCTATAAATGCTAATGTAAATATTGCTAACAAACGGACAAACTAACTTACAGACAGACACGCAGGTACAATTACATGACATCTTTCAATTACCGTGTTAGCGGAGATAATGACAATAACAATTAAAAGAGCCATCTTCTATCTAATCTCTGTCAATTCTTTCCTACTCGGTTCAATTTTATGCTCCGTTCTTCAAGAAACTGTATATAAAAAGCTATTATTCACTGTTACACACACACACACACACACACACACACACACACACACACACACACACACACACACACACACACACACACATTTTTAGCACGTTCACAAGGAGGTGATCGTAAGTTTAATTACCTTCACATCAACACCCAATTTAGAGTAATTAATCACAACTCCAGCTCTCTCTCTCTCTCTCTCTCTCTCTCTCTCTCTCTCTCTCTCTCTCTCTCTCTCTCTCTCTCTCTCTCTCTCTCTCTCTCTCTCTCTCTGTAAAATATACATTTATATATATATTACGATAATATATGTATATTAATTATATTAATTTTGAGTGATAATTATTTCATTTACTTTATTAAGTCATTCACTTGGTAACCTAAGAGGTAGTGTTAACTTTTACGTTTTTTTTTTTTTTTAATCAAAACAAATGTCTTCCTGATTATAATGCATCTTATTAATACAATTTCGGAATTTTGAGAGAGAGAGAGAGAGAGAGAGAGAGAGAGAGAGAGAGAGAGAGAGAGAGAGAGAGAGAGCTAGAGGTAGGGGGGGGGGGCAACATAATTATGAAGAGTAAAACTGTTTCAGCTAATGAAGAAGTGTTAAAAGAAGATTGAGTATTAACCTTTTTGCTGTTTATTGATTAAGTATAATGAAGATGCGAATATACCCGTTAATTGTAAGTCAGATTACAGTTCACAGGTGCATTATGATAATTGTAAGTCAGATTACAGTTCACAGGTGCATTATGATAATTGTAAGTCAGATTACAGTTCACAGGTGCATTATGATAAAAACCTTCCCTTTATTACCCCATTAATCACAACTCTCTCTCTCTCTCTCTCTCTCTCTTTCTCTTTCTCCAACTTTCCGCCGGAAACGTGTTATGCCGTAATAGTTGCTTAAGGGAGCCCACCTCGCTGTTTTTCTCTCTCTCCCACTCTATTTGGCTTGTATCCATTCGGCCCCATTCAGCCTACTGTTTTAAGACGTTTACCCCCATCCATGTGTCAATATTTTCCTGGCGAGCGGTAGCGAGCCAGCGTATATATGTTTTTGTTTTGACAGCAAGCTAAATTTGTACATTTTTCGATAGAAAAATGTCTCCAGCGAAGCCGGATTTCTCAATACAATGCTGGCTCGCTATCGCTCGCCAGGAAGAAATCGACGCCTGGATGGGGTTATACGTCATAAAACAGTTGGCTGAATGGGGCCGAATGGATACAATCCAGGAAAAGAGAGAAAAGGAGAGAAAGATAAAAAAAAAAATTGTGACCCCCATTAGTGCTGCTTGCAATTATGACAATCTCCACCGTGATCGCATCTGTTCCTCGGCGCAGTGCATTTGTTAAGCGTCGGGCGAGCTTTTTATCAATTAATACTTTTCTTCTGAAGGGGTTTGTCGTGTTTTCTGTCTATTCCTCACTCTTCTTTAGTGTTCGTCCCTTTTCTTGTTGTTCTCTCTCTCTCTCTCTCTCTCTCTCTCTCTCTCTCGTCCCCTCCCTCCTCTCTCTCTCTCTCATTCTCTCATCTCTCTCTCTCTCTCTCTCTCTCTCTCTCTCTCTCTCTCTCTCTCTCTCTCTCTCTCTCTCTCTCTCTCTCTCTCCTTCCTTTCGTAATAGTTGTTTAATGCAGCTTGTGATTATTAGTCTCCGCCGTGATCGCATCTGTTTTCCTCGACGCGTTCCATTCGTTACTGTCGTATTAGTGCATGTGTTGAGGATGTTTATCAAGTAGTACTTTTCTGTTGACGAGAGAGAGAGAGAGAGAGAGAGAGAGAGAGAGAGAGAGAGAGAGAGAGAGAGAGAGAGAGAGAGAGAGAGAGAGAGAGAGAGAGAGAGAGAGAGAGAGAGAGAGAGAGAGAGAGAGAGAGAGAGAGAGAGAGAGAGAGAGAGAGAGAGAGGTATGTGTATTTGGTTATGTTACCAATACTCGTTGCCATTCACTATTCTACGTTCATAATTAACACCCACAGCCCCTCCAACAGCAACACTCACACCCACACATGCCACCACACCCGCCCTTACGCTTGTTTACTACACACCACATCACACAATACACCTCAGCCACACACACACACACACATCACGTTATAACATAAACAAATATATTATCCACATACTCCATAATATATATTGAAATATCCACACACTCACATATCTCTCCCCCTCCCTCCCCCCCCCCTTACACACGCATGTATACACGTACACAGTCTGTCACATAATTATATATTCCGCCTCCCCCTTAGGGTACACACACTAATAATTCTTATGTTTTCTGTATAAATCTCTCTCTCTCATACACACACACACACACACACACACACACACACACACACACACACACACACACACACACCTTTAATTCTCCATCCCTCGCTCTACTTGCCTGTACATCCTGCGAGGTATTTAATGAAGGTGATCAATCTAGGCGTCTCCTTCAAGGAATTAGTGTCTCTAGATTACTTCTCTCACCGACTCGTAAATGTTCTAGGGTCGTTTATCTTTGTATTCTTATCTTCATTGTACCTATTATAAATTGTATTATAATTTTGCGTATCACTTATTAGGAGTCATTAATTTGCGCGTCTCATTCAAGACATTAGGGGCTAGATTACGTCTCTCGCCGTCTCATAAAACCATAGAGGTCTTTAATTATGTTGTTATATTTATCGTGTTTTAATATTTTCTAGTTCATATTGTTGTTATTATTTTCCTCACTACTTGCTAAAAGTTCTTGGCCTCTTTAATCTTGCTATTCTTATCAGTAATGTATCGTCCATGTTTTCCTGGTAATCTTAACTGTAATATGGTGTTCAATCAACTCGTTTTCTCAGTGAAATTAGTGTCTCCCCAAAAAATACTCTAATGATTCCTAAAGTTCATTTAAGGGAGCCCACCTCGCTTTTGTTTTCTCTTTCTCTTCCTCTCTCTTTGGCTTGTATGCATTCGGCCCCATTCAGCCTACTGTTTCAAGACGTTTACCCCCATCCAGGTGTCAATATTTTCTTGGCGAGCCATTATATATATATATTTTTTTTTTGACAGCAAGCTAAATTTGTACATTTTTCGATAGAAAAATGTCTCCGGCGAAGCCAGAGTTCTCCATACAACGCTCGCCAGGGAAAGAGAGAAAAGGAAAGAAAGATAAAAAAAAAGCCGGTGACCCCCCTTCAGGTCATTATTCTTGTCATTCTTATCGGTATTGCATCTTTATTGTTTTGCTGTTTTTTGTATATAATCTTATCAGCACTACGATATCATATATTTGTGTGTTTCCTCTCACTGAATTCTAAGGTTAACGTGGGTCATTAATCTTGCTTTTCTTATCTTTATTGCATCTACTATATTTTTCTGGTTTGCTTCTTTGTCTTTACAAGTATTATGCACTTAATGACTACTTTTCCTACTTCTGGGGCGGGGGCTAGGAATCCTCCTCCCCTTGTAAAATTCGCCTACTAGATGAGACAGAGAAAGTGGCGAGGGAACGCGAAAGTGGTCCCGGACCCTAAGTATTGGAACTTTAAATGTTCTGTTCGGGCTCTGTCTTGTGTCGGCCACCCCCAGCTATGGGGTATTATGCCTGCTTATATACAGTACATACATACATACGATTGTCGAGCAGAACGAACCGGCTGTTAAATATCTTCAAATCCAATGCATATATCTCAATAACCAATGCTAAGGTCGCCAACCTTTGGGCTTTTATCTCTTTAGAATCATCGAAAAATTACATTGCCTTCTTATTTTAATCCCTAGACGCTGAGAAGTTCCTCTTAAGCCTAAGAAATTTACATGAGCTTGCTATATTAAGTAAATGGTCACTGGACCTAATTCCTTTATGATATTAATTATATTTGTCTATTGTCAATTTCTCAGACATCTTATGCACCCTCTGTTAATGATAGGAGCACCCCCAAGGGATACACGCACCACTGTTTAGACAACCCAGCTCTTCAAAGCACTCTTACTTCCTTGCTGCCCATATTTCTCCTTCTGCTTCTTCCTGTCATCACGCGAGCACAAAGCAACCGCGAGGACGCATAAATTACACCCAGCCTAATTTATGACCTCGTTGTAACCCGCTTCATCGTAATGCAGTCTCGCTAACTTAATCAAGAGAGAGATGTGAATTGACTCTTTTAATTTGTGTTTTAATTCGAAGTAGCTGACTCTTCCATTGCTTCTCTGTTGTAATGCATTTGGGCCAACTTAATCAGCGGAGGGGAAGCTTAACCTCTATTTATATTATTATATTCTAGAAAACTTAATCGATATACAACGCGCATTTTCGTAATCAAGTTAAATCAAAGAAGGGATACAGGTGTGAACTAACTCTTATTTTGCCTATTTTGTTATCATAGTGTACTCCGTCCAACTCAATCAAGGTGAAAGAATATTATCTAATTCGAAGGACCTGATACTGGTTTCTTTGTTTACTGATAGTATATATATAGGCTAACTTAGTCAGTCTTTTGTTTCAAAAGACTGAATTACGTTATAATCAAATATGAATCTCAGAATATTTATGCATAGGCTACAATAAGGGCTCAGTCACCCAAAACAGTTATATCGTCTCATATCCTTATGAAAGTCGTATATTGACAATTTAGCAGTGTAACTCGTAGCAGAAATTCTCTAACTCGGCATAATTGTGTATTATAGCGATAGCCTATTTTATCGATATTGGATAAATCATGATGTCGTAAGCAAGGAATGGGCTATTACTTGAATAGTTTCCTATGACTCGCACCACATTGTAATTTGTGACCGTGCCGTTATTCTTTTTTATTCTGGCTAATCTGAGGCGATTTAATCAAATTAGATAGAAGCTGTGGAAGTAAAAAAGTTGAATTGTGATAGTGTTTACCTCTTCGATCCTTGCAGATCTTTCCTAGGTTCTAGAGACTCGCATATTGCAAAAATATAAAGGGGTGGAGGATAGGTGGGAGAAGTAATTAAAGATGGTTAGAATTGCAAGTATAATTAAGACTAGGAAATTGTTTGGAAGTGGCAGATTGAAAGGATATTGTGTGCATCATAATGATGGTTGTGTGTGTGTGTTACTCAGTTACTTGTTCGTCAAGGGGAATCCACGCAATTCGAGCTAAGCTCATTATTATCGCGCCTCCTTAACTGGGAATGTATTGCGTGAAATGCATGTTAAGTGTTTTATGTACTGTTGGAATGGCTGTGGATGTGTGTGTAGTCTGTATTTTAGCCAATTGGCGACATTGGAAACGAAGGCTTAGGGTGGATCTGTATGGTACCATTCTCACTATAGACGGTACCGTCTCGCCCGAAGGCTTAGGTAGCCATCAGCTTAGGTGAACCATATGATACCCATCTCGCCTTGTACCATTTTTGCCAACCCCAGATGGGACGTCACAACGTCGTCCACTTATTCCAGGTACCTATTTACAGCTAGGTGAACTGAGGCTAACACATGAAAGGAGACAAGCCCAATTTGTCTCCGCCCGGCCGGGGATTGAACCCCCGACCCCTCGTGTGTGAGACGAGAGCTCTACCTACTAGGCTACGGGCTGTGTGTGTGTGTGTGTGTGTGTGTGTGTGTGTGTGTGTGTGTGTGTGTGTGTGTGTGTGTGTGTTACCATGCCTTTGTTGCTACGCTTACAATGTCATGCCACTCGAAGGGGAAACAATTCGTGTAGTTCAAATGACTACCATAAAATATATACATTACACCGAGTTTCCATCACTAAACATAGGCTATTTTCATTTTCCCAGGATCGACCCACGAGTTTTTAGAATATTGCTTACTTCCTACACCGATTGTTGTTGTTAGGGAAAGGAGACGATAATGTTCAGATTATGGTCGTAAATGAGTGCACTGAACGTGTATATAAAACAATATTGAGAGAATGAGTGTGTGTGTGTGTGTGTGTGTGTGTGTGTGTGTTTGTCTGTATTGTGCAAAAATGAAGCCAAAACTTGCTCACTGAAAATTGCCGGAAAAAGCACCCGTGTGACACTGGCTTTACGAAGAGACTAATGGCACAAAATAATAATAAAGAACAAAAACAACAATACTAAGCTGCGAATTAAAGCTGCAAGTCTTTTATAATGAAGGATATTACAAGGTTTAGCGCGTGTTGTTTATGTTGGCTGTTGTGCTTCCCGCTGGGTCCTGTTGAGCCCTCGTATCATTATCAGTCATTACATTGTTGTCAGTCGCGTATACCGGGGCGCTTACGGAGTTTGGGTCATTTGTATTTGTCTTAGTTGTCTCTCTTGTTGAACTTGTGATGTGTGGGTGTGTGTGTGTGTGTGTGTGTGTGTGTGTGTGTGTGTGTGTGTGTGTGTGTGTGTGTGACTGTTTACTTTATGTGTAATCTAATTGTATTTATTTAGTTTTTTATAGGATATATTTTGTCTTTGGTGAACAGCAACTTGTTTCTTGTGTTTTGTGTGTGTTTACGTTATGTTTAATATAATTTCATTTAGGTTAATGTGGATGAAGTATTTTCTCTTTGATTAACAGTGGTTATGCATGTACTTTAAATTTAGCTTACGAATTATCGTTTAATTTTTCCTTGGATAAATAATGGGGAAATATTAATGTTTAAGCTACGTAAAAATATCCTTTACGTGTTACCGGTACCCTGATGATTAGTCTACCTATTACATTACTATGGTCTATAGATTCTCTCTCTCTCTCTCTCTCTCTCTCTCTCTCTCTCTCTCTCTCTCTCTCTCTCTCTCTCTCTCTCTCTCTCTCTCTCTCTCTCTCTCTCTCTCTCTCTCTCTCTCTCTCTCTCTCTCTCTCTCTCTCTCTCTCTCTCTCTCTCTATAAACAACCCTTGAAGATCACCCACAAGCTCCATTTCCCAATAGGTATTTGTTTTAACTGTTTTATTACCCATCAAATAATAACTTTTAATCCAATAGCCCCACCCTCCTTTTCCCCTTCTCCTCCCCAAGACACCAATTCCGTGTGGTAATGAGTGGGTAGTTTGAGACCATTACATTCTATGAGAACTGTCTCTGACTTGCGCTATTTGCTGTAATTGAAACATCACAGTCAACGTTAATAGTCGTACAAATGACAAATTATTGGTGGTGCGTTTTTCTTATATATATTTATTCTTGTGAACCAGGGCGATATGAAGTAATACAGTGCACTTATACAATCGACGGTTTACTTACCGGAATAAAGTTATATATATATATAATGTATTTGTGTAGAGAGAGAGAGGGAGAGAGAGAGAGAGAGATTTAAAACTATAGACATAAGATAGGCTTCTTTATCCAAGCTTAAGCATAATATAGCCTAGTAAAAATGCCAATAATCGTGTATCATATTGTATTAAGTGTATATATATATATACCGTATAATTATATTGATTTATGTTTTGAAGATTATATATTTATAAAAGTGTGTTTAAATTCTTCATTAACCCCTTCTGTACCAGCGACGTTCTCTTAATTGTATTATAGCTATGTTTAAATGATTTTATGCAAATTAAAAAGATTATGTGGTAGTAAAATGGGCCAAGTGGAGATAGTTCGAAACCTATTGCTGGAGTCCTTTTTTAAACTTAATAAAATCGTCTAACAGTATAAAGAATAAATGTAACTAATTAATTATCTGATGAGTTTTCTCTCCACGGTTAGTGAATAAAATCTATCATTAGTACGGTACTTAAAACTTATCCCTTTTGTAGAATACTCGTGTGTGTGTGTGTGTGTGTGTGTGTGTGTTTGTGTTGGGGGGGGGGGGGGAGTTAGCCGTGCAAAGGTGTGTGACTTCGCCGTACATGTGTGTGTATGCGTCCGTGTGTGTGTGCGTGCGTGCGTGCGTGTGTGTGTGTGTGTGTGTGTGTGTGCGTGTGTGTGTGTGTTCACCGTGCATTTGTGTGTGCGTATGTACGTGCTTGCTGCGTGCGGTGTGTTGAGTGAAGCTCTGATCGCTATTAAGAAAATTGATGATCTGTCTTTCATCCGCTTATTACTTCCGTATCAACTTCCGGTGACTGGAGAGGTTGGGGAGGGGGTTACATCGAGGAGGGGGGTGGAGGGAAGGAGCACATCACGGGAGAGGGTTGGGGGCGGGTAGGGGAGGGGGGAAGTAAGAGAGAAAGTGGAGGAGGGAGAGAGAGTGGTTAAGAGAGAGAGAGATGAGGAGTTCGTTTGCTCATATTGGTCATACATTTGCATGTCATTTTTAAATATAGAAAAGGAAACTATGTATTTTTTTTTTAAGCTGGCGAGAAATTGGCTTGTTCCCATCTTAATTACTCAGCTATTACATCGTTTTTATAGACAAATGTTTTGATAATTACTAAAAAAACTTGCAATAATATATGCCTTCTTAATATTTAACTAGTTAACGAGAAGTGAGCTGCTAAGAGAGTCAAATTTCCGCCAAGTTATAATAAATCGAGTATAGTGCACACAGTTACACACACACACACATATTATACGCACGTAACACATATCTTTCCTTATAAAAATGCATATTATTCTCTGTATATTACTAATGCTCCACACTGATCAGTATGTCTAAAATACAGCAGGATATGTGATCATACTGAAAGGGTAGATTGTTAACGCTTTGACTACGATACGTGCTTCTTAAACTAAATGATGTGCCAATTGTTATCCAGAGCACAATCGAATAAGAGGATTATATTCAATACAAGACATATATCTGGTAATGAAGGAGTTAACCGCCATTGCCAATCCATCATCAGTCTTTTCTAAAGGCGAGTTCACACGAGCCATTTATTGGGCAATCTTTTCTAGCAACGTTTTGGGACTATTTGGTACTGGTATTGGTGGTTAGACTGAATGAAGATTATTTGAGGTAGCAGAATCGTATACAAGTTTAATTCACTAGATGCAGGTGACAGATCATAAAAAAAAAATATATATATATAGATTCATGAGTCTCAGGTGACATAATTGTGTAAAAGTTGAATACATAAGTTTCAGGTTACAGAATCTTATAAAACTTTCAGCGATAAGTTGCAAGAGATAAAATCATATAAAAGTGTAATTCACCAGTTGCTCGACCATAGATGCCGAAAGCCCCCCCCCCCCCTCCCCCGCTTACTGTTTACCGCATTTAGAAGAGGGACTGGAATCTTAGTCACTAGCAAAATGAACATTGCAGACATGTTGTACCTTTGTCATTGAAAATTAATTGCCCGTACTGAATACAGGCGTGTGTATTTTTAGTTTACCAGTTATCAGAAGCGTTATTCACTTTTGTGTGTGTAGTGTTTGCGTTCCTGAAAGAAAGTTCAGAGAAAATTTTGTTCGATTCGTAAGTGCTAAATAATGTGTAAGCGAAGTCACTTTGCAGCTCATAATTCTTTCCTCTGAGACAGGACTGAACCCCATTAACACCGTCACCACCATTGTAAATCTAAGTTCGTAATCTTCCACTAATGCTACCTTGCTTCACGAATTATTGCTACAATGTTAACACCTTTATTACGTGTCGTTATTATATTTATGACAAGCATTAGACACTATTTACAGCTTAGCAAGGGCCATTGCAAATCAAATACGTAAACAAGAACAAATCAAAAATAAAAAGATAAAATAGATTTACCTTGAACGTCTACTCATGATTCATAATATACATAAAATCGTTTAATTTTAGCCAGAATGAATAAAGCGTCATCGTATTGCAAGGTTTGAACTGCAGATTGGTGACTCTACCTAGTCGGTTCCTTATTAGTAGGTCAGATTTTTTTAATATTAGCCTCTAGAACTAAAAAACTACTTGAGTTATCGAGCTAATATTTCGTCCATTTGGGGAGAGTCAGTCAGGGCATATGTGTGGTAGTATACAGCCCATTTGCTCTAGCCCTTTTTGAGTTACAGAGGTTATAATTCGCGATTTCTGGCCTACTTATAACGAATACACTATAAGTATAGCTAGTTTATAACCCTGTAGCTTTCCATCCTTTATTAAAGTGGTTATAGCCCCCCCTGAAACCCACCGCCCCCCCTCCCCCCTCGAGTGTCTTCCGACCTATCAATGCCCTCGAATTTATGGCTGAGTACGGGAAGTTTGGAGGTGTCATCTAGTTCCCGTGATTACACTGTGGCTGAGAGAGAGAGAGCGCGCGCGAGAACGAGAACAGAGCGAGAGCAAGAGCAAGAGCAAGCGATAGCGAGAGAGAAAGAGAGAGATTGATCTATCCAATCCTCCATACCTATAATTTACCTTAGATTTAACAGTTTTGCGATCTGACCCGGGTCATATCATAACCAGGACATAACCAGAGCTGTATAAGAATTGAGCCAAATAAATGCCCCCTTCCCATAACTGTGTGTGTGTGTTATTATTTATTTTATTTTATTTTTTTGGGGTGGGGGGCTTAATTTTGCTTACGGGCGTATATCAATTATCAATAATACCCGTGAGGAAAGTACGCAATTACCCGAACGTTTACCTGTAATTACCGAACCTTAACCCTTTCAAGATTATGACTCATTTTGCCCATTTTTTTCTGGCTATTCTTAGACTATTTTATGCGGTTTAGGAAGGTTATGTGGGCATTTTATATGGGTAAAGACTATCTCAATTAACCCTCCAACTTCCTTATGCCTCTCATAATCTGAATACAATCGTCTTCTAAAAACAGAAAAGAAATACGCAATCTGATCTTGAAAGGGTTAATGGATATTATATCAGCTTAACCGTTGTGTAATGATTCGCTAAAACCGAATAATCTCCCAACCTTTGGCATCGACAAAGCTTTTAACAATTATTTTTATCAAGGGTAGGAATTTGCACAGGGAACCTTGAAATGTCTAATTATTATTTGTGAAATGGTTTGGGGTGCTTGAAATTGCTTAAGGGGGGTGACCCGCTTTTTGTTATTTCTGTCCTTTTCTCTCTTTCTCTGGCTTGTATCTATTCGGCCCCATTCAGCCAACTATTTTAAAACGTTTATCCCCATCTAGGTGTCGATTTCTTCCTGGCGAGCGATAGCGAGCCAGCATTATATGAAGAAATCCGGCTTCGCCGGAGACATTTTTCTATCGAAAAATATAAAAATTTAGCCTGCTGTCTAACAAAACAAAAAAAATATGCTGGCTCGCTAACGCTCACCAGTAAGAAATTGACACCTGGATGGAGATAAACGTCTTACAACAGTAGGCTGAATGGGGCCAAATGGATACAAGCCAGAGAAAGATAGAAAAGGACAGAACAAAAACAGGTCACTCCCCTTAAAGAGTGAATGACAGGTTTGGCTATGTGCTTCTTGCTGTTGTCTCGTAGCAGTATTCCTAATGGTTTCACGTCAGAACAGTCACACTCCTATCCAGCCACAAACGAAACGTCCACAGATCTAAATAACTACTTATTCTACCCTAAGTAAACCAAATCTACCATAATGTAACGTAACCGAACATAATCTAACCTAACTTAACCTAATCTAACCTAACTTAACCTAATCTAACCTAGCCTCACATAATTCAACTCGTATGCCGGCGTCATACGAGCACTTTTAGCGGTGGATGTATAGGAGTCAAAAGTGCACTGAACTAAAACCTATATTTCAATTACTCCCGCCTCCAGTATAACGCCATTTGTATTTCGTAGCTTATAATAATGTATGATCATAGGTAGTACAAGAGAAATTACAGAAATTCGTATAGCACAATCCGATACGATTCGCCGATAGTACTGCTGGTGTGATTCAGGCTTTAGACCGTTTAGGTTTGTGGCCGTTTCGGAGTCAGGCAGGTTCGACCTGTTTCCTTCCTAAGCATTGATATATGAAAGAAAAAATGGTATTTCCAATTTTCTGGCGTATACTAATTTATGAAAACAAACTCGAATGTTCCCATCTTCCTAAAGGTAGCAATATAGTTCTACGTATTTCTTTGATCGAGGTTATTTTTTTTATTTTTTTTTTTGTAATACCCACCCATATTTCTGCGTGTAGTTAGCAAATATACTAAACAAATTACATCATATTTTTGTGATGAACCCATTGATTAAGGTATCATAAGGCCTACTGTATACTGTTTCCTGTATTTAGAGGTTGTAAATATTTTGATGAATATGATAATTTAGGAAAACTTAGTGTAGGCTTACAATTTTGGACGGATTTACATCAATTAATGTATTATATATAGGAACATTTAATACAAATTAAATATATATTTCCAAAATAATATTTGGGAAACATAATTAGTTAATTAATGATGCAAATAAACAATGGAACATATATTTAGTTTAAATCGTATTTCGAGGTAGTTATTAAAACAATTGTAATGCCAAAATGTGCATTTGTATGACAGTTTATTTACAACTATTTGAGATTTGTTGAGAATGGGTATTTCTTAAATCATAAATTTGCTTATGATAGTGATATTCAGGATGCAATGAAAACCATGTTTAGTACATACACTCACTCACTCACTCACTCACTCACTCACTCACTCACTCACTCACTCACACACACACACACACACACACACAGCCCGTAGCCTAGTAGGTAGAGCTCTCGTCTCACACACGAGGGGTCAGGGGTTCAATCCCCGGCCGGGCGGAGACAAATTGGGCTTGTCTCCTTTCATGTGTTAGCCTCAGTTCACATAGCTGTAAATAGGTACCTGGAATACGTGGACGACGTTGTGACGTCCCATCTGGGGTTGGCAAAAATGGTACAAGGCGAGATGGGTATCATATGGTTCACCTAAGCTGATGGCTACCTAAGCCTTCGGGCGAGACGGTACCGTCTATAGTGAGAATGGTACCATACAGATCCACCCTAAGCCTTCGTTTCCGATGTCGCCAATTGGCTAAATACAGACTACACACACATCCACAGCCATTCCAACAGTACATAAAACACTTAACATGCATTTCACGCAATACATTCCCAGTTAAGGAGGCGCGATAATAATGAGCTTAGCTCGCATTGCGTGGATTCCCCTTGACGAACAAGTAACTGAGTACTGAGAACTGAGTACTGAGTACACACACACACTCTGTAAATTTACTATATAAAGTGTAAAATCCTGTTAGACTCCATCACCAAAGATAATCGAATCTCCCCCTGCCTTTATTAACTACCAGCCCCCCAGATTCTGCAACAGTCACGATACTCATTTTCCCAACTATAAAACTTTGATTAACTCGCGGCAGGAGCACCATTAGATCGAAGACAGAAGCTCATTTTGGCAAGGGTTCCCGACGGCTACCGGATAAAGCGTACGAAGTGATGTAACCGTATGTCACCGCTGGAGTTTGCTGTCCTTTTGCTCACAAGTTGATTCGCTTACTTCGCCCGCATTTAGAGTCGAATCTTTCATATTTAACCTAGTCTATCCTTAGGTAAGTTTTTCCTAAGCTCAGGTAACCTATTTAAGGGGAGATATCCACTTGAGGGATTTTTTTCTGGACTCCTTTCTCCCTCGTGTTTAGCCCCATTGTTTTTCTAATTTTAAGACGTTTGCCCCATTATTTTGACGATTTTAAGAACTTTCAACCCATTTCTGTCAATTTTAAAACCTTTCGTGCCATTTAGATGTCAATTTTATCCTGGCGAGCGATAGCGAGCCTGTAATTTAAGAGGAACCGGCTTTCAGCCGGGACATTTTTCTACCGAAAAATTTACAAATTTATCTTGAAAGGGGCTCAAGGGGGTGTAATCTTAAGCTTGAAGGATATCTAGGGACTAAACTAAAGACCTCCCCTTAAAGCTATTGTGAAATAAGCCTATTTTAACTGTATTTGCAATCGAGTCTCATATTATTTTAACCAATCCTATCCTTGGGTAAATATTTACTAAGCTAAGGTAACCTATTCAAAACTATCGCACTATATGCCTATGTTTTGCCTGTTTTAGCCTATGCGTAACATATCCTAATCAGTTATATGCTATCCTTTGCATCTATAACATAAACTATACAAAAAGAGCGGCAAGCTTGTTTTCCTGTACTCTTTTCTACCCTAATCGACCCTATCCTAATTCAACTTCGACGAGATCATTTAAGGGGGGTGACCCGCTTTTTGTTATTTCTGTCCTTTTCTCTCTTTCCCTGGCTTGTATCCATTCGGCCCCATTCAGCCAACTATTATAAGACGTTTATCCCCATCTAGGTGTCGATTTCTTCCTGGCGAGCGATAGCGACCAGCATTATATGAAGAAATCCGGCTTCGCCGGAGAAATTTTTCTTTCGAAAAATGTACAAATTTAGCCTGCTGTCAAACAAAAATAAAAAATATGCTGGCTCGCTACCGCTCACCAGTAAAAAAATTACCTAAGTAATTTATAACGTTAGTTACTTCAAAATGTGTTAAGCAACATCTTAAGTTTGCCCGAACAAACATATGGGCGAACTAACGTGCATGTAGCAGTAACCCCACCCCGCGATACGATACTAATTTTCTCCATTACCCAGCTCTCGTTACCTCGCCCTAGGAACGCCATTATAGCTAAGAGACGGTCTTCCTCGCTTCCATAAACTTGCTCTCCTTCTATTACCGAATCTATCACTAGCGGTATAGTCACTGCCGTGAATCTCCTCTCTTTTTGTTTCATTTATCCTTTGAAATTCCACTTTCCCTAACCGCGAACTAACTATTTTATCCTAACATATAACAAACTTGTCTCACCCCTAATATAATCTAACCTAACTATCCCAACTTAGCCTAATATATAACCTAAACCATTCGATATTACTTTTCTCCAATACTCAGCTCTCGTAACCTCGCCCTAGGAACTCTATTATAAGCTAAGAGACGGTCTTCCTCGCTTCCATAAATTCGCTATCCTTCTATTACTGAATTTATCACTAGCGGTATAGTCGCTGCCGTAAATCGTATCATCCTTTTCCGTTCAACCCTGTAATTCGATGCCGTCATAATAAATAAACTTTAGCTAATATCCAGTGATCTTACTAAGCTTTTGGCAGTACTTCTAGGCATGATTTAATGGTTAACTTCTAAATTTCAACCCACTAATTCAACCGTTTAATAACAAATATTTCAGTCTAGTACATAGTTTAACGATATCCATGAAAAAGGCATCACAGTACTGAAAGGGTTAATTGAGAAACGGAAGCACTATTTCAGGAGGGTGTTCTTTTGGGGAGTTATGGACGGTACGGTTGCTGCCATAAATTCCCTCCCCTTCCTCATTACAGACTATAACAACAAGTATTAGTTGCTGCCATAGATTTGCTCTTCTTAACAATTGTTCACATAATCTCATACTTGGTTTGTAATATAAATGTTCGTCAACGCAACTGAACATAGATTACATTAATGTCAAGGGCGTTTTTCTTTTTTTCTTTTACTAAAAGAAAACTTAAGTTGAAATTCATGTGTACAATAATTGCTCCCGTGAATATGTCTTCATAAATAGAACATTTCAAGATCATGATGTAAAAGTATACCGGTATTGATACTTTCATGATATTGGCACTAACTAATCAGAATGGGTATATTCTCGTATATTGATTTTATACATAGTTTATAAGTATATCTTCGGATTCAATCAGGATAGCCAGCTTTTATGGGGAGGACCACAACTAACTGCCGGTAACTGTACGTATGGTCGCAGGCAATAATGGCCTCAGGTAATTTGGAAGCAATTTGAGGCCTACGTGCTCAACTAAAGGTATACTTGGGCCGCTGGAAGCCTGGTTCAGTAGTTGGGAGGGTTAGCTATGGACCGCTAATATCGCCCGTGACTCGCCGATCACAAACGGTCATTCCTTTGGAGTTTACGAAATTTGGAGATGATTAAGGAAGCCAGAGACTGGGGTAGAGATCCTGATTGGGTGGAGTTACACGGGAGCTTGTATGGCAACTTTATTCGGTAATTTAATTTGGCTACATTTTCGGAGCTGTTTATTATTTTACGTATCTAGGAGGCTGAATTCCTAGAATGCAGTACTTCAGAAGCTACCAATCTGAAAAAGAAGGAGAAGGAGGGTATATATATATATATATATATATATATATATATATATATGTATATGTATATATTATTCAAACAGTGCTGGCTATTGATTTTCATCCTCAGTCTGCCTGGTATTGATATTTATTACAGGATTCATACATTTCCATTATCTACACCCGTTATCAGTTTATTACTATAGGCAATTATGTCGACCTGCGATACTAATTTTGGCGGTATTACGATAAAAACCCTCTAAAGTTAGTTAATGGCTAGTAAAATTGCATCAAGAATGCGCCTCCATTCCAATGTAGATACCAAGCAGCAAAGGCTTAAAGCCAAGATAATTATTTCAAAGAATCCCTAATGCCTTTGTAATAAACTCCACATATAACCTGAAAGCTATGTAACTTATCCTATTAAAAATCTATGTGGATGATTCTACATAAACCAGAAAGGTATGCATCTGATGCCACGAAAAACCAATAAGCTTTATAAATCCATAGCAAAAACACTATAGCAATGCAACTGAAACTATATGCAATTTAGTCACTATAGCAAACCCAAACAGTTATACTGTTGCATATCGAACACACTACTACAAAGCAAAATATTGAAATAGTCTGTTATACTGATTTCACTCAAAACTATAACAGCTAAAGTAACATTTAAAACTATGCTTAACTGATCCCAAACAATGCCCAAAACTACCGAATGTGAAAGCTGTATCCGTGCCACTAATTCCAATCATAACCAAAACAACTGATGCAAAGAAAAACTGCTTAAGGGAGTCCTACTCGCTTTTTTTTTCTCTTTCTCTCTCTCTCTTTGGCGTGTATCCAATCGGCCCCATTCAGCCTACTGTTTTAAGACGTTTACCCCCATCCAGGTGTCAATATTTTCCTGGTGAGCTGTAGCGAGCCAGCATATATATATTTTTCTTTTGACAGCAAGCTAAATGTGTACATTTTTCGATAGAAAAATTTCTCCGGCGAAGCCGGATTTCGCCATACAATGCTGGCTCGCTATCGCTCGCCAGGAAGAAATCGACACCTGGATGGGGATAAACGTCTTAAAATAGTTGGCTGAATGGGGCCGAATGGATACAAGCCAGAGAAAGAGAGAAAAGGAGGTAAAACAAGCAGGTGATCCCCTTTAACCGATTCCAAGCAAAGCCAAAAATATAGTACCGCACGAAGGCACACAATCCGACTGATGACTTGACGTTGAGGGAAGAAATTAAGGCAACAAATTTCCTGTCACAGCTCATTATTATTATTTTTTAAGAAGAGTTACTGCTGAAGGTGAGGGATTTGTGGTCTGGTTTGTGGTATTCGAGGGGGCGGGATGTTGAGAGCGAGAGAGAGAGAGAGAGAGAGAGAGAGAGGGGGGGGGGGGGGGGGGGGGAAGCAGACAGGCACAGAGAGAGAAATGGTTTTCTTTGGTCGTGCGAACATTTCTTGGTTGTATTATGTCATCATATTGTATATTTATTTAGTTTATGTTAACAATAGTTGGAGAAATGTGGAAGGAAGATGGGGGGGGGGGGGGGCCCCGGGGGGCATACAGAGAACAAGTGTTTATATCAAATATAACGATATATGAAAATAATTGCATGTAGCCTAATAATTGCCCCGCTCGATTATCTCTCTCTCTCTCTCTCTCTCTCTCTCTCTCTCTCTCTCTCTCTCTCTCTCTCTCTCTCTCTCTCTCTGTTTGCTCGCACCCTTTAATTCAACATATTTCGGAATGTAGTTGATTTGCTTTAAAAAAAAAAGGAGTGTTTATAATTAATATTGGTTAGTTAATCTAAGGGTTCAAGTCGTGCGACCCTGCCAGAGTCATCAAGTTGCTTGATATTCTCAATTTCTTATATTATTTGAAGGTCTACTTTTTTATGGTTTAACTCGTTTACAAAGACTTGGAAGTGCATTCATTTTTGTTATGATATATTAATAATAATAATTAATAATCGTAAATAAATTGTTCTTTCCTTTCACTTAATTATTACGCTATTCAGTGTGCAGTTGGGTCTGAGTGCATGATTATATTGATATACTCTCTCTCTCTCTCTCTCTCTCTCTCTCTCTCTCTCTCTCTCTCTCTCTCTCTCTCTCTCTCTCTCTCTGATTTAGACAACGGCATTAATAACATAATTTCCAAATTCGCCGATGACACTAAAATAGGAAATGCAATAATATCAGAAAGCGATAGAAGTAGCCTGCAATCAGATTTAAACAAGATATCAGAGTGGTCAGAAAATTGGCAGATGCCCTTTAACGTAAACAAATGCCTGACACTGCAAATAGGCTCCCGAAACAACAAATACGAATACCATATGAATGGAGAAAAGATAAAGAGCGTATCACAGATAAAATACCTACGAGTGCTTATCAATGAAAATCTAAAATCTACAAGCCAATGCACCGCAGCATCTAACAAAGCAAATAGAAAAAGAAATTTTCATTGTCATAGTAAAGACATAGTTGTACCACTATATAAAAGTATTGTAAGGCCACATCTGGAGTATGCTGTGCAGTTTTGGTCTCCCTACTTAATAAAAGACATAGAGAAACTAGAATCCGTTCAGCGTAGAGCAACAAAGTTAATCCCTTCCCTTAGAAATAAACCATACAATGAGAGATTAAGAGAACTCGACCTGTTTTCGCTTAAGAAACGGAGAATAAGGGGACAGCTGATAGAGTGTTTTAAGATACTGAAAGGCTTTAGTAACGTAAATTCTAATAATCTATTTAAGATAGCCAAAGAAGGTTCCACAAGAGGAAACAAATTAAAACTAACAGGCAGGAAAGCGAACCTAGACATAACTAAACATTTCTTCACCCACAGTAATATTAATGAGTAGAATACGCTCCCTAATGAAGTTATTGACAGTGACTCGATATACACATTAAAAAAAGGTTAGACACATATCACAGAAAAGTTGGTCTGCAGTAGAAGCTGATCACTGATAAGAGAACCTGGCAGAAATGAAAACGTTTTCAGTTGAAGAGAGCAGAACAAAAAGAAAAAAATATGTGTGTGTGTATATGTATGTATATATGTATATATATATATATATATGTAATATGTGTATATGTATATATATGTGCATATATGTATATAAATAATAATACAAAAAAAAAAAGTGAAGGTGTGCATGCCTTTTCCTTTCCATTTCTAACTATACTATAAATTCCTTCAGGCGATTTCCAAGCCCTGCAAGGTTATTCACTTCTAACTATTTTCATGTACGGCCAATTGCTGGAGGGAGTGGAGGGTGGGGAGAGAGCCTTCATCTTTGCTATCCTTTCCTTTCACTTTCTCTTTGGGTTGCTATCTATTAGGATTAAGTCCTGGTCACCTCGCAGGGATCGTAAGATCTGTGTGGCCAGTGTCTCTCTCTCTCTCTCTCTCTCTCTCTCTCTCTCTCTCTCTCTCTCTCTCTCTCTCTCTCTCTCTCACACTTTTTCTACAATTTCACGTCTATTTGATACAGCTTCATCTCTCTCGTACCTCCCATCCATCAGACACACGGAGCGCAAAATATCCCTCAAAGGACATTGCTATTGCGCTTGGAGGGTAATTTTACACTAATCTAACCTTCTAATGGTCCTGTGTTGAAATCACGGGCGCTAAAAAGAGCTCTCGGCAGGTGCTGGCGGTGAGGTATTGGCGGTAAAATTGTAAGATAGTAGCGTTTGTTGTGTGCATTGGGCTTTAAAAGAAAATAATAACATTAAAAAAACAAGCTTCCATGTTTGTAAATGGTCAGAATGCTGCGTTTTCTTACAGTTTGTGAAAGAATATATTGGTTGTTTTTCTTCGTAATTTGTATCATAAGACCGTTTGGTGCGTGAGTCGTGGTAAAAAAAAAAAAAAAAAAAAATTGGTTGTTTGTTTCGTAAATGATCACTTGGGTGCGTTTTTTTTTATTAGTTTGTCATTGTTTTTCTAAGAGCAAAATAATAACTCATTGTACATGCATGAGTTATGTAAAAACCTTTATATGATTATTTTATTCGTATTTGGTCAAATGGGTGTGTGATATTGGAATATGTAAATTAGTTGGTTTTGTTCCTAAATGTTAAATAAGTATCCCTTGCTTTTTGAGTTTTGTAGAATGTTGTGTGGATGTTTTGTTCCTTCCTAAGCTCAAATGGAATGATTTATATAAATGTAATTAACTTAAGTGAGCCCACCTCGCTTCTTTTCTCTTGCCCTCCCTCTCTCTTTGGCTTGTATCCATTGTGCCCCATTCAGCCTACTGTTTTAAGACGTTTACCCCCATCCAGGTGTCAACATTTTCCTGGTGAGCGGTAGCGAACCAGCATATGTATATTTTTGTTTTGAGAGCAAGCTAATTTGTACATTTTTCGATAGAAAAATGTCTTCGGCGAAGCCGGATTCCTCCATACAATGCTAGCCCGCTGTCGCTCGTCAGGAAGCTATCAACACCTGGATGGGCATAAACGTCTTAAAACAGTAGGCTGAATGGGGCCGAATGGATACAAGCCAGAAAAAGAGAAAGATAAAAAAAGCAGGTGACCCCCCTTAACTAAAGGTAACTGTACTAATGTATTATTATGTATAGGCCACTCCCTCAATAGACATGCGGGTTATCACTTTAGTATAATTCTCTGTTAATATATACGTGTTTGTATACATGAAACATACTGTAGTTAGAATATTAGTTGAGGAATGTATGTTTCATTTAACGAAGAGTCGATACTACTAATTAAGTGAGTATACATGATATATATCCATGATGACCTTTACTGTTAATATAATGTAATTCAAGATAAGTTACTATCTGACGAGACTTCTTATCAATAAAACAAATAATATACATAAATGAACCAAAAGATAAATAATAGTAACAACAATTACGTCAACATTTCATTATGCTTACCTTTTTAATATCAATTTTATTAAGTCATTCATGGTGCGTAAAATCTGTTATAGTAAATATTCAGACAGTCTGAATATTTACGATAATTCTGAATCAGACTTACTCACTGGTTCAGTTTTCTCTATTGAGCAACATTTCATGTATCGTCATGCTTTATTTAATTCATAAATGATGTGATGACAGCGTTGTTTTTATCATTTAACTCTTAACGCTTGAGTGTGCTTGCATCACTACTCCCTGTTCTTGTGGATTATACTACAGATCCTGTAGTAACAGAGATCGGCCAATCTCCGCCATCTTGGTGCCACTGGTGATATGTGCCTCTCTTTGCACTCAAATATATTCAGAACCATTGTCAACATTCGGCAATAATGGTACAGAACTGATTACTTGTCCCTTGAATCTAACTTTTATATGAGCAGAATTATAATATCATCCTGTTCTTCGATAATTAAGGCACCAAAATGGCGTCTAAGGAAAAAGATGGTCTCTCTCATATTACAGGATCTCTAGATTACACTTAGGGCCAAAATTATGTGGTATTTCCTGAGATTATTACCATTATTGATAGTGGGATAATTTTGAAGCTGTCGGGTGCTTGCATATTATGTTTTCCTGATGCTGTGGTGCACTTGGTTAATTCTAGAGGAGGGGTAAGTTTTGTTTTGTTAGCGTAGTTCATAAGTGACGTAAAAGTAATAGATTGTGTTTTTATAATGTTGTAGTTTGGTTGGTTGATTCTGTATGTGAGGTGATCTTGTATGTTTGGTAGTGTAGTTCATAAGTGACGTAAACGTTATAGATTGTGTTTTCCTCCCATAAGCTGGGTGTGCTCAACCGCCTCAAGGGGTTCTTTACCCCTGCGCAGCTTCTGGCTCTGTACAGAGGCACAGTGCGTCCTTGTATCGAGTATTGTTCACATGTGTGGGGAGGATCCTCTCCTACCCCACTTCTAGACAAAGTAGAAAGGAAAGCCTTTCGTATCATTAACTCCCGTCCACTCACCAACTCTCTGCAATCTCTCTCTCTCTTCGCCGGAATGTTGCATCTCTCGCTATTCTATCGCTACTACAATAATCAGTGTTCCTCAGAGCTCTCCCAGTGTATACCACCTCCTCTATGAAGGGTACGTCTTGCAACACAATCCCACCCCTACTCTGTGCAACTCTCCAACCCAAGAGTGAAACGCTATTCTCAGTCTTTCTTCTATTCAACTGCTGAGCTCTGGAACTCTCTCCCAGAATCAGTATTTCCCTCTTCCTATGACTTATTTAAACTCCGTGTGTCCAGGCATTTTGGCTCGAACGTCCCTTGATTGTGGCCCTGTCACTCTTTCAATTCTGGGGGAGGCACTCGCTACAGGCAGTTCTGCCTTTTGTCTCCCTCACTCACATAGGAACCCCCCCCACACACACACTACACGCGCGCGCACACACACAACCAAAAGTGCGACTCGGTGAAGTATTCCAAGACATCACTTCCTTTGTGTCTAATACCGTTTCGATGTAATAAAGAAATATTGCATTGAACATCTGATATACAGCCTGTCCAGAGGGAGTTACAAACGCGCTATAATAGACAAAAGTAATATTCTACTTGGCACTAAAGGGGGAAGGGTCTCTTTTTTTGGTCGATTATTTCACTTGTGTATTATTTGTTTAATTTCCTTCCTGCACCTCCATCAAATTTAAAAAGCATCCCCAATATCCCCCTTCTATATATATTTGTACATTTGTCGGTAGAAAAATGTCAAGGCTGAAGGCCGGTCACTCCGTAAGTACAGGATGGCTATCGCTCGGCAGAAAAAATAAATCTACACCTAAATCACACGAAAAGTATTAATATTGACAAAGAAATCGGGCGAAAGGTCATAGAATTACCAAACGTCTTAAAATCTAAACACTAATGGGACTAAGCATGAAGGAGAAGGGGACTCAGAAAAAATACCCCCCCCCCTTAAACGGCCGAATGCTAAGCCATAATTTCGCGAGGAAAATATGTCTTATCATTCATAGTCGCTATATTCACTACGCTGGATGAATTCGCTATTTTAGACAGATTTATGATGTCGGTATTCAGTTAGGCTTTCATGCTCCGTTTTACGTCTTCGTGAGGACTTATTTAATGTGTACTAATGTCTTATTATTATTGTTCAATTTTAAGGGGGGTCACCGTTTTTTTTTTTTTTTTATCTTTCTCTCCTTTGCTCTCTTTCCCTGGCTTGTATCCATTCGGCCCCATTCAGCCAACTGATTTAAGACGTTTATCCCCATCCAGGTGTCGATTTCTTCCTGGCGAGCGACAGCGAGCCAGCATTGTATAAAAAAATGGAGACATTTTTCTATCGAAAAATGTACAAATTTAGCTTGCTGTCGAAACAAAAAAAAATATATGCTGGCTCGCTACCGCTCGCCAGGAAAATATTGACACTTGGATAGGGGTAAACGTCTTAAAACAGTAGGCTGAATGGGGCCGAATGGATACAAGCCAAAGAGAGAGGGAGAGAAAGAGAAAAAAAGCGAGGTGGGCTCCTTAAAGTTCATCACATTGAATATTAGGTTATCCTTGTTCTTGTATATTGAAGTTGACGAGAACAGAACAGGGCATTATGCTTTTTGTCCTTTTTGTAGCAAATATATTGAGTAATGTTAAAATTTTCCAGAATGTTCAAATAAGCCATGCTCTCATTGTTCGAATATTATTTGTTGTCATAATTTTTGCCACGTTCAGTCGGTAAATTATGCCAGTCAAGCTCTGGTAATGGTGTGGATTATATGTATTATTTTTTGTAATAAGCAATGCAGTCAGTGTACAATATATACTACTTATCTTTGGTATATACAGTTTTGTCAGTCAAGTTCTCATATACCATGTTATTTAAATATTCTAATATGACTCCACTCAAGATTTCTTCAGAACAGATTAGTTGAGCATATTAATGTTCCAGGTAAATGATCGAAGTCAATCTTTTCTCTGCCTCTATTTAATTATGTAGTTTGCTTGTATCCTTTACGTTAACACACACGAGTTAATTCAGACAGCTAGTCTATAAAATAAGTAACTTGGGTTTGCCTGAGGAACTGCTTGAATACAGTCCTATCTTAAATTTTATCATTGTATTCTGATATACTCTCGACGTAATTTCTATATTCAGGAAAGCCATCTTGCAGTGAAGAGATCATGAATTAGAGTAGATGAGAAAAAAAAATAGTAATTTATTGGTATATAATATAATTCAGCCTATCGTTTATTCATGCTAACTAGTAATTAAACAGTGATATTGCCGAGTAAGATATATTTTACATGTCAATCTATCGTTTGCCTCGAAGTTTAGTGTATACCTGCTATCGTATAATTAAGGTATGTAGTGAATGAGTAAGTTATAATTCCCGGGTCTATAATGGGAGTCTAGCTCTCGTCTGCCTTGCTATAATAAATATGTGAGAACATAACATCCTTTTGGTAACATAATTTTCAAGTCTGTAGAGAAGGTGGCATCAACACTACTTCTTACTTTTCAGGATCATTACGGTGGCTTTGAGGATTTAATTTCAACATTCTTCACCTGACCTAACTTGTTATAATCAGTCCTATGACCTACTCTATCCTCATCTAAGGTAACCTCACCTAGCCCATCTGTACCTTTATCTAACCTAATGTAACCTAATGTTAATTTATTAATTTAACCTAATATTTTCTAACATAACACAACCTCATCCTACGGGACTTAATCGAATCTAATTTTGTATGTCCCATGTAAGTACTTTTCTATTCTCACTATTTTCACCGTGATTTTTTATTTTTTATTTTTTTCCTCCAGACGCCGTAATTCCCGAGAAAGGGTGGCCATGAATATTAGGCGATGTCACTAATCACTAGGTCAAGTTGGTCGGGCTTGCCATCTACCAATATAATTTTGACAGTGCGGGCTCGACCCGCCGACTCTTTGATCAGCAGCCGACCCACTACTGACTATGCCACTATTATTCTTTGGTATATACAGTTTTCTCAGTTAAGTTCGTAAACTCACTTCACTTCTCCTAACTTACGATTGACCTAAATTAGCTATCTTTCTATATACTGGACAATCGTTATACTTAACCCAACTAACCTATCCTTAACTGACCATTCTGTTTTTTTCTAAAACCGTTAGTTACCATTACAGCTATCCTAGCCTGAACTGATCAAACCTACCCTAAATAAGTTCACCTAGGTAGATTATGAATAAACTAGAAGTCCAAGGCTACAACGAGCTTGATGATACTTGAATTATCAGATATCAAAGTCCCACAGCAACTTGGGGAACTTAAGCCCCGGGCGTTCTCCGGTAACGTCCCCCTGACAAATGATGATTGAATCCACAGCCGTGGCCATTATCAGGAGGCAACCGGGCCATCCAGTCACGTGGGCCCACAACCGCATTTCACGCATGCGCACACACCTGGCGCTGCGCTCACTATACTGGCTGCTGGGGACACGCACGTTCGCACTTACATACACAATACACTCTGGTGCTCTTTCTCACACACATACACATGCATGAAGACTGACTGATACACTACTGTATATACAGTCTTGTTCATAATACACACACGAGCATCCACACGACACTCACATACTTGCCTGCGCACGGTACACTATGTATATTGTACAGTCATATTCAAAAGTGATTATCAACTCCTAGCACTTGCCTTACCCTTGCCCCTTAGGGAGTTGAAACCTGCAGAATGGGGACTATACTATAACCATGTAATGCAAGCGGAGTGGATTAATTACTATAGTCGGTAAATGTGTACGTGTATCAAAATATATTTACAACATGACATGGGTTAGATACTTTGCATGTCAATATGTTCATGCTTATTGCTGAATGTGGGGTTGCTAAGGCATGAACTTGGGACACATGCTATAAACAGCTAGGAAATAGATGTGAATATGTACAGCCCGTTCGTCTTGGCCCTTATTTAATTACAGAGATTAAGAGTCAAGATTTCTGGCCTAACTATAATGAATAAACTATAGTAAGAAAGATACATAGAGTGGAAGGGCTTATAACCCCTTCAGCAGTATGACGCCTTTGTACCTTTGATTCTGGCTAACAATAGACGATGGTATGCAGTTTAAGAAGGACCTATGTTATTCAGAGGGTTTACTGAGATCATATTTACTCCTTTGAGTCCTAGAGGTAGATTATATGTGTTAAAGAAAATCGTCTAATTGTACCCAGAATATGATAAAAATTAAGGCATCGAGTTGAAGGGGTTAAGGGGGTACTACTCGCTTTTTATGGACCCCTTCTCCCTCATGTTTAGCATATTAGTTTTTGAGGTTTTAAGATGTTCGTGCCGTTAGTTTGTCGATTTTAAGACCATTCGCCCAATTTCGTCTTCAATGTTAAGACCTTTCGTGCCATTTAGGTGTCGATTTTTTCCTGGCGAGTGATAGCGAGCCTGTAATTTTAGAAGGAAACGGCCTTCGGCCGGGAAATTTTTCTACCGAAAAATGTACACATTTATCTTGAAAGGGGGTCTAGGGGGTGCTATTTTAAGCTTGATGGAGATCTAGCGAGGAAACTCAAAAATCA
>CM064493.1:26696270-26707003 GCA_032716605.1 Paralithodes platypus
CCCCAACCTCTCATACCCCCCCCCAAAAAAAAAAAAAAAAAAAAAAAAAAAAAAAAAAAAAAACTACCATTTGGGAAGTCAGCCAAATTATATGGGGGGGGGGGGATTTTACTCTAGCACTTTTTGTGTTACAGAGGTTAAGGGTTATAATTTGTTGGCCTACTTTTAATGAATGGACTATAGTTTTGCCGTATTCCTTGCCAGTCCATATGGTACGTTAGTTGTTGTAATTGCAACGAGAGTACTGTAATAGAGGTCCAGTACTTTTCAGTGCAGTTACAAAAATTGTACTCGTATTGATTGTCTAGGAGTGCGGTAAAACTATAGTACTTACCACGACAGCGGTGGGGTTTGTCTAGGAATACAGGCATAAAATAGTAGATTACATTAAGGTTACGTGAGGTAAGGTTAAATTACGGTTAGGTTAAACAATGGGGATGGTTATACGGTTTGTTCAGGTTAGGGTAAAACTACATTGAATAGTCCTAAGCTGAAAATAAGGTTGATTTGTTAAATTTGGTTAAAGTTAAAAGTAGGTTACGGTAAGACTATGTTAGATGTTTGATTAGGTTAGATAGATTACATTTGATTTGGTTATCTTGTAATGGTTAGTCTAGATTCGGTCAGATCAGGCTAGGATATAGTAAGTTAGATAAAGTTAGGCAAAGGTATTGTCCATTCACTATAATTAGGCTAGAAGTCTTTACCCCTAACCCCGTGTACCTTGAAAAGGGCTGGAACAAATGGGTTGTAAATGTACACTCATATATCCTGGTCTAATTTTCCCAAATGTTGGACAATTTAGCTTGATTGTTCAAGTCCTTTTTGAGCTATACGAGGTTAGCCGCCATGATTTCTGACCTATTTATAAATAATAGAGTATAGGCCAGGTTAGATTATTTGATTAGCTTAAGTTAGGTGCGTGGTTGAATGGACTGATTGTGAACAAAGTTATTGATGGCGAAACGACTTGAATACGAAGCGACTATAATTCGACTGTCGTGTTATGCAGAGTTCAACACCACTCTAGGAATCTGCAGGAAGTGTAGTACACTACGTAACTGATATTTAAATCCAGGCGTTGAAGTGTTACATCGTGTGTGTGTGTGTGTGTGTGAAGCTATTGAATATCTTGGCGTAATTTTCATGTTTTTCTTATTAACATTGGGCGATTTTACTTTGCTTAAGAAGTATTTATCGACAATAATGGCTATGAATGATATAAATTATGCCTTAAACTCCCATAGACCCTTTTTAAGTTTAATGAAATTATCTAGTAATAGCCAGAATATTATTAAAACATTCATTTTGTTACTTTACTGACGTGTTTATATATATTTTATTTTGTTATTTTTTGAACTTAAGAATAACTTCGTACACTTGGCGATTTTTGTTTTGTTTTAGACTTCAACCATAACTTATTTTGCACATTCCGCCTCGCCAGCTCATCTAAGTGATACGATTTCAACCATCCTGGTACTATTGTGGAACCTTTCTAATGACAAATCTAAGGATAACGTCGGACAGGTTGGGAGAGAGGTATCCTGACCCCGTAATAGAACCCACTCACTCCAGGTATGTTTTGGAAGAGTTGAGCGCCGTATCCAGTATCCACTGAACCATGAGCGAATATAAGGGAAGCAACCTTAGATCTTATTGAAGAACCAGGTTATAGTCTCGTAGAGGACTATGCCTTCGTACACGTAGCAAGTTATTTAGACTTTAACCATTACTATTGTATCACTTAGCCGAGCTGGGGGGGGGGGGGGATGTTAAATAGTCACCATTAAGAATAACTACAGTTTTTGAAATGATAACTTTATTTCAATGAACTGATTCAGAACAGGAAAGACCTGTCGTAGTCAAGAAGTTGACGGTTATATATATTTAATGATATGTTTATTATAATGTATTTATTTAATTATGTATGTGTGTAGTTATTCATATATAGCTGATACCACCTTCTTACTGTTTTTACCCACCCTGTTTCCGCTTCCATTTCCTCTTTCTAATGCATCCCAAATTATTCCATCAGTACATCGTATTACTGCTAATGTCCTTCTTCACTTCCTTTCTTTAGCAATTGTTTTATGTTTCGCTTATCATACAGTTCATCTTTGTTTCTTCGTAATGTCCTGTTCTTAGATAAAATTCAATTCAATTTGTAAAATGTATTGACACGAACATATTTATATTAAACCTTTGAAGATTATTACACATTTTAATAATAATAATAATAATCTTCTGGTTACTTATATAGCGCCCGTATCTCCTCCTTCGAGGATTCACAAGCGCTTGGCTTTCTTTAGTCTACCAGAGACCATTACCCATCCCCTTGCTCATGGGGAGATGGTAACCGCCGGCTGTATCCCAGAAAAACTTTTCAATCTGAGCGGGGATTGAACGCGAGACCTTCAAGATGGGAATCAGGCACGCTATCAACTGAGCCAGCCGGACGGCTGGCTATTTGACTATTTGACTATTTTGACTATTCTTTCTATCATTAGACGATTTTATCCATTTTAGGAACGATCTGTGGAAGTTATTAGGGTAAAGATTATCTCAATTAACCCTCTGACTGAATAACTGAATAAAATAGTCTAATAATAGCCAGAAAAGTAAACAGAAAATAAATGCGCAATCTGATCTTGAAAGGGTTATATAGTATTTATGCACAAATAAATAATTACTATTTAATCCATGACACTTAAAGCAAAGCTTAAAATGTTAGCTATTATGTTCCCTTCCTTTGTCCTTTCACGTATATTCCTCTTATCTTGACTAATACTGTAATACATGATGTTCGAAAATGGATATTAATCGTGATAGTGTACTCAATCTTTAACTGTGTTGGTGGTGTAATGGTTTAGGTGCTTATGTTCTGGGTGTGGTGTCCCGAGTTCGAATCCCGGGAGGACCATATGCTTTCATTAGTTTATTCAAGTACATTGGGGTTTGTAATTGATGATTAATGCTAAGAACGGGGTGTTACTTATATCTCACCTTTATCCATTGACGTGTATGCTTATCATCATGACTAATACATGATATATATCTCTCACCTTTCCTCCTCGTACTCTCTCTCTCTCTCTCTCTCCTGTGTACGTGTGTGTGTGTATGTCTGTGTGCGTGCGTGTATGTGTGTGTGTGTGTTTGTGTGTATGTATGAGTGTTTATGTGTGTGTGCGCCTTTTTATTACCCTGGCAGCATAAAATAGTAGATACGTGATGAGCTCGAGCATGAAGTGGCTCCATCAAGACTGTGGGGAAAGGGAAGGGGGTCTGGCCTATTATTTCTGCCAAAACTTAACAGCTCTGCAAATGAGAGACGCCTCACTCACTCTTTATGGGGGTTTATTCTGCCAACTGTGTTTTATTGAACGCTATATTGTATACATCAATATGTATTATGTATGGGTGAATGCTTGAATGGAAAAAAATACCCATATGACAGAAAACGAACTTATTGTTGTAACTACGACAACTGACTCGAAATTCGTGTCTTTACAACAATAAACAAGTTTTCTTTTCTTTTTTGGATAGTTTTCTACTGTATTTTATGTCTTATATGGTGTTTATACTTTTTTTTTATCGATACTTAACCCTGTCTGACATATGACGCGATTTTGACCCTATTAGGGATACTTTAAAGCCTTTGTTACCATCAGGGGTATTTAGAAACCTTTAGTTTAGCTACTTCAACCTCTGCAGTTGTCTTTGAGTTAGCTGTAGGCAGAAAACTAATTTTGGAGAGGTAATTATAAGAGTGAGAGAACTCTATTTCTTATTGCTAATCTGGCAACCTCTGCGTCATATGAGCGTGAAAGGGTTAACTGATCACGAAAACAATCATAACATAATAATGCGGGACTATATACACGTTCAGAATTAGCAAATTTCACCTGCATTGTTGGGCCATTCATGGGCCAGATCCCGAAATCACAAAATTGATCACATCTAAGGGGGTCAAAGGTTCAGCATAGGGTAAGCTTCAATACACGGCTATTAGGTGATATGGAAACTCGATGGCCAGGGTTATCATATCGAAATAACCTCTCCAAAATCACAAGAAAATTGTTTTGCAGAGTATAATTGTTGATAAATGCCCTCTATCATGAAACCGATATTAATGCTACCCGATGGACTATACAGTATACTGTATATCGGGGTAACAAATATTCGGGTTTTGTTACTTTTGGCATTGTGCTTCCCCAGTTCTAAATGTAATTGTATTTACATTACTAACCGCACATGTTCCGTTCCTCATTATCCCAGTAAAATCGTACCCACCTCCCCAACCTCACTCCACCTCCTTACCTTCCTGGAGGTGAAGGGAGGGAGGGTGCACGGTTGGGGAGGGGGTTAGAGCATTACTGGGATTTTGAGGAACGTAATATGTGCGATAAACTGTACATATGTATGAGATCGACTGGAAGGCAACATACCACACCTCAACCTCACCTTCATCCA
The DNA here is from genome assembly GCA_032716605.1 of Paralithodes platypus. Lineage (NCBI taxonomy): Eukaryota > Metazoa > Arthropoda > Malacostraca > Decapoda > Lithodidae > Paralithodes > Paralithodes platypus. The sequence continues at coordinate 26,700,741 of CM064493.1, forward strand.
TTTATGGCGATTAGTTTCATTGATAAAAGAAAAGTTGTGGGGTAGCTAATGCCGTCTTCCAGTTGGTTTCAAACATACGTTTACATTATAGATATATTAAAATTTAGAGTAGTTCATGCCAAAAGCAATATAAATCCCTTGGTTGTATGGTACAATTATTTACATTAATTCTGATGGTTCAAGGTTAGAAAGTTCCCCGTTAAGATGGCAAAATCTGACTGTCACCAATTTAGATCATCTCTCTAATTATCATGAACATGTATTAAAAGTGTTTAATAGTCCCTTCATTGGTTACAACATTGTTCTTTGTTAACTTACTAGTATACAATACGCTGGGTACTGTTAGAAGGGTCGTGTTACCCTTCGATAAACTGCTCTGCTCATAGTTGGAGGACTTCCTAGCCACGTTTAGTAGCTATAATTATCCCACAGGTCAATAATTCTAATGTTAGTAGGCTAGTTTTAAGGGGAGACAGATCGTTTTCCTGACCCCCTTCTCCCTAATGTTTAGCCCCACTAGTTTTGAGATTTAAAGACGTTGGTTCCATTAGTTTGGAGATTTTATGACCTTTCACCCCATTTCTTTGTCAATATTAGGACCCTTCGTGCCATTTAGGTGTCGATTTTTTCCTGGCGAGCGATAGCGAGCCTGTAATTTTAGGAGGAATCTGCCTTTGGCCGGGACATTTTTCTACCGAAAAATGTACAAATCTATCTTGAAGGGGGGTCTAGGGGGTGTTTTTCTAAGCTTGATGGAGGTCTAGGGAGGAAACTACAAAAAATATATGAATAAATTAATTAATAGACCAAACAAACAGCCACTGTCCCCTTAACTAGCAAAGGTGATAACATAAGGACAATCGTGTTGATGAAGGCAATGTATCTGTCTGTGTCGTAACTACTTTCACGTCCACGCCCGCTGCACTTTTCATTAAGGGTGAGATAATTGGATGGGAAGTTGACAACCTTCGCCGCTTTGTGTTACGAGAAGTTGTTTACTCACAAGTAGGGGCATTATATATATCCCACGTTGTCACACACACAAACACACTCATTCTCTTGCAGGAAGATGAGTATATGCATGTTTTGTCCACTCTAATAATTATGGGTCTAAATTTGGTATGAATGGGGTAATTAAAGTGTCCATAATAATTTACCCTTAATTTATGTATTGGTTACTCTCTCTCTCTCTCTCTCTCTCTCTCTCTCTCTCTCTCTCTCTCTCTCTCTCTCTCTCTCTCTCTCTCCAAAAAAAAAACCACACGTCTATATAGTTGTACGAACGGCCATGCAGGTTGCATAGATAATGAATGGTTTAATATTATTCTAAATAATACACAAAATAACGGAAAGAACAAATATGAAATAGTATTACAACTACCGGTAAATAGTATTACAACTACCGGTAAATAGTATTACAACTACCGGTAAATAGTATTAAAACTACCGGTAAATAGTATTACAACTACCGGTAAATAGTGTTGCAACTACCGGTAAATACTATTACAACTACCGGTAAATAGTATTACAACTACCGGTAAATAGTATTACAACTACCGGTAAATAGTATTACAACTACCGGTAAATAGTATTACAACTACCGGTAAATAGTATTAAAACTACCGGTAAATAGTATTACAACTACCGGTAAATAGTGTTGCAACTACCGGTAAATAGTATTACAACTACCGGTTAATAGTATTACAACTACCGGTAAATAGTATTACAACTACCGGTAAATAGTATTACAACTACCGGTAAATAGTATTACAACTACCGGTAAATAGTGTTGCAACTACCGGTAAATAGTATTACAACTACCGGTAAATAGTATTACAACTACCGGTAAATAGTGTTACAACTACCGGTAAATAGTATTACAACTACCGGTAAATAGTATTACAACTACCGGTAAATAGTGTTGCAACTACCGGTAAATAGTATTACAACTACCGGTAAATAGTATTACAACTACCGGTAAATGGTGATACAACTACCGGTAAATAGTATTACAACTACCGGTAAATAGTATTACAACTACCGGTATATAGTGTTACAACTACCGGTAAATAGTATTACAACTACCGGTAAATAGTATTACAACTACCGGTAAATAGTGTTACAACTACCGGTAAATAGTATTACAACTACCGGTAAATAGTGTTATAACTACCGGTAAATAGTATTACAACTACCGGTAAATAGTATTACAACTACCGGTAAATAGTATTACGACTACCGGTAAATAGTGTTATAAATATTTTGGTTAATGATCCTTTTTACAGGGAGTATTCAATATCTTGGTGAATGTGGTGTCTTTTACGGGGAGCGAATATCGGAATGACATTAAGCCCGTTATGTAAAGGTCTGGTTGTTTTCACCGTGCGTTAGGTAAATGTACACCGGTATTATCACAGTGGGTGTTCGCTATTACAAGATTAGCATAATAAGTACGATTACAGTTATATGATAATGGTTTAAACCCGTTAATGATGACCTGTGATGTAAATCTTTGTGGCGCAACAGTATTTAAGGGTAAGCTTGATTGATTGTCTCACCGTTCATACATTCAGGTCGTGTCATGTTATGTCACTCACATTAAATGTATGTTTAGTAGTTAATGTGATTATACGTAGGATAGAATCTAGCAGAATATTGAATTATCATTTCATAATTAATGAGTTGCCTCAACGTTTTAATAGTTTGGATTTTGGAAATGTGATTACCAAAATCTACTTGATTAGAATATAAAACAAATCTCAAAGGGAATGTTTTGCCAGTTTTGTAGGTTACTGCCCTGGAACTAATGTCCGTGGCAGGATTAGGAAGTTAGTAGAGGACAGATGGGTTAGTAACTGAGGGGGGGATAAAATAAAGTTATTCATTTACAAACGCAGTCAGTCGCGGGTTTAATGAGAGATATTTGTCTAGGCGGAGTTTAAATGAATCAACGGTGATGCAGTCTATAACGTTTCGGGGAAGCCCATTCCACAAGTTGACAACTCGATTGAAGAAGAAATTCTTAGATTCGTGCGAGTTAAAAGATTTACCAATAATTTTGCAACCGTTTCCCCGCGTGTAATTAGATTGGTCGATAGTGAAGTACTTACTACAGTTCATATTGTCGATGCCTTTGATGATTTTGAACACTTGAATTAAGTCACCTTCTTAATCTGCGCTGGGTTAAAGGAAAATAGATTTAATTCTCTAAGACGCTCTTCGTATGGTTTGTTCTAGGCTAGTTATCATTTTGGTAACTCTACGTTGAACTAGTTCTAGCTTGTTTATATCTTTTTGGTAATAAGGGCACCAGGATTGAACTCAGTATTCCAGAAGAGGGCGGACTAAGGAATTGTAAAGGGTTAGGATAACTTCTTTGGATTTATGCTCAAAAGACCTGCCTATAAAGCCAATTATTTTGTTTGCCTTCTTAACAACTTCTGAACATTGTTGACTCGGTTTTAGGTTACTCGATATTGTTACTACCAGATCGGTTTCTCTGTTTACATTCTTAAGCTGAGTGCCATTCATCGAAGTTTGCTTTCTAATTTAGGTATCCGCATGTAGTACTTTACATTTATCCGCATTGAAACTCATTTGCAAAATTTGGGCCCAACATGACAATTTATCTAGATTGTGTTGCATATCGTCAACTTGTTCTTTTGAGAGTACGCTATTTGCAATTTTTGTATCGTCAGCAAATTTTGAGATTGTACAGGTGAGACCCTCATCTATGTCGTTGATGTAAATTAGAAAGAGAATTGGTCCTAGTACCGATCCCTGGGGTACCCCGTACTACATTGGTCCATTTAGATGCCTTACCGTTTATGACTACCCTTTGCTTTCTGTTGCTGAGCCAATTTCTATCCATTTCAACACACCGTCTTGTATTCCATGCGCTTTTAGTTTTAGCAGTAAACGTTTTGTGGGGAACTTGTCAAAGGCCTTTTGAAAATCAAGGTATATAATATCTACAGCTTTACTCTCATCGTAGAGGTTGAGGATATCGTGGAAGAAGTCTAAGAGGTTTGTTAAACAGGAACGTTTTTTACGAAAGCCGTGTTGAGTATCTTTAAGTATGTTATTTTCCTCTAAGTGATTTACGAGTCTGTCTCGTATGACCGTTTCTAGCATTTACAAACAACTGAGGTTAAGCTAATTGGACGATAGTTACTGGGTAGGGATTTGCTGCCTTTTTTGAATATCGGTGTTACGTTGGCTAGCTTACACTGATCAGGCATAGTTCCAGACTGCAAGGATTTATTGAATAGTAATGTCAGTGGTTTGGAGAGCTCATCCTTAGCTTCCTTTAGAACTCTAGGCGAGATTGTATCAGGTCCTGGCGTTTTATTTACCTTGAGTTATATCTAAACAATTCAATACTTCTCTCTCTGTAACGGTGATATTGCTTAGAACATCTGAATTATCAATCTGAATCGGCGATGGTGTAGGGATATCACTGAGGTCTTCTGTTGTAAAAACTGATGCAAAGAAGGTATTGAGGGCATTACTCATTTGTACTTCGTCTTTGGTGTATTCTCCATTTTCATCGACTAAAGGTCCAAACAGTTGAAGTAACTACTTTTTTCTTTCTGATATAACTATAGAATTCTTTCGGGTTTGTTTTACTTTGATTCGCAATATGTAACTCTAAGGTCTTTTTACTCTGATTAATTACTTTTTGGCTTTGCGTCGTAGCTCTACAAATTTCACCCGTTCTTCGTCATTTTGTGAGGATTTTAATCTATCATTAGCAAATTTTTTAGCAAGCAGGCAGTTTGAAATATCTTTATTCCACCATTTGGGCTTATTATTATGGCCTGGACGCCGTATTTTCGATGGTAGGCAGTCTTGCACTGCTTTTAGGTAAGTGGTTTCGAATAACTTCCAAGATGTATTTATGTCGTTATTGTTAATTAAAACCTCCCCTCAGTTTCTTTAAACATAGCTCTAAAGTTATGGAAAGTTTGCTTTCTTGAAATTAGGGACTTTTTCGATGCTTACTATTTGGTTCGTTACTAGTAAACTTTAAAGTGAAAGTTATCGTACGATGGATCGCTGTTTGTACCTGAATTCATCACAAACATTCAAATTCTCTATCAATTCTTCTTTTGTTGCAAGCTACAATGTCCAAGAACGTTTATTACCCACGGGTCGGCGATTCGAAACCAAATTTGATTAAAGCGAACTCTCTTGCAAGTTCGTATACAAGTCATGTCCGGAGTGTGAAGTAAGAGTATCGCCCCACTTGGTCCACAGGTAGAATTAAATCGTCGCCAAAAACTTATGGGTATCGTGTGTGAGTTACTCTATATCTGCAATTTGTTAGTAAATTTCTCGGTCAGGTTTGCACGGATTGCAGCTGCGAGGGTCTGTATATGATAACGCAAGTATTATTTGTGTAACGTTATTATTCTTTATTAGAAGCCAAAGATGTGTCGACATTCACAATTTGAGGTTTTGGACACGAGGGTCGTGGTTAAGACTTTCTTTGATATAAAATAAAAACGCCACCTCCATTTTTAATTTATTCGGCTTTCCTCAAACATCACATAACCGGGAAGTGCATACTCTGCTAAAAAAGTCTCTATCTTCGGTATTGAGCCAAGATTCTGTTATGCCAATCACATCATAATTTTCTGTAAACACTATTGTTCCTCTAAATCTGAAAATTTATTGCGTATGCTACGAGCGTTTGCATAGAAAACCTTTAAAGTTGCGGTTTTAGAACTACCAGAAACGTTCTTTCATCGAAATTTTTTGGTTCCTGGTCGGATCTACATTTACATTCATGGCTGGTCCTCCGGTCCTCTCCGGTCGTTATCACCTGGGGCGGTTTTGGGAAATTTGGGTCGTGTTGGCTGGAGCTTTATACAAATTCGCGGTTCTTGAAGGCATTAGTATTTTAATTACCTTTGTAGGGTTTGCCGGTCCTCGCTGTCTTTCGGTCCTCCTTCCTGGTTGTCCTGTGCTGAGTCAATTTCTTCTCCCAAAATCCGTCACCGCATCGTTGAGAAGACGCCCAAAAACGTATGCTCCCCACCTGGTTCAGTATGAACTCCAATCGTCCGAAAACAAATAGTCATCGTAGTAGAAAATTGTCACCAGCGTGTGCGACGAATCCCACGTTTTTCTCCTTCCTGCAAGAGGTTCTTGCTAGGACAAACGATTTGTGCTGGTGGCTATGTTGGTAAAAATCGGCTCTCTTACACCGAGCGGGGGACGATTCCTGAGACGATTGATCCTTGATGACTTCTCCTTAA
>CM064493.1:26707103-26841249 GCA_032716605.1 Paralithodes platypus
CCAACATGGTAAACACATACAATAGCACTGGATATATCAAGTCCTGATTGATAGAGTCCTGGCATCAAGCTTATTGTCGAAGATGTCAACCCTACGGCCTTGCATCAATTGTTCCACCACTATTTTCTTCTTATCTTCATAACAGAAAAATACGTGTAATGGTAGATGCCCGTTAGCTTCTCAATTTCACTCAATAAATGCTGGTGTGTTTTCCCCAGGGCTCAAGTTTTTTGAGCCCCCAACTCTGTTCTCTCATTCAATAATCCAACATGATCTCAGATCTACCGAACTCATAATCCAAATACATTCCTACGCAAGATGACTCAACAACCCACAGTTTCCTTCACATTTACCAATCCTTTCACCCCACCCCGATCTTAATAAATTCAAAATAAAACACTGCAATTTTCTCTGACCCAGGACCTTTCTGCGAATTAATGGATGGTACAAGAGAATCTAGTTTCCTTTAATGCACAGAAACGCCAGTACATTCAATTTTCTACCCGACATAATCTCACTCCACGACCTTCCCATCTCTTTTTTAATGATGTAATATTCCCACTTTCCCCTAGTATTGACATTCCTGGTGTAACATTAAATACTAACTTGAGCTGGACACATTATGTTAGAAGCATTGCTACGACTGCCTCTAAGAAACTGTGACTTGCCTGTACAGAGTTTCGAGAATTCCTTCACTGACGAGCAGTTGGGGCCAGTAATATATAGAAAGTCATTTGCGCTCATCAGATGGATGTACTGTTCACCGCTGTGGGTTGGAAGTGGAGTGGGTTGCATTGAGGCAGTTGGACAAAATTTCAAAATAAAGCTAGTAGATTAATCAGTAAGCCCTGCAATCACACAGGACCTTCCTACATAAGCCAGTACGAAGAAACGTTTGCATCCCTTGCATTATTCTACAGATATTTTTCACAGCAATTGTTCCGAGGAACTTGCTTCATGTGTGCCGCCTCATCCACATCTTTCCCCGTAGAACTAGGGCAGCTGAGAGCGCCCATGAATTTACACTTTCTCCTCCACAATGCAGAACTTCTGCTTATCAGAATTCATTTATCCCCAGAGCTACTACTCTTTGGAATTCACTTCCCTCGAATTGCTTTCCACAAACTTACAATCAACAAATGTTTAAATCCAGTTGTTACAAACATTTTATGAATGGAGGATGCCTTTAGGCACATGGACCTTTTTGTTTTATCTGTGTTTTTCCTTCCTCCGTTCATTGTCTCTTAAAAAAAAAAAAAAAAAAAAAAAAAATCTTCCCATACACACACCTCCCTCCTCTATTCTATAACTTTTAAACCACCTTGTAGAACACCCACAATCCAACAAACTGACCATTTCCACAACCACAGTTCCCAGGTCAATCATTCCACGAATACCATCATTTTGGCCCATCTACCTCTTAGCTGTTTTGTGCTACACCTTTTTATGGCTCAACTATTGTTTGGATCATATTTAGCCCGTCTTTCCTTGTGGTACATCTCATTCACTCTCTATAGCTTGATTTATGTCATGGATCAATTTAGATGTGTAGCCCTTTTTCTTATAATGTTAGCCCATATGCTGTACTCTTCGCTATTTTATGGTATAACCAATGTACCGCCTATGGCTTAAGGGGAGATGGGCTGTTTTTCTGGACCCCCTTCTTCCTCATGTTTAGTCCCATCAGTTTGGCAATTTTCACACCTTTCATTTTGATTGAATTTCTGTTTATATCAATGTTTACGACTTCAACTTCCTTATAGCCTGAAACTCGCAAGTGGTCAATTAGGTCACGCGTTTATTACAGAATCTCTACAGTCACCTCAAAACCTACCACTAATCGTTTCACAAGATCCACAACCACATTCCACCACCATCTCTTCCAAACGTACCCTCGCACCCTCTCACTACCCCTGTCTCCCAAAAGCCCATACTGATCCTCCTTCCCTCTTTCATAACCTCATGTAAGTATTAGTATTACCAATTATTACGCTTCTTCTTAAATGTCTTATGTGTGTCATATAATTATATATGAGAGAGAGAGAGAGAGAGAGAGAGAGAGAGAGAGAGAGAGAGAGAGATACAAGAGAAACAAGATAGCAAATCTAACAATACTCTCATCCAATGTCAGAGGATTTCAAACGAACATTGGAGATCTGACCCACAGTCACGTAATGCCACACAACCCTGACATCATAGGCGACTACTGAAACATTCTTAAATTAACCAGTCCCCTGACAATTATGGTCAGATGAGTGGCTACAACGAGGTGGTACCGGCGAGACAAGACTTCGAGGCACTTTTGGTGGAATTGCTGTCTGTTTTCGGGGGGGGAAAGAAAAAATCTCCATTTCCAACCTCTTCATGTAAATCTACCTGACGCATTTAGAAATGATGTTACTTCATAGTTTGGATGAACAGCACTAACTCCTAATTCTTTTTCTGTGTCTGGTTATCGGCCACAATGACACGGGAATCAGCCCATCGTTTACCCGCTGGTCCATAACAACATTCCGATCAGTTTCTTTGGTGAGCACTCATGTCAGCATCTCATCAGTGTCGGCGACATGAACCAACACCTGGGGGCGAGCTCTTTTGATGAACTGTTGACTGTGTACGGGCTGACAAATCACTTCACTTTTCCAACACACACTCTCCGGATCATCCCTTGACCCTTTCATCAGTGACCTTTCCTATAATGTGGTCACCTGCCGACCTTTGTACAGCTGAGATCTTCGGACCACAATGTTATTCTCAGCACCATTAATGTTGCAGCTGACTCGTGATGATGCTGTGGCACGTACCAACTGTTGATGGCACATGGCAAGGATTGGGATGGTCTTTCAAAATGCACTCAATAACATCTCATGGTCCAGATTATCTCTATCGTAGATGTTCATCATCACGTTGAAGCTGTTACCAACATGTTGTTTTCCTTTACATTAATAACATTTCATCCCTAGCCAGACCTATAAAGCAAAGTCGGGAGACCAGCCATGGTTTGGAGTCGCAACTGCAGAGTTTTGCCCTGATAAGAAAGGTAAAGCGGGTTACAATGCCAAAGACGCCCAACTCAGCAGGACCAAGCATTTGCATAAACTTGCCTGCAAAAATATGGACCAGGTGCAGATACAAGCCATCAAAAAGTGGAAAGAGGATCTGAAATCAAGCACACCTTACAGGCAAGAACATCGGGAGCAAAAATAGTGGACTAGCATTAAACAACAACCGGTTTTGCTCCTGATGATTGCATCCTCCCTTTAAGCAAATGTTTGGATCCATGGCGTTCGGCAGTAAGGACAAGGCTGAGATTCTGGCGCTTACTTCTCAAGTAAAATGAATGTACCATACCCATACCGCTCACCGCCTGCTTGTACCAGCACAGACCAATGCGTCAGTTAACGAGTTTCACAATTACCATAGATGATGTGTAAACGGGCAACCATACGAGAACTGACCCCAAGAAGACCACTGGACCAGATAACCTCAGTCCAAAGAGCTTGCAAGCGTTGCGCACTTAAGCTATGCCAGACACTCACCATCATTTTTCAGAATTGCCTCAACTCGCAACAGTAGCCCCTAATATGGAAAGAAGCAAGAGTTGTTGCGATTCACAAGAAAAAGCAGCAGAACACGACCCAAAATATTACAGACCAATCTCCCCTTCTTTTCTGTTCTTGGGAAAATTCTGGAGTCAATCTTGGCTAACAAAAATTGTAACTTTTCTTCTGGATAAACATCACCTACTCAACTCTATCAGTTTGGCTTCCAGGAAAGGCTAGATCTGCGGTCGACTTGCTACTACCACTTACCTAACCACGCTGGAACCAGGCCCCTTGACATGGGAAAAGACACCTACGTACTTGCACTTGACCTCAGCGGGTGCCTTTGACTGGGTGTGGCATGCAGGCAATCACCACCAAACTGAGGAGTCTAGGGTTGTGTGATGTCTCTACTTCACCTAATTAATGATTACCTGCAAGACAGAACACTTCACACAGATTGTCAATGGACCTAACTCTGCTAACTATGCCATCAAAGCCAGTGTCCCACAGGGCGAGCGTTCATAGTACCTCGTGTTGTAGGAATGGTTATTTCAATGACATTCTCGCATCTCCTACCCCGAGGCATTTGCGTATGCTGACGACTGTACTCTAACATTCACTTGTAACAAAGATGAGAGGCAAGCCACCGTCACTCCATATCAACAATGCCTTACATAGTCTCACCTCGTGGGCAAAACGCTGGCAATTGAACCTTGCGCCGGAGAAAAATCAAGTAAATGCTACTCCCTCATCTTCGGAGACAAGATAGTTCCACCATATACACCACCAGATATTCAGCTTGATGGGAGGAAGGTTCAGATGCATAGTTCAAGTGACAATTCTAGGAGTACAATTTATTGATAATCTGTCTTGTCACCAGCCATGTAGAGGACTGCACAAATTGCTGCCTGGAAACTTGGTTGCATTCGACTTGTAATCCATCTCCTGGACTCTAAAGGTGTTGCTACTCTGTCTAAGTCATCAAGTTCGTCCATTGATGGAAGACTCTCCACTTGCATGGTCATCATGTCCCCCCCTCATACTTGAAACTTTTGGACCAAATACAGAAAAGAGCTGAAACACTTGATCCAACTCAAAGAACAAGAACATCATGCCCCCCGGTTTTCAGCCTCTACAACAGCGTCGGGATTTCGCCGGTTTGTGTGTAACCTACAACACCCAAAAAATGCACACTTCCCCCCTGGCAGCCTTACACTCTACAACCTGCCCAACCAACATCATATGCCCAAGAACCGCATCCACAAGGTATCATCAGGGGTCAGTGTTCCATTTGATATGACAGAACACCTACCTTCGTTCCTACTTCCCAAAGTACGCAAGACTGTGGAATCAACCTGGTTCAGCACACTGACCTGCAATCACTTAACCTCACTCTACAACAGTTCAGGTCGGATGTTAAGTACTGGCTCAGGAATATCACTTTCCGTACTAAATCTTGGTAATATAATTATTTTATTATCCTACTTCTAAAGAGGGATCTTTGATAAAATATATACTGGGATCTATTATATATAAATATATCGCAATGCTATATATATTTTTTGCATTTTTAACTGTGTTTCGCTGTAGATAATTCCACTTTTCAGATCACTGGACTGTTTAGCTGTAAGAACACCATATAATGTTCGTGAAGTTGAGAGAAGAGAGAAGATGAGGAGAGAGAGGCGGATAGAGAGAAGGAGAGAGAGAGAGATAGGAGAGAGAGGGAGAGAGAGAGAGAGAGAGAGAAGAGCGAGAGAGAGAGAGAGAGAGATCGTAGACGAGAGACATAGAGATAGAGAGAGAAGAGAGAGCGAGAGAGAAGGGAGAAGGAGAGAGAGAGAGTAGATAGCGAGAGATATAGATCCGATGCATACTATCATTAAGACCAGACCATCAGAGAACCATTAGTATACATGAATATACACCGCTCATTAACAAAGACTCTCTAAGGCACAGATATACCTATGTAAATGAAGCCTTTACAAAAAATTGGTCCATCAATCCCTCTATAACAATTCACATCAATAATGGTAGTTCTCAATCAAGGTTTTCTATTTATCTGTTTGTTAATTATCTATTGTGATATTCCTCTACTCTATATATTTCCATTTATTTAACAATCTATCATGAGTTATATGTACCATGCATTCAATCAAGAAGACTTTACATATATCCATCTCTTTAACTGTCCATCGGTTCATCTGAGTGAGTCTGTACTACAACTTACCATTTAGGCTAACTATATATGATTATTTGTAATTCAATGTAATTTTAATTGAGCTATCCGTTCTGCATAAAATAAAGTTAATTTCATCAATCCATAAGTGTAATAATCTAGTGTGTTTTGATATATTTATAATTATTTTGAAGTATACAGTATATACTGTATATATATATATATATATATATTTATAGACGAATTCTGGCAACCACACACCATCAATCTCCCTGTAAGTACTACACATACATACCACATTAAGCCACCGCCATCACCACTCCACTCTGGGATTCGAACCCTGGACATCCCGCCGTGCGCCCTAATACAACCATCAAGTGGACTACCCCCAGCATAAATTGGGCCCCCATTATGCCCATTAGCAGGCTCCCATTACCCATTACACCTGAGGGGATGGTTACTTACCGACCCTCACTCACTCTAGTATTATTGTCTTGGGTTTATTATTCATGGAGTCCTTGATTTACTGGACTCTACGTGTTTTGTGTGTGTGTGTGTGTGTGTGTGTGTGTGTGTGTGTGTGTGTGTGTGTGTGTGTGTGTGTGTGTGTGGTTGGCTTTGTGGTGTGTGTGTGTGTGTGTGTGTGTGTGTGTGTGTGTGTGTGTGTGTGTGTGTGTGTGTGTGTGTGTGAGAAAGAAAGAGATGTTTTTGGATGTATGTTTTTGTTTGCTACTGATCGTAATGGTGATCGTAATGACAAATGCAAGGTATTAAAGATAGGGAAGATGCAAACAAATGTTAAATATAAACACTAAGCTAATTTAGAATTCGAAAATTCAAGACTGCGAGAAAGATCTAGTGTTGTTTGGTTAGCAATTGATTTGACAGCCTAGAAAACAGTGTATAAGCGTTCGTAATACGGCAAACAGGATTCTCGGGTTCATCTCTAGTAAGTAGTGAGTAACAGAACTGCTGATGTTATCTTAAAACTTTATCTTGGTCATTAGTTGGCGACCTCCATATGAGCTTATGCTGTCCAATTTGATGGTGTCCAATTATTAACCGAATGGACATAGATTCATTGGAGAAGAATTCAGCGTAGAATGACAAGAAATGATCCCTAATATTATAAATCTATTCTCCGTATGAAGAAAGGTTGAAGAAATTAGTTTTACAATTCGTTAAGCGCGACGCAGAGGTTTAGAGGGGATATGATTAGAGGTGTTCAAGTGGGGTTAGTGGGATTAACAAAGGGCGACATGACAAATGTACTAAAGCTCAGTGTATAGCGGAAAAGAACTCCAGTACCAATGGTTTTCAAATTAGATAAATTTCGTCTCAGAAAAGCTATAGGCAAATATTGGTTTGGGACCAGAGTGTTGTCGATGGTTGGAATGGGCTCTACCAAGTGATATCGTGGGATCAAAGGACGATAGGTAGCTTGTAAGAACAAAAATTGGATAGCATCTGGGGACGAGAAGGATTTGGTTGGTGAAGGGGATCAGCCGGGTTGGGCCAATCAGCGCATCTGCAGACCCCGTAAATCCTGCGTTAATCTCTAACCGGTTTGGTAAGTAATGATCCTCAGGTAATTAGAAGATTGTTGAGTCCTATAATTTGGCTTTGTAATTGTGGGTTAGTGTGGACAAGGGATCGCTGCCTTGCTTAGGCCAATTGGCTTTCTGCAGACTCCCATTTTCTTATGTTCTTATGTTCTTAAGTTAGGAGTGCATTCTTGGCTGTTGATGCCGCTCATACCTGTGATTGTGCCCTCAGAAGCCTCAGGTGGGCTAGTTACCCAGTCTGTTACACAGGGGTGACTGCCTATAATACAAGTTACCACAACTTACTCCCCAGATGAAACGTCACAAATGTCTGTTTATTACTCAAGCCTGCTTGGTGGCAGAGCATGGGGGTAGCCAACGAAAGGCAAATGCAGGAAGCCACGAGTTTCATCCTCGCTTGATGAATGTCTTTGACACACATCCCCACGGCCTCCACCCCACTTGTCAATAGTGAACATCAATGGTGCGTTATACCAGTGTAGTATTTACAAATGTGGATTCTAGCACATAATAATCATGATCGAGTTGTTATTACTGGCTACAGACAACAATCACGATCACTTCCACTTCACTTTTACAGTAACTTCAGACAGTACGTATAACCTTACCAAGCCGGACTAAGCCACAGTGGTGAGGTACAGGGGCAGTCATCATCCCCGTAGTGGTAGACCGGTGCTGCAGTGTACTATATTTGGCTGATGGTGATGATGATGAACAGAGGTATTGGTTATGGGGAGCCTTGAGATTTGTTATTGTTTGGGATGCGGTTGGAGGGTTTTGGAATGTATAAAGGAATGTTCGGAGTTATGGTGGGGTGCTTAGAGGTGCAGTGAGAAGTCGAGGAGTAAAGTGGGGTGTGATGTAGCTTAAGGTGGAATGTGGCTATAAAACCACACTTTTACCTTCTTTACTTCCCTCACTCACTCTCTCGCGCCCTCTCTCTCTCTCTCTCTCTCTCTCTCTCTCTCTCTCTCTCTCTCTCTCTCTCTCTCTCTCTCTCTCTCTCTCGTGTAATTACAAGCCCCCAGTAATTTGTGAATTGGGAGGAATTGTAACTGCATCAATAATTTTCACCAGTGTTGGGTGTATTATCATAATACTGGGTTGGGTGTCTCAATTCATTATCATAATTGCAGATACGGGGGGGGGGGGGGTGAGATTGTGGGGTGTATTACCTTTAATAATCAAGTTGGCAAATCTAATGGGCTTGTTTCGTTTGGTGTGATTGTAGTGAGTTGAGTGTTTTGGGGAGGAGACATTGTTTTTTGTTTAGAGTTGCTATTCATTGGTTACATGGACTTGGTCAGAAAGAGTAACATACCGATATTTTGCTGCATAGACCACACAGCCTTTGCAGTCCTTCCTAGGCAGCCCGGCCTTAAATCTGAAATAATAGTTGCTACCGAGTTGAAGATGAGAGAGAGAGAGAGAGAGAGAGAGAGAGAGAGAGAGAGAGAGAGAGAGAGAGAGAGAGAGAGAGAGAGAGAGAGAGAGAGAGAGAGAGCTAGAGTGAGAGGAGAGAGAGAGATATAGAGAGAAGCGAGTGAGAGAGATAGTGTAGAGGAGATCGAGAGAGAGAGAGAGAGAGATAACCCATGATAATTGCTAGGCTATCACCTCATTATTTAATTCAAGCATTCTTTTCACAACGTGCGTTAGTATAATTTATTTCGTTGTAATTGGTCAATTTGATATGTATTAACTCGGAGGGAACTTTAGGTGTAATTTTGTTATTTCCCTGAATTAAATCGTAAGTATATAAGCAGTTATATTTAAAGGTAATATGTATATTTATCATTAATTGTTAGCGTAGTGTTACACCTGAATATTGTCTTCTGCGTAAGTTGAATATCTGGTGTAATGGTTAAGGTGTCTAAAAATCTGTGTGTGATAACCCGGGTTCGAATCCTGGTGGATCACATATATGCTTTCATTAATTTCATTGGAGGTGTTTGGTGTTGTGGTGAAATTAATACAAATTTATTATATACATGCGACGTAAAGCTTAATATATAATAGTGTTAAGTCTACTTCCAAAGTAATTAATACAGCGTGAAAGGGGAGGAGGTATAACTGCGCGTTTGTGTTCACTGTTGGTGTAAGTTCATTTCCATAATTGTAGGTTGTGGCGCCAGCGGTTAGCCAGAGACCGATAAACTCGTGTAATGTATTGGCTTCTGACGTTTATGAATGGAAACCGATAGATATACCCGGCAAGCTAATTGAAATAGGTGCTACTGATGGTTAGTTACGGTTGTATTATTGATTGTAATATTTATAATGTTTGTTTTTTGGTTATGCGATACAGTGATAAGGAGATTTGAGTATTAGAGAGGGTGTGTAGGTGGATTGTCTCTTATTATTATTATTATTATAACAATTATTATTATTTATATTATTATTGATATTATAATTATTTTTATATTATTATTATTATGTAAAACATGTAAGAGGTAATCTACCGTCAAGTAGTGTCTTTCTGAGTGTTGAAAGAACGACAATTTTCTCAGTTATTTTATTCAGATCACTAAATTTTATTATGTCTGCATTCAGATGAATTCTTTTAACTTGGGATACGAAAATAGTATTTTAGAACAGTTCTGAATTTGTTGTAAGATGTTTCAATGGCTCTAACTCTTAATAGGTATTGTTCCGGGTTAGTTATGGCATCAGATACCGTATATTAATCCTGAATCGTGGCGTATATATTTATGAGTTAGCTATAAGGTTAGATTATATACAAATAGTTACTGCTATTGATTGATATTGTTGTTGGTTATCTCTAAGCTCTTATAAATGATAGTAATACTAGTTATGGCCCACTACGAGCTACTGAGTTATATGAGAATAATATATACTAATTAATACTGTATAATATATTATATACATTTTCATTAGTAATTTATTCTATATTATTTCCTCGTAGCAGGCAGTAATTAATTCTCTTAATTTCCTTCCAGATATTTCGTGGCAGTGGGCGGACGACGCACTGTATGGTCACAAGGTAAGCTTAACATTATAACAAAATATTATGTTGGGCCGCGTCTGGTTATGTATGTATATGTGTCATGTTTATGTATAGTGTTCAGTGAATGAAAGTTAGTGTGGAGAGAGAGAGAGAGAGAGAGAGAGAGAGAGAGAGAGAGAGAGAGAGAGAGAGAGAGAGAGAGAGAGAGAGAGAGAGAGAGAGAGAGAGAGAGAGAGAGAGAGAGAGAGAGAGAGAGAGAGAGAGAGAGAGAGAGAGAGAGAGAGAGAGAGAGACTGGTCACTATCATGTGTATGTAAGGTTCCAGGCTTTCGTGTTTTCAAAAGCATAGGTTGAAATGTGAATTGATTAGGACCAACGATGTCTAAGATCAGCGATAAGGACATTTAAGTGCACACAATGTAATGGTGAATGGTGCATTTTTGTCATTGGTAAGGATATTGCTTCGGTTCATATATGTGTGTGTGTGTGTGTGTGTGTGTGTGTGTGTATGTGTGTGTATGTGTGTGTGTGTGTGTGTGTGTGTGTATGTGTTTATTAAAACAAATCCTTATTTAGTTTATGTGCCCTAATGTTGCATCCTGTAATAGAACGTTGAGGTTGGCTACTGACCGCCTAACAGACTGATTGCCTGGCTTACGGGTGATGCACTGTCCTAGCTAGCTGTTTCGTTGGGTGAATTAATAATTATCTGTCTAGCTGAATTGACTTGTTGACGATAGTCTATATTATCAGTTAAAGAGTAAATTAGAAAGTTCAAGAGCTGAATTTTCGATGTTTCATGGAGAAATATGAAACTGCTAGGTCTTAGCATCATATAAATACACATTTTTCATAATCAAAATTTTTCATAATCAACATATTTCGCTACAAAATATTCGTAAAAGCTGAATAATCAAGAGAAAACATGGCAATTTACCGTTGGCTGGAAGAAGCAGTCTATTGCTGGGTAGTTGACAGTCTGACTAACTGACTGACTAAATAACCTAATTACTAGTTGTATGACTAACAATTACAATGATGTTATTCACCCCAAGAAACCCTGAGCTAGCATATAATATTACTCTGTATATTTTAATTGGTCTCGAAATACGACGAACCTTATTGATTAATTATGTTATGACCCTGAGTTTGATGGACAGGTTATCATTGAAATATTCCCAGCGAGATGTAATGTATAATTTCAGAGACGTTCACAATATACTATATATATTAAATGTTATGTACAGTTTCCATCGCATGAACCTGAAACATATATATGTCTTGGAGAACTGACTGTATTTACCCACCATAACAGATTAATGCATAAGACTACTGAAAATATATTCACTCTCTCACTTCAAACAACACTATTACAAAAGCGTAAACTCATACATTTTCGTCCAAATTATACTGTACATATAATAAAGCTGTGAACACATTTGAGCTGGTTACATCGTAGTTGTGTCTAGGCAACTGTACCGCTAGATTACGTATTGTTCAGCATCTCTCACAGTGGCAGGAAGGTAACGGAACAGTATCCATCTTGAAATACAATACAAACATACTAATCTTCTGTTAGCTATTATCGAATTAAAGTATGGAACGTAAGCAACCGCTGGCAGGCTGGTTGTCATCACCATAGCTTCATTTAAATTCCGTGTAATGCCATATTCGGCGTCAACCTTGCTCTATAATGGTGTCCTATGTAAATTAAGGGGGCCCACCTCGCTTTTTTCTCTTTCTCTCCCTCTCTCTTTCATTTTAAAACAATGAAAGAGGCATGCTACTTGAGGCAGGCAACTTGAGGCATGCTATGCTTACAGGTACCTACCCGATAGCACTATCGTTAGTGAGTGCTGTACTGTATTTTATATATTATTTTGTAATAGTATAGATATCTTATCAATATTTGTATTTTTTACTATTGTTAATGTCTTGTCATGTTGCAAATTTGATTTTAAATAATATTTTGACATTTAACATGTAGTTTCTTTATTCATGCAGAGTTTAGTAAAATTTGCCAGAACGTCCCGGACTTCCCAAACTTGACTACTTCCTTTAACGTGACGATAGTGCGTTGTTATATGTGCGATTGGTTTGCTTGGGAAACAGATTAACTTGCTCATGTAGTGATGTACACCCTATGTGGTGGATTGTGTTCTTTTATTTAATAATTTTCATTTTAGTAAACGTTGTTTCCACATAGCGATTTTGATAATTTAATTTGACTTTATATTGTCCTTGTCCCAATTTTGGTTTGTTTAGTTTGCAAGTTTTACATTTTAATTTGGTTTGTGTCCATGCAGCCCCATTCAGCCTACTGTTTTAAGACGTTTACCCCCATCCAGGTGTCAATATTTTCCTGGCGAGCGGTAGCGAGCCATCATATATACTTTTTTGTTTTGACAGCTAGCTAAATTTGTAAATTTTTCGATAGAAAAATGAGAAGCCGGATTTCTCCATATAATGCTGGCTCGCTATCACTCGCCAGGAAAAAAATCGACACCTGGATGGGGATAAACTTCTTAAAACAGTTGGCTGAATGGGGCCGAATGGATACAAGCCAGGGAAAGAGAGAAAAGTAGAGAAAGATCAAATAATCCTGTGACCCCCCTTAATGTACTCCCCAGCCCTCTCTCTCTCTCTCTGAAGTGTTCTGTGAGACTTTCCAAGGGACAGAAGGTAGCAGCAACAAAAAGGTTAATAGGACAGTGGTAGGAGAACACAAGACTGGCTATCATTACGAAGATACGCGATTCTTACTTTTATTATGCTTGTTGCTTGACAATATTATTCAGAAGGTTAATTGAGTATATTTCTACTAATTCTTTTGTACGAATCCCTACCTAAGCTTATTATAATTGTCTAATATTGACCCCTTGAGGATTATGACGCGTTTTAACAGATTATTATGGCTATCAGTAGACGATTTTATTCAGCTTAAGAAGGATCGGTGGGAGTCAGAGGCCTCTCACGCGCAGCATAAGTCTGCAGTATGTTTTCCAGTTCGTTTGATTTCTGGCTTGATATGGAACTTGACGGACACTCCAAATATTTGTTCAGGGCCCATTAATGTCAAAGAAAATCCTCAATATTTCTACCTGCTGATCTTGAGTGACTTCATTGAGCAACTGTAAGCCTGTCAATGGGCTTAAGAGAAACCTGTGCCACTTTTTAAGCCATTTATCACATGACTCGAACATCAGATCCACCTGCGAGGGTCACCCATTGAATTTGTTTTGACCCCTTTGATCCTAGAGGTCCTTCCTAAGCGACATAAAATCACCTAACAAAAGCCAGAATAAAAGGAAACAATCCTATACTGAAAGTGGTAACCAGTATAAAATGAAGCAACTTAGTTGAGCCCGAGAACTGTCAGTCTTCTACTGTAGGCTACTTCTCACTTCTCAGCTTGTTCTTACTCTTTCCAATTACTCTTCTTTCTTATTTTACTCCAGCCATCTGGTCTGGTATAGAAGGCGTTTAAGATGTCCTCGGTATTTTGTGTCCTAAAATGGCCTCCCGTGTTCTGAAAGGGACGGACGGAAGGTAGCAACAACAACAACAAAAAGGTTAATAGCAGAGAGGAGGGCGGGTCGGCCTTCCAAACAACATTATCCTTGATCATCATAATCCTAGCCCCCCTCAACCTCAACTCCGCAGCCCTCGCACACTTGTTCTCTCTCTCTCTCTCTCTCTCTCTCTCTCTCTCTCTCTCTCTCTCTCTCTCTCTCTCTCTCTCTCTCTCTCTCTCTCTCTTTCAGGCTATGGCAATATATTTAGCCTCAGTTCGTAATCCACACGCAGATCTGATGCAGTTTAACGGCAGTATAATTGGACAATACTTCACATTTTAGATCTCTTCTACCTGAAACAAACTTCCTCGGGAGGTTGTATAGTCACTAATAAAAAATCATGGGGCCACTATGATGTTCTTTATGCGATTATATATATTTGGATTAAGTTTTGGATGACACTTGCTTTTCAATAATTGTATATATAGATTTGTAGTTGATGTATAGAAAATTATAGGCATAAATTCGTTTCCAGAGATATACTTCCATAATTAGAAATAGGTGAGGTCCATGAGCACATTAAATAGATTGTAAATAATGTTTTGCAAACCTTACTGCGCTATCTTTCACATGTGCTATCACCCAGAATGCTTCGTAAGGCATGTGTAATATTTGATATTCCTTGTAACTAATTGTAACCCTTGAACTCTCTTTTCTCTTCCCTTCCCTTTCTGTATGTATTTTTTTTTCCCAAACGTAAGAGCAGGTAGCCCTCTTTACATATTAAGGGGGGTCACCTGCTTTTTTGTTTAGCTTTCTCTCTTGTTCTCTCTTTCCCTGGCTTGTATCCATTCGGCCCCATTCAGCCAACTGTTTTAAGACGTTTATCCTCATCCAGGTATCGATTTCTTCCTGGCGAGCGATAGCGAGCCAGCATTGTATGGAGATCCGGCTTCGCCGGAGAAATTTTTCTATCGAAAAATGTACAAATTTAGCTTGCTGTCAAAAAAATAAATAATATATATACTGTAGATGCTGTCTCGCTACCGCTCGCCAGGAAAATATTGACACCTGGATGGGGGAAACTTCTTAAAACAGTAGGCTGAATGAGGCCCAATGGATACAAGCCAAAGAGAGAGGGAGAAGAGAAAGAGAAAACAAGCGAGGTGGGCTCCCTTAATGGTTGTTTATGGAGGTCGTGTGATAATTTGTATGTGGTGATTATTGTTTATCTAGGCCACGGCATAATCTCTGGCGTGTTAGTCGTCCCTTACACTTGCCACCTGATAATCTCAACCTTTTAATTGTGATTTGTTGAAGCCACCCTTGCATTTATGCATATTATCTTTTCCGTAATTTGGCCGCTGGGAGATGTGTTTTTGGCGTAGTGTGTGATTTTATATGTTCGTACTTGGAGGTTATTTTTTCAGAGCAACTATTGTATGCTTATCAAGTTATAATATGTTAAAACATTCTTATGCAGTATATTTAATTATACTATATTCTATAATATATACTGTATATTGATTGATTGTTCATGTCGTAGTAAGAATGCTGGAGTTTATCCTCTGAAATATAATTTCACTGTCAAATTCACCTCTTTAGTTATTTTATCAATAGTATATAGTACGGCTGCTTTTACAGAACTATTCATTAGTACAAAAAGGTTATTTCATTATAGGTACACTTAATCATGACACCTAACCTCTGTAACTCAAAAAGGGGGTAGAACAAATGGGCTGTAAATTTCCACACCTATTCGTTGGCTGACTTTTCCCAAGTGGTAGAAATATTAGCTCGATTACTTTAAGTAAGTAAGATTATTAGTCAAGATTTCTGGCCTAGTTATGATGAAAATACTACATAAACGGTTAACCAGGCATTCCGAACAATGCATAATTAAACTATGCATCTATATCAATTTTGTATTTATATAATTCTCCTCATTATAATTATTATTTGTTAGCATTGTTTACTTACTTGTTTGTATTATTATTAATACTACATTCCCCATGAACTACCATAGGACTGTAATTTCCTTATATGTATAAATCGTCAAGGCCTGATTCCCCCTAGTGTTTCATTAACCAGTAAACCTGTATCCCCTGAACCACTACCACCAGGGATCATAAGGCCCCGAGGGTGGAGTCAGATACCCGCCCTGCAGTTAACAGAGCAGTACAACTACCATTATCATTTTATATCATATACAATATACAATTAGGTTAATTATAGTTCATGTACAGTATACCTCATAACCATTATTTTGATAGATGGTGTGAAATAGTATAGCCTTTAAAAGAAAAAAAATAATTCTTAACTAGTTTTGTGACTAATTAGGATATGAGAGACCAATGTCAATGTTGGCAACATCCACAGACATCTAGCTTAGCGTCACCAACCAACATTTGACAGCCAAGCAAATTAATGCTATGTTTTACTTTTGTTTTGTGTGTAATCATCTGCATACCCGTTTTAGTTGCAATTAAGCGTTCGATTATTTACAGTGTACGTGTTTATATCCCCCAACAGGCTACCCTCTGAAAGGGTTGTCCTCTCTATCTCGCTCCTCCCACCACCACCACTCATCTCCGACTCACGACTAGGCTTCCGGCTCTCTCCTTTATATATTTACTCCCTCGTGTTGCTCCTTCCTTCTCCTGCATACATTTTTTCGGTGGGGTCTAATAATCAAGCGGAGGGGTAATTGTGTGTATGTGTGTGTGTGTGTGTGTGTGTGTGTGTGTGTGTGTGTGTGTGTGTGTGAGAGAGAGAGAGAGAGAGAGAGAGAGAGAGAGAGAGAGAGAGAGTGAGAGTGAGTGAGTGTATATGTGTGTGAGAGGTATATGTATGTCGGGCGTGTGTTTGCGTGTGTGTGGGGTGGGATTGTGTGTTTTATGAAGAAAGTTGATACCAGTTCATGTTTCTTTTTGTTTGACATTAGCTAGCACTGATATACTTTCATAGACTATATATTTATTCTGTAACCGGAAAATGTTCGATTCCTACACTTATTAACATACAGTATTTATGTATGTAATATATATAACACAACCATCTATGTTATTGATATACATATTGCTTATATGTATATTTATGTAATTTATTCCAGTATAATTATTGAAGTTACTTTGGCCAGAAACTATCATATAGGAATTCGGACTTTTTATGCTTAGCCATATTTTAAAATAATTTGCATACTAATTATTATTCATGCCTCCCTATCTGTCTATCCGTCCCGCACATCACACTACCCATGACACCTCTCTAATTAAACACATCAGCCTGACCACCACCTCCACCACCACCACCACCACACCTCCACCACTTTCACCACCATCACCACACCTCCACCACCATCACCACTCCTCCACCACCATCATCACTACATCATCACCACCAACACCACACCTCCACCACCTTCATCACACCACCACCACCACCACCACCACCATACACTCATCTCTTCCACCACCACCACCACCACCACTACCACCATACTACTACTAATTCCAGGACCAAAGCCACGTTTAGGCTTCCTTTTCTGTTATTAGCATTATTATTCCACTATTTCACTTTATCTCACATAAATATATTCATTAGTACATTAAACGATAATATATCCAGTTGTATTTTAAAGTTGTCTTCATTAGAGATTGTGTCTATCATAATTTGAGGAACACTCTTCTATGATGGGTCTGTATTATGAAAACGTTTCTTTCTACATAATTTTCAGTTCGAATTCATCTAATCGAGTTTAGGAGTAAAGTTGGTTGGTGGAGAGAACATAATAATATCGATGGTGATGCCACTGTGTAAGTTCAGATTAACTAACTTGATCTGTTTTGATTAGTCGGGGATGTTAAAACTAGTCCGAAATTAACTCATTTTTATCTGCAAATGAAAACCCTGAATTATATTATTTTTGGTACAGTTAACTAGTTTATTAGTTTTCCGCTGACGGTAAATTTAATCACTTAGGAGCAGATTTATCGATACCTATTGGTAAATATGAGATTACTGTCTCCGTTATATTTATGCCAAGCTTTCATTATTCACAACATATTTCAATACCAAACCCCGAAAAACTCTCCTCCTTCAACACCTTAACCATACCAGTCCTATCGTATGTTTCCCACACTATCCTGTATCATTTCATTAATTCCTCACTTGGCCAAACCTATCCTTTTCTGTCCATTTCCATCTATCTCACTCATCCGCACCCGTCATAATTATCTATCGCACCATATCAACCGTATCCCTTCCTTCCTTCCCCCAACCCCTGACCTGCAGTGGCCCTCTCCTATCTCTATCCTCCTCCCCTATCCTTTATTGTTTTAAGGGGAGATGGTTCACTTTTTGGGCGATTTTTACATGTATTCGTTATTTTTCTAGTTTCCTCCCTAGACCTCCATCAATTAAAAAATAAAAATAAAAAAGATGCATTAGATTCCCATTCTAGATTCATTTGTACATTGTTTGGTAGAAAAAATTCCGGCCTTCCAACATTACAGGCTCACTATCGTTCGCCAGGGAAAAAATTGACACCTAAATAGCACGAAAGGTCTAAATATTGACGAAGAAATGGGGCGAAAGGTCTTAAAATCGACTAACTAATGGGGCAAACATCTTAACATATGAAAACTAATGGGGCTAAACATGAGGGAGAAAGTGGTCCAGAAAACCGGTCCATCCCCCCTTAAATTACTCCTTTGTTTAACCTATTCCTTTATCCAGCACAATTCCCTTTGAATCTTCACAATATTATTCATCCTCTGCCTTGCACTATGCCTGATTGTTTTCATTTCATCTTATACCACTCATCTTCCTATAGGCCTTATTCTGTCTTCGATCTGAACCACTCATCTTCCTCTAGGCCTTATTCTTTCTTCGATCTGTTTTATCCCATTCTGTGCCCCTATTTTCCTAGCCACCTCCGCCTCCATTTATCCCGTATCTTTCACCCCATCGTGTGCCCCCATTATCGCCCCCTCCCTATTCCTTCCTGCGTTTTTGTTTCATACGCCTTCCCATC
This sequence comes from Paralithodes platypus, assembly GCA_032716605.1. Classification (NCBI taxonomy): domain Eukaryota; kingdom Metazoa; phylum Arthropoda; class Malacostraca; order Decapoda; family Lithodidae; genus Paralithodes; species Paralithodes platypus. The sequence continues at coordinate 26,725,911 of CM064493.1, forward strand.
CATCTCCCATTCTTGACCCATCTTTCTCTAGTCCTGCATATCTTCTTTATCTTTCCTCCCTCTTTCCCTCTTCCTTCCTGCATCCCTCCTTCCTCCCCATCCTCACCCCTTCCAATCCTTCCTGCATCCCTTTTCTTTCTCCATCCTCAGCCCTCCCTATCCTTCCTGCATCCCTCCTTCCTCCCCATCCTCACCCCTTCCAATCCTTACTTCATCCCTACCCTCTCACACCCTTTTCTGCATCCCTCCTTCCTTCCCCATCCTCACCCCTTCCAATCCTTACCTCATCCCTACCCTCTCACATCCTTTTCTGCATCCCTCCTTCCTTCCCCATCCTCACCCCTTCCAATCCTTACCTCATCCCTACCCTCTCACATCCTTTTCTGCATCCCTCCTTCCTTCCCCATCCTCACCCCTTCCAATCCTTACCTCATCCCTACCCTCTCACATCCTTTTCTGCATCCCTTCTTTCCCACCCCAACCATTGCTCCCCCATCCCTCCCCATCCCCTTCCTTCTGCACTCACCGCCCTATCATTTATAAGCCCTGGGCCCCCACTAATCTTTTATATGGAAATGCACAAAAAAGTGTGGGTTTGCGAGGAGGTTTAGGACGAGGAGGGCTGTGATTTCCTGGATTGTGGGTGTCGGGGTGAGGGAGAGTTACGCCAGGTCGTTAATGATACCCGCCATATTGTTTACATTCTTAACCCTTTCAATGCGATTGCGTCATTTAATGAAATTTGGCACAAATATTCTACGATTTTGCTTATTTTAGGAAATCCCTTTAATATACAAAGGGATGGACAAGATCTTCACTTTTCTTCTGGCTTTAAGAAAATCGCTTAACGATAGCCCATATATATAAGACAGAATGGCTTCATTGTAATGGATGGATGATACATACGTCTTGGACAATCACACACATCAATGAGTAACTTTTGGAAATACATCCAAAATAATTCCAATGTGTGTTAAATATTCCGGTACCGGTAGATACATTAATTAACATATCCGCAAAAGTAAGTAAGAATTCCGTGGCCCTAGGCACAACAAGACTGTGAATGAAGATTATTATCTTAAGGATCTGTGAATAGTTAGGTATCATAAGCGCTTTTGACTCCGCTGATATGGTAACTTGACGCTTATAATAATAGAAAAGGCAAACTTTTGATATTAGCCTTATTATAAATTCAATGATACTGTCCACGACTCATGTCCTTAATTATGCGCCTCTCCTTATGTTGTGGATCATGACATTGTGTCTCTTTTAATTATCTGCAGTTAATCCCGTATAATTAAGTTTGTAATAATCCCTTCCTCCCCATTACGTTGGCGTTTTTAAGACCATTTACCTAATTTCTTTGTCAATTATAAGACCTTTCGTGCCATTTAGGTGCCCGTTTTATATCCTGGCGAACAAAGTGGAGCATGTTCTATGAGTGTTTTTTATACACTTGATGGAGGTGTAGGCAGCAAACGTAAAACAAATAATAGAACAAAAATATAAAATATAGTGTTCGAGTAATTATCAGGCAAATTTTGTATTGTCAAATTAGCTCTCGTGACAGTTCAGTTAGTATGAGGACCTGCAGAGCACCGAACTAGGTAAATCTGATATGCAGCTTTTTGTTTCTTTTCTTTTTGTTGTTGTTGTTAAAGAACGTTTAAGTGAGTTAGAGGTATTGTATCTTACCTTCCGTTGTTTTTTGTTATATACATGATCGTATAGATGACGTAAATACAACACTGAAAGGCAGGAAAAGCACAACACAATATATACTGTATATTAAGGTTATCGCCCGTATTAACCCTTTTACTTTTATTCTTTATATTAGTAGAAGATTGTATTCAGTTTATGGAGGAACTATGGGAATCAGAGGGTTATTTGAGACTCCTGGATAGCTTTCCAACCAGAGAAAAACGTCTAATGTTAGTCAGAATTAAGTGAATGGAATTGTGGGTGTCAGAAGGTTATTTGAGATAGATGTTACCCCTTTGACTCCAAGAGGGCTTTCCAGAGCTGAGTAAAATCGTTTAATGTTAGCCAGAATTAAATGAGAAAGTGTCCTCGAATACTGAAAAGGTTAATATTTTACCCCTTTGACTCTTAGAGGGCTTTCCATGGCTGAGGAAAATCGTGTAATGTTACCCAGAATTAAATGAGAAAGTGTCCTCGAATACTGAAAGGGTTAAAACTCCAGGTGCCAGAGTTCTCCCTAAAGATGGGCGTGGTGGAGGGTAGGTCCTGATGATGGGTTGTGGTTCCTCTCACAGATCCTTTTGTTTACACGTTCTCTCTCTCTCTCTCTCTCTTACCTCTTGTATTCATCGCTCTCGCTCTCTCTCTCTCACCTCTTGTATTCATCTCTCTCTCTCTCTCTCTCTCTCTCTCTCTCTCTCTCTCTCTCTCTCTCTCTCTCTCTCTCTCTCTCTCATACACGAATACCTATAGCCCATCTTGTAATAATTGCATCTCTATTCAGTACTTTTTACAGTTCGTTTTACAGTATAGACTTTGTCTAATGAAACTGTATGAAGATTACAGGGCGCCATTTATCAATCAGTATAAGTAATTGAAGCAAACTAGAGACAATTGAAGTTATTATTTTATTGTTTCTTCTTTTTCTTCTTCTTTTCTTAACTAACTATTTAGCTTGAGTGCTGGAAATATTGCATTCTTCCACAAATACCCACATTTAAATAAAGAGAGTAATAGGTATGGGCTGGGTTATCTATAAACTCAGGTAAGGCATAGTAGCTTTGATTCGTGATAGGTCGGGGATAGATATAAGATCAGGTAGGGTATAATACAGTACCTTTCAATGTAAACACCATATGAGGAGGAACACTTTACTGACAAGGTTTCGTTTAAGGGGAGATTTCCACTTGAGGGATTTTTTTCTTTACCCCTTTCTCCCTCTTGTTTAGCCCCATTGCTTTTGAGATTTTAAGACGTTCGCCCCATTAGTTTGGCGATTTTAAGAACTTTCACCCCATTTATGTCACTGTTAAGACCTTTCGTCCCATTTAGGTGTCTATTTTTTCCTGGCGAGCGATAGCGAGCCTGTAATTTAAGAGGAACCGGCCTTCGGCCGGATTTCTACCGAAAAATGTAAAAAATTATCTTGAAAGGGGGTCATGGGGGTGTAATTTCAAGCTTGATGGAAGTCTAGGGAATCAACTAAAAACCTCCCCTTAAAGCTTCATCAGCCAATTTAAGCGAAACCTCAATAAAGTTATCCTTCCCATACGGTGTTTATAGTCATCCTCTCAACTTTTGCCTGTGTAATTATTATGTTTATTCCACCAACCAACGTCACCTCTAAACTCAATTAATGAAATCAACAAATACATGTGGCACTCCAAAGACTCGAACCTAGGATACTCACATCGAAATTCCGCGCACTTATGCATTACGCTCTGATTCGTGATAGACAGAGTTATCAGAGTGTGTTCTTATCTCTGTAGATGTGTTAAGGATTTTCTCTGACAAAAGCTGCTGCAGTGGCTTTTTGTCATGAGTAATAGTTAGTTAAAATAGGACTTCAGAGGCTAGCAACCCTACTGGATTTTTAAGCCAGCAGACTGCAAGTCAATAATAACGTCAGGATTGGAGCCCCTTTTCGAGAACTCCCGTCCCTTGCTGAGTAATACTTAGTCGAGTTTAGGAGTAAAGTTGGTTAGTGGAGAGAACATAATAATACTGTTACTTTATTCCCATTACTGCTCAAGGAGACTTTTTACCCACTGTAGTTTTGGCACACGCATTTAACCACTCCATCTCTCGCTTTCACCCCCGATGTCTCCCCTTCTCCCTTAAGGGGGGTCACCGTTTTTTTTTTTATCTTTCTCTCATTTTCTCTCTTTTCCTGGCTTGTATCCACTCGGCCCCATTCAGCCAACTGTTTTAAGAAGTTTATCCGCATCCAAGTGTCGATTTCTTCCTGGCGAGCGATAGCGAGCCAGCATTGTATAGAGAAATCCGGCTTCGCTGGAGAAAATTTTCTATCGACAAATGTACAAATTTAGCTTGCTGTCAAAACAAAAATATATATATATGCTGGCTCGCTACCGCTCGCCAGGAAAATATTGACGCCTGGATGGGGGTAAACATCTTAAAACAGTAGGCTGAATGGGGCCGAATGGATACAGGCCAAAGAGAGAGAAAGAAAGAGAAAACAAGCGAGGTGGGCTCCCTTAATTTGTGTGTCTGGCTCGGGGTATTTCTTGTTTAGGACTTAATCAGGGGGTTTGGCGGGGTCTGCTATTACACCGGACGCAGTATTTCGCTATTTGTTTACGTTCTGGGGCTTATACAGATGTTTGGCCTACAGTCGCTTAACCCCTTCTGTACCGCCGATGTGTTTTTCAAGTTTCTTCTAGCTATATTTAGACGATTTGGACAGTCTAAGAAGGATCTGTGGTATTAAAGTGGTTTAGGGAGATTGTTCGAAGCCTGTTAATTGCTGCAGGCCCTTAATAAACTGAATAAAATAAGTGTAATAGCAGCTGAAATCAAATACAAAATACGTCGCCGGTACAGAAGGGGTTAATACGGAGAGGCGATTATTTCATGCCCTACCTAATCACAACCCCTTCAACACGATGACGCTTTGTTTACCTTTCATTCTGGCTAACATTAGACGATTGTATGTAGCTTAAAAAGGACCCTATTACTCAGATGATTTGTTGAGATAGCACTAACCCCTTTGAGTCCTAGAGATAGATTACCAGCAAAATAAAATCGTCTAATGGTAACCAGAATAAGACAACAAGAACGTCATCGTGCTAAAGGGGTTAACCTATTCTAACCTTACCATGTGTTTATCTCATCTAACCTAGTATTAATTTTACCAAGCCAAACCTGACCAATCCTAACTTAAGCTAACCTTAATAAAACCTTAACTAATATAGCGAATGAATCTGGAGCTTGACCACCATTTTGAATTAAGGTGCATTGTATGAGAGTTAACTCTCCAAAGGCTCAGCTACAACATAATTAATAAATTTTTAATATCGTATAAATAATGAATTACATGATAGCTAAATAGAAGTTTTCAGCTTAAAACTAATCTACCATATACCTAGCCTAAAATTACCATCATTATAGCCAAATCTAACTTATCTTTGCCTAATCTAACCTAAGCTAGCCGTAACCTGACCACATCTAATTGATCTAAACTTTACTTCACTTAATCTAATTTTGCGTAACATAACCTTCGCGTAACCTATCCATTCCTAACCTAAATTGGCCATACCGAACTCGACCAACCTGGCTTCATTGTTTGGACTAAGCAACGTCTATGATAGCGAAATGATATGTGGACAAACTGGATTTGTAGGCGAAATGACTTATAAAAAAGAAAGACAAAAACACTGTTGTTCTCGCTCGATTTGTTCAACTACGAATTGAATTGTTCATCGTCAGACTAAAAAGTTAAAGGTTATTTTTAGAATATTTAGTTTTTGGAGCGCCGTATGAAATAGGCTTCTATTAGAATATTCGATTATAATAACATCTCTGGAGTATGCATGTTTTGATCTATTATCTTATTTAGTAATATTCTTTACATTCTTATGATACTCGTTATCGCTTTACATTACTATAGTTTACTATTTTGTTCCTTTCCCTTTTCCAAGCAGGATTTGTTATATATTTTCTTTGTTACTTTGATATATCAGTATGATTCGGGAAACTTGTCAGGTCTTGCGATGTAGTAGGAAATATAAGTATATTATCGTCTGAAACTCTGAACATACTTCATCATTATCAGCCTGAGTTAGTCCACTGCAAGACAAAGAGCTCTCCCAACGTTTCCACTCCAATCTGTCAGATGTTAGCGTATTCCATCACACCTCACCAAACTTTCAGATTTCATCCCTCAATTGGAGTCTCCATCCCTTGGTTTTCATTCTATCGCTCTAGCAGTCCATATGTTTTAGTTTCTGTATATTACCATATCTAGCCAGCGAAACAGGGTATTAAAGTCATACCCTTCCCTGGTTGTGTGTTACTCAGTTACTTGTTCGTCAAGGGGAATCCACGCAATGCGAGCTAAGCTCATTATTATCGCGCCTCCTTAACTGGGAATGTATTGCGTGAAATGCATGTTAAGTGTTTTATGTACTGTTGGAATGGCTGTGGATGTGTGTGTAGTCTGTATTTATCCAATTGGCGACATAGGAAACGAAGGCTTAGGGTGGATCTGTATGGTACCATTCTCACTATAGACGGTACCGTCTCGCCCAAAGGCTTAGGTAGCCATCAGCTTAGGTGAACCATATGATACCCATCTCGCCTTGTACCATTTTTGCCAACCCCAGATGGGACGTCACAACGTCGTCCACTTATTCCAGGTACCTATTTACAGCTAGGTGAACTGAGGCTAACACATGAAAGGAGACAAGCCCAATTTGTCTCCGCCCGGCCGGGGATTGAACCCCCGACCCCTCGTGTGTGAGACGAGAGCTCTACCTACTAGGCTACGGGATGTGTGTGTGTGTGTGTGTGTGTGTGTGTGTGTGTGTGTGTGTGTGTGTGTGTGTGTGTGTCTGGGTGTGTGTGAGCGCACGTGCGCGCGAAACCTGGAACGGATTTTGACAAAATGTGTATGATAGATATCGTTTTGCTCTGACATATACCGTAATATATATTTTGGTATGATTATATGGCGTTCTCCATACAATGGTCCATTATTCCCTACTTTCTCTTTCAGGAGAGGTAAACTACTTTTCGTTTTCGTTGTGTTTCTAGAAGCTGGGCAGCTTAAATGTGCGCATAAATGTGTTCGTAGGAATTAGTCATAAGCCATAATAGCTGCGCACCTACAGTATATAAATTTGCATCGAACACAAACAGGACATTATAGTGTTATTATATGTATTGATTTATTTATTATTATTTTTTGTTTTGTCATACTTACTATTGTTCAAGACTGTATTTAATTAATCCTCCAGGCTAAATCAATCGAAAGACTTGTAATTGTTTCGATCTCAAATGTACTTTCTGATTATAACGCTCGCCCTCAACTATGTCGTAAGTCTAAGGTGTTGGTCAAGAGTGTTTCTATAGGTTTTGGTGTTAATTACAGCTGCATCTTGTTTACTTTCACAAGGAAAAAACGGGTTTACGAGGAAATCGCGTGTGTTATGTAATTTGCTCGGGTATTTCTGTGCTACTTTCTAAATGAGCATTACTACAGAACAGAGGCCTTCATTAATTTGAGAACATTGTAAATAGTTGCATGTCAGCCCTTTCAGTCGTCGATGATGCTTTTCCACTTAATTTTGGCTAGCATTAGACGATTTTACTCAGGTCTAGAATGTCCTGTAAAAATCAAAGGGTTACATTTTTCTCAATTAACCCTCTGACTCCCACAATTCCTCCTTAAGCGAATATCTTCGTCTACTAATAGCCAAAATAAAGAAACGCGTTTTCGTATCTTGAAACATATAAATATAGATATAATAGATAAACAGGTGGAATGCTACAGGCAAGAAACTGTTGACGTGAAATTGGGAGATTTGTAGAGAGGGGAAAAATAGAGATTGATAATTTGTATTTTTAATGAGAGTGAGTATGAGAGTGAGAGAGGGAGTTTCAAGAGTAAGAGAGTAAGAGTGAGTGAGAGAATGAAAAAGATAGAAAATGAGAGTGAGAAAGAGAACGCGAGAGCAACATCGACAATCAACCATTTGCCACATCTAGAGAATCAGAGACATAACTAACGAACAAGCGAGCGAGCTAGCAAGGATCTACAACAACAAGAACAACATCAACACGAACCAACCAACCAACCAACCACATCTAGAGAATCAGAGACAGAACTAACGAACAAGCGAGCGAGCTAGCAAGAATCTACAACAACAAGAACAACATCAACACGAACCAACCAACCAACCAACCAACCAACCAACCAACCACATCTAGATAATCAGACACGACCTGCTCATCAGAACCGTCGTGATGCCTCGGCTTCATGACTCGTCCCGACCCACGTAAATCAACCCCACCCGTAATTAATTATAAATCCACTAGTCTACCCGGGAAATTAGTCTTGGGATAATGGAAGGGACTCACTCTCCCCTTCAATGGGTGATTTTAAAGGAGAGCAGGGGTGAGATAAGCCCTTCGTAATGTTTAAAGGAGAGATATGGAGAGTTAAGTCTTTCGTAATGCTTAAATATACTATAAATACTGTCATCAATCTTCTTATATAATTATAAATCCACTAGTCTACCCGGGGATTAGTTTTGGGATAATGTAAGGGACTCACTTTCCCCTTCAATGTGTGATTTTAAAGGGGAACAGGGGAGAGTTAAGCCCTTCGTAATGCTTAAGTATTCTATAAATACTGCAATCAATCTTCTTATATAATTATAAATCCACTAGTCTACCCGGGAATTAGTTTTGGGATAATGGAAGCAGGGACTCAAAATATAATAAGCATTCTCTCTGAGCTGGGTGAATATTGGCCAAGCTTATCCAGCAAAAACATTATCGCGTCACAGCAGGTACTATTGCTGTTTATCGGTGGATATATTCTATATTTTATTTTTCTGTTGAGTCACATGGAGCTGCAGTAGTTCCTATACTGTCTCAAGATATAAATTAAACAGGCCTTTTGAGTTCCACATTACCAATAGAACAAGTGTTACACATTATTGTATACCTGTATGTTTTACGGTTGAACATATACTTTGACAGGGCTTGGGAGTTCTTTCAGTCTTCGCCTCATTTTAAGAAGTTGTGAGGTGGATCAGGTTCGAGTCCACACTTGCATAAGTGAGGCGCGGAAAATACACAACGAGCAGTAGTCCATCTACATCCATTTCTCTTGAAGACAGGAAATTAGCTGTCCGATTAATAAGTATATTATTTGATAAACTGATTAATAGATTAGATACTCAAATTGATATAGTTGATTCAGTGTATCCTCAAACTGCCTGACAGAAAACATTGTATAAAAGCAGATCAATTGGATCATTAAGAACATACAGCAAACATTTAATTTCCCAAAGGGGTAAGTAGAAATTAATTATAGAGTGCGCGAAAAATATATTAGATGGAAAGATACCCTGCTAATTAGACACGAGATGCGGCGATAGATAAATAGATAGCAGAACAGAAAGGATGCATGACGGTAATTAATGTTTTCATAGGTAAATCAAAAAGGCCTTTATTGTAGAAAGAAAGAAAGAAAGAAAGAAAGAAAGAATGAAGAGAAAGGAAGAAGATAGAACAATAAAGTTGAATTGTAATAGAGAAAACGAGAGGCCAACTGAAGCAATAACAAGAGAGAGAGAGAATGAATGACAAAAAGATAGAAAGAAAGAACCAACTAACCACAGCAGCGAACAGTAGAGAGCAAGAGTAAGAGAGAGAAAGAGCGAGATAGAGAGAGAGGACAAGACAAGACCAGGCCAAATCACAAGGTAGCCCACTCCCGTCCTCACGACTTTGGACCCCACCGCCATCATAACTCAACCCCGGACAAATCCCTTCAGATTCTCCATTTTGAGGCCCTAAATACCCTCTAAAACGTTAAAAATACCCTTAAAAACTACCAGAATTGTACTCCTATGCCCCATATTCTCAAGCTAAACCTCCTAAGCTATCTATATCAGCGTAAATGCTTGATGGTTTTCCCGGTTTTGCTCGAGTTTTGAGAGGATTTCGTTCCAAAACTGCCGAGGACCCCTGTAACCCATTAAATATCTCGATATACCCATATTTATGTTCCGAAATATACCCCTACACCTTATACTCCCGATTTAAGTCACCCTAGCTATCGAAATCGCCCGAAAAACTGGTGGATTTTCATGATTTTGAGAGGATGAGGGAGGGCCAGGATCCAAAATGTTGCGCCTGCCCCCACCCGCGTTAACTCTGAAGGGTGTTTTGTAAGTACGAGCGCCGCCTTATCCTGGGCCTCTGGTATCATCATGTGGGGGGGGGGGGGGGAATTTTCATGCAATATAGCACCCGGTACACGCCCCTAATGCTACATATTAAGTCCCTGACGAATGGTGGGGGTCGTAAGTTTTGATACCCGCACGACTTTGAGCTTATAAAGTGACTATTACTACGACTATCGATGATTATATCTCTACCCTTTTACAACTATTACTGTGCACTACTACTTAAGCATCTACTAAGCGCTAAATATTAAGTGACTATTGCTATTACTACGACTATCGATGGTTATACTCTAAACTTTTACAACTATCCCTCTATGCACTACTATTTAAACGTCTACTAATGCTATATGTTAAGTGACTGTTGCTATAACAAAGTATACGCTACCATTTTACAACTATCACTTATGCACTATATGCTATTTAAACATTACTAATACTACATGTTAAGTGACCGTTGCTATTACTAGACTGTCTATGTTTATACTCTACCTTTTTGCAACTTTTACTCTATTCACTACCAATTAAAATTCCCACTAATGCTACATATTAAGTCCCTAACGAATGGTAGTGATCTTTTGCCTTGGGCTAGGCACGACTCTGATCTTATAAGGTGACTACTACTATTACTGCGACTATCGATGTATATAATTTACTCCTTAACAACTATCACTCTATGCACTACCATCCAGATATCTACTAATGCTACATATTATATCGCTGACGAATAGTTGGTGTCGTAAGATTTAGTACCCTCACGACTCTGATCTTATAAGGGAACGACTATTGCTACTACAATATTGTGACTATTAATGTATATACTATCTCTAAAATGGTTACTAATGCTACATATTAAGTCCCTGATGAATAGTAGTGGTCTTTTACCTTGGGCTGTGCACGACTCGGAACTTATATAAGGTGATTTTTACTATGACGTTCAGTGCTTATACTCGACCATTTACAACTATTACTCTATGCAATACCACTCAAATGACTTGTCTAGTAATGCTACATATTTTTTCCTCTGATCAATGGTTGGGGTCTTATGTCGAGGTACCCACACCACTCTTGAGCTTATAAGGTAACTATTATTATGACGACTGTATGACTATCAATGTTATTGTTTATACTCTAGCTGTTTGAAACTTTTAGACTAACATTGTGTGTATTGTACTTTCTACGACGTACTCTCTCCCAAAGGATCACTAATGCTACATATTAGCCCTAGACGAACGGTAGGGATCTTTTGTCGTGGGTCTGGCACGACTGATCTTATAATGTGACTATTACTAGGACCATCCCTAAGCCTTTCACTATGTTTACTGCCGTTCCTGTGACTATGATTTCTAATAATACTTATTAACGACCTTATATTATTTATTATTTTGTTATTTTCTTTATATAATATATATATACTGTATATATATATATATATATATATATATATATATATATATATATATATATAGGTCTATATATATATATATATAGACCTATATATATATATATACTGTATATATATATATATATATATATATATATATATTATTATTATTATTTATTATTTTTGTTTAATTGACCCAATACGACTCGTGTATTATTGGGAGCAACTATTACTATTGTGACGACTAAATTAGCTTGTGCTGGCCCTTGTATCATCACTATTTCCACCAACACTACGACCATTAACTCACTAATGCTACATATTAACTTCCTGACGAATGATAGGGGTCATTAATCTTGGTACCAACACGACTCTGATATTAGGTACGACTATTGCTGTCATCATTATTACGACTATCGAACCATATTTGGTTCTTTGTTTCGTTATCGCTCCAATTGACCACTTGCGAGTTTCAGGCTATAAGGAAGTTAGGAGCTGTAGACATCCATATTTAGCAGAGTTACAAGCTAATATACGGTTGTAGTATGTTTATTAATACCTAAAATCAAATTCAACATACTTTCTACTCATCAGAAACCTACATTATTATTTCATTTATTTTTATTATCAATGTTTACAGCTCCAACTTCCTTATAACATGAAATTCGCAGGTGGTCAATTGCTATGTCTAGCAATCTAAGCCTGTTAATGCTACTTACAGATAATGAATGGCAGTGTTATATATATTGATTATCCGACTACTATCGCTACAGTGAATGGTTGTAGTGTTAGCATGACTTAAGGGGAGATTTCCACTTGAGGGATTTTTTTTCTTGACTCCTTTCTCCCTCATGTTTAGCCCCATTGCTTTTGAGATTTTAAGATGTTTGCCCCATTAGTTTGGCGATTTTAAGTACTTTCGCCCCATTTATGTCACTTTTAAGACCTTTCGTCCCATTTAGGTGTCGATTTTTTCCTGGCGAGCGATAGCGAGCCTGTAATTTAAGAGGAACCGGCTTTCAGCCGGGACATTTTTCTACCGAAAAATGTACAAATTTATCTTGAAAGAGAGTCAAGGGGGTGAAATTTTAAGATTGCTGGAGGAGTAGAAAACAAACTAAAAACCTCCCCTTAAATAGTATTGAATTATTGAAACTACAACCATCCCTACGTCTGAGTATTTTTCTGTTTACTCTCCCCGTGTAGGCCTTATTTTCCAACATTACTATGTATATAAACCATAATGAAGATTATTAGTCTGACTGAGTCATTTTGGTTTGTCACGCGTTCCAGACTAACGTTGTATTGTCTTTGGTTGGTCTGTGTTAAGGGGAGGTATTTAGTTTGTTCCCTACTTTGTCATCAAGCTTAAAATTACATCCCCTTTCAAGATAAATTTGTAAATTTTTCAGTAGAAAAATGTCCAGGCCGGAGGCCGGTTGCTCTTAAATTACAGGCTCGCTATCGCTCGCCAGGAAAAAATCGACACCTTAACGGCACGAAAGGTCTTAAAATTGACAGAAATGGGGCAAAATGTCTTAAAATATCCAAACTACTAGGGCGAAGGTCTTAAAATCTCAAAAGCAATGGGGCTAAACATGAGGGAGAAAGGGGTCCAGAAAAAAATCCCTCGAGTGGATATCTCTCCCCTTAATCAATGGGTCATACCAATAGTGAAAATAGTCATTGTATTTCAGCCAAAGTGTGGTTTATAGCACATTATGGCCATCGATTCTGGATTCTCCTTATTAAATAATCACTTATGAGGATGCTATTATGTTAGTATAGGAATGACTGACAGTTTCACGTGGATTATGTACTAGTTTAACCTTTTCATTTCATTCAGCTTAGGAGTGATAATCAAGAGGTTGAAAACTATACAGAGTAATTATTTTAGGATCATGTTACCACCAAATAAACATAACATAATCATAGTCAAACATACCATAACAGCGAGACCTTCGTATTGAAAATGTGTGATGACGGAATGTAGGTAAACTAAAGACGAGTCATCGTATTGAAAGGTTTAATAGACAGATTGTAGACAGACTGAAACACATAGATAAATATGTCGGTAGCCCAATTGACGGGTAGAGGCGACAGATAGATCTCGAATCCCCTATCAATTTTCGTGGTGTAATTGATATTATTGTGGGTAACAGGCAAGTTTAATCAGTTTCGGAAGGACCTTTAGGAATCAAAGGGGAAGAAATGCATCTCAAATGAAACCTCTGACTTTCTTAAGTACAGGTACTGCCTATACCGAATGAAAATCGTCTAATGGTAGCCAAACATTTCGCTATCACATTGAAGAAGTTAATAGACAGATGGAAACTGGGACAACATCAGATTGAAGCCAGACTGAAACACTGATGGATAAATAAGTCGGTAGCCTAATAGACGGGTAGATGGGCCGACAGATAGAGGGAGGACGATGTTGAATCACCTCATAATTTTCGGTCCGAGCGGAAATGGATAGAGTTGCCCCAATGAACGATTATCGCAGCATCGAGATTACTTCGTGACACTCACTTAATGAGAAACCTGTAAAAAAGGGGAAGTGGGGATTAATAAGGAGAATTAGACCATACATAGCTACCACTTAATATTGCAAAAAAGTCAGCCATTTTCTAATCTTATGCTTATTAGGTATGGTATTTTTTTATCTTCTTATAAGTATGCTATGGACATGAAAGTTAATATATATTATTAACAGCGTCTACTCCGATTGGGCTATAGTAATCAATATAAGATTATCATACCGTATGCTATGTAGGATAAATTACATTTCAGATGCAAAGGACGAATTAGCGTTAAATCCCAAAAAATCTGATTTAATGATAGTTAAACGAGTTAGATATTTGGCTGACTTGAGTGATATAGTTAACCCACTAAAGTGGTAGCCACTTAACAAATATAATATATTTTCCATTATAAATATGATCTTTTACGCTAGATATGATAATGAAAGTCCCATTTCCCCTTTTTTGTGACTTACCGGTAGCATTCTACCTTTACCCATAGAGTCCATTCCTAAGGTGAATTAAACCCAGTTGCTAGTAGTAAATAAATACACATCTATGCTCCAATGAAAGACATAAATTACCTATCCTATACAAAATTGTATTATATAAGTAAATTAAATCCAACATTATAATGATAAAACACATATTGATACCGTATTAAAAGTCACAACTGATCTATCCTACAAAAAATGAACAACCAATCTATGACCATAACCTTAAAGCAGTGACTATTTTCGATCGAGTCCCCGCTAATTAGCATACTATTCTAACCTTCCTAAGCTAAATTTACTCATCTGCTGGTAGTTTCAAAAATATTATATATACTGTACACACGCAAATGGGTACCGTACTATTCTAAGACCCAAATGACCTCTCTCATAAAAAATTCCCCACCATTCGATGACCAAATCCTCAAAGTGGTGATTATTTTGGAGCGAGGCGAAGTGGACCAATTTAGCTGATGACCAGGCCGAGGTAATTGCCATAGGATCGGGTGTCTTGTGTACTTGGAGAGAGAGAGAGAGAGAGAGAGAGAGAGAGAGAGAGAGAGAGAGAGAGAGAGAGAGAGAGAGAGAGAGAGAGAGAGAGAGAGAGAGAGAGAGAGAGAGAGAAACAATCATTTGGATTCATATTCGATTATAATATTAACTTTATTTATTAAGTTAGTCCCCCCCTCCCCCCTATCTGGATTACTGCGCACAGTTTTGGTGCCTATATTAGTTAAAGTACATCGAAAAGCTAGAAAGAATACATCGGAGAGCAACAATAATTATTACTCTTAGATAAACCCCTTCGTAATACAATGACGCTTTGTTCAGTTTGTTTTGGCTAACATCAGACGGTTTTACTTAGCTTTGGAAAAACCTTCTAAGAATTCGAGGGGTAATGTCTATCTCAATTAACCATTTTAATTGAACTCCTCTTAAGCTGAATAATATCAACTAATGATATAATATAAAAATGCGCCATCATATACTGTATACATCATATACAAGCGTCAAGCCTTTTATTTTAGCAAAATATTTCCTTTTCTTCTGCTTGCTCCGCCTTCTCAAGATTCAAGTGATAAATGTTGGAAGGGTAACATGTTGTCAGCCTGTCAGCCTGCAGCAATGACAAACTTTAGTAGGCTCGATAGTCAAAGGTGAAGATAACCTAGGAC
Organism: Paralithodes platypus; assembly: GCA_032716605.1. Classification (NCBI taxonomy): domain Eukaryota; kingdom Metazoa; phylum Arthropoda; class Malacostraca; order Decapoda; family Lithodidae; genus Paralithodes; species Paralithodes platypus. The sequence continues at coordinate 26,741,403 of CM064493.1, forward strand.
GTTATAATGTAGGGACACGGCGAGTCTGATTTACTAGGGTTTATATTACTCCTCCTATTTTGATTTTGTTGTATAATTTATCTCCTTTCCTTGCTTCCTCTTGTTCCTCCTTCTCCTCCTCCACCTCCTCGTTCTCTTCTTCCTCCTCGTGCTGATCTTTCTCCTCCTCTTGTGATAGGTGTTGGTAGGGTCACACTTCAGCAACCTGTCAGCCTGCAGTCCTGACAAGCATCAGTAGGCTCGATAGTCAGCGTTGAAAATAACCTAGGTCATTCAAATACCCCCCCCCCCCACCTCTCTCTCTCTCTCTCTCTCTCTCTCTCTCTCTCTCTCTCTCTCTCTCTCTCTCTCCTCTCCTCTCTCCTCTCCTCTCTCTCTCTCTCTCTCTCTCTCTCTCTCTCTCTCTCTCTCGCTCTAATGGGGTCGATGTTGAAGATAAGCAGCTAGGCCTTCAATTAAAATGCAGATATCAGAGGAGTTTGATGTACCCATGTTTACCAATGTCTTGTTATTCTACTTTATTCCCTTTCCTCTTTTTCGTCTCGTCTCTTCCAATTTTCGTCTTTCCTTTCGTTTCTACTTCTTGTTACCCTCCCTGTCAGCCAGGCCTTTAATTAACAAACTACTACCTATCAGCCCGTAGCACTATCAAGCTTTATAAAGTAGGTTCGATTGCCAACGATTAACATAAAAGAGTTTTGTTTACGTTCTCCTTTCATCTCCTCTCTCTTTTTTCCCTTCTCTTCTTCTCTTTTTGCTCTTCCTCCTCCATGTGACAAGTATTGGAAGGGTCACACTTCAGCAATCTTTAACATACCCCTTATGATATAGGGATATGATGGGTTTTATACGTACATATTTTTGTCTTTCTACTCATGTTTTTCTCCATCTTTCTCAATTATCTACCTCCGCCTCTTTCTTCTTCTTCTGCTTCGACCTGTCAGCCTCCAGCCTGTTAATGTTGAAACTTTAAAATAACCTATGCCGTTAAAGTTCACCCAAGGGATGAGTTTTATCTACTTGTGTTTATTTCTATCGATTATCTGAAGTGTGTGTGTGTGTGTGTGTGTGTGTGTGCGTGTGTGCGTGTGTGTATGTGTATATATTTTGTTCAATTGATTCTATTTATTATATTTGTATAGGCAAAACTCCATTTAACTTTTAAATGTATATTTCGAAGTTGTGAGTTTTTTTATTTATTATTTGTTTTATGTATTTATTTGTTTATTATATATTTTTGCTTTAGCTTGGAATTCAACAACTAAGTGTTATTAAATCCAGCATATGTATTCTTACCAAATTCGAAATACCATTGATTAATATTCCTCTTGCAAAAAGTGATTTTTCCACTATAATGTTTTCATTATTTATGGTCTATAAAATCAGTACTAATTGATATTCTTCTTGTTTCATATGAGCATTTTGACATACATACAATATTAGTAGGCTGAAGAAACCCATCAATAGATACAAATTTATGTGTCGTAAATAATCCTTCATTTAAACATGGTACAGATATTATGTCTACGAAAATTGTACTGTTGTATAATCAGGCAGTAGCTATCATATATTTCAGTTTTAGGAGGTAGTAATTTGAATACATAAGTTAAAATAGGACTTCAGAGGCTATCAACCCTTCTGGGTTATTAAGCCAGCACACTGTAAGTCAAGAATAGCTTTAGGACTAGAGCCTCTTTTCGAGAACCCCAGTCCCTTGTAATTTGATAAACAATTAAAACTATATAAAGATATGAGATGAAAACTAAAATATGATTAATCCTGAATAAATGAATGATAATTCCTGAATAAATATACGTGATAGTAATTAGGATAAACTAGACGATTACAAAAGCGGGTACGTAAATTGATATTAATAGCCCACATAAATAGACACAAAACAGTCTAAATTATTAAGCCATAAAAACCCCGTCTTAATGTTTATAGACCCAAGTTATCTAGATCATACTTCATTATATTACATCATGGTCGATATTCGCCATGGTTTATTTCACGGGGCCGCGTAAACTATAATTATCTATGTATCCATCTTAACACTAGCTGCTGCGACGTGTTGGGGTTCTTATGATTGTGTTTATTATTATTGATGTGTTTTATTGTGTTTGCCATTTTTCGAGAAATATATTTTTTAGCTTGCCCCTAAACTATGGAAAATACGCCTCCTCAGACCCCCTTCAATCTAAAACAAACGTCCCACAGACACAGGCCGAAGGTAGGTCTCTTATAAATTGTAGGCTCGCTTTCGGTCGCCCAGAAAAAAATCGACACCTAAATGGGGTGAAGTGCTTTATAATCGCCAAAAAAATGAAGCGAAATGTTGAATAATCTCCCAGCTGATTAATGAAGTGAAACAGGGAGGGTCCAGAAAGACCCGCCCCGTACTAGATAGACTTAAGCTATATTATTATCTATGTACCTGTATATCTATCTGGCTCACCGTTCATTGTTGGTTACTTTTTTTTTATCGGAGTGTGATTATCGTGATTGAGTTTCTTGTTATAATTTGCGCCGTTGGATAATTGTTTGTGGTGATTAGTTTTGCTCATGTTTATTTTGTGCCTTGTTAAATATGTGAACAGTCCATCTCTTAGTTATATTCCCTATGTATCTATTGCATATCTATTTGTTTTATCTATATCCAGATGCCCACGAAATTTCCTCAACCAAATGATGAGGTATTATGATTACCAATATTATTTCATCAATTTCATGTGTTACATACAAGGATATTATTATACTGGAATATGTTTTACATCAAACTATACTGTACTCTTATATATCACTTGTAGTCTTGTACTAGTCTAATTTGTCTAGTTAAAGTTAATAATCGGAAACAAATGTATGTTGACAACTGTACAACCGCTTAACAAATTCATGAGCATCTGTGTTTTTCATTTTGCAATTTTAACTGTAGAAACTAATATAAGAAAGTATGTACAAATAAATTAATCATTCATCGTTTCCATTTAAAATATAGCAATTTACTTAATATATAAATCCTGGTAGTAATATTTATATAATGGAAAAACAAAGAGTAATACTGTTGCTCCGTTTTGCCATCTCTCAACTTCTCTTCCCTATTGATTCTTGTAACCTTTCTACTTCCCTGCTTTCTTTATTTCCTCTTCTCCATATCTAGTTGACGCCCCATTTGCTTTCTTCAGGGGGAGTTACACGAGCAGTTTTTCTGGCAATTTTAGATTGGTATTATATTTCTGGCGGCATTTTATCGCGCTTTTTGCATTAGTATCAGCCACTGCATCAATGGCAGATTATATGTAATGGAATCATTCTTACGGAGGTTTATATCAGAAACAATGAGACCAAAAATATTGACAAATTATTCACGGAAAAACTTCTACGTATCTTCATCTTTACTTGCTTCTTTCTAAATATTATAGTTATAGTACAATGATGACAATAGTTTTAGTATATGAACCATCATGGGTTTTTGTTCAGATTAGGAAGGACCACACACACACGCACGCACGCGCGCGCGCACACACACACACACACACACACACACACACACACACACACACACACACACACACACACACACACTTTTGTTTTTGTTTTAGTCAATGTTAAGCTTTTCCCTTGTGCCTCCTATGCGATCAAATCAAGTTTAAGCCTATTGACCCTGATTCGTGTCCTTTACCCTATCACCCGGCTCTATCACCACATCTCCTTTCTATTCCAAAATTAACCATTTTAGCTATCAGTTACTCTTCCTCAGTATCTTTTTAGCACGTTCTAACCCATTGACCTTTCCTCCACTACTAGTATCACCTTTCCTATACTTCCTTTTCCCACCAATTATATATTTAATTTCATCTCCCTCATCCCCACCTTTATATTTTGTTTTACCTAACCCAGTGGTCTTCAACCTGTGGGCCATACCCTAACTTGCCCACCCTCTCTATTCCAATTCGCCCCTACCCATCCACTATACCTCCACGCAGCCGCCTCTGTTCCCCTCCACACCACTCTCTTCATCCACTTACATCTTTCCCCACCCACCTCCCATTCTAGTCACACACACTTCTCCCTCCCTACCTCATCTACCTCTCTTATTTCACATTGCCAACCTCCTCTCTACTCACTTACACACCTACCTCTCTTCTCCCCACTTATTTCCACTTGTATCTCTTTCTACCTCCGCCACTTTCCTCCCCACCCACCTCTACTCCTACCTCCATCATATCTATATCTACCCCACCTCTACCTACCCCACCCAACTCCTCTACCTTCCTAACCCACCTCTACCTCCCTACCCCACCCAGCTCCTCTACCTCCCTACCCCACCTCTACCTCCCTACCCCACCCAACTCCTCTATCTCTACTCCCAACCACCACCATATCTACCTCTACCTACCCCACCCAGCTCCTCTACCTCAACTGGGCCGTAAATTACACTACTGGATGATGGATTCAGCACGACTCCGGGTGGGACGAGGCCAGTCCGCTTATGGGAGCCCCAAAGTGCATCTTCCGCGCGCCTAGATTATCGCACACACCAACAGCAGTTTGTAGGATGTCTTGTGAGATTATTGTACAATAGAGGCCATTTTGTATCCCTTGACTCTTAGATATTCGTGTATTCTTCAGGTTGTCAATCACTGTTAAGCCGTGTACCTTGTTTTGTATACTTCACTATGCAGGTGTACTTCAATGAGCGGCTATATAGTTATCTGTTGACCCTTTATTGCACAATGAAGCTTCTATATTCTGACCTGCAATATGCGATTCTTATAGCTTGGACTATGAGTCTCAGAGTTCAAGGTTTTGAGACTACCTTTAGTAATTCTTCAATACAGTTGTGTTTTGGATTATATGTTGATTGCATGACTATGAATCTGGAAAACATGCTAAGTAACTAAGATTCTGTAAAACATTCAAACATCAGAGTGCTAGGAATGTACAGTTAAATGGAAATGATAAACACCAGGGTGATAGAACTCTCCCTATAGAGGTGAACCTGCCCCACCCTACCCTATCCCACCTTTATATTTACTCACTCACTCTCACTCTCTCTCTCTCTTTCTCTCTCTCTCTCTCTCTCTCTCTCTCTCTCTCTCTCTCTCTCTCTCTCTCTCTCTCTCTCTCTCTCTCTCTCTCTCTCTCTCTCTCTCTCTGCCTTAGAAATTGCTGCTTAGACCGCTATACCAACCTTTGTTTTCTCTGTAGCTGCTCTTAGACAACACTTATTTTTAGCCCCCCCCCCCCCTGATTATGGGGTGTCTCTTACTTCCAGCGTTATATATTAATAGATTCCTTCATGTGTACCTACAGTATTGGTGGTGTTGGTTCTTGGTGTGCATTACTTCCTTTTATGGTAGTACAGATAGTCTCTCTCTCTCTCTCTCTCTTTTATTTATCCATCCTTCTGTCTTGCTCTAACTCACTCATTCTCTCTTTCTTTCTCTCTCCCTCTCTCTCTTTTTCTCACTATCACTCTCTCTCTCTCGCTCTCTCTCTCTCTCGCTCTTGTCTATCTAAATATTTAATGATTTATCTATTTCTCTATATATGTTTTATCTATGAATCTACGCTTGTGTCTTATATATAATTTATTCACACACACACACACACACACACACACACACACACACACACACACACACACACACACACACACACACACACACACACACACACACACACACACACACACACACACACACACACACACACACACACACACACACTCACTCATATTTATTCCTATACACTACTGATTAACCTGTTATTTATTCCATGTCCTTTTTCCTCTTAGGCAATAGACACATTAATCCCCTCCCCACACACATACACTCTCTCTCTCTCTCGCGCTCTCTCTCTCTTTCTCGTTCTCCCTCTCCCTCTCCTCCCCTCCCCTCCCCTCCCCTCCCCTCCCTCCCCTCCCCTCCCTCCCTCCCCTCCTAATAATTATTCCTAGACACTACTGATTAACCCGCTGTTTATTCCATGTCCTTTTTTCCTCTTAAGCAATATACACAATTTAAGATCGTCCCTGATGGTAGTAATTGGGTCGTACTTATTAGGGATCGTGTATAATATAGTGTTCGATTCCCTTTAAATATCGCCGCCTCATGTTCAACAAGTATTTCCTTTTTTGGTGTCGGTAATGGAAGGTTCTCACACTCCTGTCTGTTCATCTGTCCTGTGTCTTTGTGTCTGTTTGTATTTGTTTATTTATCCGTCTGTAGCTATCTATCTATCCATCTATATCTATCTATCTATCTATTTATCTATCCATCTTATATTTCTATCTATCTATCTATTTATCCATCTTATCCATGTATCTATCTATCTAATCTATCTATATCTAGCTATCTATCTATCCATCCATCGTATCTATGTATCTATCTTTCTATCCATCTTATCTACGTATCTGTCTTTCTATTTATTTATATAATTATGTATATATGTCATCCTGTCTACCTCTCTCTCTACTTGCCTGTGTGTACATGTAGTTCATGGTTCCATGTCATTTCAACCAGTAGACCATTTCAACCAGTAGCTCTCAACCAGTGCCAAATCAACCAAGACCAACCAAACCAGTGCCAAAATATAGTACTAACCTAACCTAACCTAACCTAACCTAACCGAATTGGTTGATTTGGTACTGGTTGAGAGCTACTGGTTGAAATGGTCTCCTGGTTGAGTTGACCGGTCACCGTTGTTCATATACAGTATTTAAGGATACGTGTATGTTTATTTATGTGTGTCTGTATAATGTATGAATATATTTATGTATGTATATAGGTTTGTTTGTTTGTTAATGTGTATGTATGTTTCTATGTACTGGTATATAGATTTTCTCTCTCTCTCTCTCTCTCTCTCTCTCTCTCTCTCTCTCTCTCTCTCTCTCTCTCTCTCTCTCTCTCTCTCTCTCTCTCTCTCTCTCTCTCTCTCTCTCTCTCTCTCTCTCTCTCTCTCCTTGTGATCAGTATTCCAACACGGCTTTGTGAGACTACTGAAACTCCTTATCTCAGCGCTATCTAAACCTTCTTGCTCGGCTATTTTCCCTTCCAAGAGATTGCCTTATCGATAATCTGCTTGACCTTATCACTATATACGAGAGGGCCTAAGTAAGCTGGATAAAATCGTCTGTCGGTTGTTCGTACCAAGTGGATTGAGAGGGTGTTGGCAGCCATTTTGTTTAAGCGTTTCTATTGGTGCTGTGAAGTTTGAGGTGTTGTTGTCTTAGTTTTGGTAGTAGTGATATCTACATTTGTCTAGTTATGCTGTGTTTTTGTTTGCAGTGCTGTATCGTTGGCGTTGGTAGCAGTGTTACCTAAATGTTTTCTAGTTATTTGGTGTTGGTTTGTGTAGTGTTTGTGTTGGCAGCAGTGTTATCTCGATGTTAACAATGCAGCTATGAAGAACGCTTGGTAGTAGTAAGAGGGTAAGAATGGGTGTAGGTGAGGGGCCCCGTGTTCATTATGATGCGGATCAGCTGTTGCCAAATTGATGTGTGTCGGGTTGATGGTCCGGTGCAGCTGCCTCCCTTCGTCACGACCTTACCCTCATTATGTTGCTGCTCCTGCCGCTCAACCCTGGACCCGCCCTGCCTAACTCTACCTCTCACTCCCACTCTCACTCTCTCTCTTTATCTCTCGCACACACACACACACACACTCTCAGACTCTCTCTCTCTCTCATAGCCTAGCGTTGGAGATATAACACCTGTTAAGCCCGTGCTTCTCTTTGTATTGTAGGTTAACTAATCTCAGGAATTATAATACATACAGTATACCCGACTGTGTTCAAAGCCTCTATCGTGCCTACCTTTATCCCTCTCTCTCTCTCTCTCTCTCTCTCTCTCTCTCTCTCTCTCTCTCTCTCTCTCTCTCTCTCTCTCTCTCTCTTAATCTAGTTTAGGTAGGAACTATTTCTCCGTACATTCTTACCGACACTGTTTATGTAAGATTATGATGCATTGTGTATCATGTAATTTGTTTAAGATAATTTTATTGTATAAACAACCATTGTATATTAATGGAAATAAAATAATCTTAATCTCTCTCACATCCACTGACCTCACCTCTTGCTGTTCATGTCAGTCTCCCCTCACTCATGGTTTTCACATGCCACCATAATCTAGTCCATGACACACCTCTGATTACTCGGCCTTTAAACCTGCTTGGCTTCACCTTAAGGGGGGGTTTCCTGCTTTTTGTTCTCTTTTCTCTCTGTTTATGGCTTGTATCCATCCGGTCCCTATCAGCCTACTGTTTTAAGACGTTTATCCCCATCCAGGTGTCGATGTCTTCTTGGCGAACGATAGCGAGCCCGAATTGTATGGAGAAATCCGGCTTCGCCGGAGGCATTTTTCTATCGAAAAATGTACAAATTTAGCCTGCAGTCCAAAAAAAAAAAAAAATGCTGGCTCGCGGAAAAGAATCGACACCTGGGTGGGAATAAACGTCTTAAAACAGTAGGCTGAATGGGGCCAAATTAATACAACCCAGAGAGAGAGGGAGAGAGAGAAAAATAAATAGGAGGTTGGACCCCTTAACATTCGCTTCTGTTCGTTTCCTTGTAGGCCGGCATAAGACCGTTCTCGGGTACCATGATGTGGGGAGCTTAGTGGCAAAAAATAAGATAGGATCGGGGGAGTTTTGAGTTGGTTTACCTGACCTGAATTTGATGTCGTATCTACGTTACCTATCTCAAGTGTGTTATTCTATACATATTTTGTATGCCATTTATTTGTCTATGCTATCTTGTGAAATTTTGTATTTGTTATTGTTATATTTTGTTATTTATATATTTATTTATTTGTTTTTTCTTATACAGTATATGTATTTATTTATTATTTTTAAACATTATTTAGTATTTATTAATTGTATGAATCGACTGCCGAATGTGGCGAAGTGAATCTGGGCGAAATGTATTATGGTCAAACACCCCTTTCTTTGTTTACGACTGGTCCTAGGAATCGTGACGGTACAGCCAGCATTCCACCACCTCGCTGATCGGTACTTCACTATTTATGTTGCACCGTTTTGCATTTTTTTTTTCTAATTTGATTAATCAGGAGGTTTGGTGTGTGTGTGTGTGTGTGTGTGTGTGTGTGTGTGTGTGTGTGTGTGTGTGTGTGTGTGTGTGTGTGTGTGTGTGTGTGTGTGTGTGTGTGTGTGTGTGTGTGTGTGTGTTTTTTTTTTTTCATGGTGTTATATGTTGTTTGCTGTTATTTTGCATTGTTACGTTGCATTATGTTGTGTGTAAGTGTGTTTCGTTGTTCTGTGATGAATGCTATTTTCAGATGTTGTATCATGATATATCATGATTGGTACAACAAACGCTTGATTGTAGTGAGCTATTTTTCTTGTTTGTAGTTCAACATATCCACCCTATTTTCACTAAGGTTTTTATCTTTACATTTGGAAAATTCATAGAGGGTTATAAAGTTGAATTCAAACCAGAGATGCTAAGAAAGAAAAAAAAAAAAAATCACGCTCGTGTAGCTCAGCCTTCAGACACTGCTCCATTTCCAAATATTATGGATAATATATATAAATATATTTAATTTAATGAGCATCTCTAGGAATCAATTAAGCCTCTGAATTCAAGAGCTTTGTTCTAAGGTTAATAACATCGACTAATAATGTCTAGAATAAGATGCAAAAAGGCATCTTGCTACTGAAAGTCTTAAAGAGACCAGATGCCAGTGGCTTCTTATCACCAGCGATCATCAGAACTTGCAACAAGGCGGGTGCCCAACCCCGAAAGGGGTTGGAATAGGGGAGCTATCCCCTCGCCAAAGGCGGCTTTCTAGGGCCTTTCGTAGCTGATGCTGAGAGGATTGGATTCTAGTCATGTGGTGATGGGCTGGTCTATCAGAGTGAGAACTGAGCGATCTCTGCCATACCCATAGCTTACTCTGACTGTTCATTTTACTTATATATTCTCTAGATCTCAAGTGACGGCGTCTCTTCCGTGGATTGACCTCCCAATCTATCAAGATTGGAAGCGAAAGCGTCACATTTTTCCTTTGCCCCTCAACTTTCTCTTCATAATTGCTGAGGGGCACAGGGCCCTAGGTGGGGCTTTGGCTTCCCTGGCGTTTCCGCACCTTCCTCAGCTCCCCGCCATGGCATGGCTTCGGTCACCCAGGCTTTATTGTGGTAAGCAGGGAGGGTTCTGTGGGGGCGCTCGGTTGTGGCCTTGGCTTTGCTCTGGGCTTCGGGGCTGTTCGGCCAGGCAGCTTGGGGAACAACAACAACAACAACAACAACAACAACTTGCAGCCTTGGTAATCTTTCAGGATATTTTTGACAGATCGGCCTCTTTAAAGCATATGTATTTTGCACTGGTATGTATTTTTTCCCACTGACCCCTTTGAAGCTTAACAATGAATAAATATATAAATAAATATCTGTTCCCCCCCCCCGCGCGCGCGCGCGCACACACACACACACACACACACACACACACACACACACACACACACACACACACACACACACACACACACACACACACACACACACTTCAAGTTTGGAAAACTACCCTTAGACCGCACTCCATCCCAAATTAGTACATCATTTGGTAGACAAATATCCTGGCCGGTCTCGGTCTCTCCTAAATTGTAGACTCGCTTTTGCTCGCCATATTGAACGAGGTGAAATGTCTTGTAATTGCCAAACCAACGTATATGGCTAAACAAGAGGTTTAAATAAACACCAAACTAGGAAAAGATTGAGTTAAGGAAGGATGGTTCACTTTTTGGTCGATTTTTTTCATTTATATATAATTTTTCCAGTTTCCTCCCTAGACCACCATCAAACGTAGAACAACATCCATTAGATCCTTCTTCTAAATTAATATGTACATTTTTCGGCCGGGACGGTTCTTCCGAAATTACAGGCTCACTATCGTTCGCCAGGAAAAAAATTGACACATAAATAGCACGAAAGGTCTAAATATTGACAACGAATTGGGGCGAAAGGTCTTAAAATCGCCAAACTAATGGGTCAAACTTCATAAATCTGAAAAAATAATGGGACTGAACATGAGCCAGAAAAACTACCCATCTCCCCTTTAGACAGTAGGTTGTTATCAGCCGCCATCATGATCAGAACCTGCAGCCTTGCGGTAGTCTTCCAGGATATTCTTGGCACATCGGCAGCGGTCGGCAATTTGGCTAGCTGTATTTGGTGCGCTTAGCGGTATCTCGTAACATCTTCTTGCTCACTCGCCGGCATCTCAGCTTTTCGTGATAATGATACTTTGATATATCTCTTGGATACCTCTCGTTTCTTATCGTCTTCTCTCGTTTCGTTTCTGCTTCTCTTCTCCCCTTGATATTTTGATACATCTCATGAATTTCCCTACGTTTCCTTTCGTCTTTTCGCGTTTCCTTTCGTCCTCTTTTCTTCCCCTGATATTATGATACATCTCTTGAATTTCCTCTCTTTTTTAGCTTTCTCGTCTTTGTCGCGTTTGTTTCGTCTTCTCTTCTCTTCCTGATATTTTGATACATCATTTGAATTTCCTCTTTTTTGCTCTCCTCTTGTCTTGTTTCGTTTTGTCTTCTCTTTTCTTATCCCCCTTCCTCTCCTCTCCTCTTCTTGTTTTTTCAACTGCAATCCTCTTCTCTCATATTGTCCCCTGTCTTGTACTCTTTTCTTTTCTTTGCTATTTAGTCTGCTTTGGTAGTACCTATTACTTGTTTAGACTTAATATCTGCCTTGCTGGGATCGGAAGGTCTGTGCATGCTGTGTTCCTATAATACTTCTACTCCACTCCCTTCATCTCTCCCCCTCCCCCACCCCTCGTATTATCTCTCATCTCCCCTATTCTCGTCATATTACTGTTTTTCTCCTCCGCCTCATCATCATCACCATTATCAGCATTATCATCACCATCATCATGATCATCATCATTATCATCAGCTACACCTATCATTCTCATTCTTCTCTTTTCTCCTCCTCTGCGTTCCCCTCCTCTCCTGCTCCTGCTGATTACCGCACAATCGTCTATAATTCCCAGGACAGGGTGGTGTGTTTTAATTCGATGCTTCATGCTATCACGACTTCTCGATCCTCCCCGGGGTATATGCTGGGCTCTCTCAGGGGGGATAATATCACCCACCATTGTTTTGATTGGCTGCCATGTTGCATACCGTGCGTCGTATCCCCTCGGTTTTAAACTGCTCTAACAAAAAAAACAAAAAAACATTTTGAGGTGAATTGTAGGCTGTACCATTACCGAGGTGCTCATCTCCGTGCCATTGCTCCGTGAGATACCCAGCCTGGTACACTGGGCCCACTGCATACTATCAAGGTTACCTCCTCTGTTTACCTCCACACATGGGATGCCACATAATGTCCACTTACTACAGGTTCCCATTTACTGCTAGGTGAACAGAGGCATTGTTTGTGAAGAGACTACCCATACGCGTCTCCCAACCCAGGAATGGAACCTGGGTATTCTTGATTGTGAACAACTTCTACAGTCATGTTCTTGCTTACCACTTTGGTTATATAATTAGATAATGATCAGTATTAACGAACTTAAGGGAGCCCACCTCGCTTTTTGTTTTTATCTTTCTCTCCCTCTTTCTTTGGCTTTTATCCATTCGGCCCCATTCAGCCTACTGTTTTAAGACGTTTACCCCATCCAGGTGTCAATATTTTCCTGGCGAGCGGTAGCGATCCAGCATATATATATTTTTGTTTTGACATCAAGCTAAATTTTTACATCTTTCGATAGAAAAATGTCACCGGCGAAGCCGGATTTCTCTATACAATGCTGGCTCGCTATCGCTCGCCATGATGAAATCGACACCTGGATGGGGATAAACGTCTTAAAACAGTTGGCTGAATGGGGCCGAATGGATACAAGCCAGGGAAAGAGGGAAAAGGAGAGAAAGATAAAAAAAAAAGCCGGTGACCCCCCTTAAACTATTAACCTCTGAAACATGTACTTAAACATTTGCTCTTGTATAAATAGTAGAAAATGTGGTTGAAGTTGTGAAGATAATTAAGAGCTTTTGAACGGGACTGTACTTCCCTTCCATTGGTACGGCTCACGATACACGACAAATTACCCGGGGGAGATATAATTAAAACATACCCACTGTTCAAGTTGATCATGGCTATGCTGCATATCGAAGCATACCCATACACGCGCGCGCACACACACACACACACACACACACACACACACACAGACACAGACAGACAGACAGACAGACAGACAGACAGACAGACAGACAGACAGACAGACCTCTTTACTCTATAGATGACCTTACTCCAGACCAACTGGACAATCATCTACCTTTTTTGTGACAACGATTTCATGATAGGTGTTCGGAATGTGCATTGTCTTGCTAATTTATAAAGTACGAGAGGTTCTTCTTAAGATGAATAACATATGTATTAAATCACATGTATTTATTTATTTATGTTGTTTATTTATTTATTTATTGCAATGTACAGTATATGCAAAGCCACTAAATATTACCATGTGCTTCTTCAAAGGTATGTTCTGCATTGGCTTCGTCTAAGACTCTAAGTAATATTTATGTATTGGTTTGTTAGATGGTGTAGCCGGTTTGGACAGTAAAAGGGAGAAAAACAGTCATTGGTGTTTGGCATGGACAAGGTTGCCTCCTTTTTTCTCTAACTTTGCTGAATCATTTGACCACAGTTATTAGTTGCTCATAATTATAAGTTATGGGGAGGCAGACCCGTTTTTCTGGACCCCCCTCTCCCTAATGTTTAGCCCCACTTGTTTTGATATTATAAGACGTTTGGCCCATTAGTTTGGCGATTTTAACACCTTTCGCCCCATTTCGTTGTCAATTTTAAGACCTTTCGTGCCATTTAGGTGTCGATTATTTCCTGGCGAGCGATAGCGAGCCTGCAATTTTAAGAGGAACCGGCCTTTGGCCGGGAAATTTTTCTACCAAGAAATGTACAAATTTATCTTGGAGGGGGGTCTAGGGGGTGTTTTTCTAAGCTTGATGGAGGTCTAGGGAGGAAACTAAAAAAATATATGATAAATTAATTAATAGACCAAACAAACGGTCAGTCTTAAGCATTAAATTAATTTACTATAAAATTAATTTAAGTAGTGTATTAAAATAGAAAGACAAATATTGCTGAAATATACAAGATAATAATGAAATTGATAGTACGTGCATATCATCCAATATAGAATATTAACTATCAGAGTACATTAACTATATTTTAAGTTTCTTTCGTTGAATCAGTATGACAGGCGATCTGTCATATTATATGCATTCTTGTCTTCAGAAGTACAAAACCCCCTTCATATCTTTTCACGCTTATGTTGATAAGATCCATCAGGGCGATAGTAGGTCCCTTTTTTGTGTGATCCTGGACAAGTGGTCGTGTTTTATGCAACCCATTTCTGATCATTGGTAATGTATGGCATCGCTGCATCTCATCTGTTTGATTCTCTACGTACGTGTAATACCTTTCCGATATTCTTGAATTTGTATTGATTTGTGACATTGGAATAAATTGGAGTGAATTAAAAGAGATAAAGTGCATTAGGCCGCGTTGACAAATAAGGGTATATAGTTACTCCCACGTCTGATTGTCATGACACGACTTTAATGATTCAATTTTAGCTATTTTTGAATATATAATGATATGCAAAGTATACAACCTTAATTGCGTTATTCGATTGTTAAAGATTATATACATGTGTTCCAGTTTGATACAGATACATATACCATTTACACCATAAGGCTAAACATGAGGGAGAAATGGGGCCAGAAATAACAACCATCCCCACTTAATGTAGTCAATCAAAGACCCCCACTCACCATTCAAGCAACTTTAACCCTTTCAGTACGAAGATTCCATTTTATATTATATTTTGGCTAACTGTGGACGATTTTACCAAAGCTTTGAAAGGCCCTCAAATAACACACCATAATTAAAATGAGCTCTGTAACATCTGGACGTGTGGTTGACTGTACGAACAATACGAACAAGGTTGCAATACAAACCCTGCGTCCCGGACAGGCGGTCGTGTTTTAATTCGATGTTTCCCACCATCCCCGGGTCCATCCGTCCAGTGGTTATAGGCTTTCAAGAACAAGTGGACGATTAAGGGGAGACGGACCGGGGTTTTTTTTTTCTTCTATTTTTTGGTCTATTAATTAATGTATTCCTTGATTTCTTAGTTTTCTCGCTAGACCTCCATCAAGCTGAGAAAAACACCCCCTAGACCCCCCTTCAAGATAGATTTTACATTTCTCGGTAGAAAAATGTCCCGGTCGAAGGCCGGTTCCTTTTAAAATTTCAGGCTCGCTATCGCTCGCCAGGAAAAAATCGACGCCTAAAGTGCACGAAAGGTCTTAAAATTGACAACGAAATGGTGCGGAAGGTGTTAAAATCGCCAAACTAAGGGGCCGAACGTCTTATAATCTCAAAACAAATGGGGCTTAACACGAGGGAGAAAGGGGTCCAGAAAGACGGTCCGTCTCCCCTCAAGCCCCTTTTTGCTAATCATGACTCGGGTATCAGAAAATGGTAGGGTGTTACTGAGGGGCCCCGGGATCGGTTACCTAAGGGATGACAGGAAATGGATGTCTGCCTCTGCGTGTTTAGGGGCCTGAGGAAGGTTTTGGGGTGTGTGCAGAGATCCTGGGTCATGGAGAGATTGAACTCTTGTTTTTGTTTGTCGCACTTCGTGGACTCATTGCAAAGGACTAGATTTGCCGTTTGAAGTGACTCGTGGCTAGAAATCTATTATCTTAGTGACCCATTCATTGGCTACCGATTCCGTTTCATCTATTCTTTACTAGATCAATTTCACAAATTGATCATAGACTCCATTTCATATGATTATATATAAATTGGTCCGTTTTTCACATTAACGGTGTCATTTATGATATTTATATTTTCTTTATAAACTTTTGGATGTCTTAGAAAGGCCTCCATGGAGTATCATCTTAATAGACTACTACATCAATGAAGGCCCCTTGAATTGGCATACCACTTGTTTAGTATTCTGTAGAAGCTAGCATATATCAAGTTCACTGGGCCTTTGCAATGTAGATATTGTGAAGCTTTATATTTTGACACTACTACAGAAACACATTTGCCTGGACAAAATATGTAATACAGTATACTGCTTTAGACTACCTGTGACTGAGTGTGTAGAGGCTGTTGTTTTATCTCTGACACCGGGAGCATAGAAACAGTTCGTGTGCTACCGATCGAGTGATTTATCATTATAAACAGTGTCACAACATATGGGTAAGACAACAGTTTATCGTACTGTATCGTACCTTGTTAGTATTCTATTAATTACAATATGAAGTTAATTCTAAAGTTATTTTGAGCAAAAATTTGCATTTTTATTTGATTTTGTGTAAACGTAAAATAATAAACAATGCTCAACTGATTTGAAAAGAGAGTGGACGATCATTGATTCGGTACTGCAGGCTCATTAATTCGAAGGTTTACTCGGACCACTGACCATAAACATTAGGTCGGAAAGTCGACATGTGGCACGACGAAAATGAAGGGGTAATTTCATACCTTTTAAGGTATATTGAGTACTGTACTACATATATCGATGAAATACGAAGTAACTTCTAGACATTAATATGTAACGAGAGGACAAAGGAAGACAAGGCTATTGGTCAATAAGTGAAACGCACTGAGATTGAACTAACTCCTAATTTTCCACATCCCCTTTACATCGGTTGTGGCCCATTTTTCTTGTTAGTATTACATAAAGACGTATTTCACACCAAGAATGTTATTAATTTGAGTAGGTTTGACACAGTCGGAATTATTTTTTAAGTATTCACAATAAATTAAGTGTATGTATTTGTAAGGGATCTGCTATAAACAATGGACCAATTATTGTACTATTATAGTGCACCAGTATTTGTTTTGGTCGAAAATATCCCCCTGAAAAAAAAGGTCCTATGTGTCAATCCTGAGCATCCTTTCTTCTGTCTCGGAAGTGTAAGTTATGTGAACAGACTATAGTTAGTTTGATCATAATAGTAACCTCAGCGATATGACTGGGGTGATGTTTTGTCTATATATATACTAGACGATTTTAGTTATATTCAATCTACCAAGGAATAAAACGGCTACAAACTATTTCGATTACATCTATGCTTCCCACTGATCCATCTCAGGTTACAGGAAATCGTCTATTGATAGCCAGAATGTACAATAAGCGGCATGTCACAGAAAGGGTTAATTCGGCAGTTGACCAGTTCCTGTCACCATGAGAGTATCTAATTGAAGGTTAAATATGGTTGTTTGTGTCTATTACAGAGTTCTTTCTCTCTCTCTCTCTCTCTCTCTCTCTCTCTCTCTCTCTCTCTCTCTCTCTCTCTCTCTCTCTCTCTCTCTCTCTCTCTCTCTCTCTCTCTTCCTAGGCAAACATAGCATTGGGCTTTATTAAACGAAAATTTACATATAAACATGAGAACGTAATAGTGCCACTGTTCAAAAGTATGGTGAGGCCCCACCTTGAATATGGTGTGCAGTTCTGGTCACCTTATCTGATCAAGGACATTGTAAGACTCGAGTCAGTACAGCGTAGAGCGACGAAGATGATACCCTCATTAAGAAATAAATCATATGAAGAAAGACTTAAACGATTGAACCTGTTCTCATTAAAAAAGAGGAGGTTGAGGGGTCAGCTTATTGAGTGCTTTAAGATACTAAAAGGTTTCGACAAAGTCGATGTAAATGCACTATTCACGTTAAACAATACTAATCAAACTCGCGGAAATGGAATTAAATTAAAAACCAAAAAGGCAAACCTAGATGTCACAAAGAGTTTCTTCACCTACAGTGTGGCGACAGAGTGGAATAAAGTACCAGCGAGAGTGGTGGAGAGCTACACAATAAACGCTTTCAAGGGAAGGCTTGACCTCTATCTGCAGAGGGCTGGGGTGAAAAAAATAAAAAAATAAAAATAATTATGTATGTATATGTGTGTGCACTGTACAGTATGTATATATATGTATATATATATATATATATATATATATATATATATATATATATATATATATATATATATATATATATATAGTTTGTAAGGCCAGACTGCCTAGTAAGGACCTTGAGGTCTGTGTGGTCTGTGTATCTATGTAGCTCTCTCTCTCTCTCTCTCTCTCTCTCTCTCTCTCTCTCTCTCTCTCTCTCTCTCTCTCTCTCATTTTTCACCCCACAGTATAAGCACCAGCATACCAGGAAACGTCATATTTCTATTTTTTCATTCGTCTATTTTTAGGATTTTTTACAATACAAATTCGGGTGTCACTTGTCATACTAGTTTCACCGCATTATTTAATCAGTTACAGATGCTTGTTTTATATTATTGCTTAAATAACCTACACGATATTGAGTGTTTATAAAGTACCCATTTTGAACCATCCTATAAAAAGCAGAAAATGTGTTTGAAAAAAAAAAAAAAAAAAAAAAAAAATACAGAGTGAATAAACACAAATGTATGCCAAGGATTGGATGGTCTCACAATTGGGGATATAGTAACCATAAATAATGCATAAACCCGTGGATTAAGCAAAATAAAATTGTTAATTTATGTAAATTATCCTAGTTATACCACTACCCACCCGAAGAAGATTATTATGGGAAGAGGTAGGGTGAATAAATGATAGATGGATGGGGTACTATAATTATTAAGAAAAGGGTGGGTAATGTGAGGGTTTGTATATCTTGTTTGGTTAAAGGGGAGGGGGGGGGGGGGGGGGGGGGAGTTTACTCCCTAAGCCTCCAACAAGCTGAAAAAAGGAAAACAATCAAATTAAAGAGAGAGAGAGAGAGAGAGAGAGAGAGAGAGAGAGAGAGAGAGAGAGAGAGAGAGAGAGAGAGAGAGAGAGAGAGAGAGCACCCAGTCAAAGAGGGGCTTCAAGATAAATGTGTATATTTTTGGAATAAATATTTTCCGGACAAAGGCACTTTGCTCCCATATTGAAGGCTCGCTATCGCTCGTCAGGACAACAAATTGACACCTAAATGACATGAAAGGTCTTTGTATTGTCATAATAATGGGACAACATTTCTTACAGTCGCCAAAGTAATGAGGCGAACGGCTTAAAATCGTAAAACTAATGGTCTAAACATGAGGGAGAAGAGGGCCCAGAAAAAACCCTCCCCTTAATGATGTGGAAAACGAATTATTAGATAATTTGATTGATGTTCGCCAAAATGATAATGGTAATTGATATGCAGAAAATAGCTTATGTTTAAGAATATTGATTGAAGGGTCGTAAGTTTGGAAGGCTTTAATATATTGTTGGCTTATACTGTGCAAAATAAATGATATGAATAGATGATGGATTGATATAAAGTTCGTCCGTTGTTTTGTTTTTCAGATTATTGTATCTATTTATTGTTAATTTGTGTTTTTTTATTTTGTTTTTACCTTAATGAAGATGAGCACAGTTGAAGCTAAAAGCTATTATTTATGCTTGTCTATAGTTTTTATTTATTCGTATTCAGTATACCTCAGTGAAGGAGAAATTTAGCATATAAATATATGGTAATATACACCTTACCATATATGAAGATCACCATATGTTGTCACCATCATATTTTGTCTTGGTGCTCTGTTGGATGAAATGCGTTAGTTCCCTTTATGACAGTGGAAATTCTTCTTCATAACTAAACACAGCCTGAGATGAAGGATTGTGGTGTGGCACAGATTAAGAGATACACAAGAGCCTGGAGAATCGGTAATGAGATGGAGAAGGGTTGTAGCCACTCTCCCATGACCAGAAACAATTAATACACTGCAGCCGCCATGTTGTATACCATGACTTGTAAATCATCGTGTCCTTGAAGGTGTGGAAATATACTATGCCTTTTGCTGCAAGTTATCCGTCATAATTCATTATTTACATAGCTGGGAATGTACAGTACGTAATACACAGAACAGAAAAACAATGGCTACACAAGGTGCGCTAAGCGACACCTGGGTTACTTTTATATATACAGGGTTTTAGTTCATAACAAACCTTGTCTCCCATTAAAATAACTTGATTTTGGAAATGTTCAGTGTAAACTGGAGGCGGCTGAAATTTTGTAACTTAGCTGTACATATAGTACTCTTACCATGGAATATATTGTATTCCATAGTATGAAGAAAAATATCATTTGGCACACAGTACTAGTAACTTATACATTTCCTTAGCTTGTAATTACTTAACCTTTGCAATTGATGCGTTGCTGTCAAGCTGGAAATACAAAACTTTATCTTCCAAGGAACAGGAACAGCAACAGACAAATTTGTCCTAATGGGGGTGCTCTCTCTCTCTCAAGCACACACACACACACACACACACACACACACACACACACACACACACACACACACACACACACACACTCTCTCTCTCACACTACTATACAGCACTTTCCTTGTAAACTCGGCAATAAGTACTATTTTAGAATCAAGGTCGGACTGCCTAATCTGCAAAGTCTGAATGTCTATGTAACTCTTTCTCTCCTCCCTTCTCCTCTCCTCTTCACCTCAGCTTACCTCACCTCTCCCCCTCCGACTGACCATATCATTAACGTCAGCAGGTCCCCAAGACGAGACCACATTACCATATCACTCGTTATTACTCCCTTAACTCGCGCCCAGACGTCCAGACCTCGTCATTAACCCGGGACCTCACGATTATTACCGAGGAGAGGAAGTTATCGAGTGGTTCCAGGTCTCTGTTTAGTGTTGGGGAGCATTCTTGGGGATTTTGTTCTTTGATGTGCATATTATTAAGGTTTCTCCTCTTTTCCCGTTTTTTTTTTTTTTTTTATTTGTCTTGTCTTTTATTATTTTGTCTACTCTTATTTTCACTTCTATTCTGACAATTGTATGTTGGGGGTATTGTGTGTTTTGTGTGTGAATTTGATTTATATTAAATATTGTTAAAATTCGTGGTTGTATAACTTGATTTAGAGAGTGCTATTGATTAGTTACATATTTGTAGTGGGGTTTACGCTACTTGGGGACGTTATGTCTGTTGTACATAGAATATGTGTATGATGCTAGACATCTAGTAGGGAGATGACTAGGCAGTGTAATACCTCGGTGGTGAGGTGGTCAGGGAATGATATGTCCTGATACTCGTACAAATAAACGTCTGTGCACTGACAGAACTTACTGTACAGTCTTCATTCAGCTTTTGATGAGACAGTATGAAGGATGTGTGGTTCGTGTCAGGTTTAATTGTTCTGCATAAACTGGACAATGTGCAGGAGCATCCCGGAAAACTAACGCCTTTCTTGCAGTATATTTATTGTTATTTGTATTCAAATTGATATTGTACGGGATTGATAATTTAGATAAATTTGTTTAATAGCTCTATGTTTTGAGTGCTTGAACTTTGTCAATGATGATTGAATTAAGGTGTACATGTGATATTTATTAATTTGTAATGTGGATTTATTTTTTATGTGCAAGGAGACAAAAGGTAAGACTGCCTGTAGCTATTATCCCTTCAAGTGAATGAAATAACTCACCTTTTTAGCTATAACCCGGCAATCAGTCGTACAATAACCCACTTTTTACCTGGTCAACTGGCTGGTGGGGTGATCCGAGGGTGATAGAGATCTGTAGTAGGAGAAATCGGCCCTCTTTTATTTGGACGACATTTGGGTACCGTAATTATTATCATACCAGGGAGTTCTATTATATATTTATATATACATTTATTTTGTTATTTATATTTATATTTGTTTTATTTTATATATCTATTCATTTTAATTATTTATTTATTTATCTATTTATTTATTATTTGTGTTTTGTTTTTGATCATGCATAATATATACGGACACCAAACTGTAAATTCTGAACCAGTATGGCCGAATAATTAGGATGGGTATGGACATATTGGAGTGGAGAAAGAGACTAATAACACCAGTGGCACCAATATGGCGGAGGTTGGCCGATCTCTGTTACTATAGGGTCTCTCTAGTGTGTGAGGGAGAGTCGAGTGGTCAGGTGGTGATTATGAGGACAATTGGGCTAATGTGGTGGTTGAATATGTTGGTTAGTGGCGGAGATGGTGGGGTGAGGGAGTCAGGGGATTGGCAATGATGGAGCGTTGGAGGTGAAGGGTGATGGTGGTGGAGATGGAGATAGAGAGAAGGGTAGTGGTGAGGGTGGTGAGTCAGGGGATTGGCAATGATGGAATGTTGGAGGTGAAGGGTGATGGTGGTGGAGATGGAGATAGAAAGAAGGGTAGTGGTGAGGGTGGTGAGTCAGGGGATTGGCAATGATGGAGTGTTGGAGGTGAAGGGTGATGGTGGTGGAGATGGAGATAGAGAGAAGGGTAGTGGTGAGGGTGGTGAGTCAGGGGATTGGCAATGATGGAGTGTTGGAGGTGAAGGGTGATGGTGGTGGAGATGGAGATAGAGAGAAGGGTAGTGGTGAGGGTGGTGGTAGGGAGAGGAGGGAATGTATGGGGTGAATTTGGAAGATGGTGATGGGAGAGTGGTGTTGATTTGTGGTAGTTCTGGTTCTGATAGTAGAATAATTGGGGTTTGGCGGTGGTGATGGTGGAGGAATAGGGGTTTAATGCAGGTTGTGGTATTATGAGAACAATTATTGGGGTAATGTGGTGGTTGAATATGTTGGTTAGGGGCGGAGATGGTGGGGTGAGGGAGTCAGGGGATTGGCAATGATAAAGTGTTGAGGTGATGGTGTAGATAGGGAGAAATTTGGTGGCGATGATAGTGGTGGAGATGGGGATTGTATTCGGTGATGTTGGAGAAGATAGGAGGTGAGATGGGAGTGAAGAGCGAGAGTGGTGATGGTAAGAGATTGGTTGAGTGTTTGTGACGATGGTGATGAGAGGAGGGTTAGGTATATTGGTGATGATAGTAATGTTGGTTATAGTAACAGTGGCGTTGATTTCTGAAGTGTCTGAAAGTGGTGAGAATGAGTGATGATTGTAGAAGTTCATAATGTTGGTAGTATACAATGGTTGAGATTGGTGGTCAGTTTTGATTGGAATTATCAGAATATATGCGGCCAACTATGCACTGAGGGACTAGGGAAGGCTAATATTGAAGTGTGTGTATAATTACGCTTGTAGTGGTGATTGTGGCCATTGTGCCTGTGAAAAAGAGCTGTGGTGGTGGTGACAGTCTAGGGTTGTTAATGGTGGTCAGTGTGAATTATGGTGGTGCTGTTAATGACGGTAGACGGGAGTTTATTTTGGTCGTTATTATATATATATTTATTTACTTATGTATTTAGTGTTTTTGTGTGTATATATATATATATATATATATATATATATATATATATATATATATATATATATATATATATATATATATACAGTATATATATATATATATACCGGTATATATATATATATATATATATATATATATATATATATATATATATATATATATATATATATATATATATATATCCCATTCAGTACCAGGGACGTCCTTTTTATCATATTCTGGGAACTATTAGACGACTTTTATTCAGCTTAGGAAGGACCTTCAGCTAGTGTGCATGTATTTTTCCGCGTGTGTTAGTGCGTGAGTTACCCCCTCCTAAAACACAACATGTGTGAACGGGCCTAAGTCGTTTTTCTGTTTATAATGTCGGTGGTCATGGTTGGCCCTAGACTCCTGATCCCCCGTGTAGTGGGCGGGTAATGAACCTCTTTTACCTGTGTTAGCGCACCTGGGCCCGGTTAATAACACACAGTAACACGCCCCCCACAACCCCCGTGATAAATATGAAGAGAGACAACTTGAGTTAAATAGTGCCGAATGTCTTTTCCACCAATATTGCAACGAACGCGACAAATGATTGTATTGTATGTGTGTGAATCCTAGATGACAACAACATAAAATAATGTGTATTTTAATCACCAAAATGACGTGGTGATATAAAAAAAGCGTCTGAGCTTGAATGGTAAAACCCTTCGCCCCGACCCCCACCTCTCCCCAAAACTCACTGACCGCCGCCGCTATGCTATATTACGTATGTTCAAAAGACGGCCTGGTCAGTTTCATCAGCGACTGTCGGGGGAGTGATTCACGGATATGGGGGTGGCGGTGTGGGTGTTTGGGGGTGGGGGTGGGCGTTTTTTTTTTTGGGGGGGGGGGGGTTAAAGCGCCAATTGGACTGTGTGGTCACGTCATCCATAGCAGTGTGTATGTATTTACGACGTCTGCTAGCAAAGTTTTTAGGTGGTTATGATATTTTCCCGAATGCTTGATTTTCTCTACGCGCCCATTCCAAAATTCCATTTACTATTCTATCCACATGGGGAATATTAACTTAGCAGTGAATGCTCCATGGGTCATTAACTCAAATTTTCAGGAATTGCAGCCATGTATGGGGTGAAATATTTATCAGAAATTCCCTTGAGAGGTTTCCAAGTGATATACAGTAGATAGAAATTGGTAAAGCTTATCACCTCAATATAGCATCTTCGCAACCGTACAGATAATGCCGTGTAGGTTATAATTATTTTGAGTTTTATTATTTTTCTCAGATGTCTCTGATTTTCACTTTGAACCTTGGATTATAATTGACTGACTAGTTAATTTTGTCAATTTTGAGTTTTAGATTATTTTTTTGCCAACTTGTTTTTGGCAATATTGAAAATTCAATTTACATAGTTATTCATTACTTGTCATGTTACTTAAGTGATTGACTTATACTTTGGTAAAGTCGTTATACAATATGAATATATTTTGAAGACTGATTTGACTTGAATTTTTATCGGCACAAGAAAATATTAGTGCAGATAGACATATAAATAAAATGAGAACGGTGTTTGTTATTTAGACTTAACTTTTCCAGAAAGAGACAGCTTTATTAAGTTTACAATACAAATATATTACAGCCTGCCTTGAACGTAGAGTAGAGCCCCCCCCCCCCCTCCCCTTTTTATGTTATTTTATATATCCACTGAGTAAGTACTATGGGAGAGGCAGTTTGATTACCTTTTAAATACTAATATATTAATGCCTTGGACATAACTTAAAGAACAGTCAGCTGTGAGTAATCTTTAGGAGGAAACATTTATTGCCGGGATGCTGATGAATGAGGCTTCAGATGGTAATGGTGGTAAAGAGAATGGTAATACTTCAGAGAGAGAGAGAGAGAGAGAGAGAGAGAGAGAGAGAGAGAGAGAGAGAGAGAGAGAGAGAGAGAGAGTGTGTGATGATGATGATTTTGGAAATTTTCCTGGATAACTCGATATTCATTATACAGTATATACCCCAAATATGGAATATAATGATCTTACAATGTTTGTTTCTCCCAACCATTATATGAGAAAAAAGACTACAAGAAGTTGATGGATGCATAGATAAGGAGACGAAATATTGAACTGTAAAAATAAAATTATAGAACATTAATGGATGCATGTATGTAGATAGAAAGGTGTGTGCAATTAAGTGAAGATTAACAGCTAATAGATGGATAAATATAGGAAACATAATGGTGCATGATAAAATGATAATTATTGAACATTAATGGATGTGTGTATGTAAGAAGAATACGGTGAGGAATTAGTGAAGAATACAAAAAGTAGATGGATAAATCTATGAGGAAACAAGATGGTAAACGATAGAAAGAATATTATAGAACATTAATGGATCTATGTTTGTAAGTAAAAGAGGGCGAGGAATTAAGTAAAGAATACATAAAGTAGATTGGTAAATCTATGAGGAGATAAAATGGGGAGAGCTAGAGGAAAAACTATAGAAGTTAAACGGATGTATATAAGTACAAACAAGGTGATGCATGAAGCGAAGCATATAATAAGTGGATGAATGAATATATGAAGAGACAAAAGGGTGTACGATAGAAACAAAATGAGTGGGAATTAATGGATGCGTGTACTGTATGTAGATAGAAAAGGATGAGGAATGAAGTGAAGAATACAACTACTAGATGAAGAAATATAGGAGGATAAATAACGTCAAATTAAAGAATGATTGTATGTAGTGCAGAATAACAGCTACCATATGGATAGTTATATGAGGAGGCAATATGATAAAGATAATGAGGAAAACAAGAAACAGGGAAAACACTAAAAGCTTGAGAGGCCAAGGTTGTCCCACCAAACTTATGGTTATTGCGGAGAATAAAGAGGCAAAAGGCTTTCTAATCAGCCGAGTACATTGGCTTATATATTACCAGAAAGGTGAGTTGGTGGTGGGGGAGGCCTATTGACACACACAGAGAGAGAGAGAGAGAGAGAGAGAGAGAGGGAGAGGGAGGGAGAGAGAGTACAAAGGAGTACAAAGGAAATCAAGCAACAACAGATCTAGTGACCCTTCTAGGCTGCTTGTCCTCCAAAACACTGAGGATCAAGTGTCCAAACAGTGGTTTAGAGTGGGTAAGGGAACATTGGAAAGGGAACTACTGCCCTGGAACTAATGTCCGTGGCAGGACTAGGAAGTTAGTAGGGGACATATGGGTTAGTAACTGAGGGGGAGGATAAAATAAAGTTATTCATTTACAAACGCAGTCAGTCGCAGGTTTGATGCGAGATATTTGTCTAAGCGGAGTTTAAATGAATCAACGGTGCTGCAGTCTATAGCTACTCGAGTAGGGGAAGTCCATTCCACAAGTTGACAACTCGATTGAAGAAGAAATTCTTAGATTCGTGTGAGTTAAAAGATTTACCAATAATTTTGCAACCGTTTCCCCGCGTGTAATTAGATTGGTCGATAGTGAAGTACTTACTACAGTTCATATTGTCGATGCCTTTGATGATTTTGAACACTTGAATTAAGTCACCTCTTAATCTGCGCTGGGTTAAAGGAAATAAATTTAATTCTCTAAGACGCTCTTCGTTATGGTTTGTTCTTTAGGCTAGGTATCATTTTGGTAACTCTACGTTGAACTCGTTCTAGCTTGTTTATGTCTTTTTGGTAATAAGGGCACCAGCATTGAACGCAGTATTCCAGAAGAGGGCGGACTAAGGAATTGTAAAGGGTTAGGATAACGTCTTTGGATTTATGCTCAAATGCCTGCCTATAAAGCCAATTATTTTGTTTGCCTTCTTAACAACTTCTGAACATTGTTGACTCGGTTTTAGGTTACTCGATATTGTTACTCCCAGATCGGTTTCTCTGTTTACATTCTTAAGCTGAGTGCCATTCATCGAATAGTTTGCTTTCTCATTTAGGTATCCGATATGTAGTACTTTACATTTATCTGCATTGAAACTCATTTGCCAAATTTGGGCCCAATGTGACAATTTATCTAGATTGTGTTGCATATCGTCAACTTGATCTTTTGAGAGTACGCTATTTGCAATTTTTGTATCGTCAGCAAATTTTGAGATTGTACAGGTGAGACCCTCATCTATGTCGTTGATGTAAATTAGAAAGAGAATTGGTTCTAGTACCGATCCCTGGGGTACCCCGCTACTTACATTGGTCCATTTAGATGCCTTACCGTTTATGACTACTCTTTGCTTTCTGTCGCTGAGCCAATTTTCTATCCATTTCAACACACCATCTTGTATTCCATGCGCTTTTAGTTTTAGCAGTAAAGGTTTGTTAAACAGGAACGTTTTTTACGAAAGCCATGTTGAGTATCTTTAAGTATGTTATTTTCCTCTAAGTGATTTACGAGTCTGTCTCTTATGACCGTTTCTAGCATTTTACATACAACTGAGGTTAAGCTAATTGGACGATAGTTACGGGGTAGGGATTTGCTGCCTTTTTTGAATATCGGTGTTACGTTGGCTATCTTCCACTGATCAGGCATAGTTCCAGACTGCAAGGATTTATTGAATAGTAATGTCAGTGGTTTGGAG
Organism: Paralithodes platypus; assembly: GCA_032716605.1. Classification (NCBI taxonomy): domain Eukaryota; kingdom Metazoa; phylum Arthropoda; class Malacostraca; order Decapoda; family Lithodidae; genus Paralithodes; species Paralithodes platypus. The sequence continues at coordinate 26,769,241 of CM064493.1, forward strand.
AGCTCATCCTTAGCTTCCTTTAGAACTCTAGGCGAGATTGTATCAGGTCCAGGCGTTTTATTTACCTTGAGTTTATCTAAACAATTCAATACTTCTCTCTCTGTAACGGTGATATTGCTTAGAACATCTGAATTATCAATCTGAATCGGCGATGGTGTAGGGATATCACTGAGGTCTTCTGTTGTAAAAACTGATGCAAAGAAGGTATTGAGGGCATTACTCATTTGTACTTCGTCTTTGGTGTATTCTCCATTTTCATCAACTAACGGTCCAACAGTTGAAGTAACTACTTTTTTCTTTCTGATATAACTATAGAATTCTTTCGGGTTTGTTTTACTTTGATTCGCAATATGTAACTCTAGGGTCTTTTTACTTTGCTTAATTAACTTTTTGGCTTTGCGTCAAGAGAGAGAGAGAGAGAGAGAGAGAGAGAGAGAGAGAGAGAGAGAGAGAGTCATGCGTGGGTGGTAGGGGAAAGGAAGGTGTTGGGCTCGATAATGGAAAGGCTGTGTGGAATAGGCATATCGGGAGGTAATGTAAAGAGTTGAATAGGCCTATAATCGGTTCATTAAAGGTAGGCGACATTTTTATATCCATTTGCAGTAGATTTGTTAATATATAAATATAGAAGGTTGAGTGTAAGGAGATAGTTTGAGAAGTCATTTTATACTGAAATAAAATCACTAGAGATATGATAAATTACTGGGTACTATAGATGCATCCTATTTTTCTATATATGAGGCAGAGAATGTAATAAATTGAGTAACAAATTACGGGAGATGCAATTATGTCGCACGAGTACTTCAAATTACCCCCTGAGCTGCCATAACACTAATAGCGTAATGATGAAATATTGCAAACTGAGGCTTCCAAACCCACCATGCCCTGTGAGTCAAGTGCCCCTTACCCCTCACGAGCTTACACCCGGCTATGGTCTTTTACGTCAACAGCTATAATATAATGGTCATACCTAAAATGACTTAACTACTATGTGCGGGATAATCACCGAAAACAAGAAAAAAAAAAAAACAGTGTGTGTGTGTGTGTGTGTGTGTGTGTATGTATAATATATATATAATATATATATATATATATATATATATATATATATATATATATATATATATATATATATATATATATATATATATATATATATATATATACAATAATTTTAATAATAATAACAATATGCGTTTACCATATTTAGAGTGTACCTCGTATTTAATACAATATTAAGTATATCTCTATATACAGTATTTAATAGTGAGCTATGCCAGTGAGGTTATTTTTTGCAGTTAAGCACCTATATTTAGTTAAACAAATAGTTAGTTTAATACAAAAAAACAAAAAAATACATTTTCATTTCCAGGAACAATACCCTATTAGTGGCTACCAGTATTTAATGTATACAATTAAAAGTAATTGAACGCATTAAAAATGTATGTGGTATATATATACTAATTAACACACACACACAGAGAGAGAGAGAGAGAGAGAGAGAGAGAGAGAGAGAGAGAGAGAGAGAGAGAGAGAGAGAGAGAGAGAGAGAGAGAGAATCAGAAGGTTTCGTCCACTTTTCATTCAGACATATACGCTTATTATCGTTCATTGAGCATACTAATTACAGTTTTCAGATAGGCTTGCATGCTACCAAAAATGGTTAAGATTATATGATTCGTCCAACGTTTACTTTCAGTGTAGGCTAATATCTTATCGTTTATAAATAAATGCAAAAGGTTCGTTATTTTCATACCGAACAAAGTTGTACAATACACGTGAATTAGCTTCTAAATAAGGCTCGAACATATATTTGTATTATTTATTATGTAATATAATTAATAAAATATATAAAACAAACGGTAAGTAGGTCTTTTAAGATCATACGAACAGTCAACTTACCTTACACACATCCAATTGACTCTCATTTCCTATCACTTTATGCTGTTTTTGCTTTCGTCTGTTGGATAATCTATTTTAACAATCACATAGGTAAATATGACAATCTAATGCAGAGAAGGTGTGTGAAATTAAGTATGCTTGAGCAAGTAAAGATAAAATAAAAGAATACAGGTATTTGGAGACAAGTACAGTAGTCAAATATTGATAAAATAAATATATGTAAGCCTGCATACCCTCTCAAAAGGGTTAATAAATACAGATTAATACGATACCATCATATATAAAAGTGACGAACAAAAAAATAAGGGTAATTTTCGCTCAATATTTATTTTTGAGGTTGGTTGGTGTAGCTCGTCCAGTCAGTATCATTTTTTGGGAGAGTTTTACCAATAGTTTTGACAGTAGTTCTCGTGTTGTAATCCCCTTTTGAAGCCGGTATCACACTAGAGGTTATTATTCTTTAACTTTTATCGTCAGTTCTGGTCTGGTAGCTAATTAGGTCAACTTTGAAAACGAATCTGTCATGTAAATTAAGCTATCTTCAGCTTATTTTCCGATAGCAATGCAAGAGATCCCCAAAATGGTACCGGAAATATTTTGTTGATCGTCAAAAGTTACTATATAAACTCTTGTTGTGATACCAGTGGTGTAACTTGAAGCGATGACCTCACTGTAAGAAGTGAATGTATAAAGCAAATCTGGCCTGCATGTACTATTAAAAATCACTTCATTTGTTAAAACTAGTGCACTCTACATTAGTTATTGCATTTTGATGTGTATCAGTGTTTTGCATTTGATCGACTATTGTAAAACTGAATGCAAGAAAATAGGATACAATTGTACTGGAGGATTTAGATGTTTTTCCTTAGCTTAATACAATTATTTGTTGTTAGTCAGAATAAAATTAAAATACATATCATGCTAGAAGGCTAAATACAATATCTCGAGCTTGTTAACATGTGGGTCATGCAAAATGGCTGCGGTTGAGACAGAGATGGTGGAGGTGTATGTTTCCCCAGTGAGCGGAGTGAGTATGCTAACTACCGGGTTGTCATGGACGGAAGCCTGGCCAGTATAAAGTATAGTAGTGGGGGTCTCGAGGGTGGTGGTTAGGTGTGGAGATTACCCTTAGGAGGTTATCTATGTGACACTTTGTATAGACGGTATTGGCTTTAAAACGCTTGTGCCTTCTCTCTGTATCTATCTATCTATATCTCTATATATATCTATCTACCTATCTACCTACATACCTACATACCTACCTACCTCACACAGATTACCCCTAGGAGGTTATCCATGTGAAATATTCTCTCTCTCTCTCTCTCTCTCTCTCTCTCTCTCTTTTCTCTCTCTCTCTCTCTCTCTCTCTCTCTCTCTCTCTCTCTCTCTCTCTCTCTCTCTCTCTCTCTCTCTCTCTCTCTCTCTCTCTCTCGATATCTATATATATATATACCGGGTATATATATATATATATATATATATACTGTATATATATAAAAACCATGTAGCTTCATTATCATCCATTCCATACAATTAGCAAGCATAAAAGAAAGATGAATCGCAATTTATGTAAAGGGAATGGGCCCTACCAAGATCATCAAAAATTCTTACTCCCAGAAAATATAGCTAACATCAGAATCCATATAGCTTCCTTATTGTGAATCCCTCTACTATTACCAAGCATAGACGTAAGAGGCAACGGAGCCAAGACACTTCCCTGAGGAACTTATCAGGGGTTTGAGCGGAGATTTACTGTCTGCTATCAGTCCAGGTGTTTAGCCACGGTCTGGGTTTATGCTGCCTGGTGTACAGTTGGTGGTCAGAGGGAGGGAGAGAGAGAGAGATAGAGTGGGTGGGTGGGTGGGTGGGTGGGTGGGTTAGTTAGTTAGTTAGTTAGTTATTCGGTTAAGCAATCATATCCCAGAGTTTCTATATTATTTTGTTTTAATGTGTGTAGTACAAATATATGTGGTGTAGTAATATGATTAAAGAACCTTGAATATATGGTTGGAAGACTAAACCCATATATTACAAACATTTTATTGTAAAACCACTACAGTATCGGCTAATCTTGAGCCCTCTCCATTTCATAGCGTGCCAAAACTATCTTGTCTTTACAATAAACAAAATTCTTGTTGTCTGTGTTGTTTTCCAATTCAGATATGTGTATTATGTGCAAATGAGGACCTAACAAAGGTTGGTTGATATATTTCATATAGTCATTGAAGCAATGTAGAAAATAGGTTGACAATATATAAAATTATATATTGCAAATGGGTGGATGGGACTCGTTAGCCTTGGTCGGCAACCCATCTAGGGGAGATAACCTTATAAAAATCTGGGTGGATGGGACTCGTCAACCTTGGTCGGCAACCTGTCTATGGGAGTAAACCTTACACAAATCAGTACTGCTATCTTAGGGTGAAGCAGGTTAGTGGATGGATTAGCCGCACACCACTAGAAAAATAGTGCTAAAAAATACATAAAAGGCCTCGGAGTCAGACGGACCCTAAATTGAGTGGTCAATCCTGTAAGTCCTTCAGTAAACTGGCATGGGTTGTCCCTCTTACAGGGGATAGGTTTGCTTGGGGGCATTTTGTGTATGGCCACCCCCATTAAGGGGAGTAAGGCGTCTGGCAATAGATAGATAGATAGATAGATATATTGCAAATAATAGTATGCTACTAATAATATTAAGACAGCTTTGGAAAACCAACAAATACAACATTGTGGGGGAAAGGGTTAAATTTTGATTTAAGTCAAGGAAAAGACGAGAGCCGAAAAATCGCTAATTCATTCGACTTCCAGCAGATGCAGCAATTATTCCACCATCAAATTGTAAGTTTTATCCTCCGCTGCAGACTTACGAGTGAGAGAATGTTGAGAAGTGTCCACATTCGTTACCATAAAAGTGTTCCGCCCGGCATCAGAACGGCTCCTTGGGGATTTTTGCTAGGGCTGGGATGAAGGACTTTGGTATTTTGGGGACACAGCTACGCACGCGCGCATTTGCAAATTCACTTACACACTCGTGCGCGCACTGTACATGTATATGAAAGTGTTCATGTGTAAGCTTCTTGTAATAATATTCTTAAAATATTATTCAGTGCGTCTGTTTTCCATTATTATATAATATATAATAATACATTTATGAAATAGTTATATCCCATCCTCATTCACTGGTTACGCTTTTATCCCGATGACGATGTATTATTTATTAAATGCGTGTTGCCACCAGAGGAGTTACTACTAGCATAATGTCGTCCCTTGACTGCCAGAAACCAATATCACTATGAAAAAACGTTTAAATTATTAGCCATAACAAAATATAGTGGCCCACTGTCTCCTTGTCCATGTTATTTTAATTGAAAGAAAGGAAGAGTCAATCCCTTCTCATGTGTAAAATAATGACCCGATGACACTAATATGTATGAAATTAGTGACATCCGACAGTTGGTTAAGGGGAGGTTTTCTAGTTGATTCCCTAGACTTCCATCAAGCTTAAAATTACTCCCCCTTGACCCCCTTTCAAGATAAATTTGTACATTTTTCGGTAGAAAAATGTCCCGGCCGAAGGCCGGTTCCCCTTAAATTACAGGCTCGCTATCGCTCGCCAGGAAAAAATCGACACCTAAATTGCACGAATGGTCTTAAAATTGACAGAAATGGGGCGAGGGTTCTTAAAATTGCCAAACTAATGGGGCAAGCGTCTTTAAATCTCACAAGCAATGAGGCTAAACATGAGGGAGAAAGAGGTTCAGAAAAACATCCTCCAGGTGAAAATCTCCCCTTAATGAAAGGATGCGATTCCTTTGATTGTTCTCGGTGTTCATACTTCACCTTCCTGCACCTGCCACTCCAACTGGTGGTCCAGAAAGTCATATATTAATGTTGTTTAACCCATTCGATACCGGTGACATCCTTTTTCATTATATTCTGGCAATTATTAGACGAAATAAAATAAAAAGGCGTCACCAGTACGGAAAAAGGTTAATATGCAACTTATTATTCTCCTTTAATGCACTTTACATTATCGCTCAAGCGTAATAGTTTAGTGTATGAAATTTACATGATCACTGAGAAAGAAGAGTTTAGTGTTAGCCAGATTGAAATAAGAGTTTAGTGTTAGCCAGATTGAAAGAAGAGTTTAGTGTTAGCCAGATTGAAATAAGAGTTTAGTGTTAGCCAGATTGAAAGAAGAGTTTAGTGTTAGCCAGATTGAAATAAGAGTTAGTGTTAGCCAGATTGAAAGAAGAGTTTAGTGTTAGCCAGATTGAAAGAAGAGTTTAGTGTTAGCCAGATTGAAAGAAGAGTTTAGTGTTAGCCAGATTGAAATAAGAGTTTAGTGTTAGCCAGATTGAAATAAGTAAAGAAGTAATGAGAGAGTATTAAGGGGAGATTTCCACTTGAGGGATATTTTTTCGAATTTCCTTCTCCCTCATGTTTAGCCCCATTGCTTTTGAGATTTTAAGACGTTTGCCCGATTTTAATAACTTTCGCCCCATTTCTGTCAATTTTAAGACGTTTCGTGCCATTTAGGTGTCGATTTTTTCCTGGCGAGCGATAGCGAGCCTGTAACTTAAGAGGAATCGGCCTTCGGCCGGGACATTTTTCTACCGAAAAATGTACATATTTATCTTGAAAGGGGGTCTAGGGGATATCATTTTAAGCTTGATGGAGGTCTAAGTAACACACTAGAAACCTCCCCTTAACCTCTCTACTATCAAAAGCTGCCCTTAATGAGGTAAATGTTCTAATGTTGGCTTGAAGAAAACTAACAGAAGTCATCATACAGCGTCATTATGCTTATTAACTCTATTCGGTGCAGGGCGGGTCTATTTGGAGCCTCCCGGTTTTACTTCATTAGTTTGGTATTTTAAGACGTTTCACCTCAGTTTGGCGATTATAAGACGCTTCAGCCCATTAAGGTGTTGATATTTCCTGGGCGAGCGAAAGCGAGCCTGCAGTTTGGGAGAAACTGGCCTTCGGCCGTGACATTTTTCTACCGACAAATGTACATATTTAGCTGGAAGGGGGTCTGGCGGACGTTTTCATAGTGTGAAGGGGGTCTGGAGAGTCGGTTTTTTAAATCTAGGGGGTAAACTAAAAATACATTGTTCGAAAATGGCAAAAACAAAACCCTCATTAATAATTGTACACAATATCATACGTTGAACCATATAATGACACACATAGTATCACATGAATGAATCCAGGCAGTTAAGTAATGAAAGGAGTCGATTCATGTATGGCCTGCAGTCTTCATATTTCACCTTCATGCACCTGTCAGTCCAGCTGTTGGTCCAGGAAGTGATATATTAATACAGTTTAATATCCTTCTGAGTAATATCCCCTAATTGACTTTAATATCCACAACAATATGGGATTCAAGCAAGCACCTGACGTTCTTCAGCAAATACCTGTGTTTAAGGGGAGATTTCCACTTTAGAGATTTTTTTCTGGACACCTTTCTCCCTCACATTTAGCTCCATTGCTTTTGATATTTTAAGACGTTCGCCCCATTAATTTGGCGAATTTAAGAACTGTCGCCCCATTTCTATCAATTTTAAGACTTCGTGCCATTTAGGTGTCGACTTTTTCCTGGCGAGCGATAGCGAGCCTGTATTTTAAAAGGAACCGGCCTTCGGCCGAGACATTTTTCTACCGAAAATGTACACATTTATCTTGAAAGGGGGTCTAGGGGGTGTAATTTTAAGCTTGATGGAAGTCTAGGGAACACACTAAAAACCTCCCCTTAAGTCGCTCTCACACCCGACTTCCACATAGAAATAGGGCCATTAAATGCAGCTTAATTATCATTTGTGATTGCAACATTAATTAAGTTTGTGTGTGTGTGTGGGTGTGTGTGTGGGCGTGTGTGTGTGTTTTTTAAGAGATTAAAATTATATATTGAGCATTAAAAAACATTCATTCTAGATATTTGTCTTAGTTATCCCCTTGAAAATTATGACGCGTGTTTTGACAGTTTTTCTGGCTATTATTAGACGATTTTGTTTCGATTAGGAAGGGTATGTTGAAGTCAAAGGGTTAATTGGAATAGGGTTTACCCTTTTAATTCTCACAAATCCTTCCTAAGCTGTATAAAATCTGCTAATGATGGCCAGAATATATTGCCAAACGCGTCATAATCCTTAAGAGGTTATTATACATACGATAAGGAGTTGCTGGAACTCGTTTTATGCATCTGGCTTCACCCACTGTTTCTCTTTGTGCCGCATCTACACAAAGAGTAATGCAGCTAACTCTCACAAACACCTCCTCCTCCTATTCATTTCACTACACTTAACAAGCACACCACACTTCTTTCCAACACACCTAAATATACTGTAGCTTACCGGTACCTTGATTTTGGCTCTCTATCACTCTTTCAACCTTGAGAGGGATACCGGTACTTGTTACAGACAACTTTGCCTTTTATCTCCTTTATTCACATATACAAAAAGAAATACAGCATTAGAAATATTAAGCATGCTACCAGCAAATAATTGATATCACCTAATAAATATAACTGTGACAAGAAAATCACACTGGCGTTGTTATCAAACCCGGAAATAAATACACTCTACTTGCCGAAAGTGATTTATTCGGTACAGTTTCAATGACAGTTATCAACCTCTTTCCACTGAAGGTGCCGATATTCACTAGCACTGTTTGGAATACATGATTTTCGTCTGCTATTTCGTATTTGTATCACGTACATAAAACTGTACTCTGCGTATGCTTTGATTATGCTACTAAATTTATATAGTATTTTATATTTAATGTAAAACTTGCAAAATAAACAAAGCCAAACTTATACGAACACAGTAAAAGGACAAAACAACTAATCCAAATCGCTATGTGGAAACAACGCTTATATCAGTGTATTATATTCTTGAACCAATAATTATTTGCAATACAGTAAATCTATTAAAGTAGTCTGTCCGATTTACGTGTCCGCATTTTACCGCTAGCCAACTCTCTTCCACCGTTTGTCCGTCATTATGGAGGTGATGTTGCGGAACTGGTGATGACGGACACGGCAACTTAAGGGGAGACAGACCGTTTTTCTGGACCCCCTTCTCCATAATGTTTAGTCCCATTATTTTGTAGATTTTTAGACGTTCGGTCCATTTGTTTGGCGATTTTATGACCTTTCACCCCATTTCTTTGTCAATATTAGGACCCTTCGTGCCATTTAGGTGTAATTTTTTCCTGGCGAGCGATAGCGAACCTGTAATTTTAGGAGGGATCGGCCTTTGGCCGGGAAATTTTTCTACCGAAAAATGTACAAATCTATCTTGAAGGGGGGTCTACGGGATGTTTTTCTAAGCTTGATGGAGGTCTAGGGAGGAAACTAAAAAAATATATGAATAAATTAATTAATAGACCAAACAAACAGCCACTGTCCCCTTAAAGGCGATGTCGTACGAACGCTCTTTCCGGCAATTTTCATTGAGCAAGTTCTTCCTCGCAGTATTTCGGGGTTCTTTCGCATTCGTATCAGCAACTCGACTGAAGATAGATGAAGATATAGGGCTAAATTCCAACAAAACTTAAATTATGAAACTGCCAGACCATAACTACCCCCCAAAGTTGCCGGAAGTATGGCTCGTGTGACACCGCGTTAGCCAGGTAACGTTTTCACCAGGTCATTTGTTTACGGAACGACCGACGCTCGCTGGCAGATCATTTGTGAATGTTCAAGTGGGGGGGATCTGTGTACAGTCACGGGCGATATAGTCGGTTCTATTCAGCTGACGGTAAATTGCCATGTTCCCATCGTCATTACTTAGTTATTACGAATATTGTATAGCAAAATATGTCATTAACCCCTTCTGTACCGGCGACGTCTTTTTCATTGTATTCTAGCTATATTTAGACGATTTTATGAGGGTTAAGAAGGATCTGTGGTAGTATAAGGGGTTAAGTGAGATGGTTCGAAGCCTGTTAATTGCTGGAGACCCTTTTTAAACTGAATACAATCGTTTAATAGTAGCCAGAATAAAGTTAACAAGTCGCCGCTGGTACAGAAGGGGTTAATTATCCAAAGTTGTCAATATTATGATGCAGACATTTAGTATATCCTGTTCATTATAGGTAGGCCAGAAATCCTTATCCCAACCTCTCGTAACTCAAAAAGGACTTCGGTAATTAAGCTGTTATTTCTACCATTTGGGAAGAGTCAAACAGTCAATGGGTGTGGAACATTACAGCCCGTTTGCTCCAGCCCTTCCTGAGTTCCGACAGGTTAGGGTTAAGATTTCTGGCCTGCTTGTAATGAATGGACTATAGTTCCATGTGTTTCCATTACGTACCGGTATGTTAAGCTTTTAAGGAGGGATGAATCACTTTTTGGTCGATTTGTTCATTTATTTATTATTTTTCTAGTTTCCTCCCGAGAGAGAGAGAGAGAGAGAGAGAGAGAGAGAGAGAGAGAGAGAGAGAGAGAGAGAGAGAGAGAGAGAGAGAGAGAGAGAGAGAGAGAGAGAGAGAGAGAGATAGAGAGAGAGAGAGAGAGAGAGAGAGAGAGAGAGAGAGAGAGAGAGAGAGAGAGAGAGAGAGAGAGAGAGAGAGAGAAGTAACGTAACGTAACGTAGCAAGTTCCTGCATTGTATTGTACTCTTGTTTCCTCCACCCATCCCCTCCTGTAGCGGCCACGAACCCTGATACCGGGAAACACAGAGGCATTCATCACTATACACCTGGTAATATCCTCACACCTTCCCTCATCATAATTCTCAAACACTATCACCTCTACTACTATCATCACCGCCACCACCACCATTATTACCACTACCTCTACTACTATCATCATCACCACCACCATCATTAACACTACCCTCACTGCTATATCACCACTCTTGCTAACACTACCATAATCAACACCACCACTACCACCTTCAACACCACCTGTTATAACACCACTATCATCTGCAACACCACCACTGCCACCTCCAACACCACAACCATCACCACTACCATCATCCTCATCATCATCACCACCACCACCACTTTTACGACTACTATTACTACGTCTTCACCACTATTATCTCTCTAACTACTTATGTCTTCATCACTATCATGCCTTCACCACCACACTATTACTACTATAACTATTACTGCCCTCATCACCACAACCACCGAGAGAGAGAGAGAGAGAGAGAGAGAGAGAGAGAGAGAGAGAGAGAGAGAGAGAGAGAGAGAGAGAGAGAGAGAGAGAGAGAGAGAGAGAGAGAGAGAGAGAGAGAGAGAGAGAATTTGATTGATTGATTACTATATATTTGATAATCCTCCTTCGGTCACACACTACCTCAGGTCACTGTTCAGTTCTCCTGTGAAGGTCGCCAATCATCCACCGGTCACACGCTACTTATGATTATGTCAGAGGTCTTCTGTCATCATAACACCTATTCACAGCTAGTTCATTGATGAACCCAAGTACGGCCTCTCTTAAACACTATTATGTGCAGGGGTGGTTTGAAATCGATTTGGTAGTTTACCTGCACTTACAACTATTCGAGACCATCAATTGCTATGATAAACGTTGTGTATTCTCCTAAATATCTTCATGGAACCACTAATTATGATGAATAATTTATATGTTCTATATGTGTGTCTTATGCACTATGAATTTGATGTCTATCTATTTCATCAAGTTTAAGAAGGATTTTTAAATTACCGGTATATTATAAGAAGATTCACATTAATATATTGCATAAGAAAAATATGACACAAACGTTTCTCTGTTCTATATAAATTAGTTAGAACAATAAAATATGGTGAATGCCAGGCCCCACAGGCCCAGCCATCAGTATGCATTACCAGTCAGACCTCTCTCACTCCATTTCTTAATACAAATCATCTAATTATGTCTAAAGTAAGAGGAAGAGAGGCGTTTGTGAAGGGTTTAAAAGACTTGAGTAAAAAATAGTGTCAATACAGTGAATGCATCACTTCCCACCGGCTCAGACCAACACTGTGCATTAACACTGGGAAATCTTACACCCCAGCTCTCCATAACTCAAACCACACACAGTTTCTCTCCGCCGCCGCTGGCTTGGCTCTAGTCAACCCTACCTAATGCAGGGATGGTCGTTTTTCAACCACCCTTGCTTTGACGCAATTATTTGGCGATCCTAAGACGTTTCACCCCATTAGTTTGGGGGATTGTCGGACGTTTCATCTCTGTCGATGTTTTGTTCTAGGCGTGTGAAAGCTAGCTTGCAAACTATGCGAGATATATTTCTACCGAAAACTATACAACACTTAAGGGGTTCTTTGGGGGCGTGTTTTAGCTTGAAAAGGGTTCGGTGAGACATTGTTTTAGATTAGGGGGCAAACTGCAAACGAATTGCTCGAAAATGGCCCAATCAAAAATCAAAACTCTCAATTCTAATTAACCCCAAATAACGTTAAACGAAGAGTGGGAACTTTACACCACAGCCCTCCATAACTTAGACCACACACAGTTTCTCTCCGCCTCTGGCTTGGGTGTTTATAAGGCGGATTCTCAGCAGTCATTTTAGGGCCGGATGTATCGGCGCCACAAATATGCTCAAGTTATTTTATTATTATTATTATTATTATGATTATCATTATTATTATTTGTATTATTATTATTATTATTATTATTATTATTTGTATTTATTTGTTATTTGTATTGCTCCATAAACCCCCATCACACTTAAAAAAAACAAGACCCCCTTCGAGATTAATTTGTACATTTGTCCAGTAGAAATATGTTCCGCCTCCTACTGTACATCACAGGCTCGTTATCGGTTGACAGGAATAAAAATGACACTTAAATTGCCAAAGGGTATGAAGGGGACAAACGACAGGCTGTCTGTAACGAGTGTCTTCCACAAAGAAGAGTGAAAGAGAGCCATATTCAAGGTACGTTGGGGTCATAATTCATGGACACACGAAGTTTAAAGCAGTACATGTCATAGGATGAAGGACACATTCATTGCTGGAGACAGTTCCAGAATTAACTTATTGAGTAGAAGAAAGTGAGAACATTTATTTATTCATGGGGTGGAGAGCTTGAAAGAGTACCTTAATATATGTAATATTTCTCCATGCATATATCTATCCAAACTATCTATCTATCTATCTATCTAGCCATCTATCTATCTATGCCTCCACTACAAACAGCACCATCCATATTGCAACAGTCTGCGGCCACGCGCTGTCATTTGTATGGGAAACCTTACACCTCGAGTCTCCATTACTGAAACCACGTGCATTATTTTGTTCTCACTGGCGGGGGGAGGCGGGTTTCAGGGCTGTATATACAGTACATATTGTTCTCACTGGCGGGGGGGGTGGGGTTGCAGGGCTGTATATACAGTACATATTGTTCTCACTGGCGGGGGGAGGCGGGTTTCAGGGCTGTATATACAGTACATATTGTTCTCACTGGCGGGGGGAGGCGGGTTTCAGGGCTGTATATACAGTACATATTGTTCTCACTGGCGGGGGGAGGCGGGTTTCAGGGCTGTATATACAGTACATATTGTTCTCACTGGCGGGGGGAGGCGGGTTTCAGGGCTGTATATACAGTACATATTGTTCTCACTGGCGGGGGGAGGCGGGTTTCAGGGCTGTATATACAGTACATATTGTTCTCACTGGCGGGGGGAGGCGGGTTTCAGGGCTGTATATACAGTACATATTGTTCTCACTGGCGGGGGGAGGCGGGTTTCAGGGCTGTATATACAGTACATATTGTTCTCACTGGCGGGGGGAGGCGGGTTTCAGGCCTGTATATACAGTACATATTGTTTGTGTACACCTTAAGGGGGGCGACCTGCTTTTTTTGTCTTTCTCTCCTTTCTCTCTTTCTCTGGCTTGTATCCATTCGGCCCCATTCAGCCAACTGTTTTAAGACGTTTATCGCCATCCAGGTGTCGATATCTTCCTGGCGAGCGATAGCGAGCCAGCATTGTATGATGAAATCCGGCTTCGCCGGAGAAATGTTTCTATCGAAAAAAATTTTTTTTTTAGCTTACTCTCAAAACAAAAATATATACAGTATATATGCTGGCTCGCTACCGCTCACCAGGAAAACCTTGACACCTGGATGGGGTAAAAGTCTTAAAACAGTAGGCTGAATGGGGCCGAATGGATACAAGCCAAAGAGAGAGGGAGAGAAAGAGAAAAAAATCGAGGTGGGCTCCCTTATATTGACAGGCCTCTAGCGGTATTATCAACCACTTCAATCAGTCGACGATTTCTTCACTTGTTTAACCCTTTCATTGGTAACGCTTTTACACTTTATTCTGACTATGATTGTGCGATTATGTGCAACTTAGGAAGGATCTGTAGTAAGCAAATGGGTCAGAACCAATTCCATTATACCTGACTCACGCAGACCTTTCTTAAGCTGAATAAAGTCGTCTAATGATAGCCCAAATGAAGTGTTGATATGTGTCAAAATCATCAAGGGGTTAATGCTTCGGTAGGCCAGGCTCCGATTTATTTTGTTCATATGTTATTAATTTAGGAAGGACCTCTAAGAAGAACAAATTTGTAGAAAAGACAAATTAATTCTAATTCTTCCAGCTCCTTTCTAAATTGTATACAATTGTCTAGGTAAGCAGAATAAAAATATTATTTAGCTATTTTACTGAAATAAAATATAGTTACAATTTATTTGTTATCTCTTAGCAGAGGAAGGCTACGAAATTAAGCGTTATATATATATATATATATAAGTGACATTCTGGAGATCTATCTGTCGCCTGGTAGTGATAATGTGTGATATACCGTGGGTGAGGTGGTGTGTGTGTGTACGTGGTGTGGTGAACAGATTACACAGCACAGGTGACACATTACACACTCATTCACTTACTCATCCTCAACACTTATGGACACGGGCATATTTTAGGCAACCTATATTAGAATTTCTGTACAGGGATCTATAATTTGTGAATAGGTGACACATTACACTTAACACTGCTCACTTACTAATCCTCAACCCTCTTGGACAGGAAACTCTTTTGTGAAACCGAGTTGGATTATCTCGTAAAGTAATTCATAAATGATCGTAAACCTCGTGTGTGTTTCATTACACACTTATCCACTGAGAGTAACTTGTAGATGTAATTCAAATATATAGATTCGCTTATAAACATATATATGTTGCAAATCTATAAAACTAAAGAACGTTGGATAAAATAATGTCCGTGTGTATGTATGAAGGTAATCAGAGGACTATGGACAGAACTTGGTTGCCAGAAAGTGTTTGGCATCTTGGACCCAGTACATCCACACGGTCATAGTTCCTTTCCCATCAGGTCCAGAGTTATGTCGCAACGACCGGGGAAATGGTATTAATGTGTCGGGTTTTATTCTCTCTCTCTCTCGCTCTCGCTCTCGCTCTCTCGTGATTAAGGGATATTAGAGTTAACATTACTACATCCCGTTAAACCTAAGTTATTATAGGTCTACTACATGATGGATAAGGTTCTGGGTTAGATCTAAGGTCATGCTAGGATTATTGTTGATCTCGGTGGATTTCAGGGACTTTGTTAGATGTGGAACAAGTCAACTACCTCTATGTATATACTTAATGAGCTAAAATATTAATATTAAAATAATGAAACTGGAGGTTTGAATGATATATGCAAGAAGTTACCTAATATCTGTCTTACCAGCAGATAAAGATGAAGTAGCTTAGCATATTTACTATTTCATATCGTATTACTTACATACTTAGTCTTCACTAAATAAGTGAACTGTAACCATTGTGTTTATATTGCAATTGTTAATGAAATATATGCTTCCGTTCAGGAGTAAAAGAAGTCTGTCATGAGGGTATTAACAAGTGTAGCATAAATTAACATCTGGCAGTTGTCTTGTATCGTTCACCTGATTACAGTCCCCATGGTGAAATTACTCTCTGGAAATTGTTATTTGTGTTGGTAAAATGCTTGTTCCTGCAGCATTGTGCACCTAGAGTGCCTTCATATTTATTGAATCGTATATATATATATATATATATATATATATATATATATATATATATATATATATATATATATATATATATATATATATATATATACTGTATAATTTTTATATATATATTTTTTTTTATGAACTTCTATTGTTTGGCAAGAAGTGCAAGAATCCTCCAAATTTTCTGTCCATCACGAACATTATTTATAGCCAAAGGATGGACTAAAGGTAAGTAGGAACTGACCGAAGTTTGATTTCGTGGTCGTATCATTCCTCTTAAGAAATTATATACCATCAGTCCCCCCTCTTCCTCCTTCATTCCCTCCCCTTCTCAAAAATGCTTGCAGTGCTTCTTGTACAGGCATTCTAAAAAAAATCGTGGACTTCTTATGTTTTTTTCTATATTTGTATACAAACATTAGGATTGATTAATAAATGTAATTTGATCTACATGAGATGTTTATTACGATTTGATAATTGATGTACGTAAAATTGATTAGTATATAAGTTTTCATAGATATACATGGATACTAAAAATACTATGATTTGTAAACATAACTTTTGTGAAGGACTGTACACCAGCCAGAGAAGTAGCTTGTTGTTGATTGGACAATAATTGACCACTTGCAGTTTTAGGGCTATGAGGAAGTTCAAGATCCAGGCATCGACATTTAGAAGGAATAAATGCTGAAATATATTTGTAGTACACACACAAATATATTAAATTAACTTTAACATGGTGTTCATTCATCACGAGCCCACTTACTTCAACATTTCTGCTAAATATTGATGTCTACCATTTGAGATTCCGTACAGCCCCAAACTACCACCTGGTCAATTACCAATGAGACGGAGCAGTAAACAGTATTCAGGCGAGGATTTGTAGTTTCCCATTCTTACGATTTTTCGAAAGAACGAACTCTGAAATTAGACCTCCTTAAAACTGGATTCAGAGGTTGATTTAGCGATTTTTTGAACTAGGCTGTGGGTTATGTGTTTCTCAGATTCCCCGATAATTGGCACTCTAGCTTACAGGATGATAGCACTAGCTGGATTGCACTGTTCAATCAACTCCTCCAAATATAGCTTGGATATAGGAGCTGCCAAATTTTGGCTTGTCTCTCCTGTGTGACTGTGTGTACGGTGGTGCTAATAAGTCATGTCTCGGCTGTCATTACGTTTGTCTCGCTCTGTGCTGTATTAATGTTTGTCAGAAGTTGAATAGGGTGGGTAAGTGTAGGAACATGTTGGTATGTCTCACTTAAAAAGAGGAAATAATTTGTAAATATTGCTATTACCAATTATTGATCAAAACATAATTGGTGCCGAGACATCACTTAATAGGCCGACTGTACGTATGTGTATGCATAATTAACCCAAATAGAAATAAACATACATACATATTATTGTATTTACGAAACTAATTCGTGTATTATCATTCGGTTCATATTTTTAGTGATGTTTCTAGCTGTATCTATGAGAATAAAGTTCCTTATTCAGAGTTCAGGAGCGGGAACTCAAGCTTAGCGTAACATAACTATATTTAACTTTACTTATCTAACCTAACCAACATGGAATAGGTTACATAAGGTTATGATGGGCTATATTATGTAATATTGGTTAAACTGAACAAAGTAAACTCGAACATCATTAAAACAGTTAAAGGAGGTGTTGTCTGAGTTGCTAGTATGAATTATACCTGTTTTGTGGTTATGAATATCGAAGTTGATAATAGTTTAGTTAATGTAGTTAGGTTATTGATGTCATCTAATAGTATATATGCAGTTTATGGTAAGGTGAGAATAGTCGTTTACTTTACCCAGAATAAATTAAGTTCCCCGAATCCTGGTGGATCACATATATGCTTTCATTAATTTCATTGGAGGTGTTTGGTGTTGTGGTGAAATTAATGAAAAATAAATTCAAGTCACGTTACAGTAAAACTGTTTGGACACACGGAGCCTCCTTGAAGCATTTCAAGTCATAGGATGAGTGATAGGGTTATAGGGTTATAATATTTGTGTTGATATCCTTAGTTAAATAATATTTTCACAAACAGGTTTGGGCACGTGGAGAGGATGGACCGAAGGTAGACTTAGAAAGACATGGGGGTCAGGTCATACGATCTGCTCTCGAAACCAAAACCTGACAAGTGGGGCAACACTTAATAGGGTTGTCAGGAACGCCCTATGATGTTTGGCTCATGTTCTATTGGAAATGATACAGACAGAAACCACAAATCTTGTGAACCACTCGGTCTTTAAGATCACGTAAGCATGTAGGCTATGTATGTACACTCTAGAACATAAATCTTGGCCCTAAGGTCAGCTATCCCAAACTGAATCGAATCTTCTCATTAATTCTTCACCCAATATTAGCATTTCGGAGGTTTGTTTTATTGTTTTACTCTTCTTATTAGACCAGGATTTATATCTTATTAGTGTATAATTAATGATTGGCAGAGAAACATGAACAAAATATATCATCAATTAGTTAACTGTAGTTAAAGGGCAAACATCTGACGTCAGTGGGTCCTTTAAATAAGAACTATCACCAGTGAACATGTTGGTGTTAGTAATGTTCTCATGTAATTAAGATAATCACACACTTACCTCGTTATTAGTTTTTAGTACAAGGAAAATATCTCTATCATTTACGAGCATTACGGGAATTCAAAGTTTGCTTCACACAGCAATTATCCTTCATGTATTATCGGTAACTCGGATCCGGTAGCTTCTGAAATCAAGTTATATAATAATTCTCGAACCTAATAGTATATACCGGTAGTTTATAGTGGCCGATTCCAATGTAAAATGTTCAAGACAAGCTGTTAGAAAAAAATACCGATTGGAAGTTGAAAATATTAAAATAAAAGAGCTCGTTTGAACCATCCTTTGCATTATCTATGACTATACAGTTGCCCCCTTCTACTATACGACTCTTGAGAAACTTACGGCCCACTTGTATGGCAATAGTCTCAGCTGATTGAATGAGAGACGGTGATTATTAAACCCTTTGTTGATAATTAATAATTACTACAAGACGAGACATTGGACACGTTCGCAAAAGGCAATCAGCTGGAATTATTGTTATATAGGTGGGCTGTCATTTTCTGAGTCGCTGAAAACGAGTATAAATGAAATTGAGCATTATTTCGCTTGTTAATACTGTATTGTTTTGTGAAAATATTATAACTAACTTGTATCATACTTTAAAAAAAAAATACTAGGCCTATACAGTACAATATTAGCAAACACAACTGCCACAATATAAAAAATCCAACCAGATATTGGAAACTCGGAAGAGGAAAAAGTCATATGTATTACGAGTTCCTTTGTACAGCCACCTTTAACAGTTGTATGCCACATTCTCAACTGCATATGTCCTTTCTTGATAACAAAAAAGTAACATTTCTCAACTAAACTAGAACTTATTTAATTATTATGTTTTTTCTTTATGTCTACCAAGAAATTTTATTTTGCTTTTCACTAAAGATAAATTAAATATAAATGATAGAGGTAGAACATTACTTTTGAACGATACTGTATTTTGATAAACCCTATATCACCACACCAACTCGAATAGTGTATTGAACTCTTCATTTTCGCTAAGTATGCCTCCCAAATCCACAAATACCTACTAAATATGTTCATTATTTCTGAATTTGGCGGAGTGAAATGTTCCCACGGTGTTCAGTTAATGGACCAATCTAACCATTCATCAGAGTCACCCTTAATTTATCACCGAGAATTACATGCTGGACTACGCTTAATTAAACTGTTTCGGTACGATGACGCCACTTCCATTGTATTCTGGTCGACATTAGATTATTTTATTCTACTTAGAAAGTCTGTCGGATCGGGCTAGATGAGTTTAGTGTGTGTGTGTGTGTGTGTGTGTGTGTCTGTGTGTCCAGAATGAAATAAGAATTACATTATCGTGTTGAAGGAAGTAAAGGCATATGGAAAAATTGCCAATTTCATATCGTAACTATATCTTAAGTTAAGAAGGGACAGTTTTTAACGTTAATAATTGATCTCTATTCACTTCGTTTAGAAACTTCAACCTTGGAATATTTTAAAGATGTGATCAGTACTAAATAACTATTCTACTAGTTAGCATAAACTTTCAAGTGTATTATTATTTATTATTTTACATATTTCATCGTGTGTATATATTGTTGTGACAGAAGTTATGTACTAGCATAAATTTGATTCACGAAAGTTCCAACTACCGAAACATCTTAATTTTGTCAAGGCTTCGGTTTCGGGAAGAAAAAAAAAATAAAAAAAAATAAAACAGGTTTTGCGTAATTGCGTAGGCTGAATAATATTGCATACAAGTAAATACATCTCAAATTATCAAATTTCGTTGGAGTCTTCTTGTAATTGGATGTATATATTTTGGGAACTAACAGTACTACTGTAGGTTAAAACTCGAGGTATGGATGTGCTGATAATATGTGCAAGTTAGATGTAAGAATATTTTCACACACACGCACCCCCCCCCCCCCCCCCCCCCCACACACACACACACACACACACACACACCATATAGCCTACATATGAGGGAACATCTGAAATATGATATATTTCACATCGTATATATATATAATATTGCAATTACGTTTTTCTTAAAATATATCTATCTATCTGTCTATATGCTCAGGCCCAATCCCATTTTGGGGGTAGCCGACTCAAGACAGAGCAAGAACAGGGAAAACACAAAAACAACATAAAAACAACGAATAAACACAGATAAAAAGCACAAACTCACACACATCCAGGTCACCCAGGAGAAGACCCAGAGACCAGGGTCACCAAGGTCGCTCCAGCACTCCCCCGGCACCCGACCACCCGGAGAGGTTCCGATCTTGGCAGGCAGACATGCAGCGGAGCCAAAGCCACAAGCCCTCCCACCACACTTCCAGGCGCACCCTTCATATTAATCGTCTCCCCGGGCCAGGTGCCTGATGGACTATTATCTAGTCCAACTTGCGCCCGACCCCTTACTCCAAATGACCACGTGTTCACTTAACTATTCACAAGCATTCTCCATTCACTCCTGTCCACCACCACTTCCCCTGCCTGATCTATAAACATTCCTCTATCATGCAAAGCTTTTCTTACACAGTCTCTCCATCACAATGGGGGTCTTCCTACCCTTCTATCTCCCCTTGTACCTGACTCACATATTCTCTTTGTAAGCCTTTCATCTCCCATTCGTTCAACATGACCATACCAGCTCAGCACCTTTCTGTCCACTCTGGCTGACAAATGTTCCTGCTGCCCCACTCTCCTACGTATCTCTTCATTCCTCAATCTGTCTCTACGAGTAACTCCACACATACTCCTCAAGCAGCTTATCTCCATCACATCCAGCCCTCTTTTCTCCTTTTTCTTCAGAGCCCATGTCTCAGCCCCATACATCACCGTTGGCACAACAATTCCTTGATACAGTGCACTTTTTACTTTCACTCTGAGATTTCTCGTCTTCCACATACTTCCCATTGCTCCGAAAACCTTCCTTCCTTCACACACTAAATATATACCTGTAAGCTATATATATATATATATATATATATATATATATATATATATATACTATAGCACTTGGTAGTCCATTCCACCCATCTACAACTCTGTTACCAAACCAATATTTGCCTATATCTTTTCTGAAACGAAATTTATCTAATTTGAAACCATTGGTACGAGTTCTTTCGCTATCACTGAGCTTTAGTACATTTGTCATGTCCCCTTTGTTAATCCCACTAACCCACTTGAACACCTCTATCATATCCCCTCTAACTCTGCGTCTCTCTAACGAATGTAAGCCTAATTTCTTCAACCTTTCTTTATACGGAAGATTTCTAATATTATGGATCATTTTTGTCATTCTACGTTGTACTCTCTCCAATGAATCTATGTCCATTCTGTAATAAGGACACCAAAATTGAACAGCATAATCCATATGCCTTCTATCCCTTCTATCCCTTCTATATCTATAATATCAGCATTATCATATCTCTCTTTAATAATTGTCAATGTTTATTCACTTTTTTCTCAATACTTTATACTGGAGTGTAAATGTACCCATCAATCACTACTACAATCCAGACTGTTCCATCCTCAAGCAGTGCACCGTTGAAATTGAGGTCAGACTCCATTACTTATCATTAGTCGGTTCGGGAAACATGATACTGGCTTTACGGGTATGACGAGTAGCAGAAAAGAACAGAAGGAACAAAATATTATGTGGCCGAAGAAAATAGGTACCGTACAGAAAAATAAAGTGTGAAAATAGAAGAAGAGGTAGGGAATTGATGATAAATGTTACATATCAATTATGAACACCTTGCATGAGATAGTAACCGTATGTCATTCACTTCTAACCAGGCACATCACTCGGGACAACTTTTCTTCTTGATTCCATGTGTGTTGAAATTCCAAAGATTTAAGTCTTTACTCTTATTCTTAAAGTTTCCAACCAATTTTTTTTTTTTTAATTTGTCTTATATTTTGAACAATTGTTATTGTTGTGTTTATTTATTTATGTATTTTTAATTTAAAAAAAAAAAATCTTTTCTTCGGAAGGATATGTAGAAATTAACTCGTGGGGATAGAGTGGATGGGTAAATGGTGATAGGGGGAAGGAATAGCTAGGGAAATATATGATGGGAGTGAATAACTTGGTAGTGGGGGGGGGGGGGGTGAATTAGGAGGATTGTGTGGGGGATGGATGGGAAGGGGGTGAAAGGATGGGAAGGGGGCAAGTGGAGGGGAAGTGGTGGGAGGTTGGATCTGGTGCTGGTGCTGGTGCTGGTGCTGGTGCTGGTGTCTCATCTCATCCGTACTTTCATCTTACTTTTCTTCTCTATCCTTCCTCACTTCCTTCCTCCCCAACATCCAACAATCCATCACCCCAGTCACCCCCTAACCCGTCCTGAGAATTACCGATATCATTGTCTCTATACTTAGTCGCCTTCCGACTTTTAGTTTCCTGTAATAACTAACTAATGTTACTTATCAGCACTGTTTTCTTACTTATTTAAGGGGGGATGGGCCGGTTTTCTGGACCACTTTCTCCCTCATGTTTAGCCCCATTAGTTTTCAGATGTTAAGATGTTTGCCCCATTAGTTAGTCAATTTTAAGACCTTTTGCCCCATTTATTCGTCAATATTTAGACCTTTAGTGCTATTTAGGTGTCGATTTTTTCCCTGGCGAACGATAGTGAGCCTGTAATGTTGGAAGAAACGGCCTTCGGCCGGGAAATTGTTCTACCGAAAATTGTACAAATTAATCTAGACGGGGGATCTAATGGATGTTTTTTTAAATTTGATTGAGGTCTAGGGAGGAAACTAGAAAAATTCATTATTTTTCTAGTTTCCTCCCCAGACCTATCAAATAAAAAAAAAAAAAAAAAATCCATTAGATCCCCCTTCTAGATTAATGTGTACAATGGTTCACTTTTTGGGCGATTTTTGCATGTATTCATTATACATGCAAAAATCGCCCAAAAAGTGAACCATCTCCCCTTAAGTATTTTTGCTTTATTTTCGTCATATCTCCTCAAGTTCCACCTGCGGTCTTTCTATTATAACTTATTTTGTCTATTTCTTATTTTTGTCTTCGCCTTTTTGTAGCTCTTTCAATCCTTCCTCCCTGCCTTTCTCCCGCTGCAGTCCATGACCCCGCCTGAGAATTGCCGATATCATTGTCTCTATTTAGTCTTCCACCGACTTTTAGATTCCCGTAATAACTAACTAATGTTCCCTTGTCAGTAGTTATTTGTGATACGTGAGAGGCGGCAATCCGGGAATTCCGTACAGGCACATTAACAAAGTTATGTCCTACCTTTATAATTTTAAGGGGGGGGGTGTTCACTTTTTGGGCGATTTTTGCATGTATTCATTATTTTTCTAGTTTCCTCCCTAGACCTCCATAAAATTTAACAAAAAACATCCATTAGATCCCCCTTCTAGATAAATTTGTACATTTTTCGGTAGAAAAATTTCCCGGCCAAAGGCCGGTTCTTCCAACATTACAGGCTCACTATCGTTCGCCAGGGAAAAAATCGCCACCTAAATAGCACGAAAGGTCTAAATATTGACGAAGAAATGGGGCGAAAGGTCTTTTAAAATCGACTAACTAATGGGGCAAACATCTTAACATCTGAAAACTAATGGGGCTAAACATGAGGGAGAAAGTGGTCCAGAAAACCGACCCATCATACATTAATATGTATCCCTCTACTGTAAGAGAGAAAAACAATATTGGTCCGTACAAACTAAGCATTTAGATTAAAGTTTGCTTCGATTATGTGTTTAAAAGTTGCGTCTGTTGTTTTCGTAATTTCTTCTTTGGTTAGATCTACAGTAAACAGATTCTCCGGCTGAGTGAAAGAACCGGCAAATGTTCAGAAACTCCAATAATGAATTTGGTCCAGTTATTATTGTTTTTATTGAAAAAGAGCCAGTATCTTCCTCCAATAATAACACGAAGGTTAGTATTTGAGAAGGACATTGGACTTTACTCACTATAAGAGCATATAATGTAATAATGTTTTTTTTTTCCGGGTTTTTTTCGGTTAAAGTCTTTACTGTCATTACCGGACATTGCACTCAGCCGTCGAATCGTCCTTAACCCTTTGAGTACCAGCGACGTGTGTTATATTTTATTATAGCTATATTTATACGATATTATGCAGCTTAGGAAGGATCTATGGTAGGTAAAAGAGTTGGTGAAGATAGTTGAAAGCCCTATTACTGCTAGAGGTCCTTCCTAAGCTGAAAAGAATCGTATACTAGTTGCCTGAATATGATGAAAAGGATGTTCCTGGTACTGTATGGGTTAACACACATTTTTTTTTTTTTTTTTTTTTTTTTTTTTTTTTTTTTTTTTACTTTACTTGGTGTGTGTTAAAGGGTGTGTGTGTGTGTGTGTGTGTGTGGGGGGGGGGGGGGGTGGGGTGATCGTATATTATTATGTTGCATTTTTCTCCCATTATGGCCGCTGGATATATTTTTCTCCCATTATGGCCGCTGGATATATTTTTCTCCCATTATGGCCGCTGGATATATTTTTCTCCCATTATGGCCGCTGGATATATTTTTCTCCCATTATGGCCGCTGGATATATTTTTCTCCCATTATGGCCGCTGGATATATTTTTCTCCCATTATGGCCGCTGGATATATTTTTCTCCCATTATGGCCGCTGGATATATTTTTCGGTAATATGTTACATTACGTACTATCTCTACCGTGGCGTGTTTTGCGGTTAGTTTGTAGGAAGAGAAGGTTTGAGTAAAATAGTTTGTCTTAACCCCTTGAGGATTATGACGTGTTTCGACAGTTTGTTCTAGCTATCATTAGACGATTTTATACAGATTGGGATATGTCTTTAGAAGTAAGAGGGTTGAGTGGTCCTGTTTTTAGCCTTTTAACTCATGCAGAGCCTTCCTAAAGAGTCTAATGATAGCCAGAATAAACTGTAAAATGAGTCGTAATCCTCAAGGGTTAAAACAAAAGTTAATATAATTGATATAAATAAAACATTTCCGACGTGAAAGATTGATATTGTTATGATACATACAGTATATTTTGATATTTATCTGCACCGATTGATTCTGAAAGTCATAAACTGGGAAAATTGTTTAGTAGCTATAGTAACTTATTTTAGCCCCTTTAAATATCTGTCTTGATAGCGTAATGGTTAGTGCGCTGGATTTCGGTGTGGGTATCCTAGGTTCGAATCCTTGGAATACCGCATGAATTAATTATTTTCATTGATTTCATTAATTAGGTTTATTTGTAAGATAACTGGTGGGTTGGTGATAATGTGACTAAGTTGGTGACGCCATTCCTACGTGTATCCTTATTATAATATTTAGAATAGGAAGGGCCTGAGGGAGTTAGAGGGTAAATTGAGTTCTCGTCTACTCCTTTGGGTTTAGAGGTTTTAATTGTAACTGAGTGGAATCGTGTAATGGTAGCCATAATAAGATAACATAAACGGTTTCTGTATGGAGAAGATTATGGACATTTTAATTTAATATATGGCCGATAGCTGATTGTTTCTTGTAATTAATGTTGTGTTCTTTATTTCAGGTAAGGGAATAATAATCGTCAATATTCAAGACAACATTGAAGCTACAGGTACAAGAGAAAGTAAGGTAGAAGATTCTACTGTTATGTATAGAAGTAAATAATTTTGTTGAGTGTTCAGTGTAATGATCGTTGCTATTCTTAGATTCATATTCATTTTAAATATATATATATATATATATACCGGTATATATATATATATATATATATATATATATATATATATATATATATATATATATATATATATATATATACAGTATACCGGTACCTTTTTATATGAATTTAACTTTGACATTTATTTAATCATATACTTTATGCATGTACGGTATATACTGTATGTATATACTCAGGCACATGCCCCATTGCTGGGGGTGGCCGACTCGAGACAGAGCCCGAACAGAAACATTTAATGCTCCAATTCTTAGGGTCCAGGACCTCTTTCGCGTTCCCTCGCCCCTTTCTCTGTCTCGTTGAGTAGAAGAATTTTACAAGGGGAGGAGGATTCCTAACCTGCCCCCAGAAGGAAAAGTAGGACAGTAAAAGAGACAGACAGAAACGGATAAGGTTGGGTAGAGGATGCCAAACCTCACTTTGGATAGGACCAGCCATGAAATTAGATTTTTCATGAAATTAGATAATTTATTGTATAGTTATATAGGTAGAAAACGTTCATTTAAGTGTGTGTGTGGGTATTTTATGGGTGTGTGTGTTTATGTGTGTGTGTCCAGTCTCTTTATGTGGTGTGTATATTTAGACAATTACTATAGCCAAAGGAGCGGTGTAGAGTGTATAGTGTAGTTCGTTAAGTATAGCCCTCTGGCGGTGAAGCGTAAGATAGTGTTGTTGTTGGCGTTGATAATGGGTGATTCGTACCGTACTAGGAGATTTACGGAAGTGTGAGGCTACTTGTAAACGGAACATTTTGGGGCCTAGGTAATGACTGCAGTGATGGATGGATGGATGGATGGATGGATGGAGTAATAGGAAGGTTGGTCGGTAATATACTGTATATACCTGTATATACTGTATATATAATTGATAGATATATAGATAGATACATACATACATACATACATACATACATACATATACAGACCGGAGCATACTTCGAAGGATATGCATATACAGTGGAATGGATAGATGAATACATGTGTATAATATGTTTGAGTTAAATGAGTGCATTACTTATACTACAGTACATTGTCTGCATTATCGTCAAGCGTGTAGCCGCTTATATATTTGTCTTAGGAGAATAAGATAAATTGCCTTGAACTCTACTTAGATTCTGATTTTTCATAGTGATAGATGGCTATAGTGGGGTAGATAGATAACCCTCAAGACAGGTAGTCTGAGAGATAGATAGATAGCCCAAGCTGATGATTGAATGATGTACAGCCTGATTCAAATGTTCGATGACATGGTTTGATGGAATATTGTTTAAATTATTATCGATGACGGTTGTTAGGTCATTCAAATTGTCTTTATCTGTTTTTGTTAAATTCCACTTATTGACTAATTCATTTAATACCTTGCCCTTTGTATATTTCCGAATGCCTCACCGTACATGTTGTAGACCAACTGTTGGGTCCTACTGTATGTGTTAAAGGTATATTGAACAATATTTGTTCTCGGTGCAATATGATTAATTGAAAGGAAGCTGTGATTGATGGGGTTGGTGAGCTGAGCTGCATCTGGTATATATTAATCTTCGACAGCATTACGTCCAACCGAGTTTAGTAAATATCGCCTGATGATAGGTAGGTTAATAAATCAGTTTAGAGAACATTGAACGTCTTGAAATAGTTTACTGATGTTTGTAATTGCATTATAGGTGGAATTGAATCAAAGTTATCATTCAGGATTTGTTTAGACCCCCAATTTACAGAATGCTCTCAGATCAAACTTCAATATAATGTGCACATCTAATAACGTTGTTCGATATTTTTACTGACAAAAACATATATATTTTAACAGTATAATGAAGAGTTTTTGATACAGTATGGTACGAAGCGTTTTATAAGTACCGTACACACACACACATATATATATATATATATATATATATATATATATATATATATATATATATATATATATATATGAGAGAGAGAGATGGGGGGAGGGGAGAAGTAAAGAAAAACAAGAAGTAATGAAAGCTTATTACCCAGTAAATTGTGGACGGGCTGAGATATATGCTAGGTGTGTAAGACGGTTATGATGGTGCCGACCCAGGTGTGTGGTGGTGGTGGTGGTGGTGGTGGTAATTATGGTCCAGGTATGTTGTAAGTGCTGATGTTGTTGTTGTTGTTGGTGGTGGTGGTGGTGGTGGTGGTGGTGGAGATGATGTAGGCCTAAGGAAGTGTTAATTTTGGTGTGTGTGTGTGTGTGTGTGTGTTTTTTTTTTTTTTTTTTTTTTTTTTTTTTTTATTGTTGGTGGTGGTGCAGGTCAAGGTGTGTTGTGTATGCATCTGTTGTTGTTGGTATGTTTTGTTGTTGTTGTTGGTAGTGGTGGTGGTGATGGTGGAAGTGGTGTTGGTGCATGGTTCTGGTTCTAAGTGTTATTATTATTGTTGTTGGTGGTGGTGGTGGTGGTGCTGTTGTTGCCGGTCAAGGTGTGTGGTGTTGGTGGTGCCAGTCCAGGTGTGTTGGTGTTGTGCGTCTCAGGTCTGATGGTGAAGTAGGGAAGGTGTACATCACAGCTGACTTACTGCTTCCTCACGATATACACATTACCACAGACAACCTATTCTCACTAGCCGACATCTACTACTATTACTACTTTTTTTTTGTCTACTACTACATTGATTTTTATTTAATATTTGTCATACATTTCATTTTACTACTACTACCATCACCACCTCCACCATCACCACCACCACTACCATATATTTAATATTGTACACATACTAAATTTCACAAGCATCAGATACTACTATTCTACACCATGCAACTTCAATCCAGTCTCCTTCCTATGCGACCCTCTGCCACTGCTGCCTCGTAGTCTACTTCTGCCACCGTCACTGGTTGTGGTGCAGACCTTCTTGTTTCCCGCAGGCATAGTAGTGCTGATATGAGCAATGAGAAAGATAGACGGCATCTCATCCAGGCTACGACGTGGCTCCTAGGCTGTTGCTTCTTCTCTGCGATGATCTCTGCTAGCCTTGAATAGAAGCACTGGGCCCTGGGTCCCATCCCTCCTGATGTGGTGAAGACTAGTGGGGTAAAGCTGCCATGTTCGACGTGTAAGATCCTTTCTCCATATGTCCTGACCTTCTCTCGTTCGTTCCTCTTGTGTGCAGCCTCCAGAGACAGCTCGCTGTAGCTGTGGGCCATTGGGTCAAATACTCTTATGTCAAAGAACGCTCGCTGTGCATTTGTCCAAAAGCCTCTTGCACTAACGTCCAATCTTGCTTCAGTGGATGTGTTGGCCATCCTGTGCTGCATGATCTCTCCATCCAAGGGAATGAGTGATGGTTCGCTCACCACATCTCTACACACCTCCCTGAGCATGTTCGCTGTTACATCTCTTACTTCATCGTGCCTGATGCTGATGAATCCTCCTTTCTTACATATCATGGTGTGGTCTGTATCGTTGATGGTTCCACAAACGCATCGATCGGGCAGTCCTTCAATCGGCCAATCATACCTCAGTGCAATAGCATCATTAAATTCTTGTTTGTTGAGATTGAAGCTTTTTGCCTTGATTGGTAGTGTTGTCAGCCAATTTGAAGCGCCCGTTTCTTGTGCTATTTGTAGTTTTCTTGTTTGTCTCGGGTGAAGTTGTCCCATCAATTGTGCCAGGTCATTTTTCTGTGAGTTTTGCCTCTCTGACGTGATGGTCTTTCTGATGTTGTAGATGTCTGCCTGGTCTACTTCACCGTCAGAATCTTGTGCTATGATACGGTCAGTGAGAGATCCTGTTATCTTTACTGAGTTCTGGTATTCCGTTACCGCCCTCTTCACTGGGTCGATGATTCCCATCCCTCCCAACCTAGGAGGCAGTGCGAGCAGCTCCCTCTCTGTATCATTCGGGGTGTGCAACTTTATCCACGCTGGGATGAGTTTGTCTCTGATGGCATCTTCCAGCGGTTGAAGTAATGCGCTCACATTTGGAACGGTTCTCATCAAGTAGGTCCAGCGATGTTTGACCCCATATGTGAATGCCGAATACGCGGCCTGTGGTTCCGTTTTTGCAATATTGGCCAGTTTCTCAATTTCTTTTACCCATTCTCTGACCTTCTCCTCTATGTATTTGTTCTTGAACTCTTCCGTGCCGATCACCGCCCCAAGGTGACGCTGTCTTTCCTTTGTTACTACCACTTCACTACCGCTGAAAGCTTCTACCGCCCTTTCATTATGTTCTGTTTGTACTATTAGTATTGACTTTCTGGCATTTGGATGGTACCCTATTTTTGGTCCTACCTCTGATATTTGTTCCCACCAGTGCTTGAGATTGTTGACTTTTCCCGCTCCAGTGAGATCGTCTGCATAGGCCACCTGCTTTACTTGCGTCGCCACATGGCTTGTTAAGGTTAGCAACACTGAGAGACCTAAGGCGTACATTGTCATTGCTACTGGGTCACCTTGTGTGGTTCCTTCCATTGATTTCAGAGGTGTTCCCCTTTGTGTGTTCTGGTTGTTTACTATGAAGAGGTCCGCAGGCTTTTTATAGGTGTTCTCTAGATAGGTGGCAAAACTGGGGCATTTTACTTTGATGTTATGTATTGCCGTCTTTCTGTTGATGGTGTTAAAGGCGTTTGTTGCATCCACTAGCAGCACAGCTTCACAGTCCACTTGCTCATATATTTTTCTTATGGCATGAATTGCTGCCTCTCCCCCTGCTTGGTGGCCGGCACACACTTGGAGATTACCGGCCGCTGACCGCACATCGTCTTTCACCACTTCCATTATGCATTTTCCGATGATTCTTCTCAGCACTTCACCCACTCCTACTGGTCTGCGGATTCTTGTCTAAAGGTATTAGGCGACAAGCTGTGTAAGCCTCCAAATGTTGACAATTTTGGGTGGTCATCTTTCTTGCAAGAGCTGCCAGAGCCCTACATAAGTCTGTTGCTGCTAGTCCGAAGATTGCTCTACTCAGGATTGTCCTCCAGCCCTGATGGGCCTGCACTGCCTTGTGTCCCTAGAGCCTTTTTCCAAATCATTTCGCCTGTGATTCGTTCGTATATGACGGTGTTCGGTGGTATATAATCACCCTCTAGCCTCTGACTCTCGTGGACACTAGGTTGTGGATGTTTCTCTTTCAACATTTGGATGGTTTCTATTGTGATAGGCAGCAACCCACAAGCTGCCTCCTTTGTCAGGGACCTTATTGCAGGTGCCACTTTTCCTTGCCTCATCTGGTCGCCGAATCTCCTGGCCTCGTCTTCATTGTTTTTCTTTTTTTGCCGCCGCCTGCCTAGTCTCCCTTGTAATGCTCTGGCTTCATTGAGTAAGTCATCCATCTTGTTCTCATTCCATAATTTCATTCTTCTTGTTAGCGCAGTCACATTTTCGCCTTGATTAGATTTGTGGTGAGTTTTTTGCAAGAAGAGATGTGGAATGCTGAAAATTATCTTGAGAACATACGGGGCTAAAGATGTGTCATAGACATAGTTATAAATGAGCTTTGTCATATCGTTCAGCATGTTGGTGGTGGCACCACATTTTGGAGGGTTGAAAAAGTTGTGTGCAGACCAATATACTATTTCTGAGTACGTTGCATCAATCCAAATTCTAACTTCCTCTTCCCGTAATCCTTTCCAGAGTATGTTTCCACCTCTGCCTGCTTCATTTGGCCCCCTTGGAGGCCTGCCATCCTCTCTTCCGTCTCGGTTGTCGTCTCCCTCTCTTGTGTCTCTTATTGGCTCCTCATTACTTTCCGCTTCTTGGGGTTCTTCTATCTCTCTTGGGGCCCTTGAGTCCCTTGCTACTCCCCTTATTGTTTCGGGTTCCCTGCCACCCTGACGGCCTCCCTCATCTGCCTCCCGTTGCTCACTCTGGGAATTTGCTGCCGTCTCTCCACTCGTTCCTGTTCTACCTAAAGGGTTACGACAATTGTTCCCTTTATTACAGTTTGTGCAACTTTTATTTCTCTTCACACAACTGCAATGCTCACAGTTGTGTTCATGTTTGGTACATATGCAGCATTTTTTGTAATATTTTGACCTTTGTGATGGAGCCTCGTCTGAGCTGTCCTCGTCCTCCATCTTATCCTTATCTCATTATTATATCCACATTTCTGTCCGTTCCTCTACTAAGTCCTTAAATAGTAGGTCTAGGATAACTGTAGGCAGGTACACAGGTCCTAACGAATATTCTAGGAAACTATTAAGCAGTGCCTAACTAAGAAGATGATTTGTGTCCAAAAATCAGTATTACTTAGATAATGATAAGTTTACCTTATCATCCGTACATAGCCTGTGTAGCAACACTCAAAAATATTTCGGTATGTCTACATAATATTGTTGTACTACAGTGTTTATTTCCTATTAGTATGATTGTTTGTCATATTTGATATTCCCCCTGACACATTACTACTACTACTACTACTACTACTACTACTACTACTACTACTACTACTATTACTACTACTATTACTACTACTACTACTACTATTACTACTACTACTACTACTACTACCAATTTTACTAATACTGCTACTATTATAAATTGACATCTTGGTGTTTGCATTGTCTAAATGTTTGTATCTGATTTTATACTAACCTAGCGTCATTTCTGCGATATATACTTAATATGATTATACAGTATGGCTCATTTCAGTCCTACCTTCTCATGTCTGATCAGAACTTGCCATCTCAGTTTATAAATTGATCACATTAGTCATTGGGTAGCTAATAAGAATTTTGCCTATATAATGGAATTGGAAAATAGGTATAGATGCAAACTTCTACAAAGACAATATTCACGAATAATATACTTGGGACTTTTCATTAACACAGCAGTGCCTGATCTCAGATTTTCTATTTTTCGTGTACCATTTTCATAGCGTATTAATGAAATCTGCATGGTCTATAGCAGCACTAAAATGTTACTATGATTCATGGTTGTCTTCTTCTCAGCTGTGTAGTTATATTCTGCTTCTAATGTTCCAACTGGTTTTTTTTCTTTTTCTATATTCCAACGACTCCCTCTCGGGCATAGGCTCAGATCTTATACACTCGGATGCCATAGTCTGTAGCCCAATCATAAGAATTCGTGGACCCCTATGTTTTTCTTTGTACAATTACAACTATCTGGATAGAAATTGCTTTTCAATCAATAGTATACTGTATAATATAGTTTTGCAGTTGATGTATAGAAAACTATTCATAAATTTGTTTCCAGAGATATACTTCCATATTTAGAAATAGTGGAAGTCCTTGCATATTTATGAGTGGGATAGAGACTATGGCCTCCGAGTGTACATTCTATCGCTCAACACGGTGAAGCCTGTGAGTCTCGTTCGAGTCTAGTGAGTGAGACATGCGAAGCACCCACTCAAGGCTCGAAGTAGCCCCATCTCTGAAGCTGCTTCACCTCCATACTTCACTGTCTCATCCCCTAGACTCGGACCCTCAATCTCAGAACGCCACCTATTGAGAAATTAACTCGCTAGGTATTGCTCCCCTGTAGCATAATTTGAATATGGGAATATTCATACAGTGCTATTTAATCAGGGAACAATGAGGGTATTTTTTGTTGGCATTTTGGTGGGTTTTGTGGTAATGCATAGATACTAGGTACGTACAGCACAAATTCCATTCAAATAATATCTTCCCATTGACATATCGGGATTCGAACCCGGGGAACCCGGGTCTATTGGATTACCAGTCCAGTAGCAAGACCACTCCAGCACACCTCCCACACTATCCCTAAAGACCCTGTACAGGCTCTGTATAGCCTGTAGATTGGATCAATCAACAATGAAGTCTGGTGGTGTACCCTACTAGGCTGGATAAGTTGCATAGCATGGATGTGATATTCTGGTGTATGCCCTGTATGCACATTTAATGGGCTACACTTCTTTATATTATCACTACTAAGCTACAGTATACTAGCTTATACTGTGTACATTAACACTCGCGGCTCAGTTGGTTCCATATTTGCGTGTGAACTTGCTCTACTAGGAAAAGAGTCTGGTTAGGGGTGAAGTTGTGAACATATTATCAACATCTCATAATATGTTGTAGCTACCTGTATGTGAAAGACCGCTAATATGCGATAGACAAAATGAAGAAGTTACATGTCATGTGTGGCAATTGATTGTTGAATTGTAAAATATCCATATAATTTACTTATATGTAATGTGTCTCGCATATGTGATGCGTTGATGCATTTCCTCCATATGTGTATTCTATGAATAATAGTTATTCAAATTTGACCACATCAATCTTGGTATACTGGTAATAATGTTTAACACCAAATTATAATCTGTAGCTTTGAATCTTGATTGTTTTTTTATGTTTGCATTTATAGATAAGTACCCCTAAAATTTGCATATAAACTCACATTGACAAGCACTTATGAATTACTACAAACCACAGTGCCAATTCGAATTTAATCCTTCCGATAAGGTACAGTTGAATACATAAGTATCACTCATTCAAATAATAAATATAATTAGGGCTTCTTGTGGCAAATATGCTTTAACCCGGTACAGGTGCGGCGACGTGCACGACTGGCTCTTAAACCCCAACAACAATTTAACCCGTCTTTGGCTCCTCCTGTACGTTATATAACATCCTTTTTCGTTTACCTGCCTGGCATGAGACGATAATACAAAGATAAAACACAAATCTTCGGTAAGGGTTACTACTAATCGACTCTAAATATCATGATCTACATTTTCAACTTATACACACACACACACACACACACACACACACACACACACACACCACACACACACGTATACTGTATATACATATATATACAGTATATGCAACAATTATTCTATCTATCTATCTATATGCTCAGGCCCAATCCCCATTTTGGGGGTAGCCGACTCAAGACAGAGCAAGAACAGGGAAAACACAAAAACAACATAAAACAAAAAATAAACACAGATAAAACACACAAACTCTCACACATCAACAACAATTATTACTAGAGAATAATATTTAGCTTTAAATGTATGTGTGTGTGTGTGTGTGTGTATGTGTGTGTGTGTATGTGTATGTGTGTGTGTGTTTTCAACACTATGGTTGAGGCTGCAGTAAGTCAGGTCGTATTACATCACCAAATAAATATTTTAGCGTCTGGTGAGCCACTGTTTTTTGGAGGGTGATTCTTGGCCATTTAACCGTCAATTTCTCTCTCCGCACGTGCACACCTCGCCGCACCTGTCGTGTATGTTTGTCTGTCTGTCTGTCAGCGCCGCAGGTGTCTTATATCACCTTGTTTTATTGTTGGTTGAGCCTGTGTGGTCAATTTTTTTTTTTTGGGGGGGAGGGGTAGGTGTAGGTGTCTTTAGAACTTTTTATATTTTATTTGTTTATTTATTTATTTATTTATTTATTTGCAGGGGGTGTAGGGGGGGGGGGGGGCGTCTTTAGAGCGGGTTTGTCTTGTGTTTTATTTATTCCGGAAGTGTATGTATTTATTTGCACTTAGGATATAATTAATTGTTTGCATGTGTGTGTTACTCATTACTTTTAATGAGCTGTAATGGTTTCAGGTTACCTATATCCGTGTGTTAAGTGGTATTTAATGTTAATTTTGAGTATGATAATATTCTACCACAATATTTAATATTTTAGGTTATCTGTACGTATTTTGTATTTGTTTGGTTTATTTTATTTCTTATAACTTATATTTTTTGTCAGGTACTTGTTCTATTCATCCGTTTTAGGATTTATGTTCATCCATGTAATTTCCATTTCATGTTCATATTATTTCGTTTACCTTATATCGTTGCCAATTGTAGTGAAGAAATGTTACACCTCCCGTTCCCTTGATAACTGTTTAATCAATTCAATATCCTTTATTTGTTATCCACCAGTTAAATAAAATGATATGTTCATTTGAAATTAACGTGATTCATTCTGTGGTATCATTCATATTCAAAATCCACGCTCTATACTATGTTGTGTATTTGATTATTCATTGCAGGTAGCAGTTACAAATTATTCATTGCAGGTAGCAGTTACAAATTATTCATTGCAGGTAGCAGTTACAAATTATTCATTGCAGGTAGCAGTTACAAATTATTCATTGCAGGTAGCAGTTACAAATTATTCATTGCAGGTAGCAGTTACAAATTATTCATTGCAGGTAGCAGTTACAAATTATTCATTGCAGGTAGCAGTTACAAATTATTCATTGCAGGTAGCAGTTACAAATTATTCATTGCAGGTAGCAGTTACAAATTATTCATTGCAGGTAGCAGTTACAAATTATTCATTGCAGGTAGCAGTTACAAATTATTCATTGCAGGTAGCAGTTACAAATTATTCATTGCAGGTAGCAGTTACAAATTATTCATTGCAGGTAGCAGTTACAAATTATTCATTGCAGGTAGCAGTTACAAATTATTCATTGCAGGTAGCAGTTACAAATTATTCATTGCAGGTAGCAGTTACAAATTATTCATTGCAGGTAGCAGTTACAAATTATTCATTGCAGGTAGCAGTTACAAATTATTCATTGCAGGTAGCAGTTACAAATTATTCATTGCAGGTAGCAGTTACAAATTATTCATTGCAGGTAGCAGTTACAAATTCCTGTGCGTATTCTAAATTATAGTATTAGCATAATTTCGATTAAATAAGTAAGAGCCGTTATACGTTATACTTATTTATTTTTAAGCTAACCTAAAATCCAACCTGCTAACCTAGATTGTAACCTATGATGAGTATAACAATATTTCACCTTACTCGAAATATTAGCTAACTCAGAAATCTACCTATCACGAGTCAGAATTAGTATACCTTAACCGATATTATAACTAACCTAAAATCCTGCCTTCCATAAGTCTGAATCACTTGACCTTCACCGAGCTTATAGCTGATCCATAATCCTACCTATCATGAGTCAAAATTATTATACCTTAAAGGAAGGTTTTTAATATGCTCCCTAGACTCCCATCATGTTTAAATAGATACCCCCAAAGACCCCCTATCGAGATAAATGTGTACATTTTTCGGTTGAAAAATGTTTTGGGTTGGTCGAACCTGGCCGAAGGCCGGTTCCGTCTATATTACGGACTAGCTGTAGGTTGCCAGGAAAAATCGACTCCTAAATGGTGCGAAAGGTCTTAACATTGACATAAATGGGGCAAAAGTTACTAAAATCGCCAAACTAATGGGGCGAACGTCTTCATATCTCAAAACTAATTAGGCTAAATATGAGGGAGGGAAGAAAAAAAAACTCTTTAGTGAAAATCCGCCTTAACCGATCGTGTAGCTAATTTGTCATCTTACCCAGTATAAGAAAGTATTATTATATCTAAAGTGATCTTATAACTAACCTGAAATTGTCGATTGCGTGAGTATAACTAACCTATACGTATTATGTCTTACCGTCAGTCAGAAATGTTATACCTCAACCGATCTTATAGCTAGCCTAGGTAGGACTGATCGTATAACTAACCTATAATATGTCTTACCATCAGTCAGAAATGTTATACCTTAGCCGATCTTATAGGTACCCTGCCTATCACGGTGAGCCTGTCCAAAACTCTTCAACATATGATTAGCGTAACCTCAACGCCCATTAAGACCTCCAGATTTTCCTCAATAAACAAGTATTAGGTTTATCCCTCTGACCCACATTCTGCAGTTTTTCCTACTGAAAACCCGTGACTTGGAAGAAAGAACTGTGTTATATATGTTTACCTGTTTATGGAGCACTTTTATTATATTCCAAATTGTATAGTAGTTTGGTGAATGTGTTTTAGTTTTATGTTCTATAAGTGGGTATAATTCGTGTTTGATGGTATCTACGAAGGTATGCTGGATTACTTCTATCAGTATTCGCACTTTTATACCGTGAATCCAAAGTACTTTCATTTCTCAATGCCGACTTTCATAATTGAAATTGAATGTTTGAAGTACCATAATAGGACTCTGGACAAACGTTGTGTAGTATCTTGTTTAGGTTCGACACAGATGCAAATGAGTAGCGAAGAAAAAGATGACCCCGAATGTAGAGACCGGGACTTAAGTCATCAAACACCTCAACAAGTTCAACTTTGCCTCACTGTCTTTACCACCTTCAATCAGATGACGATTTCATGTTGATAAAGCCAGTGTCACATGAGCGTTTTTTCCGGCAAATTTTGATGATCAAGTTGTTTTGGATATATTTTGAGTCTTTTTTTACATTCGAATCGGGAATTTGACTGAAGGTAGATTATCCTAGGTGCTTGATTTTTGTTAAAACTTTAATTTTGAAGATGCCAGACTACAATTGCCCGTCAAAATTGACAGAAAAGGAGGTCGTGTGACACCGCCTAAATACTCCAATCAGATGATGCGAGTATTAATGCGTTTGGAAAGGACCTCTATGAATAAATGTACAGGCCGCAACTAATAGCTTATCTCTGACATGTCCAAAGATCCTTTAGAGATCCTTCGTAAGCTTAATGGAGTCCGTTTGTTTAACATCTTATTTAAGGTAAGATAGGCGTTATCGTACTGCATGAGTTGAAACATCCTATTAACACTATATTGAAACCGGACGTGATTCTCCAATGCAATAACATGCTTCAAACCCCTTATTGATGTTAACCCCTTAAGTATAATTACGTTTTTTCCACTTTAATCCCCTCTATCACTAGCAAATTTTCTACAGCTTAGAAAAGACCCTCAAAGAACCAATTGTCTCCATTAGCCCTCTTTACAGCCACAGGTACTTTTTAAGGTAAATATAACTGCCTTGTGTTAGTCTGACGAAAGCGAGGCATCATGTTTCTGAATGGGTTAAGACATCACTACATCGTAATGGCACTAGCTTCAACCCGGATGAGATTTTCCAATGTAACACCACGCTTTAAACTCCTCAGCGAGAGACTTTACTTACTCATTTATTAACCACCGATATTGAACGATGTTAAAAAAATAAAATATAATAAAATAAACAGTGAGTAATAATCCATGGGGGGAATCACACGCCTGCACGTTCCGTCTCAATATCTCACATTCTCTCTCTCTCTCTCTCAAAAACCTCAAAATTGTGAACGTCGACGCATCTTTTGTGCTAATAAAGAATAATAAAGGTACAAAAATAATACTTGCATTAATATACAGACCTCCAGCTCAATCAGTGCAAACTGACCGAGAAATTTACGAACAAATTGCAGATGTAAGTAACTCACAAGATACCGTAATTTTTGGCGACTTTAATTTACCTGTGACCAAGTGGGGCGATACTCTTACTTCACACTCCGGACATGACTTGTATACGAACTTGCAAGAGAGTTCGCTTTATCAATTTGTTCGAACGCCGACCCGTGGTAATAACGTTCTTGACATTGTACTTACAACAAAAGAAGAATTAATAGAGAATTTGAATGTTGGTGATGAATTCAGTAATAGCGACCATCGTACGATAACTTTCACTTTAAAGTTTACTAGTAACGAACCAAATAGTAGCATCGAATAAGTCCCTAATTTCAAGAAAGCAAACTTCCATAAACTTAGAGCTATGTTTAAAGAAACTGACTGGATCTTTTTAATTCACAATAACGACATAAATAGATCTTGGAAGTTATTCGAAGCCATTTACCTAAAAGCAGTGCAAGACTGCATACCATCGAAAATACGGCGTCCAGGCCATAATAATAAGCCCAAATGGTGGAATAAAGATATTTCAAACTGCCTGCTTGCTAAAAAATTTGCTAATGATAGATTAAAATCCTCACAAAATGACGAAGAACGGCTGAAATTTGTAGAGCTACGACGCAAAGCCAAAAAGTTAATTAAGCAAAGTAAAAAGACCTTAGAGTTACATATTGCGAATCAAAGTAAAACAAACCCGAAAGAATTCTATAGTTATATCAGAAAGAAAAAAGTAGTTACTTCAACTGTTGGACAACGTCGATGAAAATGGAGAATACACCAAAGACGAAGTACAAATGAGTAATGCCCTCAATACCTTCTTTGCATCAGTTTTTACAACAGAAGACCTCAGTGATATCCCTACACCATCGCCGATTCAGATTGATAATTCAGATGTTCTAAGCAATATCACCGTTACAGAGAGAGAAGTATTGAATTGTTTAGATAAACTCAAGGTAAATAAAACGCCTGGACCTGATACAATCTCACCTAGAGTTCTAAAGGAAGCTAAGGATGAGCTCTCCAAACCACTGACATTACTATTCAATAAATCCTTGCAGTCTGGAACTATGCCCGATCAGTGGAAGCTAGCCAACGTAACACCGATATTCAAAAAAGGCAGCAAATCCCTACCCAGTAACTATCGTCCAATTAGCTTAACCTCAGTTGTATGTAAAATGCTAGAAACGGTCATACGAGACAGACTCGTAAATCACTTTGAGGAAAATAACATACTTAAAGATACTCAACACGGCTTTCGTAAAAAACGTTCCTGTTTAACAAACCTCTTAGACTTCTTCCACGATATCCTCAACCTCTACGATGAGAGTAAAGCTGTAGATATTATATACCTTGATTTTCAAAAGGCCTTTGACAAAGTTCCCCACAAACGTTTACTGCTAAAACTAAAAGCGCATGGAATACAAGACGGTGTGTTGAAATGGATAGAAAATTGGCTCAGCGACAGAAAGCAAAGAGTAGTCATAAACGGTAAGGCATCTAAATGGACCAATGTAAGTAGCGGGGTACCCCAGGGATCGGTACTAGGACCAAT
The DNA here is from genome assembly GCA_032716605.1 of Paralithodes platypus. Lineage (NCBI taxonomy): Eukaryota > Metazoa > Arthropoda > Malacostraca > Decapoda > Lithodidae > Paralithodes > Paralithodes platypus. Next base: position 26,810,051 of record CM064493.1, read on the forward strand.
TCTCTTTCTAATTTACATCAACGACATAGATGAGGGTCTCACCTGTACAATCTCAAAATTTGCTGACAATACAAAAATTGCAAATAGCGTACTCTCAAAAGAACAAGTTGACGATATGCAACACAATCTAGATAAATTGTCATGTTGGGCCCAAATTTGGCAAATGAGTTTCAATGCGGATAAATGTAAAGTACTACATATCGGATACCTAAATGAGAAAGCAAACTATTCGATGAATGGCACTCAGCTTAAGAATGTAAACAGAGAAACCGATCTGGGATTAACAATATCGAGTAACCTAAAACCGAGTCAACAATGTTCAGAAGTTGTTAAGAAGGCAAACAAAATAATTGGCTTTATAGGCAGGTCATTTGAGCATAAATCCAAAGAAGTTATCCTAACCCTTTACAATTCCTTAGTCCGCCCTCTTCTGGAATACTGCGTTCAATCCTGGTGCCCTTATTACCAAAAAGATATAAACAAGCTAGAACGAGTTCAACGTAGAGTTACCAAAATGATACCTAGCCTAAAGAACAAACCATACGAAGAGCGTCTTAGAGAATTAAATCTATTTCCTTTAACCCAGCGCAGATTAAGAGGTGACTTAATTCAAGTGTTCAAAATCATCAAAGGCATCGACAATATGAACTGTAGTAAGTACTTCACTATCGACCAATCTAATTACACGCGGGGAAACGGTTGCAAAATGATTGGTAAATCTTTTAACTCACACGAATCTAAGAATTTCTTCTTCAATCGAGTTGTCAACTTGTGGAATGGGCTTCCCCGAAACGTTATAGACTGCATCACCGTTGATTCATTTAAACTTCGCCTAGACAAATATCTCACATCAAACCCGCGACTGACTGCGTTTGTAAATGAATAACTTTATTTTATCCCCCCCTCAGTTACTAACCCATCTGTCCCCTACTAACTTCCTAATCCTGCCACGGACATTAGTTCCAGGGCAGTAATTCCCTTTCCAATGTTCCTTTACCCACTCTAAACCACTGTTTGGACACTTGATCCTCAGTGTTTTGGAGGACAAGCAACCTAGAAGGGTCACTAGATCTGTTGTTGCTGGATTTCCTTTGTACTCCTTTGTACTCTCTCTCTCTCTCTCTCTCTCTCTCCTCTTGTTTCATCCCTTCGTCTCGTTTATCTTGTCTGCTGTCTATATACAATTTCAAACTATTCTTTACTATTCCATTCAATGCTTCCCAGCAATATTCCCAGCTCCATTATATCAGTCAGCAGCAACAATGGAAGGGTTTATTCGCGCAAAACACACATATTACCCGCAATTCTCGCCGACAAACCATTCCAAAGTTGCTCCGGAAATGTTTGACACTGTAGCCGTCTTCTTCAGTGGTCGATTCGTTCGCTGGTTGTTCGCTCATATTCGTAAGCAATTCGCCCACACCTAATCTTACCTAATTTTATGATAGCCAGGCATTGTACTTGTATAACCCAACTTGGCTTATACTAGTAGTTTTACCTTAATTCAGCTAACCAAACATGTCACTACAACCACCACCATTACTATCACCAACACTTCCACCACCGTCATCAACACCCCCACCTCTACCTCACCACCACCAGTACTGCCACCATCTCCATCGCTATCACCACCACCAATAACTCACCACTACCACCACCGCCACTCACTATCACCACCACTACCAGTACTATCACCACAACCACCACCGTCACCATCACCATTGCCAACACCTCTATCACCAAAACCACGATCTCTCCTTCAACATCACCATCACAACCACCACCTCCACTCACCATCACCACCACTAGTACTATCACCACTACCACCACCTACAGTGTAGGTGTTAAAACCCCAACAAACCCTAAAACCCCACAAAGACGACCGACGTGTCATCCGACGAAAAAGACAATTCCCCACAGACCCTGACTATACACCCTTCACCAACAACCAGACAAAGCATATCATCAACAATCTCAAGCTCTCACCCGCCTGTGGCCTAGACAACATAAGCAACATTCACCTCAGACACCTGGGACCACAAGGCATACAAGCACTCACTAACATATCAAACTACAGCTACTCACACAACACAATACCAGACATCTGGAAGCATGGTATCATCATCACATTCCCCAAACCTAACAAAGACCCCACGCTACCCTTCTCACACCGCCCTATCACACTCCTTTGTACCCCCTCCAAAGTCATAGAGTGCCTTGTACTACAACTGATGACACCTGACTTACCCCTTTCTCCAACACAACACGGCTTCAGGCCATTGCACTCCACAAACACTCTTCTTACAGACCTTACACAAAGAGCTTTTGACGGCATCAACTCAGCTAGACCACCACACAGATCAGTACTTGCCACACTCGACATTAGTAAAGCCTTCGATGCCATCCCCCGCCACAACCTAACAAACAAAATCTACAAAACATACATGCACAACAACACAAAAAGATGACTGGCCAACTTCTTAGCAGGCAGATGTGCACACGTATCTTTTGCCGGTCAGTCATCTAGCATTAGAAATTTCCCAAACGGAGTCCCGCAAGGTTCCGTCCTGTCGCCCGTACTCTTCAATCTGTACATGCATGATATAAATACACCAAATTCACCCCAAATAACCATAGCCTCCTACGCAGACGACATAACACTCACAAGCACGCACCAAAACCCAGACACAGCAACAAGACTCCTTCAAGACTATCTCGACACATTACATGAATGGTGCACTACAAACAGACTCAATTTAGCCCCAGCTAAATCCACTGCAACCCTCCTCACAAGCTGGACAGGAGAGCACGATTACGTCCCGGGACTCAACATAAACAACACACCCCTAACACACACACACACACCCAAAATCCTAGGAGTAACATACGACACCCAAATGACATTCAAACAGCACACCACAAACACGAAAAAGAAACTGACACCCAGACTTAACGCCCTCAGATCACTTGCCCACACGAAATTTGGACACAATAAAGAAACCACCACCACCACAGTCTACAAACAATATATAAGATCAGTTATGGAATACGCAAGCCCGGCCTGGGCTTCCAACCTAGCTGAAACACATCATAAGACCTTACAGACCATTCAAAATAAAGCCCTGAAAATCATCACAGGATGCACAGCTACGACACCCACAGATCACCTACATCAAGAAACCAAAGTCCTCAAAGTCAAAGATCATCTAGACATGAGAGGCACACAATTCCTGGCAGCAGCCTCCACGAATCAACACCATCAACACCACCCACTACACTACATGGCTACACACCCACAGACACCAAGAAATATCAAAACAACACCCAGCACACACTATCACACACAAATACTGTCTTCTCTCCCTCCCTGCCCACCCCAAACCAACTTCCGGAAGCACATCCATACTCATATCACTCGCCGTTCCATCCACTCACTCATAGACAACACGCAGCTGCAAGCACGACCTCCCGAAATCCATCCTTCTGAATCCTCCCTTCCTCGCGAGGACAGAGTCCACCTGGCCAGGCTGAGATGCGGACACCATCCGGCTCTTCTGAGCTATCAGAAGAGACTGGATGACTCTGTCGTCGACACCTGCCCGGGTTGTAACACAGCACCCCATACCATTAAACACATCATAGAAGATTGCATTTCACACAACCACTTACGCCAACAACACAATTTACACTCTTTGAGAGCTCTGTGGGAAAGCCCGACCGTGGCCATGGACTTCCTTAGGGACTCGGGGCTGTTCGGCCAGGCAGCTTAGGGAACAACAACAACAACAACAACAACAACAGTGTAGGTGTAGGTCCTACACCATCACCTCCACCACCAAATTTACCACCACACCTCACCATCACCACCACCACTCGCCATCACTATCACCACCACCTCCCCTCCTCCCTCCCCCACCCCATCCAGTGTTTCCTCAATGGGCCAGTAAACCTTGATTGTGTTGTCTGTAATTATAAGTCTGGTCAGATGATTGTATGTCTTTGTTAAGGATCCACCCTTGCATTGCTCGATGGATGCGCTTTTACAGGCAGATATCGGGGCCTTGGGACAATTTGGCTGCTTTGAGATCCTTTAGAACTTATAAAATAGACAACTTTTCCCCATGAGATTATTTGAAGGATTCGAACCCTTAAACTTAAAACGAATTACCTTTATGAGACCCTACAGTATATGCACCAGAAACCAGACAGCCTCTTACCATAAGACCAATTTAAGACTTCGATCACATGACCTTGAGACGAATTGGTTGCTTGAAAACCCATTAGATAATAGGTGATATTGCATTTTTGGTAACCTGAAAATGGCAATTGTAATTAGTTTACTAATTTGTGCCAACAAATTTGTTCAGCGTTTTAAATAATTAAGTACTAAGTAGGTGATTTTTAGTAACTTTATATAGCCCCCTTGATACAGTTAACTTGAATAATTACATCATTATTAACCTTCAATGTTTTTAAATATAACTTACTAGCAGGGGTACCCGGCGTTGCCCGGGTTTAAATTCTACTACCATAATCACCATCATCAATCACTACTATACACCACAATCATCACAATACTACTACTACCATAATCACCGGCCTCGACCTTCCTGTGCCTCATTAAACGGCGACCTCGATTTCGGCCGCTAAATGACCTCCGATTTTGGATCTGACCTCATCCGTACCCCCATTTTGGGGAGCTACGAACAGCTTTCGTTCCATACACCTTTTCGATCGGAAGCCTCCTTCTGCCCCAAACGGCCATTTTGTTTAGATTTTTTTATTTTTTTTTTCAATTTTGGCCTCGAAACGACCTCCGATCGTGGCCTCGCCCCCTCTATGACCTGACCCAGGTCAATTGACACCCACATGCAAAGTTTCAGCTCCCCAGGTCCAAAACTGCGGCCGCCTATGAAGAACACACACACAGACACACACACACGCAGACAATCGCAAATATTATATAGATTGGCATTAGAATGATTCAGTACTAAGAGCAGTTGTCTAATCTCGGTTTACTGAGCTAACTTGCGATTATTGCTGGTACAGTCACTTATAAAAAATCGTGGACCCCTTATGTTTTTCTTAATGCAATTATAGCTATCGGGATTGAATTTTGGATAGAACTTGCTTTCCAATAAATAGTATATATAGTTGTGCAGTTGATGTACAGAATATTATATTCATAAAATCTTCTCCAGATACTGTATATACTTCCTTAAGGGGAGGTATTTAGTTTATTCCCTAGACCTCCATCAAGCTTAAAATTACACCCGCTTGAGTCCCTTTCAAGATAAATTTGTACATTTTTCGGTAGAAAAATGTCCCGGCCGAAGGCCGCTTTCTCTTAAATTACAGGCTCGCTATCGCTCGCCAGGATAAAATCGACACCTGAATTGCATGAAAGGTCTTAATATGGGGTGAAAGTTCTTAAAATCGCTATACTAATGGGGCAAACGTTTTATAATATCAAAAGCAATGGGGCTAAACATGAGGGAGAAAGGGGTCAAGAAAAAAATCCCTCAAGTGGAGATCTCCCCTTAATTAGAAATAGGTGAGATCCACGAATTTGTATGAGTGATGGTACTTTGATGGGGGTCACGGGTCTTTAGTACTCGGCTGGTATAGGCATATTTGGTGTCCGTCTTTAGCCTCTGTTTCACGGTAGTCGGAAGGCTTTAGGCTACTAGTTCTGCGGGATGGATGTACAACAGTTTTTTAGAGTTTTAACTTTCCAAACGTGTGCTACTTGTATACTTACCACTTGCTAGGATGTTTTAACATGAATTACCTCATTATTTTGTTATGCATTTCCGATTAAATTGCATTATTTGAAAATCTGGTTTGAATTAATATAGATTTAAAATTATATTTACTTATTTTCTCACCGCTGATATATATTTTTCACTATTTCCCAGAATATTAAGGTCAAGGTGTTGAACTTCGTAGCTGCCAGAAGGAAGATTATTTTTCCCTGTTTAATAAGAATAAAAAGAACATAAAATTGTCCTAGCTAAAAGGAGTAACACACCGGGCCCGGCAGTAAAATTCACAGAGACACTAAAACTATGACAAAAATAACACTTAATGCGAGGTTGGTCTGGGGGAAGGAGGGTGGCGCGGGAAAGGCAGATTCACACGAGCTTATTTTTCCGGCATTTTTTCTTGGCATCTCTGGTCTGGAAGCTTCTGAATTCAGGTTTTTGTTTTTATACTTTCAGCCAACTATAACAATCCAACGCCAGTACAGTAGCCAATTAGTATGAACTAGATGAAATAAGGTTGGGAGGAAGGAGGGGCGGAGTGTAAAAGCCGGTATCACATGAGATTTTGTTTCCTCAAGTTTCATAGTCAACAATGGCTTGTCAGTTTATGAAGTGAACTTTAATAATTATCACGTCACTTAATTAATCTACCTTCAGTACAGTTTCCGATACCAGTGTAAGTTAATACGAAAATGGTGCCGGCAAATGTTGGCCATCAAAAATTGATGGTAAAAGCTCACAAGTGAGGAGGAGTTGGGTGGAGGAAGGAAAATGTGTATGAAATCATAGGCACAAGCTAGACTGGAGATGAATTTGTTTAGTTGGTTGATATCATTCAAGAGTTGTAGTATCTGTATGATTATCAAGTAACTTCAGCCGCCATCGCGCGAGCTGTTTCATCGGCAAATGGTATCGAGTCTGGTATCCAATAAATGCAATAATAATATTTTGAGGGATGAGTTTCACGGTGTCTTTTACTATATATGGTTATTTTATTATATGAACTACACAAACAGGATACCGTCATATTGGAAGTGGAAATTATTGAAAAATATACATTAGTTTGGTAAAGTATTATTACTCCGATACTCTGACTCCAATACATTCGCCGCAAAAATTACTCGTGTGATGCCCGTTCTGGTGATTCTCGCGTCCTAAAAGATAAAGTAATTGATAAATATACAGACCAAAAAACAAGCACTATCCCCTTAATGGTTGTTAGTAGCGCGAAGTGGTGGAGTAGCGAGACGTCTTGATATAGTGAGGGTGGTGGCATTATGGGTAATTGGCCAGGTTGTCACATAATTCCCACCCTCAGCCACCGTTCCTGACACCGCCTGATAGGACACGCTGGAGGAGAGAGAGAGAGAGAGAGAGAGATAGCGAGAGCGCGCGAACGAGATAGAGAAAGGGGGGGGGGGGGCATTCTCACACGCCACCTAGTGAATTATAAGCAAAGTCAATTACAATGGTGTATTAAGTGCATCACTGAGTTTGCCTCGTAGGCTGTCTTTCCAATTGATAGCGACCGAAAGCCCTCACTGGTCCTTTTAGCTCAATCTCCTATTTTTTTTTTTTTTTTTTTTTTTTTTTTTTTGACCCATAGGTGGGTCTAAGGGGGGGAAAAGAGAGGGGGGGGGGTGAGAGGGAAGAGAAAGGAGGAAAGTATGAAGGAAAGTAGGAGAGTAACAGTTGGTGGGCAGACCACCTTGCTATGTTGTGTGAAATATGTTGAAACATATGTTTTTGTGTTGGGGCAAGTGGTGTATTTTCTTTATGTTTGTTGTTTGGTAGCTAGCTAAGGACGAAAGTGTGATTGTTATTATTATCATTATTTGTATTATTATTACTGTTTGTGTATAGTTGAGTTCATTATTTTTCTTCTTTGGTTTGATTTTTTTTTTTTTTTTTTTTTTTTATATTGGATCTGGTTCCTCTATTTCATTTATTATCTTTAGACTACTTTTGAACCAGGTGTGTTGTCTGAGGTCTTGTTGTAATTCATGGTTATTTTTTATATTTACGAATATCGGGTCTTGTAGGTGTTCTAGTCTGCTCCATATTTTCGTTGCCTGTTTGTGGATGCGTATATTAAGTGGTAGTGTTTGTGTGTTCGTGTATCTGGATAGTTGTCATCGTATATGGGTAACGTTGGTTAGTGGCAAATCTTAGTGCTTTATTTTGTATTATTTGTAGTTTTCTGAGTTGTGTTTTACTCAATGTATGTGTAGGTACGGGGGGATAGTCTAGGATTGGTAATATGAGTGTTTTTACTAGGTGTGTTTTTATGTTGGTGTTAAGAGCTGAGAAGCGGTATAGTTTGTTCAAGGCTATTTGTGCTAGGTTTTTCCTCTCTGTTACATTTTTGGTGTAGCCATTTGTGCTAATTGTTAGGCCAAGGAGTCTTCCATTATTTTTTTCTTCTATTTGGTTATTATTTATATGTATTTGGGTTTTCTTTTTTACTCCTAGTTGGATGACTGTGAATTTATTGACGTTTGTTTTAATTTTCCAGTTTTCCTCATAGTTGTTTATTATCTCTGCTTCTCTTTGGGTCTTTCTAGCCATGATGGCTCTGGATGGCCCTCCGTATCCTACGATCTGTGTTATATCATCTGCATATGCGATGTTTGTGCCTGTTTGTGAGGGAGGGGTGTCGATATTGATATCAGGGGTTATCGATGGATAATACAACTTATATAGCCTTAGCGTGGATTTTGTTTAGTAGCTCTATAAAAAAAGGGGTATGTGCCTGAGTATATAATTATATAGATAGATATATAGATATATACACTGTATATATACAGTATATATATATAGATAGATAGATAGATAGATAGATGGATGGATAGATATCCTTTCTGATTGCTGTAGATAGCAATACACAGCATACTCTAGAAGGGGCCTATTAAAGTATAAGTTATAATTACCTACCAATGCATAGCTTTTCCAAGTCATCCACTTTTAGATTATTTTATAATAGGGACTAAAGAAGATAGTTGGGCAGAGGGGATATGATCAGGCGTTATATTTATGTCAAAGTAATAGTGTCCTCCCACTTATTTACTCCGACTGTGCATTATCATTGATACTCTTATTATCTTGGGGTTATATAGAAACCTTGTCTTTCAGGGGGGTAGAGGATAATCAGAAATTACCCCATTTTTTCTTGTGTAATCCCTTCAGTGTGGTTACGTTATTCTGTATAGTTTGTATTAACGATATACAATTATATAACATTTATGAAGAACCCCTAGGATTCAAAGGGTTATAACTAAAATCTAATATTCTTTTAACTAGTGTGACCTTTCCTAATAAAGATAGACAATTATATTACATTTATGAAGAACCACTAGGAATCAAAGGGTTATAACTAAAATCTAATATCCTTTTGACTACTGTGACTATTCCTAATAGAGATAGACAATTATATTCAATATATGAAGAACCCCCTGGGAATCAAAGGGTTATACACTAAAATCTAAATCTAACATCCTTTTGACTACTGACCTTTCAATATCGTATAGTAAAAAGCCAAAATGAAAAAAAGACAGGCTCTATCACACTGAGAGGGTTCAGGTGGCAGGACAGGGTTGAAAGCAGTGTTGCCAATTTAGCTACTTTTCCGCTAGATCTTGAGGTATTTACTTCGATCTTAGAGTCAATTTTGTGCATCTAGCGACATGATTGTTTGCGATATTATGTAGTTTGAGCCATTTTAGAGATAAATTGTAGTTTTGCGATATTCTGTAGTTTGTGCCATTTTAGAGAGAAATTGTAGAGATTGTGCCGTTATTCTAGCTATTATCGGCAATTATTCACTATCTAGCGAACTTGATTTGGTAACCTTGGTTGAAAGTGTCCCCAATCGAGTAGTTTTTCTCGGCGGAACCCCCTCTGTACTATAACTCAACGTTGATTATAGACTTTACCCACGGTTAGTCTCTTAGGGGGCCCTCTCTCCTTTCAGACACACCGTTTTCTAGTACATATTTCTGTTATTATTTGTCCTCCTTTCGACCACCCACCTATTATAGTTTTTTTTTATCGGGAATTTGAGTAATATCATGTTTCCCTATGGTTAGATCCTTAAGGGGGGTGACCTGCCTTTGTTCTCTCCTGTTCTCTCTTTCTCTGGCTTATATCCATTCGGCCCCATGCAGCCTACTGTTTTAAGATGTTTATCCACATCTAGGTGTCGATATATCCCTGGCGAGCGAAAGCGAGCCAGCATTGTATGGAGAAATCCGGCTTCGCCGGGGACATTTTCTATCGAAAAATGTACAAATATAGCCTGCTGACAAAAACATTACAACACATATGCTAGTTTGCTACCGCTCGCCAGGAGAACAAAATCGACACTTAGATGGGGATAAATGTCTTAAAACAGTTGGTTGAATGGGGCCGAATGGATACAACCCAGACAGAGAGGGAGAAAGATAAAACTAAAACAAGGTAGGCCCCCTTAAATTTTTGAACACCCTCCGCTTTTCAATTATATGTGTGACAGTTTTTGTGTCCGTGTTGCTAACTCGTGGGTAATGACAATGTTACCTGCTTCGATGTCCACCTGTTGATGATATTTTTTGAGTTGTAGGTAAAGCCGGTATCACAAGAGAGATTGTATAGTCAATATTCGATGATAAAAAACATTCTGGCAACATTTATGGAGTATTTTGCACTGATATCGGAAACTAGACTGGTGATAGATGAATTTTGATAACAAAACATATTAAATGTTTAGCTCATCAGATGCTAGACCAGTGTTTAGGATAAATGTTGAGAGAAAAAACGTTCGTGTGATACAATGCGGCAGGCGGTAGCATTTCATAATTTATGTAACACTCATATTTTGTCTATGGATTAATGTTTTTTCTAAAATCTGTAAAGTTTTGATAGTAGATAAAGAACTTTTGTTGTTAATTTGTGTTGATAATATAGGAGGTATTTTTGCAAGCGAAATTCTGAAGTCCAAGAAAAGTCCTTAAAATACCGATGTATTCCTATTTGGTTTAGATCTTCCATACTTGTGATTATCAATAGTGTGCTTTGTTTACTAAAGTATCATCATTTATCGTAATATATATGTATATATATACTATATTTTCCCAAGTGTGAGCGATGAATATCTAGTGACAACTGTATAATCCTCCTTATACGCAATCATGTAAGAAATATATATAACAGTATTGAAGTCCTACATTTGCACATCGTCTAAGTTTCTTTATGACATGCTTTTAAGGGGCACGTAGTCTCTTTTTCTTGACCCCCTTCTCCCTCATGTTTAGCCTATTAGTTTTGAGATTTTAAGACGTTCGGCTCATTAGTTGGTGATTGTAAGACCTTTCGCCCCATATAGTTGTCAATGTTAAGACCTTTCGTGCCATTTAGGTGTCGATTTTCTGTGTATCTTTTTTAATTGTAAGTTATGGGCCTGAGTCGCCTTTGTATTTGTCTTCATCTCTCTCTCTCTCTCTCTCTCTCTCTCTCTCTCTCTCTCTCTCTCTCTCTCTCTCTCTCTCTCTCTCTCTCTCTCTCTCTCTCTCTCTCTCTCTTCTTGCACCCAACATTTTGTCTACAATTGCCATGCATGTTTGTGTAACCTTCCTCCATTTTGTCTCTCCTAACATACCCCTCCCTTCCCCCCACAAATCCAACAAACCCCCCTATCTCTCTCAAACCCACACAATAACTAACAAGAACCAAGGCCCCCCCGAATCCCCCCTCCTCCCCTCTTCTTCCTTCTTCTTCAACTGTTGTCCCCTGCATTTCGTTTTACCGAAGGCGAATCATGAGCCGAAGCAGCGCCGCCCCGAACCTCCCTTTAGCTCGGAGCAAAACGAACCCTACGAATCCCAAACGTAAGGGCGAAAGCGGTTAGGGTTTTTCCGGTGTGGCTCGCGTCCCTACAGCTTCCCCCGCGAGGCATCTGGGGGCCCGGCGATTGCTATGTAAAGTATGCAATTAATACCAAGAAGGCAAGAACCCTGGTAATCTGGCACGATAATTTCCCTCGGCAATTGGCACCTTGGAGTTCGGGATGGGTTGAAGAGCTTACTGCCGCCGCCACCGCCACGTCAGGGTTGCTGCAGGAGAAGCAACAATAAGGTCAATGAAAATAGTGGTTGGTGATCTTCTTGCATCCACGTCTTTTGGGGTTTCTTTCTTGCCTCTCTTCTTCTTCTTGTCTTCCTTTCTTGCTCCCTCCTTCCGTTCCTAGTCCTTGTTCCCGTTTTCATTCTCCCCTCCTTGCTCCCTCCTTCATTCTCCCCTTCTTACTCTCTCCTTGCTCCCTCCCTTTCTCCCTGTTCCATCTTTCCTCCCTCTCTCCTTGCACCTCTGTCTCTCTCTCTCTCTCTCTCTCTCTCTCTCTCTCTCTCTCTCTCTCTCTCTCTCTCTCTCTCTCTCCCCCCACACACACGTACACACTTCCCTACTTTCTACCCTCCTCCCCACTTCTCTCTCTCCTTGCTCCCTCCATCCTTCCCTCTGTATTTTCTTCTTCCCTTCCTCTCTCTCTTATATCCCTTCCTTCCTCTCTCCCTTCCTACCTCCCTCAATCTCCCTTGCTCTCTCCTGCTCTCTTACTCCCTCAGTCTTTACTCCTTCCCTCCTCCCTCCCTCCCTGCCACTCCCCCGCCTATCCTACTAGCTTCACCCTTATCTCGCCTCCTCTTTTATTCTCTTTAACACACTTTCTCTCTTTCCTTTACACACACACACACATATACGTAGGGTATCTAGGAATGTCTGTGATGCTATAATTATAATAATGTATATAGAAGAACCCACGAACTACATAATTATAAATATATATAACTAACCACCTCCACCCACCCCCACACACGCACACACTCTCTCTCTCTCTCTCTCTTTCTCTCTGACTGAAGAACACAAAAACTGAGCATGTTCCCGACGACTAGGCACGCGTCTTCAAGCCTCACCTAGTATAGTGCCGTGTGATCACTATATATATATATATATACTCCCCCTCGACTTTCCCCCGATACTACCACACCAACATTTTTAGGCGAGGGTATAATGTATGTCAAAGTTAATAGTCTGCTTAGTTATTTTGTATTCAGTGACTTGCTAAAAAAATATATGACAACTTACCGTCAGTTAAGGGGAGGTTTTTAGTGTGTTTCTCAGACTTCCATCAAGCTTGAAATTACACCCCCTTGACTCCCTTTCAAGATAAATTTGTAAATTTTTCGGTAGAAAAATGTCCCGGCTGAAAGCCGGTTCCTCTTAAATTACAGGCTCGCTATCGCTCGCCAGGATAAAATCGACACCTAAATGTCACGAAAGGTCTTAATAACTGACAGAAATGGGTTGAAAGTCCTTAACATCGTCAAAATAATGGGGCAAACGTCTTAAAATTAGAAACACAATGGGGCTAAGCATGAGGGAGAAAGGGGTCAAGAAAAAAATCCGTCAAGTGGATATCTCCCCTTAAAAAAATACCAAATTAATATATAAATAAACATAAAAGAGACTATGGTAAGTAGCCTAGTATTGTCAAGTAAATTAAATATAGATTTCATTTCTAATGTTATTGAAAACTTTGAGGGTTGATTACCGTGATTTGTATGATAACCATTACCAATTAAATGTTTAGTTCTTGCGGTTATTAGTATTATCACTACATTTATCAATAACCTTCATAGTTATTGTAATCGCCAATACCCATCATGTACGTACCACTCTTGACACTCATGTTCAATAACTGTTTGCATTATATATTTCAGAGGTACAATCGGGGGTAGTAAGTGTTGTCATAGATTCCAGTGGTTATCGCTCAAAAAGTGTTATTGGTATCTTTATAGTTACTGGGAAAAGTGCTTATCCCTCAGAGTATTAGTCAGTGTCCGAAACTTTGTGAAATATGTGACAAAACTTATTAACCTCAACCGTACGATCGCGCTAATAAGTCATGTCTCAGTGGTCATTACATTTGGCTTTCTCTGCTGTATTAATGTCTGTTAGATATTGAATAGGGTGGGTAAGTGTAGGAACATGTTGGTATATTTCACTGGTATGAAGAAATGAAGCTTGGATATTACATGATACCAATTATTGATCAAAACATACTTGGTACCGAGACATCACTTATTAGCGCGACTGTACAGCTACTGACAAATGTTCATGAGCTCTTGCCATTTTCCTTATGCAAATGTATCCATTTAGAATGATGTTCAGATCAAATCAGCTATATATAAATAAATAAATGTCTTTATTGATTATAGCTGATTTGAGCTGAGCACCGATCTAAATGGATATATTTGCCTAAAGGAAATCGCAAGAGCTCATGAACATTTGTCAGTAGCTGTACAATCGGGGGTATTAAGGGGAGAATTCCATTTGAGGGACTTTTTTCGTGACCCCTTTCTCCCTCATGTTTAGCCCCATTGTTTTTGATATTATAAAACGTTTGCCCCATTACTTTAGCGATTTTAAGAACTTTCACCCCATATTAAGACCTTTCGTGCAATTCAGGTGTCGATTTTATCCTGGCGAGCGATAGCGAGCCTGTAATTTAAGAGGAACCGGCCTTTGGCCGGGACATTTTTCTACCGAAAAATTTACAAATTTATCTTGAAAGGGACTCGAGGGGGTGTAATTTTAAGCTTGATGGAAGTCTAGGGAACAAAGTAAATACCTCCCCTTAAGTGTTGTCATAGATTCCAGTGGTGTTCGCTCAAAAAGTGTTATTGGTATCTTTATAGTTACTTTGAAAAGTGCTTATCCCTCAAAGTATTAGTCAATGTCCGAAACTTTGTGAAATATTTGACAACACTTATTAACCTCGACCGTACAATCGCCTGCACATTTAGCTGATTATTATGCTGATACACTCTATATATTAAACTTGAACAGTGAACATTGATCGAGGGAAAGCACTTGGACTCGGGCATGTGTTTAATGGGAATGCTTCTAAATATGCGTTATATATTTGTCAAAGCAAACGAGTGTAACCTTTATCTGTCGTCGATTGCACCATGATTTCCTCTTAAGCATTATATATTGTCAGTATTATCATCATATATACAATCTACTGTCATTATCATGCCCATTTCAATCACCAGCGGTCACTATTTGTTATATCCCCATCACCATTAACACCCAAATAATGTATCATTATAATTCACCCTATACCATCTTATGTACCCTGTAATGACTGTACAATCGGCCTAATAAGTGATGTCTCGGCACCAAGTATATTTTGATCAATAATTGGTATCAGCAATATCTAAACTTGATTTATTCATTTCAAGTGAGACCTACTAACATGATCCTACACTTACTCACCCTATTCAACATCTGACAGACATTAATACAGCACAGAGAAAGCCAAACGTAATGACAGCTGTGACATGACTTATTAGCGCGACCGTACATAAGTCGCGTCCTACTTGCAAGTATGAATTCAACTATGACTCTGACTATTGAAAACAAAACTAAAACAAAATCCTGACGCACGTATAGTAAAGACTATATATTCAAGCATTGTTATTTTGTTTCATATTTTATTTTGTCTTGGGTAATGGGGAAAACTGGAGTTCATTTTTGAAAGTGGGACATTACATTCGATCGTGGCCGTACACCTAGCTTTTTTTCTCTACTGTTTTTATGCAGTGTTGGGTCATATAAGGGCATGGGAAAGGGTGTTGGAACCTCTGTATATGGCCTAGTGTTTTTACGAGTACAGCCCTTCCCAAAACTCGTGTCCTACCTCCATACTTTCCATCCAGTAACCCCTTTTATATAAAAATGAAGAATGGGGTAATATCAAATCGGCCTTTATATTCAATCTGTATTCGGGTTTCTTGAGGAGTGTTTGTTTACATATAACAAGAAAGGAAAGTTACAGTTGGAGTTGTAAGGGTTGGACCGTACTTTTGCGCGTGATTGTACCTGCCCCGAAGCTCTTGTAGTAGGGAGTTGTCTACCCTATAAGGCTAAGTAGTTTCATGCCTTGAGTACCTAATGAATTACCCAGTGTTAGTGTAATATCGGGGAGTTATTAGCATAGCCGGGGAATAAAGGTAATTTGAACGGAACTTATGACCGGAGGTTGGGGACTTTTTGCAATCATTTATAGATTAAGAAGAGGTTCGTTATTATACAGAACGAGGGTCTTTGTTTCTTGGTGTGTTATAGATTGAAGAAAAATAGTATATTATGTTCTTTTAGGGATTAAGAAGAGGTCCGTTATTTATTTATATACTGTATATATATATATATATATATATATATATATATATATATATATATATATATATATATATATATATAACAAGGGTCTATGTATATTCTTTGGGATTTAGTAAATATAAGTACATTAATATAGATGAATTGCGTAGGTATTAATATTTTACTATTATATAGTATATTTAATTTATTTACTGGGTGTGGCTGGACCGTCCTATCCAGAGTGGGGTTTGGCATCCTCTACCTTAGCCGTTTCTGTCTGTATATTTGACTGTCCTACTTTTCATTCTGGGTGCAGGAAGCTATAAATTCTCCTTCCCTTGTATGATTCACCTACTAGACGAGACAGAGTTAGGGGCGAGCGAACACATGGAATTTTAAATGTTGTTTCTGTTCGGGCTCTGTCTTGAGTTGGCCACCCCCAGCTATAGGGTATGTACCTGAGTACATACATACATACATGTTTACATACATATTGTACATGCATACTATATACATGTAATTAATACCAAAGGTTGAAAGGTAGCATAGTAATCACTTTTACTTCTTGGAGTCTGAATAAAGTTGAGCAGGGGGTTTGAGACTCACACAGGAACACATGAATTTATATTTAAACGTTCGGTTTCTAAGGAGCTTAATTTGCTATACTTAATGAGAAATATTAAACTACTCTGTCGCTGCGTCATATTAATACCAAAACGTTGTGATAAAATTATATTTCACTGTCATATTTTAATAATAGCTGCTTCTTAAGATTTTAGTTTGCTCAATAGACCTCCAGCAAGCTTAAATAGACACAACTAGGCATCCCTTCGAAATAAATTTGTATATTATTCTGTAGAACAAAGACCGGATCGTCCTTAATACAGGCTCGCTGTCGCTCGCCAGAAAATATCGACACATAAATGGCACGAATGGTATTAGAATCGCGAAAAAAATGGGTCGAATATTTTAAAATCTAAAATATAATGGAGCTAAACATGAGAGAGAAAGGGGTCCAGAACACAAACACCTTATGAAGATGGGGACGTACCAATTTACCGTTAAGGGGGTTCACCGGCTTTTGTTATCTCTCTCTCCTTCTCTCTCTCTTTCCCTGGCTTGTATCCATTCGGCCCCATTCAGCCAACTGTTTTAAGACGTTTATCCCCATCCAGGTGTCGATTTCTTCCTGGCGAGCGATAGCGAGCCAGCATTGTATGGAGAAATCAGGCTTCGCCGGAGACATTTTTCTATCGAAAAATGTACAAATTTAGCTTGTTGTCAAAACAAAAATATATATATGCTGGCTCGCTACCGCTCGCCAGGAAAATATTGACACCTGGATGGGGGTAAGCGTCTTAAAACAGTAAGCTGAACGGGGCCAAATGGATACAAGCCAAAGAGAGAGGGAGAGAAAGAGAAAAAAGCGAGGTGGTGGGCCCCCTTAAGTGCCACAAACAGATTATAGTTCACAGCCTGCTTCTCTAGGAAATGAGAAAGAAAATGTATATAAATACAGGAATACGTGTATTCGTAATTTACCTTAGTCATTTTAGAAATGTTGAAAGTTTTGCAATTGTATCTGCGGATTTCCTCAGAATTAAAATAGTCACTACTGGAATCTTAATAATCAACAATTCTCACTCACATATTTTGAAGTAAGCTTTTATATATTAATTCATGAATGGTTTTGAATATTGAAATATTACTGCAGTTTCACTTGCGTTCATTAAGATAATAATTTGTATCGTGTTTTATGCATTTATTTAATATTGCATGTATATATTCATATATTATTATGTTCCTTCCAACAACCAACAATACTCCTAAAATCGATTAATGAAATTTACAAACACATGTGGCAGTCCGTGGACTTGAACCCAGGATGCTCACACCGAAAATCAACACCTTATACATCGCACCACGAAGACAGTTAAAGGTTGGTGGACTCTGCCTACGATTTATTATGCAACTTCGAATCCTGCATATCAATCTAAGCATGTACACACATCCCAACTGCAACTCACGTAGGCTATGCATATGTGAATGGAAAGAGCAATTAATGGGGCCTTAACCACTTAGGGAAGTCCTCTCGATAAATTACTCCTGAACCAATATCAATATTATATATTGTTAAATATTTATATTTTAATTATTTGTCGATCTATTTATGTATGTATATTACGGGGGCAGGGCGCTAGGAATCCTCCTCTCCTTGTATAATTTTCCTACTAGACGAGACGAAAAACGGGCGAGGGAACGTAAAAGTGGTCCCGGACCCTGAGAATAGGAACTTTAAATGTTGTTCCTGTTCGAGCTCTGTCTCGTGTCGGCCACCCCCAGCAATGGAATATGTACCTGAGTATATACATACATACATACATACATAGTATACATACATACATACATGTATATTATTCACGTACATGCAATCCAAAACCCCGTACACTGATGGGACGTTATTCCGCTACGCAAATTAAAGTACAAAGGAGTACAAAGGAAATCAAGCAACAACAGGTCTAGTGACCCTTCTAGGTTGCTTGTCCTCCAAAACACTGAGGATCAAGTGTCCAAACAGTGGTTTAGAGTGGGTAAGGGAACATTGGAAAGGGAACTACTGCCCTGCCACTAACGTGGCAGGACTAGGAAGTTAGTAGGGGACATATGGGTTAGTAACTGAGGGGAGGATAAAGTTATTCATTTACAAACGCAGTCAGTCGCGGGTTTGATGCGAGATATTTGTCTAGGCGGAATTTAAATGAATCAACGGTGCTGCAGTCTATAACGTCTCGGGGAAGCCCATTCCACAAGTTGACAACTCGATTGAAGAAGAAATTCTTAGATTCGTGCGAGTTAAAAGATTTACCAATAATTTTGCAACCGTTTCCCCGCGTGTAATTAGATTGGTCGATAGTGAAGTACTTACTACAGTTCATATTGTCGATGCCTTTGATGATTTTGAACACTTGAATTAAGTCGCCTCTTAATCTTTGCTGGGTTAAAGGAAATAGATTTAATTCTCTAAGACGCTCTTCGTATGGTTTGTTCTTTAGGCTAGGTATCATTTTGGTAACTCTACGTTGAACTCGTTCTAGCTTGTTTATATCTTTTTGGTAATAAGGGCACCAGGATTGAACGCAGTATTCCAGAAGAGGGCGGACTAAGGAATTGTAAAGGGTTAGGATAACTTCTTTGGATTTATGCTCAAATGACCTGCCTATAAAGCCAATTATTTTGTTTGCCTTCTTAACAACTTCTGAACATTGTTGACTCGGTTTTAGGTTACTCGATATTGTTACTCCCAGATCAGTTTCTCTGTTTACATTCTTAAGCTGAGTGCCATTCATCGAATAGTTTGCTTTCTCATTTAGGTATCCGACATGTAGTACTTTACATTTATCCGCATTGAAACTCATTTGCCAAATTTGGGCCCAACATGACAATTTATCTAGATTGTGTTGCATATCGTCAACTTGTTCTTTTGAGAGTACGCTATTTGCAATTTTTGTATCGTCAGCAAATTTTGAGATTGTGCAGGTGAGACCCTCATCTATGTCGTTGATGTAAATTAGAAAGAGAATTGGTCCTAGTACCGATCCCTGGGGTACCCCGCTACTTACATTGGTCCATTTAGATGCCTTACCGTTTATGACTACCCTTTGCTTTCTGTTGCTGAGCCAATTTTCTATCCATTTCAACACACCGTCTTGTATTCCATGCGCTTTTAGTTTTAGCAGTAAACGTTTGTGGGGAACTTTGTCAAAGGTCTTTTGAAAATCAAGGTATATAATATCTACAGCTTTACTCTCATCGTAGAGGTTGAGGATATCGTGGAAGAAGTCTAAGAGGTTTGTTAAACAGGAACGTTTTTTACGAAAGCCGTGTTGAGTATCTTTAAGTATGTTATTTTCCTCTAAGTGATTTACGAGTCTGTCTCGTATGACCGTTTCTAGCATTTTACATACAACTGAGGTTAAGCTAATTGGACGATAGTTACTGGGTAGGGATTTGCTGCCTTTTTTGAATATCGGTGTTACGTTGGCTAGCTTCCACTGATCAGGCATAGTTCCAGACTGCAAGGATTTATTGAATAGTAATGTCAGTGGTTTGGAGAGCTCATTCTTAGCTTCCTTTAGAACTCTAGGCGAGATTGTATCAGGTCCTGGCGTTTTATTTACCTTGAGTTTATCTAAACAATTCAATACTTCTCTCTCTGTAACGGTGATATTGCTTAGAACATCTGAATTATCAATCTGAATCGGCGATGGTGTAGGGATATCACTGAGGTCTTCTGTTGTAAAAACTGATGCAAAGAAGGTATTGAGGGCATTACTCATTTGTACTTCGTCTTTGGTGTATTCTCCTTTTTCATCGACTAACGGTCCAACAGTTGAAGTAACTACTCTTTTCTTTCTGATATAACTATAGAATTCTTTCGGGTTTGTTTTACTTTGATTCGCAATATGTAACTCTAAGGTCTTTTTACTTTGCTTAATTAACTTTTTGGCTTTGCGTCGTAGCTCTACAAATTTCACCCGTTCTTCGTCATTTTGTGAGGATTTTAATCTATCATTAGCAAATTGTTTAGCAAGCAGGCAGTTTGAAATATCTTTATTCCACCATTTGGGCTTATTATTATGGCCTGGACGCCGTATTTTCGATGGTATGCAGTCTTGCACTGCTTTTAGGTAAGTGGTTTCGAATAACTTCCAAGATGTATTTATGTCGTTATTGTTAATTAAAAAGCTCCAGTCAGTTTCTTTAAACATAGCTCTAAGTTTATGGAAGTTTGCTTTCTTGAAATTAGGGACTTTTTCGATGCTACTATTTGGTTCGTTACTAGTAAACTTTAAAGTGAAAGTTATCGTACGATGGTCGCTGTTACTGAATTCATCACCAACATTCAAATTCTCTATCAATTCTTCTTTTGTTGCAAGTACAATGTCAAGAACGTTATTACCACGGGTCGGCGTTCGAACAAATTGATAAAGCGAACTCTCTTGCAAGTTCGTATACAAGTCATGTCCGGAGTGTGAAGTAAGAGTATCGCCCCACTTGGTCACAGGTAAATTAAAGTCGCCAAAAATTACGGTATCTTGTGAGTTACTTACATCTGCAATTTGTTCGTAAATTTCTCGGTCAGTTTGCACTGATTGAGCTGGAGGTCTGTATATTAACGCAAGTATTATTTTTGTACCTTTATTATTCTTTATTAGCACAAAAGATGTGTCGACGTTCACAATTTGAGGTTTTGACACGAGGGTCGGGTTAAGACTTTCTTTGATATAAAATAAAACGCCACCTCCATTTTTATTTATTCGGCTGTTCTCAAACATTACATAACCGGGAAGCGAATACTCTGCTAAAAAGTCTCTATCTTGTGTATTGAGCCAAGATTCTGTTATGCCAATCACATCATAATTTTCTGTAAACACTAGTTCCTCTAAATCTGAAAATTTATTGCGTATGCTACGAGCGTTTGCATAGAAAACCTTTAAAGTTGCGGTTTTAGAACTCGCAGAACGTTCTTTCATCGAATTTTTGGTTCTGGTCGGATCTACATTTACATTCATGGCTGTCCTCGGTCCTCGGTCGTTATCCCTGACGGTTTTGAATTTGGGTCGTGTTTGGTCGGTGAGGGTGTTCCCGTATTCATAATTGCCGATCCGGTTCTTGGTATTCAAATGACTTAGATTGAAAAGTGCACCTCTTGAATCATGATGGCCATTCCGGTTTGTTGTTGATGAGCATAGGGGTGGGGGGGGGGGGGGAGGTCATTTGTTGGGAGAGAGAGAGAGAGAGAGAGAGTCGAATATATAAAGCTGTAAAGGGAATAGGTAGTAGTTTATGAAGCAACTGAAAGAAGTAGGTGCAGTAATATTAAACAACAATATTAAAATCAATTATCAAATTATAAAAGAAACGTGGAAAGAAGTTGTTAGGGAAATTATACTGCCATGGAAT
This sequence comes from Paralithodes platypus, assembly GCA_032716605.1. Classification (NCBI taxonomy): domain Eukaryota; kingdom Metazoa; phylum Arthropoda; class Malacostraca; order Decapoda; family Lithodidae; genus Paralithodes; species Paralithodes platypus. Next base: position 26,831,977 of record CM064493.1, read on the forward strand.
GATCACCCATGCTAACAGATGCAATATATTATTGCAAGTAGTTTCGGTAACAACTGTTACCCTCTTAAGAGGAAATATTTACGAAACTATCGGAAGTAATGTGCCATTTCGCCTCCGTTTTTCCACTGTTGAAGATAGAGGAAATTGCTGATTGAAAATCGTATAATAATCGGGAAGTTTTTTGTTTTAGGAGTGAGTTGAGATGATAAGTAGAGTTATATAACATTATGCGAGTGGTTGATATCCGCGTTAATGGGAGTTTTGCTGGCTTTATTACAACCAGTACACAATTATTTTTCTCTGCTTAGCCTACACTTCTTTTCCTTGTGTCTTCGTCCTTATATTTTATATTTTTTCTTCTTCATTGTTGCGGCGCTAGCTTTTTGCTGCTCTTCGTTCAATTGTGTTATACTATATTTCTCGCTATCCTTCTTGTTATAATTTCTTCTATCTCTTCACTTTCTCTCTCTCTCTCTCTCTCTCTCTCTCTCTCTCTCTCTCTCTCTCTCTCTCTCTCTCTCTCTCTCACACACACACACACACACGTCCCCCCCCCCTCCTCCTCAGGCTATTTACCTCCAAGCCCCCCCCCCCTATCCTGACATCCCATCTTGATAATAACCACTAATTACCTTCATCATCATCATCATCCGGACGTCCTCAGCCCACCTGCATAGCCCAGCCACCAGTGTCATCATTACTATCTCCACTGTCATCATTACTATCACCACTGTCATCTACACTATCGTCACTTTCATCGTTACTATCACCACTGTTATCATTATCATACTATCGTCACTACTGTCATTACTATCACCACTGTCATCTACACTATCGTCACTGTCATCATAGTCCAACCATCACTATCATCATTACTATCACCACTGCCATCTATACTATCGTCACTGCCATCTATAACATCGTTACTGTCATCGTTACTATCGCTAATACTACTACTATCACCATTACCGTCATTACTAGGACAAGTATTGTCGTCACCACTGAATACGACTTATTGATATATTTACAAAATATAATCTTTCTCATGATCATCAAAATATATCTCACCACCATCATTATAATGTGAGCCCCACCATCAATATTATAAGCGCTATCATCATTACGGTTAAAACTCTAAATGAACTAATTGTTCTGCATATTCAAAATCTGTAAATTCCATGAATTTTCCTCGGTGAAATGTTATGTGTAATGACCACTTGCATCATGTTGACTGGGTAATTCGGTAATCCGTGGCAAAAAAAAATACCAATACATAAAAAATATCTAAAAAATATAAATAAACTCAATCATACGACTACTTACTACTGTCTTCTATTATAAGTGACCCCGCTTATACAAATGGCGTATGTCTGACTCTATCCCCTAAATCGCCTTTTTTTGTATCTGTATATTGTGTGGGAGACAATCGTTCTAGAAGTTTGGATATATCAGTTTGTGTGTGTATGTGTGTTGGGGGAGAGTGAGTACAACAATGTGGGCAGGGGTTATGAATCTAAGGAACCGAATACTAATAGGGGTGCATAACCAGTAGATATGAATATTATGAGAACAAAATAACTAACATCTGCTACTACAGTACTTATACTAATACTCATAATGAAAATAATAATAATAAAAATGACAACGTTTAATAAGAAAACATGATCAAGTGTACATTGCTCGATGAAACCCATTAAATGATGATGTCGACGCGTCCGAATTGATGGACGAAGATATTAGCACGTCGTTCCCTAAGGCAGCCGTGTATCAATGTTTATATGAAGCCTGATCATGCAAGAGAGGCTGCACGGGGGAGCTTCAGGTGGGTGCCCGGCCATCTCAACCAGTAGATCATTTCAACCAGGGCTAACTCAACCAGAATGTAGCTTTCGTTTAGTATTTACGATAACGATATAAAAGAACCCTGAAATATTGGCAGAAAAACGGGGTGTAGTTTCCAATATCAAAGAAAACCGAAATATTGCCAAAACAAATATGTGTTAATTGAAAGTTAATTTAGTGTCCGGTATCAAATTTCAAAGAACCCGGGAAATTATTGCCCGGAAAGAATACAAAACCATCGAAAATTGCCTCTAAAATGCGCCCGTATATGAGCGCCTTGATTCCTCTGGTTGCATGATCATTGTAGCGTTAAGTAGGATGATTAATGTAGCCCGCAGAGAGACTTGAAGGCCGGACCATAGCAACTCTACAGGGGGGGTCCCAGAGTTACAAGGAGGTTTTAAGAAGTAGTTAGTATTTCAAGCACCTACTGATCCATTCCGGGGAGATATTCTATCGAAAAAAAAAATATATATATATATATATAATTATACAGTATATATATATACCGGTATATATATATTATATTGTGTACAGGACTCTCATTGTAAAGCATGCACACTATAGTCTACTCTATTGCTAAATTGTTCTCATGATAACATAACAAAAATTACTTCCATAATATTATGGTAACATTTTAAGATTATTTATAAATAGAAGAACTACATAAATGAGTAATGAAGCATAAATTTGTATATTCTTCTGATTTTGTCCAGTTCTCATTCTTTATATCTTCGGTATTTCATTATTTTCAGTTTATTAACAACCTTAATTACATTACACAGATAGCTAACATTCCTGACGGTAATCGGGTATCCATTAAATATCCCACTTATCTCCCAATCTGCGTTTGCCAATTAGTATTTTGGGCGATGTGAGGCAGATATACGGAAGATAGCCAAGATTGCCGGAGAGTTACAACTTACAGTTAACACTCTCTGGTCCGACGTCTTGGGGGCTTATTAGGATATTTGGTTTAATTATTATTGAGGATTTGGCTTGCTTTTGCCATTTTCGAAGAATGTATTTTAGTTTGTCCCCTAGGCTAATTAAAAAACCTTATAAGACTTCCTTCGAACTAAATAATGCCCACCAAGACCTTATTCAAGCTAAATGTGTACATTATCGATATGAGAATGTCCTGGCCGATTGCTGATTTCTTCTTCGCTGTCGCTTGCCCAAAATAAAACGACATCTGAATGGGGTGAAGCGTCTTATCGCAAAACTAGTATGGTGAAGCTTTTTAATCTCTCCACACTAACTAATGGAGCGAAACAGTGGAGGCCCAAATAGGGTTAAAAGACAAAATCCCTTACTAGTGGGGCAGATATGTGAAGCATATGTGGGAATTGTGCGTTTCTTGATACAAATGTCAAAATTGGCACACACAATAATTAACTCAGTATAATCAACATTAGCTATAGGGCCATCAAAGGTTTAGCCTATGTTGGCTTTGGCAGCCCCTTTTCAATTAATCTCCATAAGAGTACTGAAACACCGATATTTACCCCAAACTGTATACTGTGGTAGAGATGTCAAACTAGTCTCAAATGACTCGTCTGAACAAGGGAAACAATAAATGTTCAGACAATGTTTATAAAAAAGTTGTCCATTTGACTTGTACTGGTCCCTGTAGTTCAACAAATTAGTGGCAATTGGCAACAATTCTTACCAATTTGTAGCATGATAATAAACTTCAGGGACCAGTACAAGTCAAACGGTCAACATTAGCCAAACATTCTCTGAATATAAGTTGTTTCCCTTGCCCGGACGAGTCATTTAAGACTAGTTTGACGTCTCTACCACAGTGTACAGTTTGGGGTAAATATCTGTGTTCCAGTACTCTAATGGAGATTAATTGAAAAGGGGCTGCCAAAGCCAACATAGGCTAAACCTGTGATAGCCCTATAGCTAATTTTGATTAGACTGTGTTTATTATGGTGTGTGCCAATTTTGACATGTGTATCAATGAAACGCACTCTTCTTCCACCTATCTGCTGCACTTATACCAACTTTTTTTTTATGAGAGAAATAAAGCAACATTATCTCATCAACGCAGCTTATCCTAGGTCATACGAACTATTTTGCCGTGATTTAGTTCCCGAGACATTATTTCCACTTCGATAATATGAAGTAAGGTGGAAGAGTTCAGCACTGCATTCTTTTCACTCTGATTCTGAAAATCAAGTTATCGACCATTTCATTTGCTTGTTTGTGGCCGCTTGAAAGGGAATTTATTTACAAGTTTTTACTATGTTACTCTTATATAATTAAGTAGGCCTACACAGGAGTTATAGTATTATCATCAATGTATACAGTATATAATATATCTCTGCCAAAGTAGATATGTTTTCCCTTGGGTTTCGTGCATATGATCCATATATCATTTACAATGAGGATAATTTAATCCACATTTCTGATTTATGAGGAGTTACATATCACAGGCATAAATTAACGTCCTCCGATTAAAACCTACTCTTATAACTAGATGTTTTGAGTAATATATTTTTTTTTATAACCCTCATGGTCCGGTGGTGTAGCGACTGAGAGGCATAGCGAAGGGGCAGGCATAACAGGCATGAAATTAAAGAGGGGTGATGAATGTGGCCAGGCAAAGAGAGTGTCAGTGTGTGTGTGTGTGTGTGTGTGTGTGTGTGTGTGTGTGTGTGTGTGTGTGTGTGTGTGTGTGTGTGTGTGTGTGTGTGTGTGTGTGTGTGTGTGTGTGTGTGTGTGTGTGTGTGTGTGTGTGTGTGTGTGTGTGTGTGTGTGTGTGTGTGTGAGAGAGAGAGAGAGAGAGAGAGAGAGAGAGAGAGAGAGACACACACACAGACAGACAGACAGACAGACAGACAGACAGACAGACAGACAGAAGAAGTGTGAGGGAGAAGTGCGTGTTTCTGTTAGTGTTTTTATGTGAAATTAAGGAGAGGTGATGAATGTGGCCAGGCAAAGCGAGAGATGTTTGTGTGAGGGAAAGAAAGGGCGGTGTTGTGTGAACATCACTGAACATGCGTGCGAGTATATTTTGGGGTGGGGGGAAGGTGTGTATGAAAAGAGGTTTCTAAAGATGGGTGTGTAGGTATATGAAAGTTTTATGATAAGACAAGGTGACTATTGTATTGCTGAATCTGTAAATGCTACTGTGTTGATCGGGTTGTATAATGGACACCGACTAGGAATCCAATAATCTATATTTTTATTAATTTCATCACAACACAAAACACCCCCAATGAAATTAATAAAAGCATATAATTATGTGATCCACCGGGATTCGAACCTGGGTTATCACACATACTTTTAGAAAAAAAGAAGTATTTTTCTTATTATATTGATTTTACATGGAATTAGACTTAAAAAAATAGTTTATAAATATTGCGATTTTGAATTAGTGTCAGTATGTTATTATATTTTAAAGTTTTATTAAATAGTTGGCGTGTAAGATTGTTTGCATCCCAGTTTATATTCTACCATGAACTGATTAACACCCATACTTAACATATTAATTAAATGATTTCCTTCATCCTTTAGTTTACCGAAATATTTGTGTTGATATCGAGGTTGCGAGCTTCATCTTTAGATATTTACACAATAAGGGTGTTTTGTATTCATTCAAGTTTGTAGGTTATTTTTATACTATTAGAATGAGCGAAATCATACGTTTACTTTGCACTGGTGTCTCCTATTAACTCCACCCACACCCATTTCCTTCTCTCCCTCTTTCTCTTTCTCCCACTCACTCTCTCCTTCCTCCACTTCTTCCCTCTTTCATCCACTACCTCCCTCATTGATCCAGTCTTACTCTCCATCCAAGTGCTAAATTTCTCCCTACCCCTTCCTTCCTTACCCATCCTTTACCCCCCTACCCTCCTTCTTTTTCCTTTCCTGCCAGCCTCACTTCTTTCATCCTAGTCGTCCTTCCGTCTCCCTTATTTTGCTTTCCCTTCTTCCACCCCCTTCTACCTTTCATTCGTCCTACCCCTATCTTCCTCCCCCCCTCTTATCCCTCCCATCTCCCACCCCCTCCCTTCTTCTTCCCGTTAAGCTCCCTGAAGAGTACAATTACCCCCTCAGTGAAAAATACGTATATAGAGTAAACTTACGAATTATATTATATCCCTCATGCTGCGACGAGCCCCCCATCACACCAGATATTTCTTGGACCTTTCCTGAAATTTCAACCCCTGCTCGTCTCTCACCAGGCAAATACAATAATCAGACTGAATTATACACGCTCTTAATTGCCGGGGTATTAAAACCACGGGCCTGTCAGGAATTTCTCAAAACCTGTTGGCGTGGTGAGTGTGTGTGTGTCTTGCGCTCTGCGATTAGACTAGAAGTGTACAGTCTTGGTCCGGAATATTTGAACAACTCCTGATAATGAAAGCAGGAGGGTGAACATTAACTTGTGAATCCCAGCAATTGACCACTTGGGAGTTTCAGGCTATAAGGAAGATGGAGTCATAAACATCGATGTATAAATATAAATACAATAATAATGTAAATTTTTGATGAATAGAAAGTATTTTAGTTAGTAATTGTGTTATATATCGATATCTACAGCTCCAACTTCCTTATAGCCTAAAACTCGCAAGTGGTCAATTTCATCTTTGTGGCTCAAGTGCAGTAGTTTATGAAAATAGTTAGAAATTCCTGTCCACGACTATGCATGATATCACACGTTTTAACCCTTTCAGTACCGCTAACGTCTTCTTTCATTGATTTCAGCTATATGTTGACGAGTTTATGAAGCTTAGGAAGGATATATGATTGCTAAAAGGAGGAATTTAGATAGTCTGTGGCATTTTCAGTGGTAGACGTCCTTCTTAAAGATGGATAATATCGTCAAATAATTGCCAGAATATAATGAACAGAATGTCACCGGTACTGAATCGTAAACTCTTAGCTCCCTCAAGGTCTTCCTAATCTGAATAAAATTGTCTAACGATAGCAAACTTCCATAATAATAGCGTCATCGTACACTGAAAGGGTTAGCGATTTTCGTATGTAGTATAAACAATCCCTTACTTAAAAGCTTAACTTGCCTTCATTAATATTGACGACACTGGCAATTATCAACCTTGGTTAATCATTAATTTTAGCTTCAGTAAGGCTGGTCATATTATTTATATTTTTTGCACAACTCTTAAATTTAGGTGTCGATCTTCTCCTGGCGAGCGAAAGGGAGTCTGCAATTTAGGAAGAGCTGGCCTTTGGCCGGGACATTTTTCTACCGACAAATTTACAAATTTATCTCTAAGAGGGGTCTTGGGGGTATTTGTTTTAAAGCATAATGGAGGTCTAGGGTGCACACCTATTATATATATATTATAATAATAATAATAATTTTTAAACTGACCTTGTATAAATCCCAGGTAGAGGAATAATAAGATTCTATTCAGCATGTGATACTTAGGACAATTTAAGGGCAGTAATATATTTTCTTCATCTTAACCTGACGAGAATATCGAGCCCCTAGCAATCAGTATTTTGACACTCAATTGCGCAATAAGAAACATGTAGACATCTGCATCATGTATTATGAAAATCAATGTATAGCCTAGTAATCTAGATAGGTTCAGTCAAGGGCATAAATGGAGATGCACCCCTATGAATGGGTATCGAACTTAAGAGGACAGTGGCTGTTTGTTTGGTCTATTTTAATGAATTTATTCATATATAAATTTAGTTTCCTCCCTAGACCTCCATCAAGCTTGGACAAAGACAACAAAAACCTAGACCCCCCCTTCAAGATAGATTTGTAAATTTGTCGGTAACAAAAATGTCCCGGCCAAAGGCCGATTCCTCCTAAAATTACAGGCTCGCTATTGCTCGCTAGGAAAAAAATTGTCACCTAAATGGCACGAAGGGTCGTAATATTGACAAAGAAATGGGGTGAAAGATCATAAAATCCCCAAACTAATGGAACCAACGTCTTAAAATCTCAAAACTAGTGGGGCTAAACATTAGGGAGAAGGGGGTCCAAAAAAACGGTCTTGTCTCCCCATAAACGAGACAATACAATAAAATGCTGTATTATAGCCCTAATGCTTTAGAACTTGAATGTATAAGTTTCAAATATTCAAATTGATGGCACCTTACTTATGCTCACGACTGTACGCTCAAGGACCCTCATTTTGGCCATTTTGTTATTCCTCGAACTTCTTAAGGGGAGGTTTTTAGTTTGGTCTCTAGATATCCATCAAGCTTAAGATTACACCCCCTTGAGCCCCTTTCAAGATAAATTTGTACATTTTTCGGTAGAAAAATGACCCGGCTGAAAGCCGGTTCCTCTTAAATTACAGGCTCGCTATCGCTCGCCAGGATAAAATCGACACCTAAATGGCACGAAAGGTCTTAACATTGACAGAAATGGGTTGAAAGTTCTTAAAATCATAAAAATAATGGGGGCGAACGTCTTAAAATTAGAAAAGCAATGGGGCTAAACATGAGGGAGAAAGGAGTCAAGAAAAAACTCTCAAGTGGAAATCTCCCCTTAAACTAAGTCCTGCGATTCATATACAAGATAAACAAATTAGTATGACTATTCGATTCAGCCCAGTACGGCTTCGAAATATTGAAGGCGGCATTATAGTATTAGTATCTTATTATTAGCATCTTATTTACACTCTAATTCTGCTTTCTCATTTTCGAACCAATATCGTACTGGATTTAATGTTCTAATTGTTTGAGTATTTAATATTTGCATTTTGCGTATCATTTGCATTTCGGAGCTTCGTTTTTTTTTTCTGTAAGAGGGTTCATAACGGGCCAACATATTTGTCTTAGAATGTACTTTATAATTTATCTGTCGGTTAAGATGAATAGAGTATGATCATTTGACGAGGAGATGCGGGTGGTAGCTGTGGGTTCCATCAGACCACACTGCAACTATCACTTCTTGGAACCTTAAGGGGGATGGCGTATTATATATATATATATATATTTTTTTTTTTTTTCAGTGTCCTCCCTAGACCTCCATCAAGCTTATCTCCCCCCCCCCCCCCCCCCCCCCGACCCTCCTTCAAGATAAATTTGTACATTTTTCGATCGGGCGGTTCCTCTTGAATTACAGGCTCGCTATTGCTCGCCAGGAAAAAATCGACACCTAAATGACACGAAATGTCTTATTATTGACAAATAAATGGGGTGAAAGGTCTTAAACTCGCCAAACTAATGGGCCGAACTTCTTGAAAAGTAATGGGGATAAACATGAGGAAGAAGGAGGACCAGAAAAACGACCCATCTCCCCTTCAGAAGGTTGTTTGGGACTTCGGTGATGTACTGCTTGTGGAGAAGGAAGGGTGAGTTGTATTGGAAGTTTGATAGTTATAGCAATATTTGACGGTTTAATTAATATGTAATTGTTAGTACAATGCTCTCTCTCTCTCTCTCTCTCTCTCTCTCTCTCTCTCTCTCTCTCTCTCTCTCTAT
>CM064493.1:26841349-26878849 GCA_032716605.1 Paralithodes platypus
ACGTTCGAGGCCAAAATGCATGGACCACACGGAGTTTTTGAAAGCAAGTTTAAGTCATATGAAGAGGGGAAATCCTGATTTCTGGGAGAGAGTTCCAGAGCCTCAGCTGTTGAGTTTTTTTAGAAGAAAGTTTGAGAGTAACGTTTTCACTCTTGGGTTGTGGAGAGTTGCACAGAGTAGGGGTGGGATTGTCGAGTTGCAAGACGAGTATCCACGTGCCCTACGTTAAAGGAGGTGGTAGTGCACTGGGAATATCTTCTAGAGGAACACTGATATCTATAGTAGCGATTAGCATAGCGAGGAGGGAGGATTGACAACATTGCGGCGGAAGAGAGAGAGAGATTGCCAGAGAGTTGGTGAGTGGGACGGGAGTTAATGATACAGAAAGGCCTTCCTTTTCAACGTTTGTCTTAGGAGAGGTACATTTGGGTGTGAGAGGACCCTCCACCACACATGTGAACAATACTCTAATCTAAGGACGCACTTATTGCCTCCTGTAACAGAGCAAGAAGCTGATGACAGGGAAAAGAACCCCCTAAGGCGGGTTGAGCACACCCAGCTTCTGGGAGGCTGCCCCTTCTCAGACTGGTAGATATGGTCCCTTCCAAATGAGAGCAGAAGATAAACGAGACACCAAGAATATTGAGAGAAGATGAAGGGTGTTGATTTTTGTATTGGTGAAGACTCAGGGATTAGTCCGCTGGGAGATGCCTGAACGGGTAGATAGATGGAGAAATTGGGTTGTGGAAGCATTAAAGTTAACAAGGTTTTTTCTCTGCCCCAATTGGAAATAGTATTTGATCAGAATTTAAGAGTTCTATGGCTTGCATTATGTTTGGTCGTTGAGGGATTGCTGGCTGGGGCGTTCTGAAAAAACTGAATGGATTAGTGTAAGGTTGAGTCCGCTCTGCGTATGATTTATGGATGGGAAGTAAGGTACCAGTTTAAGGAGAGAATTTATTTTAAAAATTAGAAAGAGAATAGGAGATAGGGACAGAGCCCTGAGGAACACCGAGTTAGTTTATAGGCGGTGAGGAAGTGAACAATGGCCGTCCACAAGAACCCGCGGCTATGGAATCGGCCGGCCGCGGAAACGGAAATTAGGAGACAAAAGGCACAGATGGAGGGATAGAAACCGACGAAGGAGGGTAGTTTAGAAATTAAGAGGATTTATGCCAGACTCTATCGAAGCGAGCTTTCGCCATATGTCTAGTGGCAATTAGAAAAAGTCTCACCCCCCGAAGTCTCCCGAAAGGAGGATGACCAAGAGTTAGTAAGATATGAAAGAAGATCACCAGTAGAGCGACCCTTAAGGAAGCCATACTGGCGATCTGAGAGAAGATTATAAGAGAAATGCTTAAGAAATTTGGAAGCCAGAATAGTTTCAAAAACTTTAGAAAGACAATAGATAAGAGCAATTGGACGATAGTTGGAGGGTTGAGAGCCGTACACATCTTATTAAATTTTAAATAAAAACAAAATAGAGTTTTTTAGGTTAGGGGTTAGGTTTAGTAGCTTAGGTTTGGCTAAGTTTGATCTGGATAGTTATACTTAGGTTAAGGGGGCCCACCTCGCTATTTTTCTCTTTCTCTCCCTCTCTCTTTGGCTTGTATCCAATCGGCCTCATTCAGCCTACTGTTTTAAGACGTTACTCCCATCCAGGTGTCATTATTTTCCTGGCGAGCGAAAGCGAGCCAGCCTTTTTTTTTTTAACAGCAAGTAAGCTACTGTGTTTAAAATTTGTAAAATTTTTCGACAGAAAACGAAAAATAATCTCCGGCGAAGGCCGAGATTTCTCCATACCCCCAGATGCTGGGCTCGCTATCGCTTTGCCCAGGAAGAAAAGCGACACTGGATTGGGGATAAACGTCTTAAACCAGTTGTCATGAAATGGGGTGGTTTGAATGGATACAAGCCAGGGCCAAAGATGAGAAACAGGAGCGAAAGATAAAAAGATCATGTGGGCGTGTGGGGTGAAACCCCCTTAAAAAAATGTACCTCTTAAGGAAGTTATTACATTAGGCATTCGTGACCGGGATAAGCAGCGTGGTGCTGTGTGTGGTGTGTTTTGTGGTCGGTGTGTGTGTGTGTGTGTGTGTGTGTGTGTGTGTGTGTGTGTGTGTGTGTGTGCCTATTTTTTGTTGGTTTGTTAGCACCCTAGTTTTATTAGAAGCGGACCAAATGGGATTCTATATCCACCTATATGCTGTATTGTTTTCTATATCTGTATGCTTTAGTTCTTAGACGGATCAATGTAGATTGTAATTCCAAGTGTTTTGTTTGTGTCTAGATTCCACATATATAACCCAGTTTCGAATCCCGGTGGATCACATATATGCTTTCATTAATTTCAATGAAGGCGTTTGGTGTTGTGGTGAAATTAATACAAATATAGTTTATTGTATAGTTGCGATACTCTACTTCTAGACAAGCCCAAAGCGAGTCCAGTGCCGCATGTTTTGTTTTGACGCTCGTGTTGTTATTTTCATGTCGTTTATTTTTTCGCCATATATCGTCACCGCAAGTTCCAAATCTTCAAAACCCACCAGCCGATCACAGACCCTCCAATACCTACGAGTTTCTCCCGCACTCTATCTCGCCTTCCCCGTCATTTTGGCCTTGCAATTGGGCGGTTCTGTTAAATCGTAAAAAAAAAAAAAAAAAAAAAAAAAAAGGGGGGGAAAATGCATGAGTATTGGCCCGCGGGGGATCGTCTGTGGTTGAGGTGGTGGGGACTGGGTGGAATAACGGGGAGGGGGGGGGGGGGGAGGGGGGAGAGAGAGGATGGGGAGAGATGGAGGTAGCAGGCGAACTAGGATAGGGGGGGGTGGGTCGGGAGAGATTGTTCGGAGGTGGTGCATCGGGGATGCCGCAATGCTTGGGAGTGGAGAGACGGGGCAGGAATGTGAGAGTCGGGAGAGAGAGACGAGCGGAGAGGAGGTGAGAGAGAGAGAGAGAGAGAGAGAGAGGGTGAGGTGGACGGAGAGAGAAAGCTACCTCGGAAGAGACAAGAGAGGAGAATCGTGAGAGAGAGCAGAGAAGATAGAATGAGAGCAGAGAGCGAGAGAGCATTTATCAAGCATTTTACCGCCGTCAATATACTGTATATATAATACTGTATTTTGTTGTTATTTATGTTACTTGGGTTACATTCTTGTTTTTTTTCTTGTTTTTTTAATATATATTTTTGTAATATAAGACTCCATTGTAAATACATCTTCCAGGATATCTATAGAATCAGTTAAGGTGTTTATACTACCTCTAATCATTGGCAAGTAAATGTTCCAGGATATCTGTAAGATCAGGTAAGGGTTGGTGTGAACTAGATAGGCCCCAGTATTTTAGTATTAGTTATATACATTTATTTATATATATTATTGTTATTTTATTTTTTATTTTTATTTTTTATTTTTTTTGCAGTTCCTTATATCTATTAGGTGCTGAAGGTCTTGATGTTATCTGTGCTATGCTCCTCTCCTTATCCACACTTTTCTACTTGTGCCCACAGTTTGCCAACTATTGTGTAGTAACATTCCAAGCCATTTCATTTTCTCCGGTATTTAGTCTCCCACCTACTTCCCTCCCAACCAAAATTTGATATCTCTTTCTTTTCCCTCCATCCCACGTAGATACCCATAACATAATTATAACTCCCTTCGTCCACCCCTCCCTCCCCTCTCATTCTTATTTAACTGTCTTGATAGTTTAATGCTTATTGTGCGGAATGTCGGTGTACGTATCCTAGGTTCGAGTCCTTGGAGTACCACAGGATAATAATTAGTAATTATTGTATTATCATTATTAGTTTATTTGTTAAGTTATATGGTGGGTGGGGTTTTGAAGAAAAAATATGAAATTATACCCCTCTATTACAGAACTCTTTTCCTTTCCCTCTGTCCACTATTTAACAATAAACATCCCCAAGACCCCCCTTCGAGATAGAGTTGAACATTTTTCGGTATACAAATGTCCCGGCCGAATTACAGGCTTGCTATCGCTCGGCAGGGTATAATAGATACCTAAATATTACGAACAAAATTAATACGGACAAATAAATGGGACGAAAGGTCTTCAAATCGTCAATCAATGGGGCGAATGTCTTCAAATCACAAACACAAGGGGTTCTAAACCATGAGGGGAGGAAGGGGGCCCAGGCAAAAAATGCCACTGATCACTTCCTCAATCTTTCTTCTCCATATTGTCCTTGCTTCACCCTCCTCTCTCCTCCCTTCCATCCCCGCCACCTCCCTCCCCCTCCCCTCCATTGTCTCTCATAATTTTTAACTCTCCTCCCTCCTCTCTTCTCATTCCACCCAATATTTGCCCCTCTCCCCCACACACCTATGCTTCCCTACTTTCCCCCTTATTTCCCCCTCCCCTTCATTCTCCCCTTCATACTCCCCCCTCTCCCCCACACACCTATACTCCCTTACCTCCCCCATCCCCCATCCCCCATCCTCCCCCTCCCTACCCAGCGATCATGGACCTCGACGTTCACCACAACACGTTCCTCTTCCTATTATTCCCCACTCTCCCCTACAACATCTCCCTTCCCATCCAATATCTTCACCTCTCCCTTCCCCCTCCCTGCTTCCCTCTGGGCCCCTTCCCCCTCCCTACCCCCCTTCTATTTTACCCTCCCTCCCCCATCTCCCATCCTATTCCCGTCCCCCTTCACCTCATTTATCTTCTCCCCTCCTATATTTTCCCCACCCTTGCTCCCTCTCCTTACCCCTTTATTATCTCTTCCTTCCCCTTTCCTTTCTTTCCCCTTCCTCTCCATTGCCTCCATTGCCGAATCATTCCTCCATATAATTTATGACCCCCCCCCCTGTTTCTAGTACCTAACTGTTTTTTATTCTCCCCCCGCCCCCTCCCATCCATTTAGGTTTTTTCTTTCTTGGCTCCCCATTCTTCTATCCCTCACTTGCACTGTTTTCTCCTTGTCTGTGTCTTCCCTTCCTTACCCTACTTCTTTAACCCTCTCCCGACTATGACGGCCCCCCCCCCCCTCGATGTGAGCCTATTAGGGATACTACTTAAAGCCTTTGTATTACCATTCAGGGGTGGGTATTTAGAAACCTTTAGTTTAGTTTTAGTACTTCAACCTCTGCGTTGTTTTTGTTTTTGAGTTAGCTGTGGGCAGAAAACTAATTGTGGAGAGGTAATTATAAGAGTGAGATAACTCTATTTCTTATTGTTAATCTGGCAACCTCTGCGTCATATGAGTCTGAAAGGGTTAATGTCCTTCGTCTCCAGCATTATATACGTGAATATAACTTAATATTATCTCATACCTTTCTCTTTAGTCCTTTCCCTTTGTTTGATTTGTATTACCGTATCAAATATATTGGCCTTTTCTTGCAAATACGCTAGTTGTGCTCTTGCATTTCTATTGTTAAATATACATACAAACAAACTTCCCTAGAGAGCATCGTTATTGTATAATTTTGTAATTCAATCCAATTAATATCTTTCCATTAATTGTGTCTAATGACAAGCATGGTGTCTATCATATGCTCATTTTCATTCTTCTCGTCCTCCTTCTCCTCTTTCCCCTCGTCCTTCTCCTCTCCTCCCTCCTCTTATCTTTCCATTTTGCCCTCCTCTTCCTCCTCTATTTCCTGCTCCTGGCCCAGCTAAGATATTCCAAGTTCTCCAATGATCTGCCCCCTGGCCCCTCTCCCCTCACTATGCCAGCCATGCCAAATATTCGACTAGAGAGGGGCTGAATACAGATATTTTACTGAGAGCGGACAATGACGCTGTTTGGGAGAATATAACACAGGCCATGATAGCTACGATAACGTTTCTTTGTATATAATCAAAACAAATATATACAGTAAAAACTTATGTACAGTATATATACACAAATTCATACTGTTCAAGTTACCAATGTTAAATACCGGTACCTTTTCTGTCTAGTTGAACATATTTGTGTTTTTGCAATACAGCCTAAAACATTATTTATACAAAATTTTGATTGGTGTCCAGTCTAAAGTGTTACCAATGATAGTGGAGTATTTTGTACTGTGATATATATATATATATATATATATATATATATATATATATATATTATATAAGATATATAATTTATATATATATATACAGTGTATAAGTATTAGTGATATTAGTGAATGATATTATGGCGGTTATTTTATCCTCTGCTGTTATTTGTCCTAATTGCTAACACAGCAATAGCTGTTCGGTTTGTACACAATATAATATGCGTTTAGGAAGATATATTAATTATTATCAGACCAACGGAATGTCATTTACTAGCCACATGATTTTAGCCAATTAAAACCCTACTTGTAACTGTAATTTAAGTTTAGTAGATGCTTTACTTTTTGTACGTCTTGATATATATACTTCTAATCTGTATTGTGAATACTTTGAAATTATAAGAATTAGTTTTACCCTGTACCCATTTAAGCAGCTTTTAGTATAATTTATAGATATAGAGCGTTTAATATAACGTATTGATAATAGCATTGACTGATTAACCTACTGTAGGTACAACGTTAAGTTACTCTCTCTCTCTCTCTCTCTCTCTCTTTAATATCTTTCTTTAATATCTTTACTTCAACTGTTGGACCGTTAGTCGATGAAAAAGGAGAATACACCAAAGACGAAGTACAAATGAGTAATGCCCTCAATACCTTCTTTGCATCAGTTTTTACAACAGAAGACCTCAGTGATATCCCTACACCATCGCCGATTCAGATTGATAATTCAGATGTTCTAAGCAATATCACCGGTACAGAGAGAGAAGTATTGAATTGTTTAGATAAACTCAAGGTAAATAAAACGCCAGGACCTGATACAATCTCGCCTAGAGTTCTAAAGGAAGCTAAGAATGAGCTCTCCAAAACCACTGACATTACTATTCAATAAATCCTTGCAGTCTGGAACTATGCCTGATCAGTGGAAGCTAGCCAACGTAACACCGATATTCAAAAAAGGCAGCAAAATCCCTACCCAGTAACTATCGTCCAATTAGCTTAACCTCAGTTGTATGTAAAATGCTAGAAACGGTCATACGAGACAGACTCGTAAATCACTTGGAGGAAAATAACATACTTAAAGATACTCAACACGGCTTTCGTAAAAAACGTTCCTGTTTAACAAACCTCTTAGACTTCTTCCACGATATCCTCAACCTCTACGATGAGAGTAAAGCTGTAGATATTATATACCTTGATTTTCAAAAGGCCTTGACAAAGTTCCCCACAAACGTTTACTGCTAAAACTAAAAGCGCATGGAATACAAGACGGTGTGTTGAAATGGATAGAAAATTGGCTCAGCAACAGAAAGCAAAGGGTAGTCATAAACGGTAAGGCATCTAAATGGACCAATGTAAGTAGCGGGGTACCCCAGGGATCGGTACTAGGACCAATTCTCTTTCTAATTTACATCAACGACATAGATGAGGGTCTCACCTGCACAATCTCAAAATTTGCTGACGATACAAAAATTGCAAATAGCGTACTCTCAAAAGAACAAGTTGACGATATGCAACACAATCTAGATAAATTGTCATGTTGGGCCCAAATTTGGCAAATGAGTTTCAATGCGGATAAATGTAAAGTACTACATGTCGGATACCTAAATGAGAAAGCAAACTATTCGATGAATGGCACTCAGCTTAAGAATGTAAACAGAGAAACTGATCTGGGAGTAACAATATCGAGTAACCTAAAACCGAGTCAACAATGTTCAGAAGTTGTTAAGAAGGCAAACAAAATAATTGGCTTTATAGGCAGGTCATTTGAGCATAAATCCAAAGAAGTTATCCTAACCCTTTACAATTCCTTAGTCCGCCCTCTTCTGGAATACTGCGTCCAATCCTGGTGCCCTTATTACCAAAAAGATATAAACAAGCTAGAACGAGTTCAACGTAGAGTTACCAAAATGATACCTAGCCTAAAGAACAAACCATACGAAGAGCGTCTTAGAGAATTAAATCTATTTCCTTTAACCCAGCGCAGATTAAGAGGCGACTTAATTCAAGTGTTCAAAATCATCAAAGGCATCGACAATATGAACTGTAGTAAGTACTTCACTATCGACCAATCTAATTACACGCGGGGAAACGGTTGCAAAATTATTGGTAAATCTTTTATCTCGCACGAATCTAAGAATTTCTTCTTCAATCGAGTTGTCAACTTGTGGAATGGGCTTCCCCGAGACGTTATAGACTGCAGCACCGTTGATTCATTTAAATTCCGCTAGACAAATATCTCGCATCAAACCCGCGACTGACTGCGTTTGTAAATGAATAACTTTATCCTCCCCTCAGTTACTAACCCATATGTCCCCTACTAACTTCCTAGTCCTGCCACGTTAGTGGCAGGGCAGTAGTTCCCTTTCCAATGTTCCCTTACCCACTCTAAACCACTGTTTGGACACTTGATCCTCAGTGTTTTGGAGGACAAGCAACCTAGAAGGGTCACTAGATCTGTTGTTGCTTGATTTCCTTTGTACTCCTTTGTACTCTCTCTCTCTTCTCTCTCCTCTCTCTCTCTCTCTCTCTCTCTCTCTCTCTCTCTCTCTCTCTCTTCTCGCTCTCTCTTCTTCTCTCTCTCTCTCTCTCTCTCTCTCTCTCTCTCTCTCTCTCTCTCTCTCTCTCTCTCTCTCTCAGTAAAGACAGCGGTGTTAGTGACAAGAGAAGAATCACCTGTGTTGGCTTGTCACGGGCCGTATCTGTCTCGTTCACTTCCCTCTCAACCCAACACCTGTTTTTGACCCTCCTCCTGCAAGTCCTGTTGTTTTTGTTTGGTCGTTGTTGTTATATTGTTGGTGTTGATGTTATTGTTGTTTAGTGTTGTTGTTGTTAGTGGTGTTTGCGTTGGTGTTAGTATTGTTGATGTTGTTTTACCACTTGAATCTGAGGTTGTCTTTTCTGAAATGTGTGAATTCGTCTGCTGGTACACCTAGAATCCAATAAATGGTCATCAGTATAATATTATTTTTTATTTTTTTGCTTTCTCCTCTGTTATCTAATACCTCAACTATCTTCCCTCTCGTGTTATTTCCCTCCCCTTTATTCTCCTCATATCCCCATTCATTCCTCATCATCCCACCTCTTTCTCTCTTATCTCTCTTATCTCTCTCTCTCTCTCTCTCTCTCTCTCTCTCTCTCTCTCTCTCTCTCTCTCTCGTTTGAATATTTCAGAAACAATCGCCATTACAAAACCCTCGACATCATCATAACAACTTCAGATATCTTATTGTATTTTGGCTCATAATACCTTTTAAATAACCCGACTGCAATTCAACAATTGCCACATTCTCGGTATTATAATGCACCGCAACAATGCAAGCGGGGTGACCGAATTTTGCTGTCTTTTACATATTGCATCGAACATATTTTAGGCAGCACGTGTCTCATTATTTTATTCGATTTTTACTCCCGTGTTTGTGGCTTGTATGTATCGTGTATTTGTAGTTTGGGAATGGTCATATCGTGTAAGTAATTTTGTATGTATAATTATTGTTTTGTTCACTTTACAAAGTTGCTTTGTTTTCAATTGCATTCGATTGTTGTAATTTTGCACACACACACACACACACACACACACACACACACACACACACACACACACACACACACACACACACACACACACACTTTCACACACACACACACACACTTTCACACACACACACTTTCACACACACCCACACCCACTTTCACACACACACACACACACACACACACACACACACACACACACACACACACACATTTACAGAAACAGAAACATATACACATTGCTAATGTCTACCAAATTTAAATTATTATAACTCACTGATTTTCACTCATAGCATTTTTGTATTTCATTTTCATATCTTGAACGAGGAGGAATGCTGTTCTTTTTAAAAAATCGACTGAAAATTGTGAAATTATATTCATTTCCAGGCTATATATTTTATGCATTCGATTTCCCTTCTTCGCTTCACTTATCTGCAGATTATGAATTTGAACTCGGGTTTAGAAAAAAAAAAAGAAAAATGTTCAACACTTTCTCTTTCACGGAATATATTAGTTTGTACCGAAGTATTAATATATGTAACCACCCCCCACCCTCCCATTTCCATATTTCTCCATTAGTGTCATGCACTGATTTCAATCCTCCTTCATATATATTTATATTTATATGTCAGATAACTTTTTCCCCCTCTTTCAGCATTTGTCGTTTCATTTCCTCCATATTTCTTCACCTTACTCCATTTCCTATCTCTTTTCTCTACCATGGGTCGTATTTTCCTTCCTATTTCTCCCTCTCTCTCTCTATCTTTAATTATTAATCTGCGTACCTTCATGCCATATTTCCTTCCTACCTCATCACTCTCCGTTGGTCCCCATCTTTCTTATTCTCTCACTGTATCTGCCTTTATTTCATCTCTTTATCTACCATCTCTTTCTTTCCTCCAGTTCTGTTATTTTGTTTCCATATTTCTCTCCACTCTCACAATTACATTCCCCTTCTGTATTTCCACATCATTCTTAGTTTCTTCTCATTCCTCTTCATTTATCACATCTCTTTTACCTACCTATTTTATATATTAGCGGTCTCCCTTTCCTCCCCACGTCATTCATCTTTCTATATTAAGGGGAGGTTTTTAGTTGATTCCCTAGACTTCCATCAAGCTTAAAATTACTCCCCCTAGACCCCCTTTCAAGATAAATTTGTACATTTTTTCGGTAGAAAAATGTTTCGGCCGAAGGCCGGTTCCCCTTAAATTACAGGCTCGCTACCGCTCGCCAGGAAAAAATCGACACCTAAATGTCACGAATGGTCTTAAAATTAATAGAAATGGGGCGAGGGTTCTTAAAATCGCCAAACTAATGGGGCGAACGTCTTAAAATCTCAAAAGCAATGGGGCTAAACATGAGGGAGAAGGAAGTTCGAAAAAAAATCCCTCAAGTGGAAACCTCCCCTTAACATTGCCTTTCTCCAGTCTCTCTTGTGTTTATTTTCTTTTGAATTACATACTCTTCTAATTCCCCCAATCAGCCACATTTTCCTGTCCTGTGTAAATTGTTGATGGTGCAATAATGTGGCCAGTGACTATCTCTATCTTAACCTTAAGGGGGGTGACCTGCTTTTTGTTTCTCTTTCTTGGTTGTATCCATTTGGCCCAATTCAGCCAACTGTTTTAAGACGATTATCCCCATCCAGGTGTCGATATCTTCCTGGGGAGCGATAGCGAGCCAGCGTTGTATGGAAAAATTCGGCTTTGCCTGAGACATTTTTCTATCGAAAATTTTACAAATTTAGCCTACTGTCACAAACATTTTTAAACATATGCTGGCTTGCTACCGCTCGCCAGGAAACCATCGACACCTGGATGGGGATAAACGTCTTAAAACAGTAGGCTGAATGGGGCCGAATGGATACAACCCAGAGAGAGAGATGGAGAGAGAGAGACACACAAAAAACGAGGTGGGTCCCCTTAATGAAAACTCTGAACCTGCAAGAGTTATGGTATAATTTAAACCATTTGGAACATTGATTGAAACGTAAGTAGAATATTAAAACTCATATAAAGTAATTCCATGTTTCTTTCTTATATATTTTTTTTATTTATATCAATTTTTTTTGTTCCTTCCTGTCTGCCACCACTAATTATAACTCCAGTTATCTAATGTTTTTGTTACTGTATAGGTGTTTAGCTCCCCATGCCAAGCCTTACTTCTTTCATAGCGGGCTTTTCAATTATAGGACGCTTATTATGTTGTGTCATGCTCTCTCTCTCTCTCTCTCTCTCTCTCTCTCTCTCTCTCTCTCTCTCTCTCTCTCTCTCTCTCTCTCTCTCTCTCTCTCTCTCTCTCTCTCTCTCTCTCTCTCTCTCTCTCTCTGTGAAAAAGAAAGTTTAAAAATAGGCGGCTATAAATATTGAAGGTAAGGGAAAGTTAAAAATAGGCGGCTATAAATATTGAAGGTAAGGGAAAGTTAAAAATAGGCGGCTATAAATATTGAAGGTAAGGGAAAGTTAAAAATAGGCGGCTATAAATATTGAAGGTAAGGGAAAGTTAAAAATAGGCGGCTATAAATATTCAAGGTAAGGGAAAGTTAAAAATAGGCGGCTATAAATATTGAAGGTACGTGAAAGTTAAAAATAGGCGGCTATATATTCAAGATAAGGGAAGGTTAAAAATAAGCGGCTATAAATATTCAAGGTAAGGGAAAGTTAAAAATAGGCGGCTATAAATATTGAAGGTACGTGAAAGTTAAAAATAGGCGGCTATAAATATTGAAGGTAAGCGTTATAGCGGAGAGTGTACAGTATATTTCCAAGGCAAAGCATGTAGTTGCCTAAGGCCACACTGTTGTACAGTATACAGTGTGAGAACCCTGGAGACGTGACTTCCTCTAACGAGACTTAATACAGACTAGCGGTGGTGTTCATTTGCACGTATGATTGCAATATATATCCCTCTATGGTGACATCCTGCTCTCCCTTTGTTTATGCACTACATTCTTTTGTTTTCTTGATACCGCGTTCAGGAGTGTTCTCTTGTGTGTGTGTGTGTGTGTGTGTGTGTGTGTGTGTGGTGATATAAATATATTTGTTGTTACGTACTGTATTATTTTGTCATCTAGTTCATTCTTTTGTTTTCTCACTACCGTATTGTGGTGTGTTCGCTTCTTTTCTCTGGTGATATCAATGCTATGTACTGTGTTATTTTTGTTTTCATTCTATTTGATTTTTGTTCTCGGTGCCAGGTAATGATGCATTATCTGTTATTGTTGCTATTCACAGTATTTATTTGTTCATATACTGTATAGGTCTGCTTTATTGTGTTATATGGTTGTTTTACGAAGGAATACACATTTCATGAAAATATAATCCATGAACCTAATGACAGGGATTTGCACATCATGTCTAGTGTATTATAGCTCACATCTAGACGATTTCCACAGCAGTTAGTTAGTTAGTTAGTTAAATAGGACTCCTGAGGCTATCAACCCTACTGGATTATTAAGCCAGCACACTGTAGGTCAAGAATAACGTCAGGACTGGAGCCCCTTTTCGAGAACTCCAGTCCCTTGTTCCACAACCTAGGACAAATCTCTTATAACAAAATGAGTTAAGATCAATCTATTTTCACCTACAGACCTTTTACAAACTTAATCAAATTGTCAAATATTAGCTAGAATATAATGGAAGAATACATTATCTGTGTACTGCAGGAACTAGCATAGAGTAAAATGTCGAAAGTTAAATAATCGTGATGAACGAATACAAATGCAATTGAATTGGTATATTAGATTAAATTTGGACTAAGATGTATATTATGGACAGTTTGGGTAATTTTGTGAGAGTTAAATCATCTTTATTACCCAATAATTTGTTTATTGAATTACTGTTTTAGATTAAAGTCGTGTTAATATCTTTATTTCTGAGCAGTTTTCGTTCTTTACATTGCATTCGTGACTGAACGAAATACCGGTAATGTCACTGGAGGTATTCACATAACGTCACTATGCATAACAGCACGTCCACGACAATTTACAATATATGTATCCGTAGTTGGCTGAGTGTATGAATATTGTGTGTGTGTGTGTGTGTGTGTGTGTGTGTGTGTGTGTGTGTGTGAGTGTGTGTTTTAAATTTATTCTGTGTACATTTCGTGTTACGTCTAACGAGCTTGCCATTTATTTTAAGTGTACTATTCTTTGTCTCATGTCTTTCTTGCTTTGTCTCTTTCTGTTTGTCAGTCTTTTTCTGTGTTTTTCTCTTGTCTCCTACTGTCTGTCTTTATGCATTTGGCTGTCGTTATATTATATATGTTATATGCGTGACTGATTCCATTTTCATAACTAACGAGCGGCTATAACGAATCCCAACACTGCCATAACATACGAGAGGCTATAACGAATACTGACACTGCCATAACAGACGAGCAGCTTTTACGAATACGGACTTTGTAATATACGAGCTGCTATAACGAAAGGATTTGAGGAAGCACGCCCAGGAGAGTGTATAATTTAGCCAAAGTGGGAATGATAGAAGGGACTAATGGACCGATAATCGACTATATGCTCTTCCCTTAATTATGTGCCAGGGGGGAGGAATTGAGTTTGCAGAATCAATTTTATCGTTGGGGCGTGAGAAGTTGGGCTGGGGAATTTTGTTTGGGTTGGATGATTTCTCTGAGAGGAAGTTTTTTTTTTCACCCTGTTTGACTGTTAAAATGTTTATTTGTTTGTGTTTAGGCTGTGGGTTG
Source organism: Paralithodes platypus (assembly GCA_032716605.1). Taxonomy (NCBI): domain Eukaryota; kingdom Metazoa; phylum Arthropoda; class Malacostraca; order Decapoda; family Lithodidae; genus Paralithodes; species Paralithodes platypus. The sequence continues at coordinate 26,855,596 of CM064493.1, forward strand.
GTGAGTGTGTTTGTGTTTGCTGTGTCTGCCTGTTTTCCTGTCATTCTATTACTTATTTCTGATTGGGGCAGAAGTAAGGTTGTTACTTTCAATGCCTCCAAGACCCAATTTCTCCTTTCATCTACCTGTCGCAACCTTCCACAAGCCTATCAATTACTCTTCAACAATACTTAAATCAACCCTTCATCTGCTCTCAATATTCTTGGTGTATCTTTTTCATCTGACTTTCTTGGAAAGATCATATTACCACTCTTGCTAAAACAGCTTCCCAGAAGTTAGGTGTGCTCAAGGTCTCTTTGGTTTCTTCACCCCCGCACAGCTTCTTGCTCTGTATAGAGGCACAGTGCGACCATGTATCGAGTATTATTCTCATTTGTGGGGAGGTTCTACTAATACCGCACTTCCCGAAAGAGTAGAGTCCAAAGCATTTCGTCTCGTCAACTTTCATCTTACTAGTTTATGATACAAGTGAAAATGGGCGATAGCATACTTTACTTGAGCATGCATCATACTCCGATACTGCGACTCCCGATATATAATACGCCGCTTGAGTGGCGCAAGGTTAAGATCACCTTTCTCCAATTTAGTTGCCGATACACATGAAAGGGAGCCCCAATATGCTATCAGAATATATTTGTCGACCGCCGAAAAATGTACGCGTGTGAATCCTCCGTTAAAAATACTGTTCCAGTTACGTCCAGCTCCTCGCTTGGTTGCCCCCCATCCCAACTGGCCACTCAGGACACATTAGTGAGAGTGTTACGTGTCAATATGCTGTTTCACCTGTACGGGGGAGAGGGGGACCTGTTCAATCAGCCCGACCCTCCTATGTTCACCAGACGGCAGAATTGATGTGCACGGATTTTTCTGTGATATTTCCATTTCCTCATTACTATTGTACGGTATTATTATTAGTATTATATATATATATATATATATATATATATAGACTGACGCAAAATATAGCCTAAATCTATCAAAATAGTCGATAGATGAATTCATTTTTATACAAGTGGATTACTGCTCAAAGGTAGGAGTCATGATATTTTCCATATATATTTCTTGCTTGAGTTAGCAAAACTTAGGATGTAACTAATTTAAGGGAAATTTGGTGATTGTCCATTACAAGCATGAAACGTGTGTCACCCTGTTTTTATTCTAGGCCTATTCTTATGTAAAACATAAACATAAAATTAGCAACTACAGACAAGAAGCCTGTTAAAAATTGTACTAACATGTGACTTGTAAAACGCTATCAACAACTGATCACAATATAGGCTACTGTACACGAGGCATAGTCATATGCATAAGGTGTTGATTTTCGGGGTGAGCGTCCTGGGTTCGAATCCACGGACTGCCACATGTGTTTATTAAATTTCATTAATCGATTTTAGGAGTAGAGTTGGTTGTTGGATAATAATTGATATTGGTTCAAGAATAATTTATCGAGAGGACTTCCCTAGTGATTAAGGCCCCATTAATTGCTCTTTCCATTCACATATGCATAGCCTACGTGAGTTAAAGTTGGGATGTGTGTACATGCTTAGATTGATATGCAGGATTCGAAGTTGCATAATAAATCGTAGGCAGTGTCCACCATTCTTTAACTGTCTTCGTGGCGCAATGCATAAGGTGTTGATTTTCGGTGTGAGCGTCCTGGGTTCGAATCCATGGACTGCCAGATGTGTTTGTTAAATTTCATTAATCGATTTTAGGAGTAGAGTTGGTTGTTGGATAGAACATAATAATATATTGGTGGTGTAATGGTTAAGATGTCTAAAAATCTGTGTGTGATAACCCGGGTTCGAATCCTGGTGGATCACATATATGCTTTAATTAATTTCATTGAAGGTGTTTGGTGTTGTGGTGAAATTAATAAAAAATAAATATGTGAAATCCAATCCCCTGCGTCGTGTAAGTGAACTGTTGACCTTGACTCCTACTCTTCCTCCCACTGCTAAACTCATTTTATCGGATTACATGTAAATAGATTCAGTAGCCCGCCCGAGCACACGCCCTTTCTCTGTTATTAGTCCGGGGATTAGCACCGCTCCGAGTACTGGGGGTAAGGTGAGAGAGAGAGGGAGAGAGAGTGAGTGAGAGAGGGAGAGAGAGAGAGAGTGTGTGTGTGTGTGTGTGTGTGTGCGTGTGTGTGTGTGTGTGTGTAAGAGAGAGAGAGAGCGTGGGTGTGTGGTGTTAAGTAAGAGTGAGAGTGAGAGAGAGGAAGAGTGTGTGTGTGAGAGAAGAGCAGTACCGGTATTATGAGAGAGAGAGAGAGAGTGTGTGTGTGTGAGAGGAAAAAGAGAGAGGAGAGAGAGGTGTGTGTGGTGTTGTGTTGTGGTTGTGGGTGTGTGTGTGTGTGTGTGTTACGGGGTAGTTACTGTCTCAAACCCATTAAAGTTAATTCAAAGGATAGTATCTTAGTGAAAAAGGAGAGACTGTCTAGTGCATTACATTAATTTGCAATATGTATACAATACTTGTTACTGTTCTGATAAGGAACTATTGAAAATCACCTCTGGCAGAACACAGACTATACATGAAACAGTTTCCACCTATAGTAGTGTCAAATCTCTAACTTTCTGCCATAGCTGTATGTTATTATAATGTTGTAGCTAATCGTTTTCTAATAATTAACATTGTCAACACCATTTAATATTGTTAAGGGGTTCAGTGAGTTGCCTCGTAGTGTACGCGTAACCAACTTAAAATAATTTAAAGGTTTCAACGGCTCTTCATAGTCCCTTCTCCTAATCGATAGAATATAAACTTTGACTTGTAACCATAGCTTAAACTGTTTCTAATCGCACTGCATCTTTCCCGAGTGCTGGAGACCACAATTGCAGTTAAGAAGGGTGTTTGAAGATTTAAATGAGTGTAACGACTATTTTCTGCTTTGTAAAATGAAAATATTATAGCATAGGCCAACAATTTCTATGAGAGAGAAAGAGAATGAGAGTGGGTGAGAGTGAGAGTGAGAGTGAGAGAGATGAGTTACGAGATACTCCCCAAAACAAAATCAGCTCAATAGCGGAAACGGCATATCGAACAAAAAACTACTTAACCCTTCCTCTATATCCCTCTCCCATCACCACCACCACCCCTCTCTCTCTCTCTCTCTCTCTCTCTCTCTCTCTCTCTCTCTCTCTCTCTCTCTCTCTCTCTCTCTTTCTTTCTTTCTCACACTAAGGTGACAGTTACAAAGTGGTGTACAATCTATCTTATTCTAGTTACATTGTAGTTTATCTTATTGTACCAGAACCTCCCTACAATCAACCTAGTTGTTCCCCAATTCGTCCCTCCGCCACGACCATTTCAAAGTCCAAGTCTCTCACTCTTGTCCTCTGTAGCGGGGAGGACCTTGTACCCCTGAGACATAGGAGTGCATACCTGAGAAGAGAGAAAGAGAGCCGGTATCTCATCCAAGTTATGACTTGGCTTCTATGCTGGCGCTTTTTCTCCGATATTTGTTCAGCTAATCTGGCATAGGAGACACTTGCAGAAGGTCCCATACCTCCCGACGATGAGAAGACCAGAGGAGTAAAGCTTCCTTGATCCCTGTTCAAAATTCTTCATAAGCGCGTTTTTTCTCACTTTCGTTTCTCAAGTATGCCGTCTTATGTCCTCGCTCACGATATGTTTGTGCTCTTGGCTTTCTTTCTCTCACACACACACACACACACACACACACACACACACACACACACACACACACACACACAGCCCGTAGCCTAGTAGGTAGAGCTCTCGTCTCACACACGAGGGGTCGGGGTTTCAATCCCCGGCCGGGCGGAGACAAATTGGGCTTGTCTCCTTTCATGTGTTAGCCTCAGTTCACCTAGCTGTAAATAGGTACCTGAATAAGTGGGACGACGTGTGACGTCCCATCTGGGGTTGGCAAAAATGGTACAAGGCGAGATGGGTATCATATGGTTCACCTAAGCTGATGGCTACCTAAGCCTTCGGGAGAGACGGTACCGTCTATAGTGAGAATGGTACCATACAGATCCACCCTAAGCCTTCGTTTCCGATGTCGCCAATTGGCTAAATACAGACTACACACACATCCACAGCCATTCCAACAGTACATAAAACACTTAACATGCATTTCACGCAATACATTCCCAGTTAAGGAGGCGCGATAATAATGAGCTTAGCTCGCATTGCGTGGATTCCCCTTGACGAACAAGTAACTGAGTAACTGAATAACACACATGACATCTGTAGAATGAATTTGGCGATGCATTGCTTACAGTAGTCATAATGTAGCTTACAGCTCCTACTGAATGTTTGTTTTCTTGTGATTTTCATACGTTTTTTGCATTATACTTGAATACTACTACTATACATAAACCAAAGACTAGTTCAGCTATGTTATAAACTTAGCCCAAAGCTGTCTTATCTTGATATCTTTTAGGTATGCAAATATTTCAAATCATATCCAGTTTTTGGAAATCTTGATAAATATGTGACTAATTATGATTAATACCAGAACATGTAATGACTACAGCTGTTTCTACCTCCGTTATTTTTTGTAGTCCTTGGCTACTGTATAGCATAATTAATCACAAATTATTGACGTTGCTTGACTTGGTAATGTTTATTATTCAATATAATGCAGAAAGAAAGTATATTGTCGAAGAACATTTCGTTTGTAACTTCTTAAGAGTTTAATTATTCATGAAAGCTAGGAGACTCGACCAGATTTAACGAGTAAAAAATGCCGGAAGAAGCGCGCGTGTGAATTCTCTTTTAAACGCGTACAAGGCCCTTGATAAAGTGTGTTTCATTTGGCCTGCATATGATGATGGGGGGGACACGCCCTTCAATTTACACTCTGATGTATGGCCACAGGAGGTGGACACGATATTGGTGGTTAATGTGAGAGAGAGAGAGAGAGAGAGTTTGAATGGTTTCAGTTACATATATCTGTTCGAGTCCGTTATATATATTGTAATCAAAAGAGGTAGTGTACTGTATCTTTTGAGATAATTATGATGATGGTGTAATGGTTAGAATATATAAATATATATCCAAACTTCGGCAGAATAAAATGAATATGACGCAATCGTACTTGCGAGTTTCAGGCTATAAGAAAGTTGAAGCTGTAGTCCTCGTTATTTAATAGGAATAATGTGTTTTCGATAGATTGAAATAATGTTAACACGGATTTAATGTACTTATGCTTGTACTACAACATATTGTATATTTCCTCGTATTTCGGCTAAAAATTGATGTCTAAAGCTTGAACTTCCTTATAGCCAGAAAGTTGCAAGTGGTCAATTGAGAGCGACACTGATCGAGGTGATGAAGATAGGTGCAGTGATGCTGGTAATTGTTGGTTATCTACAGTAGCTTCCTGTCTTATCTTGTATATATTTAAATAATTACCTATCTTTAGTATCTATCTATCTATATAGCTATGTATGTATCGATCAATCTATCTCTCTCTCTCTCTCTCTCTCTCTCTCTCTCTCTCTCTCTCTCTCCTCTTCTCTTCTCTTCTCTATCTTCTTCTATTCTTCTCTTCTATTCTTCTATTCTCTTCTCTCTTCTCTACTCTTCTCTTCTCTTTCTTCTCTCTTCTTCTTTTCTCTTCTCTTCTATTCTCTCTTGTCTCTTCTCTTCTCTTCTCTTCTCTTCTCTTCTCTCTCTCTCTCTCTGTGTCTCTCTCTCTCTCTCTCTCTCTCTCTCTCTCTCTCTCTCTCTCTACGATGAGAGTAAAGCTGTAGATATTATATACCTTGATTTTCAAAAGGCCTTTGACAAAGTTCCCCACAAACGTTTACTGCTAAAACTAAAAGCGCATGGAGTACAAGACGGTGTGTTGAGATGGATAGAAAATTGGCTCAGCAACAGAAAGCAAAGGGTAGTCATAAACGGTAAGGCATCTAAATGGACCAATGTAAGTAGCGGGGTACCCCAGGGATCGGTACTAGCACCAATTATCTTTCTAATTTACATCAACGACATAGATGAGGGTCTCACCTGTACAATCTCAAAATTTGCTGACGATACAAAAATTGCAAATAGCGTACTCTCAAAAGAACAAGTTGACGATATTCAACACAATCTAGATAAATTGTCATGTTGGGCCCAAATTTGGCAATGAGTTTCAATGCGGATAAATGTAAAGTACTACATGTCGGATACCTAAATGAGAAAGCAAACTATTCGATGAATGGCACTCAGCTTAAGAATGTAAACAGAGAAACCGATCTGGGAGTAACAATATCGAGTAACCTAAAACCGAGTCAACAATGTTCAGAAGTTGTTAAGAAGGCAAACAAAATAATTGGCTTTATAGGCAGGTCATTTGAGCATAAATCCAAAGAAGTTATCCTAACCCTTTACAATTCCTTAGTCCGCCCTCTTCTTGAATACTGCGTTCAATCCTGGTGCCCTTATTACCAAAAAGATATAAACAAGCTACAACGAGTTCAACGTAGAGTTACCAAAATGATACCTAGCCTAAAGAACAAACCATACGAAGAGCAAGAGCGTCTTAGAGAATTAAATCTATTTCCTTTAACCCAGCGCAGATTAAGAGGTGACTTAATTCAAGTGTTCAAAATCATCAAAGGCATCGACAATATGAACTGTAGTAAGTACTTCACTATCGACCAATCTAATTACACGTGGGAAAAGGTTGCAAAATTATTGGTAAATCTTTTAACTCGCACGAATCTAAGAATTTCTTCTTCAATCGAGTTGTCAACTTGTGGAATGGGCTTCCCCGAAACGTTATAGACTGCATCACCGTTGATTCATTTAAACTCCGCCTAGACAAATATCTCTCATTAAACCCGCGACTGACTGCGTTTGTAAATGAATAACTTTATTTTATCCTCCCTCAGTTTTTTTTTTTTTTTTTTTTTTTTTTTAAGAGACAATGAACGGAGGAAGGAAAAACACAGATAAAACAAAAAGGTCCATGTGCCTAAAGGCATCCTCCATTCATAAAATGTTTGTAACAACTGGATTTAAACATTTGTTGATTGTAAGTTTGTGGAAAGCAATTCGAGGGAAGTGAATTCCAAAGAGTAGTAGCTCTGGGGATAAATGAATTCTGATAAGCAGAAGTTCTGCATTGTGGAGGAGAAAGTGTAAATTCATGGGCGCTCTCAGCTGCCCTAGTTCTACGGGGAAAGATGTGGAGAGGCGGCACAATTGAAGCAAGTTCCTCGGAACAATTGCTGTGAAAATATCTGTAGAATAATGCAAGGGATGCAACGTTTCTTCGTATGGCTAATGTAGGAAGGTCCTGTGTGATTGCAGGGTTATTGATTAATCTAATAGCTTTATTTTGAATTTTGTCCAACTGCCTCAATGCAACCACTCCACTTCCACCCCACAGAGGTGAACAGTAATCCATCTGAGAGCGCACATGACTTTTATATTACGGCCAACTGCTCGTCAGTGAAGAATTCTCGAAACTCTGTACAGGAGTCCCAGTTTTTTAGAGGCATTCTTAGCAATGCTTCTAACATAATGTGTCCAGCTCAAGTTAGTAGTTAATGTTACACCGAGAATGTCAATACTAGGGGAAGTGGGAATATTTACATCATTAAAAAATATATGGGAGTCAGTGAGATTCTGTCGGTTAGAAAATTGAATGTACTTGGTTTTCTGTGCATTAAAGGAAACTAGATTCTCTTGTCCCCATTCATTAATTCAGAGAAATTGCAGTGTTTATTTTTGAATTTATAAGATCGGGTTGGGTGAAAGAATTGGTAAATGTGAAGGAACTGTGGAGTGTTGAGTCATCTGCGTAGGAATGTATTGGATTATGAGTGGTAGATATGAGATCATTGATATGAATGAGGAACAGAGTTGGGGCCAAAACTGATCCCTGGGGAACACCAGCATTTATTGAGTGAAATTGAGAATAAAGGCCATCTACCATTACACGTATTTTTCTGTTATGAAGATAAGAAGAAATTAGTGGAACTAATGATGCAAGGCCGTAGTGTGACATCTTCGACAATAAGGATTGATGCCAGACTCTATCAAATGCCTTTGATATATCCAGTGCTATTGTATGTGTTTCACCATGTTGGTCTGTAGCTTGGTTGATTTGATGCGTAAGAAGGCAAAGAATGTTACTAACCCATCTGTCCTCTACTAACTCCCTAATCCTGCCACGGACATTAGTTCCAGGGCAGTAATTCCCTTTCCAATGTTCCCTTACCCACTCTAAACCACTGTTTGGACACTTGATCCTCAGTGTTTTGGAGGACAAGCAACCTAGAAGGGTCACTAGACCTGTTGGTGCTTGATTTCCTTTGTACTCCTTTGTACTCTCTCTCTCGCTCTCTCTCTCTCTCTCTCTCTCTCTCTCTCTCTCTCTCTCTCTCTCTCTCTCTCTCTCTCTCTCTCTCTCTCTCTCTCACTGTCTGTCTGTCTACCCATCCATCCATCTATCTATCTATGTATCTATATAATCTATCTATCTTATCTAACCCTCTATCTATCCCTCCATCCATCCAAAAATCAGTGTATCTATCCATCCATCTGCTACCAAACCACCAAACTCACGGGAGAAAACCACTGTTCACCTCAGTACCAGTTTCCGAAGCCCTCGTCCGAATGTGCAGCGGTATTTACTAGGCAGTCATCTTCGGGGATAGGATTGATGGGTGGTCAGCCGAGAGTCGACTCAAAATTATGTAAGAAAGCATTTTTTTTTATTTTTTTATTTACTTTGCTGTTTATTTACATATTTTTTGTTTTTCTATCTAGGCTATCTTTCTTTTTGTTGTCCTATCTAACTATTAATATGCGCATCAGTATATCCATTTATCTATCTATATATCTATCTATACTGTATATCTATCTAGTATTCAGTATACTGTACTTAGTCATCTTCGGGAATATGATTGACGAGTGGACAGCTGAGAGTGGAGCCGAAATGTGTAGGGAAGCTGTTTTCTGTCACGTGGTGCTCGTTTTTTGTGTTCATGAAGAGAGAGAGAGAGAGAGAGAGAGAGAGAGAGAGAGAGAGAGAGAGAGAGAGAGAGAGAGAGAGAGAAGGGAAAACCCAAAACAACCCTCTGCTTAAGTCCACCTCAGACACTGATTGACGAGCACACACACACACACACACACACAGCACGTCCACCTCGTTACTTACTCAGACAGAAGAGTCTTGATAGGGATTCGAACCCCTTCATCGCGCGAATCTCGACTCTGCGTCTATGATTATTAGACCAGCTGGCTCGAGTTGGTGGGATTCTCGTGTCAGTTTGGGGTGACGCTTTGTTTACACACACACACACACACACACACACACGTTGTAACACTCAACGCTCGACGCAATCGTTTTATAATTTACTTTCACGTGTTTATTTTGCTATGCATCTCGAATGTATAATCAAGAGCATAAATAAAAAAGAAAAACATATGAATAAGTATCGAACACAAATGAGACAATAAAATACATTATTATAGCCCATATCCTTCAGAACTAAGGTTCAAAAGTTCGAACTGGTGTAACGTTATATATGCTGAGAACAGTACAGCATACATCATTGTTTACTAATGTCCCATGCTCTATTTTCTCTTGGAATACCTCCAACTCCCTTATTTTGTTTCTTGTAATCTGCTTAAAAAATTATAATAGCATGATATGCATTTTAATATCTAGCAACATTCCATAAAAAGAATATATTTGAGTTAGGAGTAACTCCATTATATTTTCTTTGCACATTTTATTAATTAAATTCCTCCATTATATGTACAAATAATGTCAAAATAATACTAGTGAAGCTGAATTAAGACTTGCTTACAGTTACACCGTTGAAATTCCTGTTGTAATATGCACCATCTTATCCCATACTTATACATAGCATTATGATTAGTTATATTCGGTATGCATAATAAAATAGCTTAATACTAATGGGAAAACGTTTATTACTACCAAATGCATAATTTATCACATATCAATCGAGAGAGAGAGAGAGAGAGAGAGAGAGAGAGAGAGAGAGAGAGAGAGAGAGACTACGAAACACAATTACGAAATAATGCATTCCCTTCACTCAGGATGGCAAAAACTTAAGACACTGACGCAGATTTCGCCAACTGATGTCACGTCGTCCCCAAATCAGCTGATTGACTGTAAACAAACCGATTCCCACAGTTACCCAGCCTAATGCATCTCCATGTGACTGGGAAAATTAAGTACGTGACTTTGGTTAGGCTCACCAATGTTATGAGAGAGAGAGAGAGAGAGAGAGAGAGAGAGAGAGAGAGAGAGAGAGAGAGAGAGAGAGAGAGAGAGAGAGAGAGAGAGCAAGAGAGAGAGAGAGCAAGAGCAAGAGAGAGTGCGAGAGCGAGCGAGAGTGCGAGAGCGAGAGAGAGAGAGAGAAAGAGAGCGAGCGCACTAACGAAAAGTAGAGAGTGCATGCGTACGTGCATTTCAGTTGTGATATAATGTTTTTTTTTTTAGATGATAATGCAGATTTTAGATCATATAATGTTATGGAGAGAGAGAGAGAGAGAGAGAGAGAGAGAGAGAGAGAGAGCGCGAGAGCGAACTTTGGTGCGTGTATGCGTTATAGGTATGTGATGGATGATGTTTTTTTAAAGAGTAGAGATGATGGTCTTTGCAACAGCTGATTATTATATATTGGCGTGTGTGTTTGTTTGAATATTAATGTATATATTATATCGGTTATAGTTTCCTAGATTATTATTATGGGAGTCATGAATAGAAATTAATCCTATTGAAAGTTTAATAAAGTGATAATGATAAGGATGATTGTGATTAGAAGAAGGTGGTGGAGGATGAGGAGGAAATGGCGAAGGAAAAAAGAAGAAAGGGAGGAGCAGGAAAAGGTGGACTAGAAGAAGAAGAGGAAGTAGGACAAGGGAGAAGAGGATGTGAAGTTGAAGGAATAGGAGGCCGGTTCCTCCTAAATTACAGGCTTGCTATCACTCGCCTGGTAAAAACGTCACCAAAATGGCACGAAAGGTCTTAATATTGATAATACATGGGGGCGAAAAGTCTTAAAATCGCCAACTAATAGGTCAAATGTCTTTAAATTTGAAAACTAATTGGGCTAAACATAAGAGAGAAGGGGGGAGGTGATGAAAACAACAGCTCACGACTGAACCTGTTCCGGCAATATGTGTCTGTTTATAGTCCGTATATAGCATGTTTGTTCGTAGCTCACGGTAAAGTTGATCTCTTAGCTGCTGATTTATGTATACCTAATGACAATATACCGTCAATCAAACCATAGTCTGGGTGATGTTTTTCTTTAGTCTAATGATCTGTCTATTCTATCTATCTACTCAGACACATTCCCCATTTTTTTTTTTTTTTTTTAATTCTGATATGATGTTTCTGATTTATTCTGATTAAGATGATGGTACCTAAGTATGATGTTTGGTGTGATTGTACTGGAAAATAGATATAATTGTACGAAGGCAACTGTAAATAAAGCAACTGATGAATTGTATGTTAAAGCGAATATAGAAATAATGTACCGGTTTAATAAACATATATGTTGTATATACTGACTAAGATGATCAAATTAACGTTCCATATTTTGGTAAATAATTTTGAAGTGGAACTGATTATGAACTTAAAATCGGGAACAATTATACTCCACAAAAGAATAGTAACGTTCAACGAATTTATGATAATTAATTCGTGCGCCCGCTTGTGTGAACAGTGTGTGTGTGTGTGTGTGTGTGTGTGTGTGTGTGTGTGTGTAAGAGAGAGAAAGAGAGATAGTTGAGTTTTTTATGTTCAAATGAGTGTCTGTGAGCTGTGAGTTCGTGTGCGTGTGCGTGTGTGTGTGTGTGTGTGTGTGTGTGTGTGTGTGTGTGTGTGTGTGTGTGTGTGTGTGTGTGTGTGTGTGTGTGTGTGTGTGTGTGTGTGTGTGTGTGTGTGTGTGTGTGTGTGTGTGTGTGTGTGTGTGTGTGTGTGTGAAGGTTCCAGGGAGGTTAGTATAATAATAATACTTATACATGCAATACTTGGTGTTAGTCAGGGCAAGACAGTGTGCGTGACCGTACATGTGCTTATGATTATGTGCGCAAAATTGGCGTGTACGTACAGTATATGTATGTACTGTATGTATGTATATTAGGGTGGTCCAAGAAGAGGGGGTAAAATTTCAAAGTGCACTGGTCCTTTCTCCACACCGCTGCTTTTTTTTCGTGTTGCATTCCTCTCCTTGTGTGCAAAATTTCATCGCGATACAATGATATTTAGAGGTCGCCCCATCATCTCGCTTTCTATCATAGGATTTAACCCGGAAAATATCACATACCCGAATTGGAGCACTTCCCGACATCACAGACCCAAATGGTGTTGATTTCTGAATTCTCCGGGGTTGATAACCCCATAGACCACATTGTATCAACTAAAAACTGATATACAGCTGTCTGAATGCTGAATTTCATTATTTGGTTTTCACAGTAAATTTTAGGGGTAGGCCATACCCTGGTTAGGGTACTTCTAGTAGAGATAAAGCAAAATGGTTCGCATTTTTGAACTCAGAAGGGTCGATTTACATATTGAAGTGGTTTCATCGACACTGATTTATTGACAATTCACAAAATATTGCCAAAAAAATCGTTTTTCTATGGGAAAATAGAGAAATTGAAATGTTGTTATATTTTGCAGGTTTTAGTAAATAAATGAAATATGAAAGCATTTCTATGTGTAAATCGACCCTTCTGAGTTCAAAAATGCAAACCATTTTGTTCTATCCTATTAGAAGTACCCTAACCAGGGTATGGCCTACCCCTAATTTACGGTATGAAAACCAAATAATGAAAATCAGCATTCAGACAGCTGTATATCAGTTTTTAGTTGAAAAAATGTGTCTATGGGGTTACCAACCCCGGAGAATTCAGAAATCAACACCATGTGGGTCTGTGATGTCGGGAAGTGCTCCAATTCGGGTATGTGATATTTTCCGGGTTAAATCCTATGATAGAAAGCGAGATGATGGGGCGACCTCTAAATTAAGTTTTATCGCCATGAAATTTCATAGGCTTGTAACCTATGGGTAATGGACAACAAATAACCTTGTGGAGGAATAAAATTATAAAAATATTTTTTGTGGACCACCCTAATGTATATGTGTGCGCGCGTGCCGGTGTGCATGTGCGTGTGTGTGTGTGTGTGTGTGTGAGAGAGAAAGAGGGAGAGTATGTGTGCGTGTGTCTGAGTGTGTGTGCGTGTGTGCGTGGTGTGAGGACATAATGAGGGGCGTGGTTCCCCTCATACATTATGCAAGGCTTGTATTACACTACCCCTGGTTACTGCATTACACCCCCCCCCCTGCCTCTCTCTCTCGCTCTCTCTCACACACACACACACACACACGCACACACACACACACACACACACACACACACACATACACACACACACACACACACGTTATATTAATTCATTGTCGAACTTTCATACTGATTGTCAAGACATACTGATAGTTACAGCACATTGAACAGACATTAGACCAATGCACTGAGCACAGGAATATTGCAGACCGAGCAAACGAAAATGTGACCCACCTCTGAGTAAAATGTCTAGCATATTGCTTGCAGAAACCGACACTGTTAAGTGCCCCCTCCGCCGCTCGGGGATTGAAGTCAAGTTTGCTTGGTTATGAGCTGAGCGCGTAAATCAGTGTTGTACATGACGTCAGTAGTAAGTAGATAAAAGCACACCTAAATTGTAGTCAAACACGAATGCATTAATTATAATATATGTCATTTAACTATTTTTATAAATGTAGACATACTTATTTTCTTTGTGTAGAAAGTCAAACGACAAAGCTGCCTACTGTATATCTTGTGGTAGAGAGCCAAATTCAAGGGGCATTAGCGTCAAAATGTCTGGACACACGGAGGTTGAAGGAGTTGGAAGTATGACAGATCATTCTAATACTAAATCTGAACGTCACACGAGAGCTTTTATAGTCAACATTCGATAATCAACATTTTCTGACATTTCTCGAATATGCTGCACTGGTATCGGAAACTAGACTGACGGTAGCTAAATTTAGGTGACCGAAATATTTTAAATGTTGACCTCATAAGCTGCCAGACCAGTGTTGAGGATAAATGTTGAGGGAAAAAGTGCTCGTGTGATACTGGCTTTAGACTATCTATCTATCTATTTACTCAGGCCCAATCCCCACCCCTCCCATTTCTTCTTGTCTTTTTCCCCGCTTCATTTTTTTTTTTTTGGGGGGGGGGGGCGACTTTAGACAGGAAGAGAAAATCCCGCAGACAGATGCAAGCACTGATAAACTCCCTGATGAACTAAGGAACCCACACTTTAAAACTCTGAATGCTCTCATCACCGCTTCCCTTCCCCATTGTTCTCCTCTATTACGCCGGCTTAAGGGGAGACGGACATTTTTTTTTCTATGAATTTATGCATGCCTTTATTTATTAGTTTTCTCGCTAGACCTCCATCAAGCTTAGACCCCCTAGACCCCCTTCAAGATAAATGTGTACATTTTTCGGTAGAAATTTTTCCCGGCCTAAGGCCGGTTCCTCTTAACATTTCAGGCTCGCTGTCGCTCGCCAGGAAATAATCGACACCCAAATGGCACGAAAGGTCTTGACATTGACAACGAAATTGGGCGAAAGGTGTTAACATCGCCAAACTAATGGGCCGAACGTCATATAATCTCAAAACAAATGGGGCTTAACACGAGGGAGAAAGGGGACCAGAAAAACGACCCATCTCCCCTTAACCTCAACAGTCCATGATCAGCTTCCCTTTATTGCGGCGTTGGCGTGGATATATTTAGTTTGGCCTTTTTGTTATCAGCCCCTGCAGAAGACACAGTCGGAGTGGGAGGAAAATGAGGAAATGAGCGAGAATGGTGGGGAAGAATATAAGTGGATATATACTGTACTGTACAAAAGATTCACTGGCTCCTTCCTTCCTACAGTCTATTTATATTTATTTGGTATTTTTTTGTAATACTAAAAATAATTATAATATTTTTGATTATTATTATTAATATTATTATTATTAATATTATTATAATGGTGTGCTGCAGTGGTGTAAAATCGTAGTCAAGGGATAACATTTCGTAAACTACTATGTTGATAATAAGCTAAGTAGCCTTATTGTTGCTAATATTGGCTACAGTATGAGATTTGTTTTCCAAAATAATCTCAAGTTGAGTCAAACCACAAGCGGAAGCTGTAATTCTTCCTAGGCAATATTTACACCCATTCCGAGATGCTTTATATATATATATTATTTTAAGGGTAATGGTGTGGTAAATAGAGCTGGAGCTGTCATTTATCTCTAACTCGGGTTCGATCACAGGGTTTGAGAATAGAGCGTTTATTTATGTAATTCCCATATTACACTAGGTGTTTTTAAAGAAGAGTCAAATTGCCTGAACAAACTTATCTTTAAATCTCATGTTTTGTAAGTACTTCTTTTATTTATAGACGGAAGACGTAAATACAGTAGTTTTGTGTCCTGTATCAAGGGTGGTTATTTTATAATATATGTTCATGTTATATTATATATATATATATATATATATATATATATATATATATATATATATATATATATATATATATATACAGTATATATATATATATAAGCTAAAACAAAAATAGATAAATAAATACATAAAATAAGAATGTTGTGTCACTATGTGTCTTGTGCTTGTTTGTGCAACTTAAGAGATGTTACATGGACACATTACCATCAACACATCCAGGGGAAATACTTGATCTGTAGCTTAATGTGGCCAGGTGATAATTCGCCAGGTTATAATATAAATAAATAAATATATACAGTATAAATAAATAAATCGTGCCATCAATCCACACCACAACTAGCCTTACTAAAACTGGCGTCACTCCAGCAAGTGTATCGGCTACATGTATCGGAGCCTGGAATCCAATACAAGTTATCATCTGATTTTTTTATTTTGTTGGTGTTTATTCGTATATCAAATAAGAACTATACACGATGAGAGGCTCTAAGCTACAACATACAGTGATAATGAAAACAAAAGTTGTCAGATAGTGGACTCGATTTTAACTACTTCCTGACTAACATACTGCGGCCTCGATACATCCACCGATAGTGTACGGTCGCGCTATTAAGTCATGTCCCAGCTGTCATTACGTTTGGCTTGCTCTGTGCTGTATTAATGTCTGTCAGATGTTGAATAGGGTTGGTAAGTGTATGAACATGTTTGTATATTTCACTCCATATGATGAAATGAAGCTTAGATATTGCTGATACCAATTATTGATCAAAACATACTTGGTGCCGAGACATCACTTATTAGCGCGACTGTACACTCACGTATAAAAATTCGTTGACCTCCTATGTTTTTCTTTATGCAATTATAACTACTTGGATTTGTTTTTGGATGGAACTTGCTTTTTAATAGATGGTATATATATATAGTTTTGTAGTTGATGTATAGACAATTATAATCATAAAATCGTTTCCATAGATTTACTTCCATGATTAGGAACGGGTGACGTCCACGAATTGTTATGAGTGACTGTACTCGTGGGACGCTGGCTTAAGGGGGAGGTAGTCGCTTTTTCTGGACCCCTTTCGCCCTCATGCTTAGCAGAATAGTTTTGAGATTTTAAGACGTTCGTTCCGTTAGTTTGGCGATTTGGAGACCTTTCGCCTCATTTCTTTGTCAATATTGACACATTTCGTGCCATTGAGGTGTCGATATTTTCCTGGCGAGCGATAGCGAGTCTGAAATTTAAGAAGGAACCGGCCTTCGGCCGGGAAATGTAAACATTTTTCTTGAAAGGGGGTCTAGGGGTTATTTCTTTATGTTTGATGGGTGTCTAGCAATGCAACTGAAAATTAAAATAATAAGAAAATTAAAATCATAAATAAAATAATAGATACAGTAGACCGACAAGCAAGCACTACCCCTTATTATTCGACACAACAGCCCCAAATCTCTGAGGGAAACGTATGCATTGACTAGAGCGCGCTATGTCCACCAACTGCATCAACTTTGGCGAACAAAACAACAAATCTCTTTCTTCACATCAGAAGCTCCATATCGCCGCCTCATTACCCACAATCTACTCGCCTAACTGCCCTAAATGAGAGATGCTTGAACGAGGTGATTAGAGTTACTGGGGCTTGTTACGGCGCTTGTTGTTGTTAGCAGGTTGGGGTAGAGCTTGTACAGTAGAGGGGGGTAGGGGGGGGGGGTGATTAATGTAATGTGTAGGTGTATGTGTGTAGGTGTTACTCAGTTACTCAGTTACTTGTTCGTCAAGGGGAATCCACGCAATGCGAGCTAAGCTCATTATTATCGCGCCTCTTTAACTGGGAATGTATTGCGTGAAATGCATGTTAAGTGTTTTATGTACTGTTGGAATGGCTGTGGATGTGTGTGTAGTCTGTATTTTAGCCAATTGGCGACATCGGAAACGAAGGCTTAGGGTGGATCTGTATGGTACCATTCTAACTATAGACGGTACCGTCTCGCCCGAAGGCTTAGGTAGCCATCAGCTTAGGTGAACCATATGATACCCATCTCGCCTTGTACCATATTTGCCAACCCCAGATGGGACGTCACAACGTCGTCCACTTATTCCAGGTACCTATTTACAGCTAGGTGAACTGAGGCTAACACATGAAAGGAGACAAGCCCAATTTGTCTCCGCCCGGCCGGGGATTGAACCCCCGACCCCTCATGTGAGACGAGAGCTCTACCTACTAGGCTACGGGCTGTGTGTGTGTGTGTGTGTGTGTGTGTGTGTGTGTGTGTGTGTGTGTGTGATAGTTTGATGAACACTATATCTTTAAAGATATTAAATATTCTACAAATTTAGTCTAACTGTGTACTAGCCCAGGTAGTACAAAAAATACAGTACCATACATAATTATGTTGTATTGTAATAATTTCCATGAAAATGACTACTAGAGTACTAGGTTATAATGACTACTAGAGTACTAGGTTATAATGACTACTAGAGTACTAGGTTATAATGACTACTAGAGTACTAGGTTATAATGACTACTAGAGTACTAGGTTATAATGACTACTAGAGTACTAGGTTATAATGACTACTAGAGTACTAGGTTATAATGACTACTAGAGTACTAGGTTATAATGACTACTAGAGTACTAGGTTATAATGACTACTAGAGTACTAGGTTATAATGACTACTAGAGTACTAGGTTATAATGACTACTAGAGTACTAGGTTATAATGACTACTAGAGTACTAGGTTATAATGACTACTAGAGTACTAGGTTATAATGACTACTAGAGTACTAGGTTATAATGACTACTAGAGTACTAGGTTATAATGACTACTAGAGTACTAGGTTATAATGACTACTAGAGTACTAGGTTATAATGACTACTAGAGTACTAGGTTATAATGACTACTAGAGTACTAGGTTATAATGACTACTAGAGTACTAGGTTATAATGACTACTAGAGTACTAGGTTATAATGACTACTAGAGTACTAGGTTATAATGACTACTAGAGTACTAGGTTATAATGACTACTAGAGTACTAGGTTATAATGACTACTAGAGTACTAGGTTATAATGACTACTAGAGTACTAGGTTATAATGACTACTAGAGTACTAGGTTATAATGACTACTAGAGTACTAGGTTATAATGACTACTAGAGTACTAGGTTATAATGACTACTAGAGTACTAGGTTATAATGACTACTAGAGTACTAGATTATAATTATACATTATATTTCTGAAACCTTCGACTTGACATGCGTCCATAGCCAAATTACAAATAGTTTATACGCATTATAATTATGACACCTTTTACTTGATATGCATACATAGACCTAAGCCTTTCTTTTCGCACATTACTGTTATAATAATACATGTTATAGAATGATAGAACGTTACCATCCAAAATTTGTCAAGAATTATAACACAAATCCACTGTTATGGTTTCATCCTCTACTGCAGCCAAGCCCAACAAATTACCTAAATACAGGATATCATTACCACCGGAAAAAATGAAACTCTCTCATAGGAAGTTTTTGGAGGGAGATTTAGTGTGCTTGAGAGGGTTTGTAAGCTGGCCATTTATTTAATGTGCTTGAGGGAGCCCACCTCGTTTTTTTTTTCTTTCTTTCCTTTTCTCTTTGGCTTGTATCCATTCGGCCCCATTCAGCCAACTGTTTTAAGACTTTTACCCCCATTCAGGTGTCAATATTTTCCTGTCGAGCGGTAGCGAGCCAGCATATATATTTTTTGTTTTGACAGCAAGCTAAATTTGTACATTTTTCGATAGAAAATTGTCTCCGGCGAAGCCGGATTTCTCCATACAATGCTGGCTCGCTATCGCTCGCCAGGAAGAAATCGACACCTGGATGGGGATAAACGTCTTAAAACAGTTGGCTGAATGGGGCCGAATGGATACAAGCCGGGGAAAGAGAGAGAAGGAGATAAAGATAAAAAACAAAAAGCCGGTGACCCCCCTTAAGATGTTCTTGAAGCTGGCCATTTATTTACCGGCAGGATGTTTTGAACAGCGTAATTCCTGGCTAAGTGTAGGTTTTATATTTGTTCCTTTGTTAACTCCGACACTTTCCCGACTTTAATCAAAGTAAAGTACAGTTAACGTGAATGATTCGATGTTCATTTTACATTTGGGTGAATTCATTCCATCACTGTAGGTAAAGGCGGTGTCACACGAGCGATTTATCCGTCAATGTTTACGGGCAATTGTAGTCTGGCAGCTTCAAAATACAAGTTCCATAAGAATTAAACTAGTTATCATAATCTAACTTCGATATGGTTTCCGATTCCAATGCAAGAACATCCCTAAATATCACCAGAAAAAACTTGCTCATGGAAAATTGACGGAAAAAGCGCTCGTGTGACAGTGGCTTAATACAAGTACATTCTTCTGTTACCAGACTCTCATATTATTTTTGCTTGAGTCCTTCCAATACATCTTGCTAAAATTCCGCTCCTCTTTCAGCATTTGTCGGATAAGGAAGATTGTTGGTTTGTTTCCTATTACTATATCTAATTTGTCTTGTGTGTAAAGCCGCTGTCACACGAGCGATTTTTCCGTCAATTTTCCCATGAGCAAGTTTGTTCTCGTTATATTTCGGGACGTTTTTGCACTGGTATCGGTAACTAGATCGAAGGTAGAGTATGTTAGGCGGCTGAATTCTGATGAAGTGTATTTTGTGAAGCTGCCAGACCATATCTTGCCCGTAAAGATTGCTCGAAAAACGGCTCGTGTGACTCCAGCTTAACAATATGCTATACAACAAGAAGAATTGCAAGGTTTAAGGTTACAGTTGCCAGTGGCTTGCTGGTATTAAGGGGAGGTTTTTAGTGTGTTTCCTAGACTTTCATCAAGCTTGAAATTACACCCCCTTGACTCCCTTTCAAGATAAATTTGTACATTTTTCGGTAGAAAAATTTCCCGGCCGAAGGCCGGTGCCTCTTAAATTACAGGCTCGCTATCGCTCGCCAGGAAAAAATTGACACCTAAATGGGACGACAGGTCTTAAAAGTGACACAAATGGGGTGAAAGTTCTTAAAATTGCCAAACTAATGGGGCGAACGTCTTAAAATCTCAAAAGCAATGGGGCTAAACATGAGGGAGAAAGGGGTAAAGAAAAAAAATATCTCAAGTGGAAATCTCCCCTTAAAGCTTGCCTTCAGGATAACTGGACTGTCGGTGTGAGTATCCTAGGTTCGAGTCCTTGGAGTACCACATGTATTCATTACTTTCATTGATTTATTTAATTAGGTTTATTTGTAAGTTAAAGGGAGACTGGCCGTTTGTTTGGTCTATTAATTCAGTAATTCATAGATTTTCTTAGTTTCCTCCCTAGACCTCCATCAAGCTTAGAAAAACACCCCTTAGACCCCCCTTCAAGATAAATTTGTACATTTTTCGGTTGAAAAATTTCCCGGCCGAAGGCCGGTTCCTCTTAAAATTACAGGGTCGCTATCGCTCGCCAGGAAAAAAATTACACCTAAATGGCACGAAAGGTCTTAAAATTGACAACAAAATTGGGCGAAAGGTGTTAAAATCGCCAAACTAATGGGCCGAACGTCTTATAATCTCAAAACTAGTGGGGCTAAACATTAGGGAGAAGGGGGTCCAGAAAAACGGTCTTCCTCCCCTTAATTGGTGGGTTGGTGAAAAAAAAAAAAAATGAAATTACACAATTATAGGCCGGTCATTATCGGTAGGCCAGAAATCGTGACCCCTAATATCTGGAACTCAAAAATGGCTGGAGCGAATGGGCTGTAAATGTCCACACCTATTCCCTGGCTGACCCTTCCTATATGGTAGAAATAATAGCTTGATTACTCTAGTCGTTTATGAGTTAAACCGGAGTCACACGAGCGCTTTTTCGAGCAATTTTTACGGGCAATTATGGTCTGGAAGCTTCAAAAATTACACTTTATCAGAATTCAGCCGGCTAACGTAATATACCTTCAGTCTAGTTTCCCATACCAGTGCGAAAAAATCCCGAAATAATACGAGAACAAACTTGTTCATAGAAAATTGAAGGAAAAAGCGCTCGTGTGACAGCGGCTTTATGGAGGTTAGTGGTCAATTTTGTTTTGCCTACCTATAATTGACCACTTGCGAGTTTCTGGCTATAAGGAAGTTGGAGCTGTAGGCATCGATAGTAAACAGAAATGCAATAATAATGTAGGTTTATGATGGCTAAAAACTATGTTGAATTAGATTTTATGTACCAGTATTTATAAATGAACTACAACCGTATTTTAGCTGGTAATTCTGCTAAATATCGATGTCTACCGCCTCAAGTTCCTTATAGAACGAAACTCGCAAGTGGTCAAATAATGCACTTTTTATGTGTTTATGAGCTTAGTGTTGAGCTGAAAATAGCTAGCATATGTTAATTAAGGAACACCCCCATTCTTAACATTAAGGGGGGTGACCTGTTTTTGTTCTGTCCTTTTCTATCTTTCTCTGGCTTGTATCCATTTCGCCCCATTCAGCCTACTGTTTTAAGACGTTTATCCCCATCCAGGTGTCAACTTTTTACTGGTGAGCGGTAGCGAGCCAGCATATTTTGTATTTTTGTTTGACAGCAGGCTAGATTTGTACATTTTTTGATAGAAAAATGTCTTAATGAGTTAATGCTTTTTTGAAGCATTAATTCTAAATTTTTAAATTTATTTCATTCTATTTTATTGTATTATATTTATACTTGATATCCTCCACTGCATAATATGTTATCTGTGTTTAATATGTGTATATGTACAGTACAGTATACAGTATGTGTTTAATATGTGTATATGTACAGTACAGTATACAGTATATGTTGTCTGTGTTTAATATGTGTATATGTACAGTACAGTATACAGTATATGTTTAATATGTGTATATGTACAGTACAGTATACAGTATATGTACAGTACAGTATACAGTATATGTTTAATATGTGTATATGTACAGTACAGTATACAGTATATGTACAGTACAGTATACAGTATATGTACAGTACAGTATACAGTATATGTTTTTATTTTTTCATCTTGATGGTGTTTCTGCACCCTGGTTGGAGACTTCGGCATCTCATATAATAATAATAATAATAATGATAACTATTTGATGATTGTATTAAGCTTGGGAAGGACCTCTATCCATGACAAGACAACCCACTAATTCAATTATGCCTTTTAACTACCATTTATCCTTCCTAATCTTCATAACATCGTCTAGAAGCAGCTGAAATCAAATATATAAACACGTCGCCGGTACTGAAGGGGTTAGTCAGAAGAGATTAAGGGGAGGTTTTTAGTTAGTTCGCTAGACCTCCATCAAGCTTAACATTACAGCCCCTAGACTCCCTTTCAAGATACATTTGTAAATTTTTCGGTAGAAAAATGTCCAGGCCGAAGGCCGGTTCCTCCTAAATTACAGGCTCGCTATCGCTCGCCAGGAAAAAATCGACAAAGAAATGGCACGAAAAGTCTTAAAATTGACAGAAATGAGGCAAAAGTACTTAAAATCGCCAAACTAATGGGGCGAACGTCTTAAAATATCAAGAGCAATGGGGCTAACCATGAGGGAGAAAGGGGTCAAGAAAAATATCCCTCAAGTGGAAAGCCCCCCTTAATATGTTCTGGAGATTATACCTGTATTGGCCCCGCGTTGTGCTGTGTGTGTATGCCTCTATGCCATCAAGGGGAGGGGAGGTTTTTCTGGACCGCCAACTCCTTAATGTTTGGCCCCATTAGTTTTGACACTTTAA
>CM064493.1:26883849-26898849 GCA_032716605.1 Paralithodes platypus
CAGGTAAATATTGACACCTGGATGGGGGTAAACGTCTTAAAATAGTAGGCTGAATGGGGCCGAATGGATACAAGCCAAAGAGAGAGGGAGAGAAAAATAACAAAAGGGAGGTGGGCTCCCTTAAGCCAGGATGTGAGAGATGTTGGCTGTCGACACTATAATAAAGACGAATTTTCAGGAGTGCTTCCATTCCATAACTCTTAACTCGGTATCACACGAGCGTTTTTTCACTCAACATTTATCCTCAACACTGATCTGGCTGCTTATGAAGTCAACATTTAGAATATTTCGGTCACCTAAATTCATCTAGCAACAGTCTAGTTTCCAATACTAGTGCAAAATATTCCAGAAATGTTGCCAGACAAATGTTGATCATCGAATGTTGACTATAAATGTTCTCGTGTGATACCGGCTTTAAAGTTTGTGATGCCTTGTAGCAGAGGACCGCTATTTTCCTTCAACTTTTACGTGTAATATTAGTCTGGCGTCTTTTGTATGTTTCCCCTGTATTATTCTACCTCCAGTCTAGTAGCCTCAAAATGTTACCAAATCATAACGCCTTGAAGGGGAGGTATTTAGTTTGTACCCTACGTTTTCATCAAGCTTAAAATTACACCCCCTTTCAAGATAAATTTGTACATTTTTCGGTAGAAAAATGTCCCGGCTGAAAGCCGGTTCCTCTTAAATTACAGGCTCGCTATCGCTCGCCAGGATAAAATCGACACCTATGTGGCACGAAAGTTCTTAAAATTTACAGAAATGGGTCGAAAGTTCTTAAAATCGTCAAAATAATGGGGCGAACGTCTTAAAATTAGAAAAGCAATGGGGCTAAACATGAGGGAGAAAGGAGTCAAGAAAAAAATCCCTCAAGTGGAAATCTCCCCTTAACCCCTTCTGTACCGGTGACGTACTTCTCATTATATTCTGGCAACTATTAGACGATTTTATTCAGCTTAGGAAGGACCTCTGGCAATAAAATAAGGCTTCAAACTTACTCAACCAACCCTCTTAAACTACCACAGATCCTTCCTAAGCTGTATAATATCGTCTAAATATAGCTAGAATATAATATTACGCAAGTCGCTGGTACTCAAAGGGTTAATAATACTTTTGTTCTAAGAATGTTTACACTTATATTTTACTTTTAGTGAAGTTGTCAACACCAGTGCAAACCATGCGCAAAATGTTGTCATGATAAAGTTGCAAATCAAAATGTTCCGAAACCTCCCCCAGTCCCACTCCAAATTGTTGCCGCCATATTTTGATACACAACTTTATTCTAACAGCACTTTGAGACTATTTATCACTGGTATCGGAAACCAAACTGAAGATCAATTTTTATAGGTGATAGTATTCTTAAGGGGACCGACCTGCTTTTTATCTCTGGGTTTTATCCATTCAGCCTACTGTTTTAAGACGTTTCTCTCCATTCAGGTGTCTATTTCTTCCTGGCGAGCGATAGCGAGCCAGCATTGTATGGAGAAATCCGGCTTCGCCGGAGAGATTTTTCTATCGAAAAATGTACAAATTAAGTCACTTGTCTAAAACATAATCCCAAATATGCTGGTTTGCTATCGCTCGCCAGGTGTAAATCGACACCTGGATGAGGATAAACGTGTTTAAACAGTAGGCTGAATGGGGTCGAATGGCTACTACCCAGAAGAAAAAAAAAGCAGGTCGGTCTCTTTAAACAATATAATGAGAACCTGCCATACGAGAGTTGCAGATCAACTCTCGCCGGTAAAAGCCCTCGTGTCAAGCCACAGTAAAGGAAGTGACACCTGGATTTTTGACGCGATTTTATTTACAAGTATCCGATTGTGGCTTGTAGTCCTTGGTAAAAACACCAACTCGGTCAAATAAACGAAAATGTAAAGTAAAATGATAGCCAAATTCGACAACAGGATAAGATGACATACATACCGGATAATCTGCCCGTGTAAGGAGGCGATACACAGATGCTTCCCGTCATCCTTACTAGCCAACTTTTTATTTTTATTTGTGAATTATGGATACTTTAGTCAGTCATACAGATAGATTTAAGGGGAGATTTCCACTTGAGGGATTTTTTTCTTGACCCCTTTATCTCTCATGCTTAGCCCCATTGCTTTTGATATTTTAAGACGTTCGCCCCATTAGTTTGGCGATTTTAAGAACTTTCGCCCCATTTCTGTCAATTTTAAGACTTTTCGTGCCATTTAGGTGTCGATTTTTTCCTGGCGAGCGAAAGCGAGCCTGTAATTTAAGAGGAACCGGCCTTTGGCCGGGAAATTTTTCTACCGAAAAATGTACAAATTTATCTTGAAAGGTGGTCTAGGGGCTGTAATGTTAAGCTTGATGGAAGTCTAGCGAACTAACTAAAAACCTCCCCTTAACAGTAGGTATAATATATATATAACCTCCCCTTAACAGTAGGTATAATATATATATAACCTCCCCTTAACAGTAGGTATAATATATATATAACCTCCCCTTAACAGTAGGTATAATATATATATAACCTCCCCTTAACAGTAGGTATAATATATATAACCTCCCCTTAACAGTAGGTATAATATATATATAACCTCCCCTTAACAGTAGGTATAATATATATATAACCTCCCCTTAACAGTAGGTATAATATATATATAACCTCCCCTTAACAGTAGGTATAATATATATAACCTCCCCTTAACAGTAGGTATAATATATATATAACCTCCCCTTAACAGTAGGTATAATATATATATAACTTAAAAATAATAGTTAACAAAAACTAATGTCATATTGATATTAGTAAAAATAAAGAATAAAGTGCGAGACGAAGTAAACAGTGAGAGGAACACTAAAGGATTGAATAAACCATAATTTACCCATTGATGGCTACAGTATTATACGTATACGGCACACATATACGGCACACATATATACACAATACATTCCTACATGCACGCATACACACTTACGTACAAGCACGTAAATGACTCGTAAGTAACTTAAATTAATACACAACATATCTCATTGTCGGGCCATAGGAAATTCCATAAACTGTTTTTTGTTCATATCAAAGAAGAGGAGTGGCTCAGAACTAATAATTGGTTTTACTTGTAAAGCTCTCTATTATATATAGTTAAGTATTAAGCTTTTTTTATTGCGTTTACTTGTAGCATTACATACATATACTGTATTTTGTTGTATTTTGATTTTAAGCACCAACATGATCATCATTTGGACTCAGCATGAGGTGAACTAAGCAAAGACAACTATTCCATCCCCCTTTCTATATTCACACCTTAGCTTTTCTTTTTCATACATACCCTCATCATTCATTTTTTTGTTATCGACCATCAATTATTCCCTTTTTCTTTTTGTAATTGAGCTCTCTCTCTCTCTCTCTCTCTCTCTCTCTCTCTCTCTCTCTCTCTCTCTCTCTCTCTCTCTCTCTCTCTTTCAACCCCTCTTGTGTTCTCTCTTACTTTCCTCGTAAGTTTATATCATATTCATCTTCTCCTTTTTTACCTGTTTTCTTCTCTTCCTTTCTCCTCTCCTTTAATAGTGTTTTAGTAGAGAGCAGGTTTAGGAGAAAGTAGATAATATTGTGGTCACTTTGATTGAATGTACTGTTCTTTGCAATCTGTCTTTTGACCTAGGGTATTCATGAAATGGATAGCAAGGTCTTTGAGTTAATAATTAGTTCTTGTAGCTCATTGTATCTATTTTCTTCTTCTTTCTACTTATCAACAATATCCTCTCTCCTCTCCACACATCTATCTTCTCCTCTCAGCTCTCTACATCCCTCCTCTCTGTCCCACTCTCTCTCCTCTCCATCGCTCAAGCAGCTCATGCCAGCCCCACTTCAGGAACCAGTTCGAACCACAGCCAATCATACCCCTGCCTCAAATTTCTGCATTCCTCACCATCACCTTACCTACCACCCACCACCCACCCACCCACCCACCACCTCCTCTGTTCACTGTAATACCCACCCACTCGTCCACCCACCACTTGTTCCGCCCACTTTAGTACCTACCCACCCACTCGCCTTCTCTACACCCTCCCACCACGTCCTCCACCCACTGTAATACCCCTTCTACCACTCCCACCCACTCTCCCCTCTACACACCACCCACCTATCCTTCGCTCACTTTGCCCTCCTCCCACTCGCTTGGTCTGTTGCTCCCTCTTGCCCTTCACACCCACCCACTCACCTTACCACCTACTCCACCCACTGTAATGCCCCTTCTACCACCCCCGCCCACACACTCGCCAACCACCTCCGCCCATTTTTCTTACCTCAAGTTGTTTGCTCATATCCACTGACACCACCATCTGCGCCCATTCTTTCGGTCGTACTCCCTGTCTCCCTTCATACCCCACCCACACATACCCCACCCACCTACACCACGCCCTTTCCACCCATGTACCCCCCCCCCATATTTACACCTCATTTACTCTTCACCCATTTTAACCTATTCTGCCCTCACCTTTCCATTTCCTTCTCTCTCTCTCTCTCTCTCTCTCTCTCTCTCTCTCTCTCTCTCTCTCTATTCGCTTTAAATAGGCGATAAATCATGACCTCTATCCTCTGTAACTCAAAAAGAGCTTGAGCAAATTGGCTGTAAATTTCCACATCAATGCCTTGATTGACTCCCCCCAAATGGTAGAAATATTAGCTCGATTACTCTAGTCGTTTTTGAGTTCCAGAGGTTAGAGGTCATGATTTCTCGCCTACTTACATAGAATAGAATATACCTCCTCCGCTCTCTTTCATACCCACCCCTTTCCCCTACACCATCTTCCCCACCTACTGTACTACTCTATTCCCCCCTTTTTTATCCTACCCGCCCACTAGTTACCCCGCCCACTTGACTACCGTACCCCTCCGCCCACTCTCTTACCCTCACTTTGCCTTCTCACCTCTCCCAGCATTTCTCCCCACCCTCTACTATCCTTTTCTTCCAATCATCCCACCCGCACAGCATCTCACCCGCCCATCCTACTGTCCTTTATCTCCCTCCATACTCGTCCCACCCAGCCCCCCCCTCCTCCGCCCCCTCCATACGCCTCCCATCCCCCCACCTCCTCCACCCCCACTAACTATATTTGCCGCTCACTACCGTCCACTCACCCTCCACCTTCTCTACCATCAGTGTTGCCAATTTAGCTACTTTTCCGCTAGATCTAGAGGTATTAACTTCGATCTACAGGCAATTGTTTACATCTAGCGACTTGAATTCTAGCCATATTCTGTAGATATGAGCCTTTTAGAGCGATAGTGTAGAGATTGTGCCTTTATTGTAGCGATTTTCGGCATATATTTACTATCTAGCGGATCTGATTTTCGGCATATATTTACTATCTAGCGGATCTGATTTTCGGCATATATTTACTATCTAGCGGACTTGATTTGGTAACCCTGCCTACCATCCCTCTTTTGGGCTTTACTTGCAGTCTGATATCACTTGCAGTCTGATATCTCCTGCTTCCCCGATCCACTTTACTTGTAAATAGTCAACTCCACCCTTCACACGCTTCCATTCCACTTAGAGGGGAGATGGACCGGTTTTTCTGGTCCCCTTCTCCCTCATATTTAGCCTCATTAGTTTTCATATTTTAAGTTGTTTATCCCATTAATTTGTCGATTTTAAGACCTTTCGCCCCGTTTTTTTGTCAATATTAAGACCTTTCGTGCTATATAGGTGTCGATTTGTTTCCTGGCGAACGATATTGAGCCTGTAATTTGGGAAGAACCGGCCTTCGGCCGTAACATTTTCTAGCGAAAAATGTACAAATTAATCTAGAAGGGGGATCTAAGGGATGTTTTTTTTTAAAGTTTGATGGAGGTCTAGGGAGGAAATGAAAAACATGGTTACAAAAATATTAAAAAACGAGGAAAAAAATAGGCCTACCCCACTTGATTTGCTCCGTCTCTCTCCTGGTTCATTCTGTCCTTTTCTACACAAATCAACTTATCCACCACCCCCATATTTACACCTCATTTACTCTTCACCCATTTTAACCTATTCTGCCCTCACCTTTCCATTTCCTTCTCTCTCTCTCTCTCTCTCTCTCTCTCTCTCTCTCTCTCTCTCTCTCTCTCTCTCTCTCTCTCTCTCTCATACTCTCCACTCACTGTCCGCAATAAGGGGTGTCATATGATCATATATACAGTATATAGAAGGATTTGTATCGGTGTTTCATCTGCTTCGCAATTTCTTGTAATTTCGAAACAAGTTCACTTTTTGTCTCTATAGTTAAGTACCGGTATGTCTGGACGCATATTGGCTACCATATTCAATACTCCGCCATGACGGAACCAAAACAATTCTATGAATAAGTATTGCAGCATAATTCATATTTTGATTCTTAGATTATGATACAATCTGCCTCTTAAAATCGTGTGTGACTCCTGTTCTAGTATATACCCACTGCATACCCTCACCCACTGTAAAAAGTAAAAACCTTTTGCTATGTTGTATTTTTTGTCTTTTGGTGATAATAGTTATGTTTGAAGACCAATAGCCATATAAGGCCATGTGCGTGGAGCAGGCGCAACATACTCACCTGGTTCAAGACTACGCACACAAGCACAGCCGCTGCAGCAATACTTTAACTTTCCACAGTCGTGGTCACTAACTATGGCACATTTTGAAACCTAGATATGATTAAGCGAATCTTGGAAATATGAATCTTATGGAAAGAATAAATACAGATATTCAACTCAGCCTGAGATGCATTCCAAAATTTATGGAGGGCGTTGATGACCGCCACTGTACTATTTATCATACATACAGTCTTGTCAATCCGGACTAAGCCACCGTGGTGAGATATACAGTGGATGCTGTCAACGTCTACTCTGGAATGTCATTAATCTTTTGAAGATTAGGAGACATATTGCCTATTTACCATTGTTCTCGAGTTGATCGCATGTGTATCCCAATGTTTACGATCTCTCCAATCCCCCCCCCCCCCTTCATACACACCGATAGTTTATCTTTAGTGCAAGCACATTTCCCTTGCCTCTCATTCTTTTCCTGGTATTTGGTACAGATCACAACTTCTCTTTGTCCTTCTTGCTTTTATTCTCTGCCTCTCCCTCCGTCCTCATTGTGTGGAGTACAGTGCTTCTTATACTTCTGTTCTCTCTCTCTCTCTCTCTCTCTCTCTCTCTCTCTCTCTCTCTCTCTCTCTCTCTCTCTCTCTCTCTCTCTCTCCTCTGTTTTCCTCACTCTATATCTCTTCTCTCTTCTTCTTCCTTTTAACTTCTCTCCTCACCTCTCCTCTCTTCTTCTCTCCCACTAACCCCCCCCCCCAGAACCCCCCTATCCCATCTCCCCCTACCCTCATCCTCTCTCTTATCCTTCCCCCTCTCTCTATCACCCCCAGCCCCAGTCCCCCGTCCCCAGTCCCCCCAATCCCCAGTACCTGTAATCAATGTGAAGGTATGGCCCAGAGCTAGGTCGTGCGCGCCCGAGCTAGATGGTGCAAATTATAAAGACTCCGACCGGCAATTAACTGGAATAAAGCGGGAGGAGCAGAGGGGGACGGGGGGGGGGGGGGAGTGACTGGGTTTAGGTAGCCGGGATCCAGTCGTTGAGCCAGTCTGTCAGTTAGAGTGGGGAGGGGAGGGGGAGGAAGGGGGTTGAATTCAGTCAGGGGCGTTGCTTGGCTAAGATAGTGGGGGTTGGGGTTATTTTTTGAGTGCTGGAATCTTGGTTTTGTTTGGTTTTCTGGTGTTGTTTTATTCTGAGTTTGGGTTTTGTGTGTGGGTCTGTCAGAGTGGGGAGAGGGGGAGGAAAGGGGTTGCATTCAGTCAGGGTGGTTGCTTGGATAAGATAGTGGGGTTTTGGGATACTTTTGTATTGCTGGAATCTTGCTTTTGTTTGGTTTTATGTTGTGTTGGGGGGGAGGGGGAGGGGTGTACTTAGTATGTGTGTGTGTGTGTGTCAGTTAGAGTGGGGTAGAGAGAGGAAGGGGGTTTAACTCAGTCAGTGGCGCTGCTTGGATGTGATGGGGGAGTTTTAAGGTTATTTTTTGACTGCTGGGTTCTTGGTTTTGTTATGATTATCTGTTGTTTTGTTCGTAGTGTATGTTATGTGTGTATATCTGTGTGTACTGTACAGTATGTGTGAGTGAGTTGACAGAGTTCGAGGAGGGGGTATAGGGGGCATTCAGGGACGTTGCTTTTCTAATGTACTTTAGTGAGGGTTTGGTTTGAGGGAGTTGTTTGGTTTCCTCAATAGTTTGGTTTGAGGGAGCTTGTTTTGTTTGCTTGATGGTTTGGTTGCTTGGCTTTGGTTTGGTGATGGGTGTTATATTGGGATTGTGTGTGTGTGTGTGTGTGTGTTTGTGTGTTTGACAGCTGGGAGGAAGGGGAGTGGTTTCATTAAGGGGCGTTGCTTGGATAAATTTGGGTGTGGGTTTGCGATTGGGGTGGTTTTTTGTTGTTCTATGTTTTGGTATGCTTTTGGTTTTAAGTAATGTGTGTGTGTGTGTGAGACAGAGAGAGAGAGAGTGAGAGCGAGTGAGTTAATCGTGTGTGTGTGTGTGTGTGTGTGTGTGTGTGTGTGTGTGCCAATTAGAAGAGGTGGGTTCAGTCAAGGTCATTGCTAGGCTAAGTTAGTGTTTGGTATTGGACGCTTTTTCTGTCGAATTCCTGGATGACTTGGTTTGGTTAGTGTTGATTAAGTTGATGATTTTGTGTGCTGTGTGTGCGTGTGTTATGTGTGTGTGTGTGTGTGTGTGTGTGTGTGTGTGTGTGTGTGTGTGTGTGTCTTCTACGTTTTTGTAGTGGGGTTAGGGTGAGTGGGTAATAGGTTGTTACATACCTAATACTGTAAGTGGTCTACCAGTAACCAGGTAATTTTTTTTCCTAGGCGAGCGTTGGTTAGAGACAAAGGATAGAAGACTAGTGTGTGTGTGTGTGTATATATATATATAATAAACATTTCATTTAGAATTGTGTGGGAGAGAGAGAGAGAGAGAGAGAGAGAGAGAGAGAGAGAGAAAGAGAGAGAGAGAGAGAGAGAGAGAGAGAGAGAGAGAGAGAGAGAGAGGTATCATAATATATAAAGTATGATTATACCGGATATTTTTTTATATATGAATTACGTCGTACATCTTGGTAGTAGCCTGACTTTGCTAAGGGCAGTGTTCATCCTTTTTAACCCCTTTAACCCTATCTCATTCCAGGGGGGCATTTTTTAACCCTCCCTGTTTTACCCCACTATTTTCGAGATTCTATTATGTTTCGCCCCATATATTTGGTGATCAGAAGATGTTTCTCCTCTTTCAGGGCTAGAGTTAGCGAGCCTGTTTTTGTAAAAGAAATCTGTCTTCGGCCAAGGCATTTATCTTGATGGTGGTCTAGGAAAGCGGTTTTTATGATCTAGGGAACATGTTATAATAAATTGCTCGATAATGGCAAAACCAATAAAAACGTTCCTCGGTAATAATTAAACTACGATCGGATGAGATATTGTTAATTATTTCAATCACACGACACTTCTTTGGTTGGCATAGTATTCAGCTACCTGCTGACAATTATATTCAGCCTAGGAGGAATGTATGGAATTCGAATGTTTAAAATATATTTCAGTAGGCCTACTACTTTAAAAAAAAAAAAAAAAAATATATATATATATGTATACCGTATATATATACAGTATATAGCCTATATATATTTATATACCGGTATATTTATAAAAATAAAAATAAATCCAAGGCTTAAAGTCTGTTTCAAATAATATACATCTCACTCCGAAAAAATAATCTATAAGATTTAAAGGTTGTCTCAAGTTTATCATCTGACTGTAATATTTCCCGAGTTTCAAGTCCTTCTCAAATATGCAACCGACTCCAAAAACTATTTTCCAAATGTTAAAATCTATCTAAAATAGGCCTGATATATATTGGATTTCCCCCTCCCCCTCCCCCTCCCCTGCTCCCTCACCCCCTAAAAATAATAAATACATAAATAACAAATAAATACAATATATAATACCTTACTAATGTTGTCTGTCTCAAAATACAATATATAATACCTTACTAATGTTGTCTGTCTCAAAAATATGTTTCAAAAACAATAAATTGATGTAAGATCAAATAATATTCTACTAAGTCTAAAGTCTATTTCAATTAAAATAAATCTGAGTCAAACAAAATGCTTAACAATTTAATATGTCTCAATAATACACATCTGACTCCATAACCTAATTTCCAAGGTTTAAATTGTCTCATATGTATATCTTACTCCAATAAAATAATCCCCATGGTTTTAATTATATGTTACATTATATAGATTTGACTCCAATAAATACTATCAAAAATTGTAACGTCTTTCTTAAATATTCATCTGATTATGAACTATTATAATATCCAAGGTTTATAATATATTTCAAATAAACATCTGGCTCCAATAAATGATCTCAAAGGTTAGTTTTTGTTCTTCAAATATGCATATGAATCCAAAACATTATTCCCGAATTGAGTAAAATCGTCTGGAAATAGTCAGAATTTATCCTAAGTGATTTATAAACTGAATATAACCGTCTATGGATCGTTAATAAAATAAGAAAATAATATATGAACCCTGCGTAAATACCGGCTTATTATTTTAAAATATACCGAAGGGAATGTCCGCCTATACCGTATACCAGACGACTCTAGTAAATATAGAACATAAACATGCTCCGGTACATATGATCAAGGTGAGAGCCGGTTTATTATGTACATTTTTGGGGTATTTAATATATACTACGGCTGTTGTTGGCCGTATTAGAATATTAGTGGCCCCTTATTAGATACTTGGGGGCTTTAAAAGTGGGGTTTAAGGGGGTAGTGCTTGGTTTTGGGTCTATATATTTATGTATTTATTTAGTTTTGAGTTTCCTCGCTAGACCTCCAAGCTTAAAACAACACCCCCTAGACCCCCTACCAACATAAATGTGTACATTTTTCGGTAGAAAAAAATTCCCGGCCAAAGGCCGCTTCCTTCTAAAATTACAGGCTCGCTATCGCTCGCCAGGAAAAATTCGACACCTAAATGGCACGAAAGGTCTTAATATTGACAAAGAAATGGGGCGAAAGCTAGTCTTAAAATTGACAAACTAATGGGGCAAATATCTAAAAATAGCAAAACTAATGGGACTAAACGTGAGGAAGAAGGGGAACCAGAAAAACGACTCATCTCCCCTCAAAGTGCTCGTTACTAAGATAGGTTTTGCAATTTATATGGGTTTATCGGGGCATTTTTTGTTTGGCATGAAAATTGTGACGTTAATCTCTGCCTATACCGACTTACATTGAGAGTTTTCGCCAATTTATCTACTGTGTATTCAGATAAGTCTGCTGCACGGCTCAAACCTTCACAAATTACGTTGATAAATATGGCGCCCTAAATCCTCAAATATATATATATATATATTTTTTTTTTTACCAGAGTTATGTACAGTTACCCACATTAATTCACAACCACTTTCGTTTTCGTGTATAAACTTGCCAGTATAAGTTGTCAGAAAGTTGTAAATTGATCATATGAAACCATTTGTACAAAGCAAACTGTAGTCCATTCATTATAGGTAGGCCAGACATCGTGACCCCTAACCTTTGTAACTAAAAAAATTGCTAGAGTAATTGGGCTGTAAATGTTCACACCTATTCCCTGGCTGACCCTTCCTAAATGGTAGAAATAATAGCTCAATGACCATAGTCGTTTATGAGGTATAGATGTTACTGGTCAAGCTGTTTGGCCTAGCTATAATGAATGGACTACATTATTTACTCGTAATTCACACATGCTATTTTCCTTCCATAAATAAAATCACTGAATGGGTAGAACGCGTGTCAGCAACTGTACAGTCGGCCTAATAAGTTGTCTTGTCACCTAGTATATTTAGATCCATAATTGGTTTTCAGCAATATCTCAACTTAATTTATTAATTTTGAGGGGGATATACAAACCTATTCTTACACATACTCACCCTATTCAACATCTAGCAGACATTATTACAGCACAGAGTGAGCCAAACGTAAGGACAGCTGTGACATGACTTATTAGCGCTACCGTACATATTTGCACGGTCATTCACAAATATAATAGTGAATGGATACGCTCTATAACCATCCTCATCCCTCTCATGCTAACATATTGTACCTATCAGCTGTTAAGGGGACAGTGGTTATAGTTTTGGTATATTCATTTATAACTGTCTTGATAGCGTAATGCATATTGCACGGAATTTCGATATGAGTATCCTGGGTTCGAGTTCTCGGAGTGCCACATGTATTTGTTGATTTCATTAATTGAGTTTAGATGTGAAGTTGGCTGGTGTAAAAAAAAACCCACACACACATAATAATATATTAATATATTTTTTAATTTCCTCCCTTAACCTCCATCAAACTTAAATATAACATCCATTAGATCCCCCTTCTAGATTTTTTTTTTCATTTTTCGGTAGCATAATGTCACGGCCGAAGGCCGGTTCTTCCCATATTACAGCCTCACTATCGTTTGCCAGGAAAAAAATCGATACCTAAATAGCACGAAAAGTCTAAATATTGATAAAGAAATGGGGCGAATGGTCTTAAAATCGCCAAACTAATGGGCCGAACGTCATAAAATCTGAAAACTAATGGGGCTAAGCATGAGGTAGAAGAGGGCCCAGAAAAACGACCCATCTCCCCTTAAAGGTAAATATTGATTGTGTTTTAGCTATAAATGCGTAAACAATGGCAACCTCAATAATTATAGCTGTTAACTATCCAAAGGTTAGGTCAACTCTGTGTATTATGCTTGCTATTGCCACATTCATAAGGACATTGTATTAAGGGAGCCCACCTCGCTTTTTTTTTCTCTTTCGCTTCCTCTCTCTTTGGCTTGTATCCATTCGGTCCCATTCAGCCTACTGTTTTAAGACGTTTACCCCCATCCAAGTGTCGATATTTTCCTGGCGACCGGTAGCGAGCCAGCATATATATATTTTTGTTTTGACAGCAAGCTAAATTTGTACACTTTTTGATAGAAACATTTCTTCGGCGAAGCCGGATTTCTCCATGCAATGCTGGCTCGCTATCGTTTGCCAGGAAGTAATCGACACCTGGATGGGGATAAACGTTTTAAAACAGTTGGCTGAATGGGGCCGAATGGATATAAGCCAGGGAAAGAGAGAAAAGGAGAGAAAGATAAAAAACAAAAAAACGGTGACCCCCCTTAAATACCATAACATGTTTGTATTATAAAAACTGCTGTTGATTGATCATTTGATGATTCCAAATAGCAGTTAAAGAATACAATTTTGTTTGATCATATTACATGTAAATTTAGAAGACTCGTTTCAGCTTCGAGAGGACCGCTCATAGAAGCAGGGTTAATTATTATATGTATGGCCAATGTTTTTATTCGTGTATTTTACATATTTATGAATCCGAATGAATTAAAAAAAATTACGTTTATTTTATTTCTTAGTTATTGGTTATTATAATTAGTAATTTGTTTATTCTGAGACCTTGACGCTTGAGATTAAATTTAAGAAATATTTCGATTGGCTTTCTTCACGCTTGATTATTATTGTCTTGTTTTAATCTAGTGCATTAATGCAGCAACAAAGTAATTGGGCATATTCACGCAAGATATCTCTGAACTATTATAAGGTAAAAAGGTCAAAAGTCAGACGCCATGTTGAATTAGTCCCAACACGATTATAAAAAAGGGTAGAACTGAGGGGAATTGTGTACTCTCTCTCTCTCTCTCACTCTCACTCTCACACACACACACAAACACACACACAGTCCTCCACAAATTTACACACACGCAGCCACACAAGCATACTTAGTTATTCACGCCTACAGCACGTCGTGAGCTTGTCTTATTCTCCTATGCGTAACTTTCACATGAATTACCTAATCGTGCTTGTGTGCTGATAAATATACTAGACGATTACTTACAAACTGGCACAGTAGTTTGTTACAATTCGAGTTGATTTAGAATGTACTTGTTATGATAATGTTGTTGGTAAGAGCAGTTGTATTAAGGGGGAGGTTATAGCTTTTTCTGGACCCCCTTCTCCCTCATGTTTAGCATATTAGTTTTTGAGATTTTAAGACGTTTATTCCGTTATGTTGGCGATTTTTGAGACCTTTCGCCCCATGTTTTTTTTCAATATTAACACCTGTCGTGTCATTTAGGTATCATTTAGGAACTGGCCTTAGGCTGTGACATTTTTCTACCGAAAAATGTACATATTTATCTTAAAACGGGGGCTAGGGGATGATTTTTAAAGCTTGATGGAGGTCTAGCGTGGAATCTAAAAAAATATGTTATTACATAAATATTTACTGTAAACCTAAAAACAAGCACTACCTCCGTAAGTATTTCTAGTTCAGCAATATGATACATTTGCATTTAGATTGCTAGATATTAAATGTACCTAGAGAGAGCTTTAATGGAAAGTTGGTGTGATATTGCTGGTTATCAAATGTATCTAGAGATATATTTACATGTTGGTGTGATATAAGTATTTTTGTGTTATATGTGTATTATGTCTATTTTGTATCTGCAAAATACGTAATGTACTTTGCAAACAAATTATTTGATCTCATAATGAATTAAAAGGATACAAATAGTCCTACATTGAAATATATATATATATATATTTTTTTTTTTTTTTTTTTTTTTTTCTATATTCCAACTTACTTCCTCTCGGGCATAGGCTGAGAGCCTTAACATTCACCGCTTTACAATGAACAGTGAAGCCCGTGAGGTCTTGTTCCAGTCTAGGGAGTGAGACATGTGAAGCACGTAGAGTACAACGAGCACCTGCCATCTTGCCTTCACATGAGGCACGGTGCTCACTCATGGCCCGAAACGACCCCATCTCTGAAGCCACCTCGTTCCCGTGCTTCACTGTCTGACCCCCTACACTCGGACTCTCACACTTACACACACACAACGCCACCTGTTGAGCAGATAACTCACCAGGCATTGCACCCCTATACCATGTTTTGAATATGGGAATA
>CM064493.1:26903849-26913849 GCA_032716605.1 Paralithodes platypus
TGAATTTAAAGTGTACCGTACTAGGTGTATCTAAACATTGGTTTGTATATTGATAGAATGATGTTTATTGATATTATGTGTGTATATGAAATGTGATTTATAATAAGATAATGTTTCCATTTGTTGTACATCCATTATTTGGTGTGTGTGTGTGTGTACTTACACTAGTTGTATTTGCGGGAGTGAGCATGCTCGTTAATTCCCGCCTCCTAAGATATGTTTGTCATACCGTGCTTTGAAACTATGCACTGATGGTGCAGACACTACTTCGGCTGGCAATTTGTTCCACCCACTAATCGAGTTGGTAGGAAATCTTTTACTTTTCAGATCAGATTTACTATTTAGCACTTTTAGTTTGTAGCTGTGACCTCTTGTCCTCTCACCTCCATCCCTCTCTATGAAGTTTTCTTGGTCGATTTTGTCAATACCTCTAACACATTTATATATCTGAATTTGCTGTCCTCGTTTCCTTCTCTATTCCAGTGTAGGTAGATTCAATCTCTCGAGCCTCTCTTGGTACTCCAAATTTTCCAAACCTGGGATCATCCTCGTAGCTGCTCTCTGTACCCTCTCAATTTTGTGGATATGTTTCTTCAAGTGAGGGGACCACACTACAGATGCATATTCCATCCTGGGTCTTATTATTGCCGTTATTATTTGTTTCATGGTGTTTTCATTAAGATAATTGAAAGACATCCTGATATTTGCCAATAGTGCTAGTGATTCTCTCACTATCTTATTTACGTGGCTTTCTGGAGACATGTTATCCTTAAATTCTATCCCCAAGTCTTTTTCTTTTTCTGCTTTGGGAATCACTTCGTTTCCTAGTTTATAATATTTTCTAGGTCTGTACTTGCTTTTACCCATTTCTAGAGTCTTACATTTCCCTGCATTGAACTCCATATTCCATTTGATGCTCCATTCATGGATCTTTTGCAAATCTGCTTGGAGCTCAAGGCAATCCTCCTGGGTTCTGATCGTTTTAAGCAGCTTAGCATCGTCCGCAAACATGCTCATGTAGCTTGTTAGTCCCTCAGGTAAGTCATTTACAAATATTAGAAACATGATTGGGGCTAGAACAGATCCTTGTGGTACCCCACTCGTAATTTGAGTCCAGTTTGACGATTTCCCCCTTACTGTTGTTCTCATCTGTCTTCCGCTAAGGTAGCTCTCCATCCATTTCAGCAGTTTGTCTCCTACTTTTCCCTCATGTTTTAATTTCCACAGCAATCTCTTGTGTGGAACTTTGTCAAATGCCTTTTTAAAGTCTAGGTAGGCACAGTCTACCCATCCTTCCCTCTTGTCCACTGTGTCTATTACTCTAGAGTAAAAACTCAACAAGTTGCTTACACATGATCTGCCACCTCTGAATCCAAATTGTCGGTCAGTAATTAATCTTTTGGATTCCAGGTAGTTCACCCATTTGTCCCTTATTAATCCTTCCAGAATCTTCATGAGGATGCTCAATAGTGATACAGGTCTATAGTTCAGTGGTTTATCTCTGCTTCCTCCCTTAAATATAGGAATAATGTTTGCTCTTTTCCATTCTGTAGGTACTATCCCTGTGTCCAACGATTTGGTCATTATGTCATATAACGGTATACTCAGTTCCATAGCATTTTCTTTAATAATCCAGCCTGATACTCCGTCCGGTCCAGCGGCTTTGTTTGGATCCACCTTACTCATCTTGTCTATGAGCTCTGGTCTGTTAAATGTTACTTCCGGCATTTCCTCTGTACCTATCTCATTGGTTTATGGTGCAATGAATTCTCCTTCTTTTGTAAATACTGATGCAAAATTTCTATTTAGTTCTTCCGCAATCTCTGTATCCTCTTCTATGATTCTGTTTCCACTTTTAATCTTAACGATCGTGGCTTTTATCTTCCTTTTGCCGTTTACAAACTTGAAAAACATTTTTGGATTCTTTTCATAGTTCTCCACTATCCCTTTCTCATGGTTTGCCTCTGTGTGTGTGTGTGTGTGTGTGTGTGTGTGTGTGTGTGTGTGTGTGTGTGTGACGTTAATGATATTGACGATAAGACACTATTACACATTTTATCTGGGAAGTAATATTAACTTCCTTGAAAATTGCAGTGTACTTCGTGAACTACTTTCTCTTCGCTTATACAGGGTGTCCCGCGAGTTTTGTCAAATACTTCCAGAGATGAAAGATTAAATAATTCTAAGTAAAAACTGTTAAATACACATAGGCATTTTGGGGCATTGTTTTGTAGCTATGGACCCTTAAAGTCGACATTTTGGTGTTTTTTGTAATTTCTAACCCTGTTTTTCTTCAATAAGATGAGGATAGGAAAAAAACTATAAAGTGTATTGTGAAGCATGATATCAATACTGCAAATTGACACCAAAAACTTCCATACATCGTACTTCATATTCCGTTGACATGGAGTTGAATATTACAAGAAACCAACAAAACTTAATTTTAAGCTCATCATCACGGACAGAAGAAAGGAGCTACAGAGGATTTTTGGGTGTTTTCATTAAGTATTGATACCATGCACCATCATAAAGCACTTAACGTTATCGCTATTAATTTTCGTTACTCGGAAAATGGGTTTAAACTGACAGAAAACACCAACAAAATCCTCTGTAGCTCCTTTCTTCTTTCCGCGATGATGAGCTTAAAATTATGTTTTGTTGGTTTCTTGTAATATTCAGTTTGAAGTATTGATATCATGCTTCATAATACACTTTATTGTTTTTTTTTCCCTATCCTCATCTTATTGAAGAAAAACAGGGTTAGATATTACAAAAAACACCAACATGCCGACTTTAAGGGTCCATAACTACAAAACAATGCCCCAAAATGCCTATAAGTATATAACAGTTTGTACTTAGAATTACTTAATCTTTCATCTCTGGAAGTATTTTACAAAACTCGCGGGACACCCTGTATAATGTTAGCATATACTGTAAGTTGTCTTCTAAATATCCGTTTTAAAATGTATCACAATCTCTTCACTTGCCATTTAAAATATTCCCATTTAAGGCAGTAACCAGGCATGACATTCACATAAGTCTACGTGATGTAAACTAATGATATCCTGGCTCACTCGTAAATATGACTAAGTTTGCATTAATATTTTGTTCGTTCCCGATAAGCTTCGCAAATCATGTTTTTTGCTGTCGTGTGTTTCAGAGGTGTTGGTGGTGGTTATTCATGCGTGGTGGAATGATAGTGGTGGTGGTGGTGGTGGTTGTGGTTGTGATGTTGGTAGTGGTTGTTGTGGTTGTTTCAGAAGGTGTTGGTGGTGGTTAGTCATGTGTGGTGGTGGTGATGGCAGTGGTTGTTGTGGTGGTTGTGGAGATTGAGAATGGCTTGGTTGCAGTGTGGTGAAATAATGATAATGGTAGTGGTGGTGATAGTTGTGGTTGTAGTTGTTTCAGAAGGTGTTGGTGGTGGGTAGTCATGCGTGGTGGGATAATGGTGGTGGTAGTGATGGTGGTTATGTGGTAGTTGTGGTTGGTGTGGTGTTTTATTTTTGTGTAGGTGGTGTTTAGTAGCTGTTGTGGTGGTAGTGGTTGTGCTGTTTATGGATGTTTTGGTAGTGGTGTTAGTGGTGGTGGAAATTGTGGTGGTTATTTCAGGTGTTAGGGTTGTTTGTTGCAAGGTGGGATGACAATATTGGTGGTTGGTGTGGTAGTAGTTGTGGTGGTGGTGCTGGAAACTGTGATGGTGGTAGTTGTGGTGGTTGTTGTTCCAGGTGTTGGGATGGATAATCATGCGTAGTTGGATGATAACAATGGTGGTTGTAGTGGTTCGTGTGGTAGTGGTGGTAGTGGCTCTTGTATAGGTAGGTAGTGTAAGTGAGTATTGTTGAGGTGGTGGTAATTGTGGTGATAGGATGATATTGGTGGTGGTGCTTGTGGTTGTTGTGGCTGCTGTTGTGGTGGTGGAGGGGTATCTTTGTTGTGGTGGTGGTGATGGTGTCTGTGTGTGTGTGGGTGGTGGTGATGGTGTGTGTGTGTGTGTTTGTTTTTTTTTTTTTTTTTTTTTTTTTTTTTTTTTTTGTATCATGTGTAGGTGTAAGTAGAGACCCCTCAGTAGATGTAATCCA
This sequence comes from Paralithodes platypus, assembly GCA_032716605.1. Lineage (NCBI taxonomy): Eukaryota > Metazoa > Arthropoda > Malacostraca > Decapoda > Lithodidae > Paralithodes > Paralithodes platypus. The sequence continues at coordinate 26,907,929 of CM064493.1, forward strand.
CCCCTGCATTGCCCACAGAGGCGGTGTTCGTAACGTCGACACGATGTTCAGTTAGTTCGCTTGCAACCCGTAATTTTATGGCAGTACGCTTTGTATGTAACCCTTAACCATGCCAACCCCCTTCCCCCCTCCCCCCCCCCAACCCCCGCATACACACACACCCGCACACACACTCACGTAAGTCTCGTCGACTGGTATAACGAAATAATGTCACCTGTGTCAAAGTGAGATCTTACCGCATTATCCTTGTTTGCTTTTGGATTTTTAATTATCCCATTTGGAGGTTTCAAGAGATGAATATTTATTGTGATCGGTCACTTAAGTGCAAGTCACAGGTTCGATCCCAGACATAGTTATACAGTGTGTTCTTAGCACTGTGTCGATTTCCCAAGCCATTATTTATACGAAGAAGGGAGAGGGAGGTGGTAGTAATAGTACATTATATATAATTGGGGAAATATACGGGTGGGTTATTGTTGGCCTCGGAAAAATAGATACGTATTAAATTGTTTAATTTTGTACAAATATCCCAGTACAAATGAAAAACAAACATAGAAATTTATATATGCGATTTAAAAGAATACATACTGAAATATAGATACACGTTGTAAGATAATTCCATAGTAACAATGACAAAAAAAAAAATTAAGTAAGAAAACATATGCGATTTAAATGAATATATACCGAAATATAGATACACATTGTAAGATAATTCCATAGTAACAATAGTAAATGCCACTATTGTTCTGGTATGGAATCTCACCGGTTTAAGGGGGGTGACCTGCTTTTTGTTATTTCTGTCCTTTTCTCTCTTTCTCTGGCTTGTATCCATTCGGCCCCATTCAGCCAACTATTTTAAGACGTTTATCCCCATCTAGGTGTCGATTTCTTCCTGGCGAGCGATAGCAAGCCAGCATTATATGAAGAAACTCCGGCTTCGCCGGAGACATTTTTCTATCGAAAAATGTACAAATTTAGCCTGCTGTCAAACAAAACTAAAAAATATGCTGGCTCGCTACCGCTCACCAGTAAAAAATGTACACCTGGATGGGGATACACGTCTTAAAACAGTAGGCTGAATGGGGCCAAATGGATACAAGCCAGAGAAAGATAGAAAAGGACAGAACCAAAACATCTCACCGGTTTAAAGTGTAGTGGTGTAATAGTAGGTTCAACGTATACCCCAGAGTACAAATATATAACGTCATAATACCAATAGTCGCTATCAAAGAATGCCGTAGTCAAAAATAAAATAAGTAAATATAACTCAACGAATGCTTTGGATGGGAATATGTAATAATAGTGGGGTTAAGGGGAGGTATTTAGTTTGTTCCCTAGACCTCCATCAAGCTTAAAATTACACCCCCTTGAGTCCCTTTCAAGATAAATTTGTACATTTTTGGGTAGAAAAATGTCCCGGCCGAAGGCCGGTTCCTCTTAAATTACAGGCTCGCTATCGCTCGCCAGGATATAATCGACACCTGAATTGCGCGAAAGGTCTTAATATGGGGTGAAAGTTCTTAAAATCGCTAAAGTAATGGGGAAAACGTTTTATAATATCAAAAGCAATGAAGCTAAACATGAGGGAGAAAGGGGTCAAGAAAAACATCCCTTAAGTGGAGATCTCCCCTTAATATCTTGGGTGTCCTGTTTTGAGACTAGCACTAACAATAAAAATGACACAATATTTACACAGCTTATATAATTATGCCAGGGTATAATATCATTCAAACACCCATCGTGTGATCTAATATGGAATCTAACCAGAGTCAATTTGTGTTCGACTTCTGGAGTGTCACATTTGGTTTATCTGTGTTGGTGGTGTAAGGGTTTAGATGATTAAGGGGAGATTTCCACTTGAGAGACTTTTTTCTTGACCCCTTTCTCCCTCATGTCTAGCCCCATTGCTTTTGAGATTTTAAGACGTTTGCCCCATTAGTTTGGTGATTTTTAAGAATTTCCGCACCATTCTGTCAATTTTAAGACCTTTCGTGCCATAGGGGAGGTGTGGTGGAGTGGTCTTGCCACTGGCCTGGTAATCCAAAGGTCCCGGGTTCAAATCCCGATGTATCAATGGGAAGATATTATTGGGATGGAATTTGTGCTGTACCTGGTATCAGTGCATTACCACAAGCCCACCGAAACGTCAATAAAATACCCTCATTGTTCCCTGATTGAATAGCACTGTATGAATATTCCCATATTCAAAATATGCAATAGGGGTGCAATGCCTGGTGAGTTATCTGCTCAACAGGTGGCGTTGTGTGTGTGTAAGTGTGAGAGTCCGAGTGTAGTGGGTGAGACAGTGAAGCACAGGAACGAGGTGGCTTCAGAGATGGGGTCGTTTCGGGCCATGAGTGAGCACCGTGCCTCATGTGAAGGCAAGATGGCAGGTGCTCGTTGTACTACGTGCTAACATGTCTCACCCTAGACTGGAACAAGACCTCACGGGCTTCACTGTTCATTGTAAAGCGGTGAATGTTAAGGCTCTCAGCCTATGCCCGAGAGGAAGTAAGTTAGAATATAGAAAAAAAAAAAAAAAAAAAAAAATTTAGGTGTCGATTTTATCCTGGCGAGCGATAGCGAGCCTGTAATTTAAGAGTAATCGGCCTTCGGCCGGGACATTTTTCTACTGAAAAATTTACAAATTTATCTTGAAAGGGGGTCAAGGGGGTGAAATTTTAAGATTGCTGGAGGAGTAGGAAACAAACTAGAAACCTCCCCTTAAGTTCTGGGTGTGGTGTCCCCAATTCGAATTCCGGGAAGATCATATGCTTTCATTAACGTGGATTACAGTGCATTGAGGTTTGTAATGGAAGATTAATGTTAAAACGGGGTGTTCCTATAAAATGATCTAACCTGCCTATAATGTGTTGTAGTAATAGTAGGTTCAAATCAAAATGAGACCATTCTAACAATAAATACAAACGCTAGGGATTATGTAGCCCGGATTCCCAGTAGCCTTAGTAAAGTGTGGTGTTATATTAATCGAGGGTTCAGATTATTGGGTGGCACGGGCAGCAATCAAGACGCAATAATATTAAGGGGGTAGTGCCCTGCTTTTTGGTCTGTGTATTTATTTATAAATATATGTTTTGGTTTTCTCGCTACACCACCATCAGAATTATAAAAAAACACCTCCTAGACCCCCTTTTCAAGATAAATATGTACATTTTTCGGCAGAACATTTACAGGCTCGCTAGCGCTCGCCAGGAAAAACTTGACGCCTAAATGTCACGAAATATCTTAATATTCAAAAAGAAATGGGGCGAAAGGCCACTAGTTTTTTTACAGTGAATCTAACCAGCCTAGCATGTTAATAATAAAAGGGTTGAAGGTGTCACATCTGTTTGACTGTTCCGCCTGCCATGTGTCGCGGCTGGTGGTGGTGGACTCTAGGAATATATAGCCTATCATGTACATATTATACACACCTGTTTTATTGCCCACACTTTACTGTAGCGACTGCCTTTGTTCTCTCTCTCTCTCTCTCTCTCTCTCTCTCTCTCTCTCTCTCTCTCTCTCTTTCTTTCTTTCTCTCTCTCTCTCTCTCTCTCTCTCTCTCTCTCTCTCTCTCTCTCAGCATTCATGTCAGCCATGAATGTAAATGTAGATCCGATCAGAACCAAAAATTTGATTAAAGAACGTTCTGTGAGTTCTAAAACCGCAACTTTAAAGGTTTTCTATGCAAACGCTCGTAGCATACGCAATAAATTTTCAGATTTAGAGGAACTAGTGTTTACTGAAAATTATGATGTGATTGGTATAACAGAATATTGGCGCAATACAGTAGATAGAGACTTTTTAGCAGAGTATTCACTTCCCGGTTATGTAATGTTTGAGAACAGCCGAATAAATAAAAATGGAGGTGGCGTTTTATTTTATATCAAAGAAAGTCTTAACCCGACCCTCTTGTCAAAACCTCAAATTGTGAACGTCGACACATCTTTTGTGCTAATAAAGAATAATAAAGGTACAAAAATAATACTTGCATTAATATACAGACCTCCAGCTCAATCAGTGCAAACTGACCGAGAAATTTATGAACAAATTGCAGATGTAAGTAACTCACAAGATACCGTATTTGTTGGCGACTTTAATTTACCTGTGACCAAGTGGGGCGATACTCTTACTTCACACTCCGGACATGACTTGTATACGAACTTGCAAGAGAGTTCGCTTTATCAATTTGTTTGAACACCGACCCGTGGTAATAACGTTCTTGACATTGTACTTGCAACAAAAGAAGAATTAATAGAGAATTTGAATGTTAGTGATGAATTCAGTAACAGCGACCATCGTACGATAACTTTCACTTTAAACTTTACTAGTAACGAACCAAATAGTAGCATCGAAAAAAGTCCCTAATTTCAAGAAAGCAAACTTTCATAAACTTAGAGCTATGTTTAAAGAAACTGACTGGAGCTTTTTAATTATCAATAACGACATAAATACATCTTGGAAGTTATTCGAAACCACTTACCTAAAAGCAGTGCAAGACTGCATACCATCGAAAATACGGCGTCCAGGCCATAATAATAAGCCCAAATGGTGGAATAAAGATATTTCAAACTGCCTGCTTGCTAAAAAATTTGCTAATGATAGATTAAAATCCTCACATAATGACGAAGAACGGGTGAAATTTGTAGAGCTACGACGCAAAGCCAAAAAGTTAATTAAGCAAAGTAAAGAGACCCTAGAGTTACATATTGCGAATCAAAGTAAAACAAACCCGAAAGAATTCTATAGTTATATCAGAAAGAAAAAAAGTAGTTACTTCAACTGTTGGACCGTTAGTTGATGAAAATGGAGAATACACCAAAGACGAAGTACAAATGAGTAATGCCCTCAATACCTTCTTTGCATCAGTTTTTACAACAGAAGACCTCAGTGATATCCCTACACCATCGCCGATTCAGATTGATAATTCAGATGTTCTAAGCAATATCACCGTTACAGAGAGAGAAGTATTGAATTGTTTAGATAAACTCAAGGTAAATACAACGCCTGGACCTGATACAATCTCGCCTAGAGTTCTAAAGGAAGCTAAGGATGAGCTCTCCAAACCACTGACATTACTATTCAATAAATCCTTGCATTCTGGAACTATGCCTGATCAGTGGAAGATAGCCAACGTAACACCGATATTCAAAAAAGGCAGCAAATCCCTACCCAGTAACTATCGTCCAATTAGCTTAACCTCAGTTGTATGTAAAATGCTAGAAACGGTCATAAGAGACAGACTCGTAAATCACTTAGAGGAAAATAACATACTTAAAGATACTCAACACGGCTTTTGTAAAAAACGTTCCTGTTTAACAAACCTCTTAGACTTCTTCCACGATATCCTCAACCTCTACGATGAGAGTAAAGCTGTAGATATTATATACCTTGATTTTCAAAAGGCCTTTGACAAAGTTCCCCACAAACGTTTACTGCTAAAACTAAAAGCGCATGGAATACAAGACGGTGTGTTGAAATGGATAGAAAATTGGCTCAGCGACAGAAAGCAAAGAATAGTCTTAAACGGTAAGGCATCTAAATGGACCAATGTAAGTAGCGGCGTACCCCAGGGATAGGTACTAGGACCAATTCTCTTTCTAATTTACATCAACGACATAGATGAGGGTCTCACCTGTACAATCTCAAAATTTGCTGACGATACAAAAATTGCAAATAGCGTACTCTCAAAAGATCAAGCTGACGATATGCAACACAATCTAGATAAATTGTCACATTGGGCCCAAATTTGGCAAATGAGTTTCAATGCGGATAAATGTAAAGTACTACATATCGGATACCTAAATGAGAAAGCAAACTATTCGATGAATGGCACTCAGCTTAAGAATGTAAACAGAGAAACCGATCTGGGAGTACCAATATCGAGTAACCTAAAACCGAGTCAACAATGTTCAGAAGTT
>CM064493.1:26916349-26926349 GCA_032716605.1 Paralithodes platypus
TCTCTCTTTATTTTTATTTTTTTAGGAATGACTCATAACATGCTATTAAAGTTGGCATGATGTTTGAATAACCAAGAAATTACTCATTGTGTATAATTAGCATCACTTTTGACTACCCAAATTGAATATAAAAGACAGTATAGAGAATAGCTTTGTTTGCAGCGTTACGCATTATGTTATGAATAAAGTGCTATTCCTCATACTGTATAAGGGTATTTTACTTGTGTTGACTAAATCTGAGTGTTATTATTACACTATAAAGGTTATATAATTAGCCATGTGGAATAGTAAAGTACTGAAAGGGTTAGGCGCACGACAGGCCTTCCGTATAATCATTGTGTAAATTACCAAGTCACCCAAAATGTATTCAGCTGTCCTATGCTACCCTGAGACGATTATATCAAGTCAAAAGGATAATAATCAAAGGGGTTGATGGCAATTCATCCAGTAGATCATTTCAACCACTACCCGGTGTATCTCTATCAATGACAAATCAAACCGGGTTAACTAAATCAGTGTCAATGTGAAGTACTAACCAAACCTAACAAATTTGGTATTGTTTGTACAGGTTGAGAGCTACTGGTTGAATTACTGTAGTCTACTGGTTGACTTGCCCGGTCACTAATCAAAGCACACTCAAATATTATCGTTAGCAGTTGTCCACACATCTGTTTACTCAAGTATCTCTCACCGCAGCATCTCGTATATATTCATGTTGCGAGGTTGCCCACTCACCAGGATCAACTTTTTGTCGGCAGTAGCGACCTCTGGCGGATTATTTATGAAAATGAGAAGTCACGCTCCTGCCTCGCCTCAGCTTCATGACGGGGCCGGCTGGGGAGAGTTCTGCTGTGTGTGTGTGTGTATGTGTGTGTGTGTGTGTGTGTGTGTGTGTGTGTGTGTGTGTGTGTGTGTGTGTGTGTGTGTGTGTGAGAGAGAGAGAGAGAGAGAGAATATCATTAATTTGTAGCTCTTACGGTTACATTTTTCCTCGCTCGTATAATGTCCTACTTAAATTAATTCTACATTTTGGCGGCTTATTATCACAAGCTCTCTTATCCTCTTTCAGTGGTTGTCTATCCTTGTATGATCCTTACCCGACCACAAACAGTCCCATAAGGATCAATAATTGTTGCCCTTAGCTTCCCTGTGCAATCCTCTATAATACACCCCAGAATCACCGAGTGCTAACAAATATACAACACAGGAATGATGCAAAATTCGTGTGGACTCATAATTGCACATAACGGACTAAGACATCTTTAGAGATAAGGCATGGCGCCGGTGAGTAATAGCTCGCGGGTAAAGCTACATTTATATATAGCATGTAAGAGTATTATTTGTATCATACTAAAGTGATTTGGGTGTACAAGTTACATATATTAATGGATATGAATTGCTCCATTGACAAGAATGTGTTTTCCAGTTGCAAGATTGTTTCTTGTTACACATATTTATCCTGGTATTAAATGCCTACAGTGAAAATGTATGTAAATACTTTGTAGTAATCTCTAAATACAGTGTCACTGATAATGAATGTACACGTAATATTCTAATTAACAAGCTTTCTCTCTGCTTACTAGTTTTTGCCTGTAGAGTAGTTGAAAGTAAGCTGAAGAAAAAATCTATACATTATATATATAATATATATATACTGTATATCTATATATATATATATATATATATATATTATATATATATATATTATATATATATATATATATATATATAGAGAGAGAGAGAGAGAGAGAGAGAGAGAGAGAGAGTGAGTGAGTTTGAATTATAACAATGATCCATGATTCATGTAAATATTACTATAAACTAAACCCAATGACGGCATTAGTCCCTGGTTGTGGTACTGCTGTGGTCAGGTGGTGGTGGTGGTGGTTTAGGTTGGTTAGTGGTCTGGCTTGTTATAGTAATGACCATACAGTGGTCTAGTTGTGGCTGGGATATGACAACGGGGTTTTGTTGTTCGTATGTGCTGCAATATTTCTATGTCAGGTTGTCAGAATTTGTTTATCATCATCAATTCATCATTGCTCATCAGTCATTCTATACCTTGTTCCATATATAATCATGTATACAATTTATAACAAATATCTAAAGCGAACAACCTCCATACAGTATACACTTGAACTCTCTCTCCTTCCTGCCTTCTTTCCTTCCTGCCTCCTTTCCCCCGTCATTTATTTAAGTTTCCCTTCTTACTTCCTTCCCTCCTTTACTTCATTCGTTCGTTACTTTCTTCTCTGCTCCTTTATTTTCCTTCTCCCGGCCGCCCTTCTTCCCTTTCTCCTTCCCTCTCTCTCTCTCTCTCTCTCTCTCTCTCTCTCTCTCTCTCTCTCTCTCTCTCTCTCTCTCTCTCTCTCTCTCTCTCTCTCTCTCTCTCTCTCTCTCTCTCTCTCTCTCTCTCTCTATATATATATATATATATATATATATATATATATATATATATATATCCTTCTGTGCTACAAGTCACGCACGCACACAGAGAGAGAGAGAGAGAGAGGGAGAGAGAGAGAGAGAGAGAGAGAGGTAACGGCAGCATGTTAGCTTATTATAATAATGGTGTAAGGTTTCTTGCAGGTTGTAATGGCAAGCTTCTGACTTTCTTTCCTCATTTCCTTCATTCCTTCCACTCCCTTCTTCTTAGTCATCTTGCCTCCTATTCCCTCGTCTCTTCCTTTCATCTCCCTTTCTTTCTACCTTCCCTGCTTCTTCCCGGCCTCTCTCCTTACCCTCCATCTTTCTTCCTTCCTCCCTTCCTCATTCCTTGTTTTTATTTTGTCCTATTTCCCTCCCATTCTTCCTTCCTTGCTTTTTCCGCCCTCACTCCTCACCCTCTACCTTTCTACCTTCCTCCCTTCCTCATTCATTGCATACTTCGTTCCTTTCTCCCTTCCATCCGTCCTCTCTACCTCTACATTTTCCTTCCTTCCTCCCTCTCTCTCCTATTTCAGTCTAAGATAATACGGTGTTACACCGTATTATCTTGGGCTTTCTCCCTGGCTGTAATTTCAAGTTTGAAAAGTCCGTCATATCTTCCTTCCTTCCTTCCTTCCTTCCTTCCTTCCTTCCTTCCTTCCTTCCTTCCTTCCTTCCTTCCTTTCCTCCTAATTTGTTTCTTCCCTTTCCAAATCCCTCTTTCCTTTCCTATTTGTCCTTTCTATTCAATCTATTTCCCTCTTGCTCTCTCCTTTCCATTCTCCGTCATTCTTCCATCCCTTCCTACCCTTCCTCTCTTTCATCCTCTTCCTATCCTTACCATTCTACCATTCTCTCTTTCTCCTTCTTTCCTCCCTTCCTACCCTTCCTCTCTTTTCTTCCTACTTACATTTACCATCCTCTCTTCACCTCTTTCCTCCTTACCTTCCTCTCTTTCATCCTCTTCCTATCCTTACCATTCTACCATTCTCTCTTTCTCCTTCTTTCCTCCCTTCCTACCCTTCCTCTCTTTCATCCTCTTCCTATCCTTACCATTCTACCATTCTCTCTTTCTCCTTCTTTCCTCCCTTCCTACCCTTCCTCTTTCATCCTCTTCCTATCCTTACCATTCTACCATCCTCTCTTTCTCCTTCTTTCCTCCCTTCCTACCCTTCCTCTCTTCATCTCTTCTTCTATCCTTACCATTCTACCATTCTCTCTTTCTCCTTCTTTCCTCCCTTCCTACCCTTCCTCTCTTTCATCCTCTTCCTATCCTTACCATTCTACCATTCTCTCTTTCTCCTTCTTTCCTCCCTTCCTACCCTTCCTCTCTTTCATCCTCTTCCTATACTTACCATTCTTTTCTTTTTTTCTATGTGATTGAGTGAGGCAAAAGGCATAACTGCCTATAGCGAGTGCCTCCCCCATAGTTGAAAGAGTGACAGGGCCAAAATCAAGGGACGTTCGAGCCAAAATGCCTGGACACACGGAGTTTGAAGCAATTTAAGTCATAGGAAGAGGGAAAGACTGATTCTGGGAGAGAGTTCCAGAGCTCAGATGTTGAGTAGAAGAAAGTTTGAGAGTAACGTTTCACTCTTGGGTTGGAGAGTTGCACAGAGTAGGGGTGGGATTGAGTTGCAAGGGCGGGTACCACGTGCCCTACGTAAAGGAGGTGGTATGCACTGGGATAGCTCTGAGGAACACTGATTATTATAGTAGCGATAGAATAGCGGGAGAGATGCAACATTGCGGCGGAGAGAGAGAGAGATTGCAGAGAGTTGGTGAGTGGACGGGAGTTAATGATACGAAAGGCCTTCCTTTCAACTTTGTCTAGGAGAGCGGTGTGAGAGGAACCTCCCCACACATGTGAACAATACTCAATACAAGGGCGCACTATGCCCCTGTACAGAGCAAGAAGCTGTGCAGGGGAAAAGAACCCCCTAAGGCGGTTGAGCACACCCAGCTTCTGGGAGGCTGCCTTAGCAAGACTGGTAATATGGTCCTTCCAAATGAGAGCAGAAGAAAAAGAGACACCAAGAATATTGAGAGAAGATGAAGGGTTGATTTTTGTATTGTTGAAGGAATAAGGGATAGTCCGCTGGGAGATCCTGACGGGTAGATAGATGGAGAAATTGGGTTTTGGAAGCATTAAAGTTAACAAGGTTTTCTCTGCCCCAATTGGAAATAGTATTTAGATCAGAATTTAAGAGTTCTATGGCTTCATTACGTTTGTCGTTGAGGGATTGCTGGCTGGGGCGTTCTGAAAAAACTAATGGAGTAGTGTAAGGTTGAGTCGTCTGCGTATGAATGGATGGGAATTAAGGTACAGTTAAGGAGATCATTTATAAAAATTAGAAAGAGAGATAGGAGATAGGACAGAGCACTGAGGAACACCGGAGTTTATAGGGTGAGGAAGTGAACAATGGCCGTCCACAACCGCAGCTATGGAACGGCCGGAAAGGAAATTAGGGACAAAGGCACAGATGGAGGGATAGAAACTGAAGGAGGGTAGTTTGAGAAATTAAAGATTTATGCCAGACTCTATCGAAGGCTTTCGATATGTCTAGTGCAATAGAAAAAGTCTCACCGAAGTCCCGAAAGGAGGATGACCAAGAGTTAGTAAGATATGAAAGAATATCACCAGTAGGGCGAACCTTAAGGACAGCCATACTGGCGATCTGAGAGCAGATTAGGAGAAGAAAATGCTTAAGAAATTTGGAAGCAAGAATAGTTTCAAAAACTTTAGAAAGACAAGAGATAAGAGCAATTGGACGATAGTGGGAGGGTTGAGAGCGGTCACCCTTCTTTGGGACAGGTTGAATGTGAGCAAACTTCCAGCATGAAGGGAAGAAGTTAGAGGATAGACAGAGACGAAAGAGTTTGCCTAGGCAGGGGAGTCAGCACGGAAGCACAGTTTTTGAGAACAACAGGAGGAACACCGTCCGGACCGTACGCCTTATTAGTGTTAAGCCCAGAGAGGGTAGAAAGTACATCTTTAGAAGAGATTAGGATATTAGGCATAAGTAAGAGAGAGGAGGGCGGAGAGGGAGGAATAGCACCGGAATCATCCAAGGTGGAGTTTCTAGCAAAAGTTTGAGCGAAGAGTTTAGCTTTGTCAGAGGAAGAAGTGATGGTTGTGCCATCAGAGTGGGAAAGGGGAGGGAAGACGAGGAAGAGAAATTGTTGGAGAGGTTTTTGGCTAGATGCCAGAAAGCTTGGGAAGAGCTAGAGTTGGATAGTTCAGTGCATTTATTATTGATGAAAGAGTGTTTGGCAAGTCGAAGAACAGATTTGGCTTGATTCCGGGCAGAAAAATATGAAGAATGAGAGTCTTGAGTTTTAAGGCGTCGGTACCGTTTGAATGCTTCCTCCTTATTGCGGACACCAGTAGAACAGGCGTGAGTAAACCAAGATTTTTTAGCATTAGTCTGAGAGAAAGAGAATGGAATGTATGCTTCCATGCCCGATAGGATTACCTCGGTAATGCGTTCAGCACTCTCCGAGGGTCCTCGGCCATGGAAGCAGAAATCATTCCATGGGAAATCAAAGAAGTACTACCATCCTCTCTTTCGTCCCTTCCTCTCTTTCATCCTCTTCCTATCCTTACCATTCTACCATTCTCTCTTTCTCCTTCTTTCCTCCCTTCCTACCCCTCGTCCCTGTTCCTATCCTTACCATTCTACCATTCTCTCTTCCGTCTTCCACCTTCCTCTTTCATACCTTCTATCCTTACCATTCTACCTCTCTCCTCCTTTTTCCATTCGACCTCCCTCTTCCTATCCTTACCATTCTACCATTCTCTTTCTCCTTCTTTCCTCCCTTCCTCTTCATCCTCTTCCTATCCTTACCATTCTACCATTTTTTCTTCTTCCTCCTTCCTACCCTTCCTCTCTTTCATCCTCTTCCTATCCTTACCATTCTACCATTCTCTCTTTCTCCTTCTTTCCTCCCTTCCTACCCTTCCTCTCTTTCATGTTCTACCAAATCTTCTTTTCCTTGTCCTATTTTTCATTCTCTTCCTTTCCATCCTTTCTTTCTCCTTCCTTCCTTCCTCCCTTCCTTCCTTCCTCCCTTCCTACCTTTCCTCTCTTTCATCCTCTTCCTATCCATCCTACCATCCTCTCCTCTTTCTCCTTCTTTACTCCCTCCCTCCCTCTCCTATTTTAGCCACAGATAATACGGTGTAAGGTTTCTCCGTGGCTGTAATTGCCAGTTCGACAAGTCCGTCATACATTACCGGGAGTCTTGACTAGGTAACTCTCGGGTCACGCTCTGGACAGGTTTATTCGTCGTTTCCCTTCCGGGTTATTTCGTTCTAACTAAATTTGCTTTCTTGCCATTGTGGGTTTGCCCAGATTTAACCTGACCTAACCTTATCATATCGATACATTTTCTTCAACCTAACATAACCTTATAGTAACCTAATTTTAACATAGTTTAACCTGACATTCCTTATACTAACATTAACTTTAACTTAACCTAACTTTATATTTATTCGCAGATGAACTAACCGTAACAAAACTTAACCAACGAAGCCTAATAACCTAAGCTAACCTAGAGTAACCTGACTGAGCATAACTGTGCCTAACCTTGACTAACCTAACCTAACCTATCATAATCTAATCTATTCTGACTTATCGGAACGTAACTTAGCGCAACTGTGCCTAACATGTTTTATCCTAACCTAACTTAACATATTCTATCCTGGCCTAGCATAACCAAACCCAATCTAACCTAACCTAACGGACTCGACATTTGGCGGAAGCAACTCAAGTGCAAGGCAAAACAACTTGTAGACGAATACACTTACGAACGAAAAACTTGCAACCTCTAACTGGACGCAGCGGAGAAACACGCCCCACAAAAACACGGCCCGCTGATGGATGGCAGAGATGGAAATTGGTGAAAGCTGCTGAGTACAAGGGAAAATATGTGAATGGTGAAAAGATGGAAGGAAATTAACGGTGATGGAGAGGTGAAATGGGGTCGTACACAATAATAATACTAAGGGCCAGACACCAACACATGATGGACGTGCTTGTAAAAGATTCAACAACAACAAACACTGTGTAATATAAAGTAGGAAGTAGGAGTGAAAGTTGCAAATTATACTTGAACGTGAAAGGTTATGGACTGAATAATCCCGTTACTAGGAATGTGTGTAAGTAGGGACACGGTTGATAAACAATTAACAATGTTCTCAATCTATTAGTATAAATGCTTCCTGGCATTGTGAATTTCATTAATGATTAGATACATAAAATTAAATGTACTCAAACGACATATTACCGAAATGGAGAAAAGTATCGTTTTGGAATGTAGCTCAAGGCCTTTAAGGGGAGGTATTTAGTTTGTTCCCTAGACTTCCATCAAGCTTAAAATTACACCCCCTTCAAGATATACTTGTACATTTTTCGGTAGAAAAATTTCCCGGCCAAAGGCCGGTTCCTCTTAAATTACAGGCTCGCTATCGCTCGCCAGGATAAAATTGACACCTGAATGGTACGAAAGGCCTTAATATGGGGTGAAAGTTCTTAAAATCGCTAAACTAATGGGGCAAACGTTTTATAATATCAAAAGCAATGGGGCTAAACATGAGGGAGAAAGGGGTCAAGAAAAAAATCCCTTAAGTGGAGACCTCCCCTTAAGATGCTAACTACTGTATTATGTTTACCACCACGTAATTATGTTATTTGGTTTATAAATGTCATCTTCCCTCTCTTCTCCCCCCCCCCTCTTCTCCCTCCCCCCCCCCCTCTTCTCCACTTATCTGCCAATACTACCTGTCTTCCCTATCATGTATCTCTCTTTCACCACTCCTTCACACCCCCACCCCTTCTATTAGCATACTCACTACCAACTGACTAGCTCTCTCTCTCTCTCTCTCTCTCTCTCTCTCTCTCTCTCTCTCTCTCTATCTATCTATCTATCTATCTATCTATCTATCTATCTGAGTTTGGTCTCTTGTTCTTGGAGACACATAGACTACGAGGTCAACTCAATGTAATATTCAATATACTAAAAATAAAATGTGTTAGACAGCGTGGATTATATAGCAATATGATAATCCTTTAGTAAATGCAATATTCATCGATTGGTGGATATTAGACTTTAAGAGGTTGAACAATAATATATGTGGAAGGTTTGCACTAGTAAGATCCGTCCTACCTGGAGTTACTTCTTTCAGAAGTTATAAATACATTGTCAAGAAGAGAGTAGATGGCATTTCGTACGAATTACAGTTAGCGCAATGCACTATACAATCTCTTTATCTTCTAGCCTAGAGTATCTCCCCTAAGTGGACCGCAAGGGTTTTGAAATACTAACTATTTCTTGTAACTCCTTGTAAGTCTTTTTTATTATCATACCCACTACCGGGTGACTGCTTTGCCTACACCTTCACCACAGTCGCCCTTGCATATTCATCATCCGTAAAGGTAGGCCAGTTGGATATGTAGATTTGGAACGAGTGAAGGACGTTAGTAGATTCTCATTATTCTCTCTCTCTCTCTCTCTCTCTCTCTCTCTCTCTCTCTCTCTCTCTCTCTCTCTCTTATTACTTTCCTCAGATTCACAAATTATACCTACACCTTTGTTTTGAATTAATTTGTGCGTTGGCAGTTGTCTATAAATACAAAATTGTGAATTCAATTAATGTAGTTATTTAATTATTATAATGCTATAGCTATCGTCATTTCGATTGTGTGTCCTTATATTTTGTTGCTTAATAACTCTCTTCTCAGCTCAGGAATCAAGTATGGACAAAGCAATTTCGTCGTCTACTGTTGTTGTTGTTGTTCCCCAAGCTGCCTGGCCGAACAGCCCCAAGGCCCCGAGCAAGGCCAAGGCCATAACAGAGCGCCCCCACAAAACCCTCCCAGCTGACCACAATAAAGCCTGGAGTGACCGAAGCCACTCCATGGCAAGGAGCTGAGGAGGGAGCGGAAACGCCCGGGAAACCAAAGCCCCACCCAGGGCCCTGTGCCCCTCAGCAATTATGAAGAAAAAGTTGAGGGGCAAAGGAAAAATGTGACGCTTTGGCTTCCAATCTTGGTAGATTGGGAGGTCAATCCACGGAAGAGACGCCGTCACTTGAGATCTAGAAAATATATAAGTAAAATGAACAGTCAGAGTAAGCTATGGGTATGGCAGAGATTGCTCAGTTCTCACTCTGATAGACCAGCCCATCACCACTACTTATATTGAACAGAGTATAATGATACTACTTTGATAAGAGGTTGTTAGTATGGTATAAGAACCTTTTAATTGATATCACATCGCGAAAACTAGTTATTAATGAGAGAGAGAGAGAAAGAGAGAGAGAGAGGGTGTGTGTGTTATTCACTTGCTTGTTCGTCAAGGGGAATCCACGCAATGCAAGCTAAGCTCATTATTATCGCGCCTCCTTAACTGGGAATGTATTGCGTGAAATGCATGTTAAGTGTTTATGTATCGTTGGAATGGCTGTGGATGTGTGTGTAGTCTGTATTTTAGCCAATTGGCGACATCTGGAAACGAAGGCTTGGGGTTAATCTGTACGGTACCATTCTCACTACGGTACCAGTCTCAC
>CM064493.1:26931349-26951349 GCA_032716605.1 Paralithodes platypus
CCGACTCAAGACAGAGGAGGACCATATGCTTTCATAAATGTATTCAAGTGCATTGGGGTTTGTAATGGAGGATAAATGTTAAGAACGGGGTGTTCCTTAAGGGGAGATAGCCACTTGGGGGATTTTTTTCTTGATCTTGACTCCTTTCTCCCTCATGTTTAGCCCCATTGTTTTTCTAATTTTAAGACGTTCGCCCCATTATTTTGACGATTTTAAGAACTTTCGACCCATTTCTGTCAATTTTAAGACCTTTCGTGCCATTTAGGTGTCGATTTTATCCTGGCGAGCGATAGCGAGCCTGTTATTTAAGAGGAACCGGCTTTCAGCCGGGACATTTTTCTACCGAAAAATGTACAAATTTATCTTGAAAGGGGCTCAAGGGGGTGTAATCTTAAGCTTGATGGATATCTAGGGACCAAACTAAAAACCCCCCCTTAATGTATTGACAAGGTCCGGATATTTAGAACATCTACGACGCCTTATCTTGGCCTTGTATCGCTGTGTCCTGACTGTCGACATTATTATTCTAGTGCAATGAGTAGCCTACTAATCCAAAGTCATAACTGGGTATACCATAGCTTAATAAGTCATAACTGGGTATACCATAGCTTAATAAGTCATAACTGGGTATACCGTAGCTTAATAAGTCATAACTGGGTATACCGTAGCTTAATAAGTCATAACTGGGTATACCGTAGCTTAATAAGTCATAAGTGGGTATACCGTAGCTTAATAAGTCATAACTGGGTATACCGTAGCTTAATAAGTCATAACTGGGTATACCGTAGCTTAATAAGTCATAACTGGGTATACCGTAGCTTAATAAGTCATAAGTGGGTATACCGTAGCTTAATAAGTCATAACTGGGTATACCGTAGCTTAATAAGTCATAACTGGGTATACCGTAGCTTAATAAGTCATAAGTGGGTATACCGTAGCTTAATAAGTCATAACTGGGTATACCGTAGCTTAATAAGTCATAACTGGGTATACCGTAGCTTAATAAGTCATAACTGGGTATACCGTAGCTTAATAAGTCATAACTGGGTATACAGTAGCTTAATAAGTCATAACTGGGTATACCGTAGCTTAATAAGTCATAACTGGGTATACCGTAGCTTAATAAGGCATAACTGGGTATACCGTAGCTTAATAAGGCATAACTGGGTATACCGTAGCTTAATAAGTCATAACTGGGTATACCGTAGCTTAATAAGTCATAACTGGGTATACCGTAGCTTAATAAGTCATAACTGGGTATACCGTAGCTTAATAAGGCATAACTGGGTATACCGTAGCTTAATAAGTCATAACTGGGTATACCGTAGCTTAATAAGTCATAACTGGGTATACCGTAGCTTAATAAGTCATAACTGGGTATACCGTAGCTTAATAAGTCATAACTGGGTATACCGTAGCTTAATAAGTCATAACTGGGTATACCGTAGCTTAATAAGTCATAACTGGGTATACCGTAGCTTAATAAGTCATAACTGGGTATACCGTAGCTTAATAAGTCATAACTGGGTATACCGTAGCTTAATAAGTCATAACTGGGTATACCGTAGCTTAATAAGTCATAACTGGGTATACCGTAGCTTAATAAGTCATAACTGGGTATACCGTAGCTTAATAAGTCATAACTGGGTATACCGTAGCTTAATAAGTCATAACGGGGTATACCGTAGCTTAATAAGTCATAACGGGGTATACCGTAGCTTAATAAGTCATAACTGGGTATACCGTAGCTTAATAAGTCATAACTGGGTATACCGTAGCTTAATAAGTCATAACTGGGTATACCGTAGCTTAATAAGTCATAACTGGGTATACCGTAGCTTAATAAGTCATAACTGGGTATACCGTAGCTTAATAAGTCATAACTGGGTATACCGTAGCTTAATAAGTCATAACTGGGTATACCGTAGCTTAATAAGTCATAACTGGGTATACCGTAGCTTAATAAGTCATAACTGGGTATACCGTAGCTTAATAAGTCATAACTGGGTATACCGTAGCTTAATAAGTCATAACTGGGTATACCGTAGCTTAATAAGTCATAACTGGGTATACCGTAGCTTAATAAGTCATAACTGGGTATACCGTAGCTTAATAAGTCATAACTGGGTATACCGTAGCTTAATAAGTCATAACTGGGTATACCGTAGCTTAATAAGTCATAACTGGGTATACCGTAGCTTAATAAGTCATAACTGGGTATACCGTAGCTTAATAAGTCATAACTGGGTATACCGTAGCTTAATAAGTCATAACAGGGTATACCGTAGCTTAATAAGTCATAACTGGGTATACCGTAGCTTAATAAGTCATAACTGGGTATACCGTAGCTTAATAAGTCATAACTGGGTATACCGTAGCTTAATAAGTCATAACTGGGTATACCGTAGCTTAATAAGTCATAACTGGGTATACCGTAGCTTAATAAGTCATAACTGGGTATACCGTAGCTTAATAATAGTCTAGTTTGACTGTGTGTGAGGCAGTTGTGACACTGTGCTTGTTGCCTATTAAGGGGGGTGACTCTGATTTTTGTTTTTTCTGTCCTTTTCTCTCTTTCTCTGGCTTGTATCCATTCGGCCCCATTCAGCCAACTATTTTAAGATGTTTATCCCCATCTAGGTGTCGATTTCTTCCTGGCGAGCGACAGCGAGCCAGCATTATATGAAGAAATCCGGCTTCCCCGGAGCCATTTTTCTATCGAAAAATGTACAAATTTAGCCTGCTGTCAAACAAAAATAAAAAATATGCTGGCTCGCTACCGCTCGCCAGTAAAAAATTGCCACCTGGATGGGGATAAACGTCTTAAAACAGTAGGCCGAATGGGGCCATATGGATACAAGCCAGAGAAAGAGAGAAAAGGACAGAAATAACAAAAAAACAGGTCACCCCCCTTAATCCGCAGGAATGTGAATAGGTGCTTACTGTGTATTTGAAGTGTACATGTTATCAATACACACACCATATGAGGAGGAGCACTTTGTTGACAACATTTCGCAGATAACTTCTTCAGGTCACTAACTGTATGTATGTAAATGTATGTAAAATGCTAGAAACGGTCATACGATACAGACTCGTAAATCACTTAGAGGAAAATAACATACTTAAAGATACTCAACACGGCTTTCGTAAAAAACGTTCCTGTTTAACAAACCTCTTAGACTTCTTCCACGATATCCTCAACCTCTACGATGAGAGTAAAGCTGTAGATATTATATACCTTGATTTTCAAAAGGCCTTTGACAAAGTTCCCCACAAACGTTTACTGCTAAAACTAAAAGCGCATGGAATACAAGACGGTGTGTTGAAATGGATAGAAAATTGGCTCAGCAACAGAAAGCAAAGGGTAGTCATAAACGGTAAGGCATCTAAATGGACCAATGTAAGTAGCGGGGTACCCCAGGGATCGGTACTAGGACCAATTCTCTTTCTAATTTACATCAACGACATAGATGAGGGTCTCACCTGCACAATCTCAAAATTTGCTGACGATACAAAAATTGCAAATAGCGTACTCTCAAAAGAACAAGTTGACGATATGCAACACAATCTAGATAAATTGTCATGTTGGGCCCAAATTTGGCAAATGAGTTTCAATGCGGATAAATGTAAAGTACTACATGTCGGATACCTAAATGAGAAAGCAAACTATTCGATGAATGGCACTCAGCTTAAGAATGTAAACAGAGAAACTGATCTGGGAGTAACAATATCGAGTAACCTAAAACCGAGTCAACAATGTTCAGAAGTTGTTAAGAAGGCAAACAAAATAATTGGCTTTATAGGCAGGTCATTTGAGCATAAATCCAAAGAAGTTATCCTAACCCTTTACAATTCCTTAGTCCGCCCTCTTCTGGAATACTGCGTTCAATCCTGGTGCCCTTATTACCAAAAAGATATAAACAAGCTAGAACGAGTTCAACGTAGAGTTACCAAAATGATACCTAGCCTAAAGAACAAACCATACGAAGAGCGTCTTAGAGAATTAAATCTATTTCCTTTAACCCAGCGCAGATTAAGAGGCGACTTAATTCAAGTGTTCAAAATCATCAAAGGCATCGACAATATGAACTGTAGTAAGTACTTCACTATCGACCAATCTAATTACACGCGGGGAAACGGTTGCAAAATTATTGGTAAATCTTTTAACTCGCACGAATCTAAGAATTTCTTCTTCAATCGAGTTGTCAACTTGTGGAATGGGCTTCCCCGAGACGTTATAGACTGCAGCACCGTTGATTCATTTAAATTCCGCCTAGACAAATATCTCGCATCAAACCCGCGACTGACTGCGTTTGTAAATGAATAACTTTATCCTCCCCTCAGTTACTAACCCATATGTCCCCTACTAACTTCCTAGTCCTGCCACGTTAGTGGCAGGGCAGTAGTTCCCTTTCCAATGTTCCCTTACCCACTCTAAACCACTGTTTGGTCACTTGATCCTCAGTGTTTTGGAGGACAAGCAACCTAGAAGGGTCACTAGACCTGTTGTTGCTTGATTTCCTTTGTACTCCTTTGTACTCCTTTGTACTCCTTTGTAACATGTACTGTATATATATATGTTATGTTATGTTTTCATATCTTATTTTAAAAATCGTCTGTCAGTTTTATCTATATCATGTATCTGTCGGTCTGTTTGTCTGTCTATCTCTCTTTCTGTCTGTCTGTCTGTCTGTCTATCTCTCTATCTGTCTATTTGTCTGTCTGTCTGTCTGTCTGTCTGTCTGTCTTTATCTCTCTATCTGTCTATTTGTCTGTCTGTCTGTCTATCTCTCTATCTGTCTATTTGTCTGTCTGTCTGTCTATCTTTCTATCTGTCTATTTGTCTCTGTCTGTCTATTTGTCTGTCTGTCTATCGACAATATGAACTGTAGTAAGTACTTCACTATCGACCAATCTAATTACACGCGGGGAAACGGTTGCAAAATTATTGGTAAATCTTTTAACTCACACGAATCTAAGAATTTCTTCTTCAATCGAGTTGTCAACTTGTGGAATGGGCTTCCCCGAGACGTTATAGACTGCAGCACCGTTGATTCATTTAAATTCCGCCTAGACAAATATCTCGCATCAAACCCGCGACTGATTGCGTTTGTAAATGAATAACTTTATTTTATCCCCCCCTCAGTTACTAACCCATATGTCCCCTACTAACTTCCTAGTCCTGCCACGTTAGTGGCAGGGCAGTAGTTCCCTTTCCAATGTTCCCTTACCCACTCTAAACCACTGTTTGGACACTTGATCCTCAGTGTTTTGGAGGACAAGCAGCCTAGAAGGGTCACTAGAACTGTTGTTGCTTGATTTCCTTTGTACTCCTTTGTACTCCTTTGTCTATCTCTATCTCTCTTTCTGTCTGTTTGTCTGTCTGTCTGTCTATCTCTCTATCTGTCTATTTGTCTGTCTGTCTGTCTATTTGTCTGTCTGTCTATTTGTCTGTCTGTCTGTCTATCTCTTATCTGTCTATTTGTCTGTCTGTCTGTCTATCTCTCTTATCTGTCTATTCCCCTTCTCGTTTACCCTATTTTTTCTAGTATCTCGTAAATGTTAACGAGCTTCCCAAGTCACGTTCAACCTTAGCCAGCTGTTAACTCTTAAATAGTTAATAGTATTCTTATTTTCTCTTCCAGGTGGGTCATCAATCAGTCCTGAGAGCACCTGGGCCAGCCGTGTGAATAGCAATTAGCCCGATACAGGTGAGTTGTGGGTAGTAAGAGTGGGCTTCTAGCATATATTGTGTTCATGTTTGTGGGCTTCTAGCATATATTGTGTTCATGTTTGTGGGTAGTAGAGTGGGCTTCTAGCATATATTGTATTCATGTTTGTGGGTAGTAGAGTGGGCTTCTAGCATATATGTTGTGGGTAGTAGAGTGGGCTTCTAGCATATATTGTGTTCATGTTTGTGGGTAGTAAGAGTGGGCTTCTAGCATATATTGTGTTCATGTTTGTGGGTAGTAAGAGTGGGCTTCTAGCATATATTGTGTTCATGTTTGTGGGTAGTAGAGTGGGCTTCTAGCATATATTGTGTTCATGTTTGTGGGTAGTAGAGTGGGCTTCTAGCATATATTGTGTTCATGTTTGTGGGTAGTAGAGTGGGCTTCTAGCATATTGGTTCATGTTGTGGGTAGTAGAGTGGGCTTCTAGCATATATTGTGTTCATGTTTGTGGGTAGTAGAGTGGGCTTCTAGCATATATTGTGTTCATGTTTGTGGGTAGTAGAGTGGGCTTCTAGCATATATTGTGTTCATGTTTGTGGGTAGTAGAGTGGGCTTCTAGCATATATTGTGTTCATGTTTGTGGGTAGTAGAGTGGGCTTCTAGCATATATTGTGTTCATGTTTGTGGGTAGTAGAGTGGGCTTCTAGCATATATTGTGTTCATGTTTGTGGGTAGTAGAGTGGCTTCTAGCATATATTGTGTTCATGTTTGTGGGTAGTAGAGTGGGCTTCTAGCATATATTGTGTTCATGTTTGTGGGTAGTAGAGTGGGCTTCTAGCATATATTGTGTTCATGTTTGTGGGTAGTAGAGTGGGCTTCTAGCATATATTGTGTTCATGTTTGTGGGTAGTAGAGTGGGCTTCTAGCATATATTGTGTTCATGTTTGTGGGTAGTAGAGTGGGCTTCTAGCATATATTGTGTTCATGTTTGTGGGTAGTAGAGTGGGCTTCTAGCATATATTGTGTTCATGTTTGTGGGTAGTAGAGTGGGCTTCTAGCATATATTGTTCATGTTTGTGGGTAGTAGAGTGGGCTTCTAGATATTGTGTTCATGTTTGTGGGTAGTAGAGTGGGCTTCTAGCATATATTGTGTTCATGTTTGTGGGTAGTAGAGTGGGCTTCTAGCATATATTGTGTTCATGTTTGTGGGTAGTAGAGTGGGCTTCTAGCATATATTGTGTTCATGTTTGTGGGTAGTAGAGTGGGCTTCTAGCATATATTGTGTTCATGTTTGTGGGTAGTAGAGTGGGCTTCTAGCATATATTGTGTTCATGTTTGTGGGTAGTAGAGTGGGCTTCTAGCATATATTGTGTTCATGTTTGTGGGTAGTAGAGTGGGCTTCTAGCATATATTGTGTTCATGTTGTGGGTAGTAGAGTGGGCTTCTAGCATATATTGTGTTCATGTTTGTGGGTAGTAGAGTGGGCTTCTAGCATATATTGTGTTCATGTTTGTGGGTAGTAGAGTGGGCTTCTAGCATATATTGTGTTCATGTTTGTGGGTAGTAGAGTGGGCTTCTAGCATATATTGTGTTCATGTTTGGGGTAGTAGAGTGGGCTTCTAGCATATATTGTGTTCATGTTTGTGGGTAGTAGGGGGCTTCTAGCATATATTGTGTTCATGTTTGTGGGTAGTAGAGTGGGCTTCTAGCATATTGTGTTCATGTTTGTGGGTAGTAGAGTGGGCTTCTAGCATATATTGTGTTCATGTTTGTGGGTAGTAGAGTGGGCTTCTAGCATATATTGTGTTCATGTTTGTGGGTAGTAGAGTGGGCTTCTAGCATATATTGTGTTCATGTTTGTGGGTAGTAGAGTGGGCTTCTAGCATATATTGTGTTCAGTTTGTGGGTAGTAGAGTGGGCTTCTAGCATATATTGTGTTCATGTTTGTGGGTAGTAGAGTGGGCTTCTAGCATATATTGTGTTCATGTTGTGGGTAGTAGAGTGGGCTTCTAGCATATTGTGTTCATGTTTGTGGGTAGTAGAGTGGGCTTCTAGCATATATTGTGTTCATGTTTGGGGGTAGTAGAGTGGGCTTCTAGCATATATTGTGTTCATGTTTGTGGGTAGTAGAGTGGGCTTCTAGCATATTGTGTTCATGTTTGTGGGTAGTAGAGTGGGCTTCTAGCATATATTGTGTTCATGTTTGTGGGTAGTAGAGTGGGCTTCTAGCATATATTGTGTTCAGTTTGTGGGTAGTAGAGTGGGCTTCTAGCATATATTGTGTTCATGTTTGTGGGTAGTAGAGTGGGCTTCTAGCATATATTGTGTTCATGTTTGTGGGTAGTAGAGTGGGCTTCTAGCATATATTGTGTTCATGTTTGTGGGTAGTAGAGTGGGCTTCTAGCATATATTGTGTTCATGTTTGTGGGTAGTAGAGTGGGCTTCTAGCATATATTGTGTTCATGTTTTGGGCTTTGTTTTCCGGGTGACGGTAACTCGCCATGTTGCTATCTTGTTTAAGGGGAGATATCGACTTGAGGGATTTTTTTCTGGACCCCTTTCTCCCTCATGTTTAGCCCCATTGCTTTTGAGATTTTAAGACAGTCGCCCCATTAGTTTGGCGATTTTAAGAACTTTCGCCCCATTTCCGTCAATTTTAAGACCTTTCGTGCAATTTAGGTGTCGATTTTAGCCTGGCGAGCGATAGCGAGCCTGTAATTTAAGAGGAACGGGCTTTCAGCCGGGACATTTTTCTACCGAAAAATGTACAAATTTATCTGGAAAGGGGCTCAAGGGGGTGTAATCTTAAGCTTGATGGATATCTAGAGACCAAACTAAAAACCTCCCCTTAAGCCGGTATCACACGAGAGCTTTTATCGTCAACATTTTTCTGGCAACATTTCTGGAATATTGTTCACCGGTATTGGAAACTAGACTGATGGTGGATGAATTTAGGTAACGGAAAAATATTAAATGTTTACCTTATGAGCTGCCAGACCAATGGATAAATGTGGAGTGAACAAGCGCTCGTGTGATACCGGCATATAACTCCGCTATAGTATATTCATTATAAGTAGGCGAGAGATCTTAACTTCTATCCTCCATAACTCACACACTAGTAGAGTCATCGAGTTAAGGGGAGGTATTTAGTTTGTTCCCTAGCCCTCCATCAACCTTAAAATTACACCCCCTCGAGTCCCTTTCAAGATAAATTTGTACATTTTTCGGTAGAAAAATTTCCCGGCCAAAGGCCGGTTCCTCTTAAATTACAGGCTCGCTATCGCTCGCCAGGATAAAATAGACACCTGAATTGCACGAAAGGTCTTAATATGGGGTGAAAGTTCTTAAAATCGCTAAACTAATGGGGCAAACGTTTTATAATATCAAAAGCAATGGGGCTAAACATGAGGGAGAAAGGGGTCAAGAAAACAATCCCTCAAGTGGAGACCTCACCTTAATATGTCAACCATTTGGGAAGAGTCAGTCAAGGAATAGATGTGGAAATGTACAGCCAATTTGTTCTAGCCCTTTTTGAGTTACAAAGGATAGAGGTCATGATTTCTCGCCTACTTGCAGCGAATAGACTACAGTACGAATATTTTGTAGCGAAATTGGTTGTTAATTGTGAAAACTGGGCATTATTTTGATGCCGAGACATATATAGTAGTTTTCATATTTTCCCCATAAGAATCGATAAATCAGTTGCCAAGAGATTCAGTTTACCGTCACCCGCTATTAAGGGGAGATTTCCACTGGACGGATTTTTGTTCTTGCCCCCTTTCTCCCTCATGTTTAGCCCCATTGCTTTTGAGATTTTAAGACGTTCGCCCCATTAGTTTGGCGATTTTAAGACATTTCACCCCATTTATATAACCTTTAAGACCTGTAGTCCCATTTAGGTGTCGATTTTTTCCTGGCGAGCGATAGCGAGCCTGTAATTTAAGAGGAACCGGCCTTAGGCCGGGAAATGTT
The DNA here is from genome assembly GCA_032716605.1 of Paralithodes platypus. Classification (NCBI taxonomy): domain Eukaryota; kingdom Metazoa; phylum Arthropoda; class Malacostraca; order Decapoda; family Lithodidae; genus Paralithodes; species Paralithodes platypus. The sequence continues at coordinate 26,940,994 of CM064493.1, forward strand.
TCTACCGACAAATTTGAAAATTTATCTTGAAAGGGGGTCAAGGGGGTGTAATTTCAAGCTTGATGGAAGTCTAGGAAACACACTAAAAAACCTCCCCTTAAACCGACTAGTTTATGCCACTGGTCTACTTGTTTAGGCCTTTTGTTTTCAGGGTCCACTCTGAGGCGGTTGTTCATGTATTATGTTATGCAGTGCCTTCCTTAAGGGGAGGTATTTAGTTTGTTCCCTTGACCTCCATCAAGCTTAAAATTACACGCCCCTTGAGTCCCTTTCAAGATCAATTTGTACATTTTTCGGTAGAAAAATTTCCCGGGCGAAGGCCGGTTCCTCTTAAACTACAGGCTCGCTATCGCTCGCCAGGAAAAAATCGACACCTAATTGGCACGAAAGATCTTAAAATTGACAGAAATGAGGAGAAAGTTTTTAAAATCGCCAAACTAATGGGGCGAACGTCTAAAAATCTAAAAAAACAATGGGGCTAAACATTAGGGAGAAAGAGGTCCAGAAAAAATCCCTCAAGTGGAAATCTCCCCTTAAGCTGAGTTTGAACTAGGACGCGTGGCCTAGTACACTTTTTTGACTATCTAACTATCTACTTTTTTGACTATCTAACTATATACTTTTTTGACTATCTAACTATCTACTTTTTTGACTATCTAACTATCTACTTTTTTGACTATCTAACTATCTACTTTTTTTACTATCTAACTATCTACTTTTCCTCCCAGTACGAGTGTTGCGACAGAGAGTAACTGTGAATATCATTGTTACATTGCCATCGTTTATTTCACTCCATTCTTTTAATTCCCCCGAGTCATGGCACGTGGGAATAAGACAACACCCCAAGGACTTTAGTAATTAAGGTGGTGAGTGACTGCTTTTTTGGCCTATACATTAATTCATTCATAAATTCTTAGTTTCCTCGCTAAGCATCCCTCAAACTAATAAAAACATCCCCTAGACCCCCCCCCCCCTCTCAAGATAAATTTGTACATTTTTCTTTAGAAAAATTTCCGGCCAAAGGCCGGTTCCTCTTACAATTACAGGCTCGCTATCGCTCACCAGGAAAAACTCGACACTTAAATGGCACGATGGGTTTTAACATTTATAACGAAATGGGACGAAAGGGTTTAAAATCGCCAAACAAATGGGCCGAACGTCTAAAAATCTAAAAAATAATGGGACTAAACATTAGGGAGAAGGGGGTCCAGAAAAACGGTCTGTCTCCCCTTAAGGTGGTCTGGGAGACACTGGGGCTGGTGGACGATTAGTGATGTTATTGTTCGGACTTGTGTGGGGTGATGAGGGTTAGCTCGACGTTTGTATGCATGTCTGGCTCTCTGTCCAAATTTATGTATGTGTTATGCATCAATGTATTTATGGATACTTGCCTATCATTCTGTCTTGAGCGGTATGTTGAAGGGAAGGGTTGCTCTTAGTCTTATTTTGTTCGTATGTGTGTCTGTAAGTTTATTGTGTTCGTATGTGTGTCTGTAAGTTTATTTTGTTCGTATGTGTGTCTGTAAGTTTATTTTGTTCGTATGTGTGTCTGTAAGTTTATCTCTTTATCCGTCTGTGTTGGGCACTGTGGCGAGCAAAGGGTTAACTATGCGTTTCTGCTTGTTTTGTATTTGTGTTTTCGACAATTTAGTGAGGGAGGTTTACTTTTTTGGGTGTATGACTGTGTATGCATATAATTATGTATGTATTTGCAATACGTATGTATGAATACACGTACCTTTCTCTCACATATATAGGTATGCCTAGAAATATACGTAAATTAAGCTGGTGACATTTTACCGATATTGAAACTGTAAGAGTGAGAGTTTTTTTTTTGTTTTTTTTTGTTTTTTATAGACATCTTGGAAACACTGTGTATTAAATATATGAATACATGTTTTCCATTCATTATAATCTTATTACAACTCCTTAAACGTAGTAGAAATCAGATCACTATATAAAGATGCGTTGAAGTCTATTGTTATAGTGACTTAAATTAATTCGCAAAATGTACTGTATGAGAGATTTTCAAATTTCGATCATGTATAAAAGAGAGAGAGAGAGAGAGAGAGAGAGAGAGAGAGAGAGAGAGAGAGAGAGAGAGAGAGAGAGAGAGAGGAATATAGCAAGTACAAAGCTGAAAGTAATGCATTTTAAGAGAGAGAATGTATTTGCTTTATAGCAAATACAAAGCTGAAAGTAATGCATTTTTATAATCTTGCATATCACAATTTTACATGTACTTAAAATGTTACGAGCTTCCTGATCATAAAATTGCAGTTGGCATGAATGTCGCTGTTATACAAAACGAATATATATATATATATACTGCATATATTCAGTATACAGTATATACTGTATATATCTCTGTGTGCATATATATATTTGTATGACTAGTTGTCTACCTATCTAACTATATTTCTGGATGCATGTATGTGTGTGCCTGTGTACAAAGTACAAAGGAAATCAAGCAACAACAGATCTAGTGACCCTTCTAGGTTGCTTGTCCTCCAAAACACTGAGGATCAAGTGTCCAAACAGTGGTTTAGAGTGGGTAAGGGAACATTGGAAAGGGAACTACTGCCCTGGAACTAATGTCCGTGGCAGGATTAGGAAGTTAGTAGGGGACAGATGGGTTAGTAACTGATGGGAGGATAAAATAAAGTTATTCATTTACAAACGCAGTCAGTCGCGGGTTTGATGCGAGATATTTGTCTAGGCGAAGTTTAAATGAATCAACGGTGCTGCAGTCTATGACATCTCGGGGAAGCCCATTCCATAAGTTGACAACTCGATTGAAGAAGAAATTCTTAGCTTCGTGTGAGTTAAAAGATTTACCAATAATTTTGCAACCGTTTCCCCGCGTGTAATTAGATTGGTCGATAGTGAAGTACTTACTACAGTTCATATTGTCGATGCCTTTGATGATTTTGAACACTTGAATTAAGTCGCCTCTTAATCTCCGCTCGGTTAAAGGATATAGATTTAATTCTCTAAGACGCTCCTCGTATGGTTTGTTCTTTAGGCTAGGTATAATTTTGGTAACTCTACGTTGAACTCGTTCTAGCTTGTCTATATCTTTTTGGTAATAAGGGCACCAGGATTGAACGCAATATTCAAGAAGAGGGCGGACTAAGGAATTGTAAAGGGTTAAAGATAACGTCTTTGGATTTATGCTCAAATGACCTGCCTATAAAGCCAATTATTTTGTTTGCCTTCTTATCAACTTCTGAACATTGTTGGCTCGGTTTTAGGTTACTCGATATTGTTACTCCCAGATCGGTTTCTCTGTTTACATTCTTAAGCTGAGTGCCATTCATCAAATAGTTTGCTTTCTCATTTTGGTATCCGATATGTAGTACTTTACATTTATCCGCATTGAAACTCATTTGCCAAATTTGGGCCCAACATGACAACTTATCTAGATTGTGTTGCATATCTTCAACTTGTTCTTTTGAGAGTACGCTATTTGCAATTTTTGTATCGTCAGCAAATTTTGAGATTGTACAGGTGAGACCCTCATCTATGTCGTTGATGTAAATTAGAAAGAGAATTGGTCCTAGTACCGATCCCTGGGGAGTACCGATCCCTGGGGTGTGTATGTGTGTGCGCAGCCGTGAACCTTAAATGTCATATCGAACCATATTTTACATGCATAGGGACAATTTTATAGCAAATAAAAGTACCAATGGTAATAATAAGAACCCTAACCATTAAAAAAAAAACATGCAAATTGAAGAATTTGAACCTTGTACATTATGTAGATTGTTAATGTTCCAACAGATGCAAATGATCGTGCAGGGAATGTCGCTCAATTATATTATTCATGATCTGCTTGAAATATGTTGACGATGTTTGGGTTTCTACTTTGTCTGTTTTACTGGAGCCATTAAGTTGTGGCGTCGTTTGTCGTAGTTATATTAGGTTTACCCTCACAGTCGTCTTGGAAATTATTTGTGTGTGTGTGAGTGTTAGTGAGTGAATGTGAGAGTGTGTAAGACAGAATATGCGTGTGTGTATTTGTATGTGTGTGTATATGTGTGCACGTGTGTTTGTGTTTGTGTGCGCGCAAGTGTTTGCGTGTGTTGATGGTCTTCGTTGTATTAGAATGTATCCATACACATTGATTACCTTTAGACTAGCAGCCCCCAAATCCAAATAAGCTGAGAATTGCTGGTTACAAGAAGTATAGTATTATTATTTATTCAATATTGCATTAATTAAATGTCCTCCTAGACACCACCATTATTGATTGTACTATGCCAATTGGCTATTTTTTCCTATGTCTAGGTTTTTCCTTATTTAATGTTCAAATTATCTTGGTAATTGATACTTGCAACGTTTATCATTGTCCCCGGCTTGATAATTACCCATAATTTATTCCATGTTTAATTTTCCTTAACAAGGATTATCAGAACCCCTTGACAAAGAAATTTTTACCAGATATAAGAGCATAATTGTTTTCAGTATTATACATTAGCGTTCTCCGTTTTGCTTTAATGTCTTTTCATTGTTTATCATCACTTTGTTTGCTGTTTCCTCTCTCTCTCTCTCTCTCTCTCTCTCTCTCTCTCTCTCTCTCTCTCTCTCTCTCTCTCTCTCTCTCTCTCTCTCTCTCTCACACACACACACTAAGTGTTGGTCTACTTTAATTATAACCAGTGTTATTGTAGTTTAATCAATTACACAAACACTGAACTAAAAATCTACCATATTATGTATTTATACATTCATCATCTAGCACCAACTACATACCCATATTCCTCACCAAGCCCTCTATAACCCATCATCTCCAGACATCACCTTTTGCTCCCCAGAACTCGCCCCCACAACATCCTGGAGGGTGGTCAGAACCTTAGGCTCTGACCACCTCCCGATCATTATCACCACCAAAACCAGACTCACCCCAGCTAGCCACAAACACACATACACCAATTATAAAAGAGCTAACTGGGAAGCATTCACAAATGAGACAGAACAACACTTCACAACTCTAAACAGTACACCCATCACTAACATCAACAATGCTGTACACATACTCAATAAAACTATCCAAAACGCTGACAAGAAACACATTCCAAGAGGTAACAGAAAAAGACACAACCCCAACTTCACACCAGAAATTCAAAACCTCATCAGACAACGCGACATACTGAAACACTCCCCAGCACCCCACACACAAGACATCACACAACAAATTCAAGCACTCAACACCCAAACTAACAACAAAATACAAGAACAACAAAAACTAATTGGAATAACTTCCTACAAACACTTGATCACAAAACAAACCCCAAAAAACTATACAAAACACTAAACAGCATCACACTTTCCAACAGCAAACACAACACAATCACATGCTGCAATCACAACAACAGACTCTACTCCTTCATGTAAACAACAAGCAAACACTCTCATCAATCACTTCTCACATGTCAGCCACCTAAAACCTCACAAAGACGACCGACGTGTCATCCGACGTAAGAGACAATTCCCCACAGACCCTGACTATACACCCTTCACCAATCACCAGACAAAGCATATCATCAACAATCTCAAGCACTCACCCGCCTGTGGCCTAGACAACATAAGCAACATACACCTCAGACACCTGGGACCACAAGGCATACAAGCACTCACTAACATATCAAACTACAGCTATTCACACAACACAATACCAGACATTTGGAAGCATGGTATCATCATCACATTCCCCAAACCCAACAAAGACCCCACGCTACCCTCCTCGCACCGCCCCATCACACTCCTTTGCTCCCCCTCCAAAGTCATGGAACGCCTAGTATTACAACTAATTACACCTGACCTACCCCTAGCTCCAACACAATATGGCTTTAGGCCACTGCACTCCACAAACACTCTTCTCACAGACCTTACACAAAGAGCTTTCGACGGCATCAATTCAGCTAGACCACCACACAGATCACTATTAGCCACACTCGACATTAGTAAAGCCTTCGATGCCATCCCCCGCCACAACCTAACAAACAAAATCTACAACACAAACATGCACAACAACACAAAACGGTGGCTGGCCAACTTCCTAGCAGGCAGATGTGCACACGTATCTTTTGCCGGTCAGTCCTCTAAAATCAGAAACTTTCCAAACGGAGTCCCACAAGGATCCGTCCTATCGCCCGCACTCTTCAATCTGTACATGCACGATATAACTACACCCAATACGCCCCAAATAAACTTAGCCTCCTATGCAGATGACATAACACTCACATGCACACACCATGACCCAAAAAGAGCAACAGATCTCCTTCAACCCTATCTCAACACACTACATGGCTGGTGCACTACAAACAGACTTAATCTAGCCCCAGCCAAATCCACCGCAACCCTGCTCACAAGTTGGACAGGAGAACACGAATACATCCCTCAACTCACCATAAACAACACACCCCTAACACATACACACACACCCAAAATCCTAGGAGTAACATATGATACTCATATGACATTCAAACAGCACACCACAAACATTAAAAAGAAACTGACACCAGACTTAACGCCCTCAGGTCACTTGCTCACACAAAATTTGGACACAACAAAGAAACTACCACCACAGTATATAAACAATACATAAGATCAGTGATGGAATACGCAAGCCCAGCCTGGGCTTCTAACCTAGCTGAAACACATCATAAGACCTTACAGACTATTCAAAACAAAGGAAGATCATTACAGGCTGCACAGCTACTGCACCCACAGATCACCTACATCAAGAAACCAAAATCCTCAAAGTCAAAGACCATCTGGACATGAGAGGCACTCAATTCCTGGCAACAGCCTCCACGAACCAAGACCACCCACTAAACTACATGGCAACACACCCACAGACACCAAGAAATATCAAAACAACACCAGCACACGGTATCACACACAATTATTGTCCTCTCTCCCCCTGCCCACCCAAACCAACTTCCAGAAGCACATCCATACTCATATCTCTCACCGATCCATCCACTCACTCACAGACAACACGCAGCTGCATGCACGACCTCCCGAAATCCATCCTTCCGATCCTCCTTTCCTCGCGAGGACAGAGTCCACCTGGCCAGCTGAGATGCGGACACCATCCAGCTCTCCTGAGCTATCAGAAGAGACTGGATGACTCCGTTGTCGACACCTGCCCGGGATGTAACACTGCACCCCATACCATTAAACACATCATAGAAGACTGCATTTCACACAACCACTTACGCCAACAACACAATCTACACTCAATGAGAGCTCTGTGGGAAAGCCCGATCGTGGCCATGGCCTTTCTCAGGGACTCGGGGCTGTTCGGCCAGGCAGCTTAGGGAACAACAACAACAACAACTCTGGTTGGCTAGTTTTGGTTAAAGGTGAATTACACAAAGATGAAAAAAAAAAAGTGAGATAAGTTATTCAGCAGAACGTTAAATGTTCTAGTAATACACCATTATTAGGAATATCCTTAAATTTGCCCCTAACATATAAAATAAATTGGGTCAAGCTAAAGGTAAATTTCTGTTGCCTGACAACTATCAGAATCTATGACGTCATCACAATAATGCAAGGCGCGAAATTTGCAAGACGGTCAACTATCAGACGCCGCCAGATATACAAATGTTGAATATTTGTTTTCTTTACGGACGTCAAATTTACGTTATTATACACAAACCTGAGCATCCTTAATATGTGTTGATGCATACACAATATATATCTTAGATGGTATGCGGCTTATGTAATTCACCTTTAAGGGCAGATCTCCACTTGAGGGATTTTTTTCTTGACCCCTTTCTCCCTCATGTTTAGCCCCATTGCTTTTGATATTATAAAACGTTTGCCCCATTAGTTTAGCGATTTTAAGAACTTTCACCCCATATTAAGACCTTTCGTGCAATTCAGGTGTCGATTTTATCCTGGCGAGCGATAGCGAGCCTGTAATTTAAGAGGAACCGGCTTTCAGCCGGGACATTTTTCTACCGAAAAAAAAAAAAAAAAATCTTGAAAGGGGGTCTAGGGGGTGTAATTTTAAGATTTATGGAATTCTAGGGAACTCACTATAAACCTCCCCTTAAGTTGTATTCATTCATTATATGTTTTTCCTATTTTGTTTACAAACTTCGAAATATAAGTGGGTTGTCTTCATGTTGTCAGGAGTTGTGAGACGAAAATAAGCATCTCTAACTAGCAGTACTTAAACTTAGTCTTTATATTTACGCCTCTATAATGCATTGCAAGATGTAGTTTGATTATTAGGAAGGCTTCAAAATAGTTATTGGTTTGGGAAGTTAGCTCAAGACGGTTTCATGTAATAATGGCCGCTCTCCTAAACGGCCACGTCCAGATCGGCCACAGTAACCCAACCTAACCAAGTCAAATTTAACCGAGCATAGTCTAGCATAATCTAACCTAGGCTTTATAGGAGTGTGGCCATGTAGATGTTTGGCCGTGTTGATCTTTTTCGCTTAACATTTCCCTAACTTGACAATCAATACCTAATGTAACTTATTTTTAACCTATTCTAACCTAAAACAAAACGTAACTGAACCTAACATAGTATGTGTAGAAGTGTGGCCGTTTAGGAGTGTGCCGGTTAAGAATTGTGGCCGTTTATAAGTGTAGCCATTTTAAAGTGTAGCCAATTTAAAGTGTAGCCATTTAGGAGTGTAACCGTTTAGAAGTGTAGCCACTTAGAAGTGTAGCTATTTAGAAGTGTAGCCATTTAGGAGTGTGGCCGCATAGAAGTGTAGCTATTTAGAAGTGTAGCCATTTAGGAGTGTGGCCGTTTAGAAGTGTAGCTATTTAGAAGTGTAACCATTTATAAGTGTAGCTATTTAGAAGTGTAGCCATTTAGGAGTGTGGCCACATAGAAGTGTAGCTATTTAGAAGTGTAGCCATTTAGGATTGTGGCCGTTTAGAAGTGTAGCTATTTAGAAGTGTAACCATTTAGAAGTGCAGCTATTTAGAAGTGTAGCCATTTAGGAGTGTGGCCGTTTAGAAGTGTAGCTATTTAGAAGTATAACCATTTAGGAGTGTGGCCGTTTAGAAGTGTAGCTATTTAGAAGTGTAGCCATTTAGGAGTGTAGCCGCATATAAGTGTAGCTATTTAGAATTGTAGCCATTTAGAAGTGTAGCCGTTTTGGAGTGTGGCCGTTTTATGCCTGTTTCCGCTCCAGACCCCCGAACCTCTGCATGACAGTCAAGAATAATCACGCTGGGATAAATGCCCTGTGAATATCCGCTTGACATGCTGAATACAATTAAGGGAGCCCACCGTTTTTTTTTTATCTTTCTCTCCTTTTCTCTCTTTCCCTGGCTTGTATCCATTCGGCCCCATTCAGCCAACTGTTTTAAGACGTTTACCCCCATCCAGGTGTCAATTTCTTCAGCATTGTATGGAGAAATCCGGCTTCGCCGGAGAAATTTTTCTATCGAAAAATGTACAAATTTAGCTTGCTGTCAAAAAAAAAAAAAATATATATATATATGCTGTCTCGCTACCGCTCGCCAGGAAAATATTGACACCTGGATGTTGGGTAAACATCTTAAAACAGTAGGCTGAAAGGGGCCGAATGGATACAAGCCAAAGAGAGAGGGAGAGAAAGAGAAAAGAGCGAGGTGGGCCCCCTTAACATGGGTTATTCCCGACTCTGACACGGTAATAATCTTTCTGCTTCTGAGGAAATTATGACGTTATGTTACGTGATGAGCGGGCCTGGGAATATCATTATCCCTTCCTGTACCAGCGACGTGTGTTATATTTTATTTTAGATGTATTTAGACGGTTTTATGCAGCTTAGGGAGGATCTGTGGTAGTTTAAAAGGCTGATTGAGATAGTTCGAAGCCTTATATTGCTAGAGGTCCTTCCTAAGTGCAATAATATCGTCTAATAGTTGCCAGAATATGATGAAAAGGACGTCCCTGGTACTGAACGGGTTAACAATGTACGTTATTTTTTCCGACTGCATTATTGAAGACTGTTACTTTTGAGTGGAGGTTGCGTTTTGCACTTCCGTCTTTACTTGGGCTGTTCAGCTTTTAATGGAATCTAGGCATTCTGATTGTGTAGCTTTAGCTATTAGACTAAATAATATCTACAAGCATATCTCTGCCATCATCAATATAAAACCTAAAACAGTGCCAATAAATGTACCCCTGGTGTAGCTTATATACTATAAAATCTAGAAAACTACCAACAAGCATAGCAGTGTTAGATTTGTCAATATCAAACCCAGAACATTACCAACAAATATATCACTGGTAGATTATACAGCACATTAGCAAACTCAGCGCAAAACCAACAAACATAGCTCTGTTAAAATGTACAATATCAAATGTCAATTTTAAATTAGAACAAT
>CM064493.1:26953849-26958157 GCA_032716605.1 Paralithodes platypus
AAAAATGTCCTGGCTGAAGGCCGATTCCTCTTCAAATACAGGCTCGCTATTGCTCGCCAGGAAAAAAAAGACACCTAAATGGCACGAAAGGTCTTAATATTGGTAAAGAAATGGGGCAAAAGGTCTGAAAATCGCCAAACTAATGGGGCGAATGTCTTGAAATCTCATAACTAATAGGGCTACACATGAGGGAGGAGGAGGACTTGAAAAACCAACTGCCTCCCCTTAAAATGTGAATATTACGCTTGAAAGTAAGCCACAAATCAACACAGAATGTTAGTGTATTGTGAAAGGGCGAAGGATTTTGTCTATCTATCTATCTATCTATATACTCGGGCACATAAGGATTTTGTAGTTGAACATTATAATTTGAAACTGCTGTTAAAAATATATATATTATAAATTTAGAACAAAAAAAAATGGTCCTTGAGAAAGATTGCTTGTATTGAGTGGTTCGCACAAGGCTATGTGAATGTAATTTCGAAATAATAAGAATACTTTAGATATTATTTGTTCATGAATGTGGTCAAGATATGAATGCAAACAATATCGTTCAGGAATTTTACTCGCACTATGCTACACAGTACACACACACACACACACACACACACACACACACACACACACACACACACACACACACACACACACACACATCTCCCCGTGGCATAACTGATAGCGCGTCTGGCTCACGACCAGAAGGTCCCGGGTTCGAGACCCGGCGGGGAAGAGACATTTGGGCAAGTCTCCTAACGGTGTAGCCTCTGTTCACCTAGTAGTATAAATAGGAACCTGGTATAAGTGGACGAAGTTGTGACGTCCCATCTGGGGTTGGTGATCGGTTACAAGGCGAGATGGGTATCGTACTGGTCAACCTAAGCTACTGGTCAACCTAAGCCTTCGGGTGAGACTGGTACCGTAGTGAGAATGGTACCGTACAGGTTAACCCTAAGCCTTCGTATGCAGATGTCACCAATTGGCTAAAATACAGACTACACACACATCCACAGCCATTCCAACGATACATAAACACTTAACATGCATTTCACGCAATACATTCCCAGTTAAGGAGGCGCGATAATAATGAGCTTAGCTCGCATTGCGTGGATTCCCCTTAACGAACAAGTAACTGAGTAACTGTGTAACTGAGTAACACACACCGTACTTTACAGTATATATATCCTCTCTGTTCATCCACCTATATTCTTATGTATAGCTGTTTATATATTAATATTCTCTCTCTCTCTCTCTCTCTCTCTCTCTCTCTCTCTCTCTCTCTCTCAACGTTCAACTTTTTATTCTCTCACAAACATACATTTATCCCTCATTACCTATGTTTCTGTCTATCTATCTGTCTATCTATTTATATATCTATCTAACCAACTATCTTTTCCACGGATCCAAGTACACACAACTCAATTATTTCATTTCATGTACACCAGGGGGGCCGCTCACCTTGGCATTTGGCGAATCAATAATGTGGAAAGTTTTTAAGAGTTGTTTTTTTCACCATTGTATTCCAGTGTGACATGAATAACAGTGACGGTATTGTGTGTGTGTGTGTGTGTGTGTGTGTGTGTGAGAGAGAGAGAGAGAGAGAGAGAAAGAGAGAGAGAGAGAGAGAGAGAGAGAGAGGGGGGGGGGGGGGGGCGCGCGCGGATGTTGAAAGAATGGTGTACTTCGTTGGGGTGTGGTGTGAGATCTGTTTGTATATATATATATATATACCGTATATATATAATTTCACCAGACTTTGCTCCACGGTATGTGTTTATTTTATGATTATTACTCTACTAAATACTTTGCAGATTGGCAAAGTAATAAAGTGTGGGATCTCATGATAGTTATATAATACATACAATTGGTTATAGAAAGCCTTAACTACATGCGATGATGGATAACTACTGTCGCTTTACCGTAAGTAACATGGGAGCCCATATAGTATACCGATAAATGAGTCTACTTCTTCAATCGTATGAAAGAGATCGCTTTGCGGATTGCTAGTGTATGTTATATTTGGTTTATACTTCTTATAACCTTCTATTATCAGACTTAAGGGGAGACGGGCCGTTTTTTTTTTGTTTTTTTTTTTGTTTTTTGTTTTTTTTGGGGGGGGGGTCTATTAATTAATGTACTCCTATATTTTTGTTTTTAATTTCATCGCTAGACCTCCATCAAGTTTAGAAAAACACGCCCTAGATCCCCCTTTAAGATAAATTTTTAATTTTTCGGTAGAATTTTGTTTCGGTCGAAGGCCGGTTCCTCTTAACATTTCAGGCTCGCTATCGCTCGCTAGGAAAAAAATCGACACTTAAATGGCTCGAAAGGTCTTAACATTGACAACGAAATGGGGCAAAAGTTGTTAAAATCGGTGAACTAATGGGCCGAACGTCTTATAATCTTAATACAAATGGGGCTTAACACGTGGGAGAAAAGGGACCAGAAACACGATCCATCTCCCCTTAATCGATCTTCACTCGTTTGCCCGATTGTCAACCATTCCATGTCACATTCACCTCATTGTATTTTTCCATCTTTTCTTAATGTCATCACTTTCGTTTGCCTCCTTACTTCTCGAGTTCATGTTTTATCGTTTTCGGTAATGTTTTGGTTTTTATTCCTCGTTGTGCGGCATATTGTTTGTCATCCTTGAAAAGCGAGAGAGAGAGGAGAAGGAGAGAGACGAGAAGAGAGAGGAGAAGAGGAAGAGAGAGAGAGAGAGATATGAGAGGAATAATAGAGGAGAGAGAGAAGAAGAACGAGAGAGGAGAAGAAGAAAGAGAGAGAGAAGGGAGAAGAGAGAAGAGAGAAGAAGAGAGAAGAGAGAAGAGAGAAGAGAATATAGGAGCAGAATAAGAGAGAGAGAGAGAGGAAGAGGAGAGAGAGGGAGAGAGTAGAAGAGAGAGAGAAGAGAGAGAGATACGAGAGAGAGAGAGAGAGAGAGAGAGATATATTCTTTGCACCACCAAGTTTTTACACCCCACTCTTATCCTACCTAGTCCCCACCGCACGAACCCACCCCCCCACCTACCCTAACTCCCACCCCCACGTTTACCTCACCCAGCCACCACAAACAAAACCCCTTCCACCACTTACCTTCTCCCATCCACCCACTTTGCCCAAAACCATTTTTAACCTCACTCAGTTTAAAGAGTAGTACACTTTTGGACATTCTAAAACCCATCGTTTTCCCATTATCTACACTCATCCCCACTGACCCCTTTTTCCGGGCAGCCCCTTCCCTCTATAAAACCCCTTCCCCACCTAAGTTAAAAACGACAACCCCTCCCACCCATATTTGGTGTTTTTTTTTTTTTTTTTAGCCCCCCACCCCCAAAAAACTTTTACTCTACCGGAACCACCATCCCAACCCCATTGGTTTTTTGTCTTAAACCCAAACATCAAAAACCTAAACCTAAATAATCCCACTCAACCCACATACCAATCCTGACCTCACCATCCCAAACCCTACCCTAAAAATAAACCCTAACCAAACCAATAATTTAACCTAACCCACCACCAAAACCCTAAACCTCACACAAACCCGACCCTCCCGCCACATCTGCCTGGCCCCACCACCAAACGGTAAAACCTAACCCCACAAAATTCAAACCCCACAATCTTGTTGCCTAAAAACCCCACCCACAAATTTTTTTCCTACCAAACCCCAAAAACCTGCCCCCCCACCACAATCCCCACCCTACCCCAAATACCCAAAAAACGTAACCTAACCATCCCCACCCCTTACCCAACCATATCCCTTCCCCTCACAAACCCCCATCCCACGTCCAAACTTTGCATCTAAAACCCGCAATCAACAAACCCTGACTAAACAAACCCACCCAAAATAATTTTTGCACCCTCCTTCCCCCGCCCCCCATCCCCAAACCTAATCTAAACAAACCCAAACCGCCACCATTATCCCACCCTTTTGCCCACCACCAAACCCTACGTTTAACCAAAGACCCAGCCCCAACTAAAATGCAACCTAACACCCACCATCAAGCCCCCCTACCAAGCCAAGCCCCGCCCCCACGCTACCCACACGCCCATCTATTCTTCCCACACCCCACCCACCCTAGCCCCACCAAGCCTTCTGATCCCTTCCCACCCACCCACCCCCAAGCCATCTTAATCGTTTTTTTTTTTTTTCCCACCCACCCCACCTTACCTAACCTACCTTAACCCACCCACCCCTATCCTTCCCCCCTCCCCACGTAACCCAACGCCACCACACACCATTCCCGGTGGACTGTGCCGGTGCCGCGGGGGGGGGCCTGAATACCGGCAGCGATGATTATAAATATC